>OZ010741.1:56126266-57326266 GCA_963932245.1 Tachinus rufipes | reverse complement strand
TAACAAAATGATCTTCTTTACCGAAAGTATTCTTTGCATTCTGCTTTTTTTGCCAATTTTATTTTTAATTAAAATGAAAAAACTTCTTCAAATAACTAAAAATCCTGTTTATAGTTTTGTAGATGATAGTACTTTTTTTACTTTATACTTTCCAAAAACTATATCAACAAATATATTAGGCGTTATAAAATTTCTAGAACTCGTAGCATCTATAAAATAACTTTAAAACAATATCTGAAAACAAGTGTTTTAAAAAACTAAACTTTTTTAATAGATGCGAATAGTTTTGAAAATATGTAAAATTTATATACGTTGTCTTAAATATAGCTTCCAAGGATAGAGAGAAACTTCTAAAAGTACATTATCTCTTTTAAATTCTATTTAAAAACAAGCAGTTCAAATCATTAAAAATCCAAAATTGAGTAATAACTTATATACTTTACAAGATTGGAGTAAAGTTGCAAATCTTTGCAATTTCTACAAATATTTTTATGGACATTATTCAAACAATAAACAAATTATATTGTTATCTAATATCTATCGATAGTACAAAGTTTGCTAGGAATTTCAACAAATATTTACTGACAAGTTCAGAGATATAAAACCAAAACTTTTAAAAAAGAATTTTTTTGCCGTACTCTTGACACACAAAATAAACTTCCAAATTCCGTATTTCCCAAGACCTATAAGTTGCAGTTATTAAAGTTCAGTGTTTACAGACTGCTTAAATCTAGTTTATAATGTGTTGTTGAAGTTCAAAAGTATTTTTATGTTGAGATATATTAAAAAATTTATAAACATCACAATGTGAAGTTAAAAAAAAAAGTTGTTCTAATTATATTGAATGAAAACATAAAGTTGTCGAATTATGTTAATAAAATAAGATAATCCACTGCAACATTTTAAGTAGATTACTGCAAAGTCATGACTGAATTAGCAGTGATAACAAAAGACGGAATTGTTTCTTATAAATATTGATTTTTGTATGGCAACGTTTGTTTGCTGGAGTAATAAACGTTATTTCATAAAAAATAATGCGTTTTGATTGATAAAAGTTTAGTAGTTTATTTGCAAGTTAAACACCATAAAGGTCTTTTTACTTAAATTATGAATATAAAAATTATTAATTTATTTTAATAATTCAATAATAATAATTATTAAAAATACCCACACTTGTTGTAAAATCATAATTTGTTAGTCAGATGTTGAATAATTAGCGTTAAAACATTAATAACCCAAACAATTTATTAAAATTATCTCTTAATTATTTGTAAAAAACTTTTAATTTTTAATCAAAAGTATCAATAGTTTTGACAATGTTGAAATTTGATCAAGTTAATTTTATTGTATTAATATATATAAACACAGATGCTAATTTTAATGCTAATAATACCAATTTTATTTTATTTTAAATTAAAAAAAATGTTTTATTTATTTTAGTTGTTTATCTCTTAATTAATCATTTAATTATAATTAAATATTTATACTTGTTTTTATTCTACTAATACAATTCAATTTTATAATATTAGTAAAATTATGTTTGATCCACAAATTTTATTTAAAATGGGTAGCATAGGGTAGTATCGATACCATCTTAATTAATTTTTAGAAGCAATGTTCACGCTATTCAGATATAATATTTCATAATATTGTAAGTACGTGTAGTTAAAATTTTTACTGATTTATTATTAAAGTTTTTAAAATATTACATAATACATAATATTTTATTTAATGTCCTGTTCCCCAACAACACGCTAGAATAATGACACAAAAGATTTTTTTAGTTGCGTGTATATTGTATTGTAAATTCTAGTCTTAGATAACTTCAAAAAAATAAGTCTTAAGATAACAAATCAGCAAATGCCTCTATCAAACCAGTTGTTTTATAAAAATATTTTATAATCATAATAATTTATTTTCACTGATACATAATATTACAGTAAATAATAATATGAATAAAAATCGGTAGATAGTAGTAGTTTTAGAATTTAAAAAAAATATGACTATAGCTTAAAAGTGTGTTTTCAAGTAAATTTCATGTGAAATTTAGGCAAGACTCTTTTAAACATAATAAATTTATTAATATAAATATTTAAAAATATAAATTAATCTAGAACTATTTTCACATTAAATATTTATTTTTCATATATGCGTTGTAAATTATTCATCACATTATTTTAGAACTATATGAAGTAAGAATACATTTTATTTTGATCAACTTATATAACTTTTATTTTAATAACTATTTATTAAAAAATAGATAACATACTATTTTTGTTGAATAAAAATAAAAATAACTTACAATATTTGTTTTTAGCTAGTAAGCTCTCGATGTAATGTTTAGATAAACTGATTTAATCGAGCAAATAAAATCAATACCAAAAATTAACCATTGACAAAGTTTTTTACAATTAATTATTTGATATTTTGGAATCATTTTATACGTTAGTTAGTTTTAATTTGAGGCACAACAAAAGAAGTTTATGCAAATGACTTTTTCAACAAATATTCAAGTTGTGTATGCATATACAAGTATTCTTCTAAAATGATGGTATTAAATTTTTTTTTATATAATTCTTTTTATAAACTAATTATATTTTTATTGTCAAGTGATACATAACGATTATTATGTATACATATATTATATAATTATTAAAGGTCAAAACTATTGGTTTTATGATTTATTCATAAAACAATAAATTATTGTTTAGTAATTAAAAAATTAATTCAAATTACTAACATTCTTAATTTAAAATTTAATGTGTAAGTAAGCAACCAAATGATTTAAAATTAGGCAAGCTATAAAATTACAAAAGGAGATATATACCCAATTAATGTTCTATTGTAGCAATTCTCTGTATAGGAAGTAAATTTTGCGTGATTACCTTAATACCAGTAATATGCCAAATTAGATAATAGTCATTATTCCAATGTCAAGTTCAAATGCCATTACATAAAGTCAATAAAACAATATATTAAAATGCATTGTCTTTAAGTAAATAAATAAATTATGGGAATTTTGCTAATTTCACAAAGTCACGCGATTTATTTGAGTTTTTATTATATTAACATCAATTATATAATTAAATAACTTATCTATCTGCTTAATTTTAAGTTTATTTTTATTGTTATAATAGTTTTGAGTTATAATAATATTAATTTTATTAAATTGTTCATCATTTTTTAATACAAAAAAAACTTGCATTTTGTTGTTTATTGTAGTATAAAATATAGAGTAATGATTATGGTTGTTTATATATTATGCATTCATTATCGCATTCATTTGTAAATATTAAACGTAACTACGTGGGAGTTTTATTTATTTATATTCTCTTTATGACGATGAATATCTATGGTATGTGCAGTTTGTTAACCATAAAATATAATCTAAAGTATTATGTAAAGTATGTATTTTAATTGACTTATCAACTAGAAGTTTGTATTTTTTATCAAGTTGTATTTTTTTACTATTAATTTGTGCTCAAATAGTTAAAAAAAGCAACATATAAACTATGATACGTTCTATTCGCCTTTAACCTTAGATTTAAGTTAATTTGAATCGAGAGATGCCAATATTGGCTGTTTTTTGTAGCACTGACAACCACGAGTTGGAACAATAACAACTTTAGTTACATACGCTAAGATTCTGCACCACACCATTTACAAATTGGATTTTATGGTAATGTCTAATAGCCAGTTGCTATAAAACTACATAATCAATTGTTTAATTTAGGTAAAGCATTTACTATTTAAAACAAAAAAGAAACAGTTGTTTAAACTTATTAAAGTTTATGTTTTAAAAAAAAATAATTAAGTATAGTAAAAGACTTAGTTTTGTTTTGGTTTTATTAACAATGATTTAAAGTTTAAATAAACAAACAAAAAAAGATAAAAAAGTTTCTAATATTGCTCTTTAGTACTTTTTTATTCTGCTTCTCTTGGTGGCGACTAAACAGCCCAATACTTTGGAACTAAAAGTTAAATGATGCATAGAAAACTAATACATACATATATTGCAATCAATGAATTTGAAACTTTTTTATATTTAACTAATCTGTACATTGAAATAGTAAAATTTATTTTTATTATAAAATTCATAATCATATCTTAGTTTGTTTCTAAAACACAACATTTTTTAAACGTTTCTTGCATTAAAGATTTTTATTCTTCAGACACATTTACCAGATTTTTTTTCCTTTTTTAATTAATCTAAAAAAGCAGTTAAGTAAAGAGCTGTAACCCGGCTTAAGGTATTAACTTGTTCAATGTTTATATAATTCTGATTAACCATAGTGTATAGATAGTTAACAATGCTGATTTAAATTACGTTTTTTTTTTTTAGAGCAACTTATAAAACCATTTAGATTTTTTAATATGTATTTGTTTTACTGTCTGCAAGACACTTTTTTCTTCTTGATCGTGCACGCCCGCTTTTAGATATTTAAAATTAATGCATGTCTGACATGTATCTGATTTAGAAGAACCTAAACTTTTATTATAGTTCAAGCAAAAGTGAGAATAATAATAATAATTGTACAATAACTTTGGTTTTTATTCTTCTTCACGCTCTAGTTTTGCAAAAAGATTTGTATGTTTGTAAATAAAAGTTGTGAATTTTAAAAACATTTAAGGAATAATTATTTCTGACTTTAATTTTTTTATTTAAACAAGAAACGTGTAAGAAAACTTTTTATGTGACTATCAATAACAGTTAAGATATTTGTCAGTATTTTGTTTGGCTGATTGTTTTTTATTTGCAAACAATATACTTAAAATCATCAAAACAAGTCTGAAAAAAACAACATTTATTTAAGATAGAAACAACAAAACAACTTAACTGGTACTAATAGTAGCTAATTTTTCTTTGCTGGTACTAGTTTTTGCTACATTTTGTACACAAATCAAACAATTTATGTAAATAACTTGTTTTCTTCTTTAACATTAACCTTATATTGTTTCAGTACTATGTTTTAATAGAGAAAAACAGTTGCAACGGCTTAAACAATTTTTAACAATTTAATATTAAATATTTTTTGGTTTATCTTAGTTGACATTTGTTTTAAAACATATTTACTTGATAAATCAAACTCTAGACAACATATTTAAACTATTCACATCAAAAATACGCAACTAACAAATAATACCGGCCAACAAAAACAACTGTCAACTCAAACAGCTAACATCTCACACGTGATAATACATTCTATCACTTAGATAAGTTCTTCATTTATGCATTATTTATTAAAATTGTATTCTATTTTTTGTTGTTTTTTAGCTTATCATTCTTTTTGAATTATTAATTACATAGATTATTTAGAAATAGTACGCTTATGTGTTTTGTTTTGGACTTAAAAATTTGTTGTTAGTTTTTTTGACTTGCTTTCTTTAACTTGCATAATTTTATGTCTAAAAATATAAGAATCATTTTGTTTTATAGTCTTTGTAATATTTATTTTATGTTTTTTTTTTCAGATAAATTTTTTTTTCCTTATTCCTTAAGCCTTGCATTCATATAGCGCTACGATTTACACGTATGCTTATTGTAGTTATAACATTACACGTATATTTTTTATGCATTATTTACTATAGTTTTTCTTTATTTCATTTTATTTTTTGTTGTTCTTTAGCTTATCATTTTTTTAACTATCAATTATATGGATTAGTTGAAAATAGTACGCCTATCTGTCATGTTCTGGACTAAGCATGTTATCTTTTTATAGTTGTTTATTCTTAAATTTTCTGTTATATGTTTTGTATAGTTCAATTTTAGTTTTTTATATGTTATTTATTTTTACTAGCTTCTTTTAACTTGCATAATTTTATGTTTAAGAAAATAAGAAATATTTTGTTTCATAGTTTTTGTAATATTTTTTATATGTTTATATCTTTTTTTCAATTAAGAGTAATACTATAGCGCTTCGTTCCACACGTATGCTTATTATAGTTTTTGTAAATGCTTTTTCATTTTGAGTTATCTTACATTTAATATCAAGCTTGTTTTTTGCCACTATACTTCCTAATTTCTTTAATGTCTTGTTTAATAGTACAAATTTGGTTTTATTTTTATTTGTTTTTATGTTGTAATCATAAGTTAAAATTTTTTGCATACCCATTAATACTTTTTTATCAACTAATATTGGTAAATTGTATATAAATCTAAGCATATTTAACTGTTCTCCTTTTTTACCCATTAACTTCTTTATTATAATTTTTTTAGATTTTTTTAATTGTAACTTTTAATTTTTATTTTAACAGTTTTTCATGTATCTCCAAAAGTTAGTAAAAAATTAGCATCATAGAATGAGAAATTTCAAATTAACCATCACAAACTTTGTGTGTGGGGTTGATTATTATTCTATTCAGAACTACTAGATAACAATATAATAATGTTTATTTAATTACATTATTTTTAATCCAACAAAAAGTTTAATTTTTAAATATACATTTTTCTTGTCAAAACATTTTTGTAACTCAATTTGTAAACTATATATATATATATATATATATATATATATATATATCTATACAAAATAATAATTATTATTATGACTTTATTTATACAATAGTTTATTTTCTAAATATCTATTCATTTTGATTATATTACTTTTTTTTTTCTATATTTAATAAAATTGTATCAATTTAAAATATTACATCAGATGTAAATAAAACCCAAACTTGAGACAAAATAATGGAATTTTAAAGTTAGAAGAGCCACTTGCATCATGTAAAAAACAGCAAAAAACAAGCTTTGGAATTGGACGGATACACGTTGACTACATATGCAAGATATAAAAACATAGCACAGTAAACAAAAATACAAACACAAAAAACCTAACTCAGGATAAAATGCTAGAACGTCAGATCACTAACGCTAGAGAATTGCCGGGTTTAGTCGCCCCGTCATGTTGTAGTGCCACTAGTAGTATTGTTATGAAAAAATGAAATCCTATCACATCTACGAGAATATTGGTGAACCTTTCTTTTTAGAAAAATGTTGACACGTACAGCGCTTTTTTTAAAATTAAAATTGGTCTCATTAGGACAAAACGCCAACCAACTCAATATCCAAACAATAAGATTTTAGTCATAACTCTTTTTCTATGTTGAACTACATACAATACTCTATGTCTTCATGTTTTTGGTTAAAGATTTGAAGTTACATTTAACAAGAAAAAAATTAATAAAGAACTGATTAAAAACGTCATTTTTTTTTTTTAATTAATTGCAAAGAAACTATAAATTTGAGGACACAGGTTAGACTTTCTTCTACAATTTGTGAAAATTTAATTCAATTATATTCAGGCGATTTCTTGCTGAGTTGGATGCTGTAAACCCTTATAATAGCGCAACTATTCTCTCCCCTTAATAGAAAAGATCAAGAAAGTTTTAATGATACCTCAAAAACATAAAATAGACATACTCTCAGAGACAAAAAAAGTAAAAGCACTACGCAATATTCAAGTTATGTCCTAATTTTTGCAGGTAAAAACAAAAACCAACAAAAAGCATTTGGCAGTAAGACACTAATAATCAACAAACTAGCTTAGTTAATCACACACATTAAATGTTAAAATAATAGAATACTTTAAATAACTTTAAAATTAGATCAACAGTACAATCTGCATATAATTTTAGTATATGTTTCTGACACCAAAAAACCAGAAACACTAGTATTTTTGAAAAACTGCAAAAATGACACAATAATAATAATGATCAAATGGAAAATTACATTACAATTAGAACAAATACTAGACATCGGAGCACTCATTAAATTCGACCACAATCTGATGTTGTGCAGAACGACAAAGTTATAATAACAAAACCAACATTAATAAACAAAAACTTTAGGATGAGATCAGCAGGAAAATGAAAAATGACACACAAATAAAACTAAAAAAAATTTAACAAAACAATACAAATAAACAGCGCAAGCAACGACAAGTTAAAGCCCAAAACTCTATTTAAACTAAGAATGTAACAACAATAATTGGTAAAAACCATCCCGCACTAATAAAAATATTGACTGAAAACGTTAAAGCAATACTAAATAAGTTGAAAAATGGCATTAACGCCTAGCCCACGAGTTTCTAAAATACAGAGCACAGCCTTTAGCAAGGTAGTAGCAAATCTATACAACTTAGTCAATTATGCAAACATAGCAAAATTGGAAAGAAATCGTAAACATAGCACTATACAAAACAATCCAAAAAACTACAGATACATATCCCTGCTGAATACATTTGTAAATACATTTACAAAACATCTAGCGGAAATAATCTACAAGAAGACTATCATAGAAGAAAAACAAGAAAGCTTAAAAAAAGGTCTACCACACACGTAATTTACGTTAACAAATCTCAGAGAATACGCTGGAATTTAACAAACTTGCCTTGCCTGTTTTTGTAAACCTGGAAAAGGCGTTTGATAGAGCCCGGATTTCAGACGTACTAAAAACACTTATTAGTAAAAGCATATACTTTAACATAAAAGAGACAATAAAAGTGCTAAACACAAGCAACACAACCAAACTGAAAGCAACTAATGAAGGAAAAACCAAGATTTATTAATAATCCAAAAAAAATTCTTAACCTAATACAATATGGTTATAAACTGTGGCATACACTAATTGAATTAGTGCTCATGTAGACAACGCGGTGTTAATTGCAAACTCAGAATATGGCTTAGAATGGCTACTTAACACCTTTAGAAATAATGCAAAATGATCAACAAGACGATAGCAACAGCATAAACTAAAAGCTTGGTTATTGCAAAATACCCATCCAGGTGCAAATTATAATGCAAAATTTTATATAAAAAAAATTATTTTTTCAGCAAAAGCAAACCATAATACTGCATAGCAAAGACAACGATTAAGACGCATAATAATAAATAACCTCAGAACGATTATAAATACACAACAAGTGCAACACTAAGACACCGTAAGGTAGGTTTGCAACAGTATAAAACAGTAAAATAAACATATATCATGCATATAAGATAGCAGCAAGACAAACAACGCGGCCGCTTGGTAGACCAGGTGGAAAGGCAGCTACAGAGTCACTATCACAAAAACAAAACCCAGGCAAATAATGTTTAGTATTATTAATATAAAGTATTTGTGTTACATTTTAAATAAAAAAGTTTTATTATGTCATTATAATAAAAAAATAACGGTGAAATAGCTCAGATATAAAGCGATAGCGGGGCACGTTAACAGTCTGGGGTTTAATTCCCATATATGACTAAAACAAAAACTTGCTCTTTATCCACCAAAGTGGGGTAATTTGAAAATTACCTAACAAACCGTTGGTCCCATCAACCTTCTTCAAACAAGAAAAGAAAAAGAATATTACCACATAGTAAAGGTTTCATCTATCTTTTATATTACATATACTAATAGCTTTTTCAACTCTTACAATTTTTATTTTTTAATTTTTTTTGTTTTTAAACTACATAGTAAATTTTGTTTTAAATAATGTTTACATTAATCACTATTAATTACAGTGTAAACTACTTTTATTTTTATTTTTTGGTATATAAACTATAATTTATAATTTTCTTTATTAATCACTTGCTTGTTGATGATCTGTGGTAAAACATGTCTCAGTTTATGAAATAAATATTTCAAACTCTATTTGTGTTTTAATTATTAATTATTATTTTTACGTCAACAAACATTGCGCTGAATAAGAAAACCAATCAAATTGTTAGTACTTAGCATAGCCTAAACTTTAGAAAAAATTGTGGTAATTAAGGCACAATCTTATAAAATAAATTTAGTACGCCTCAATAGCTAACAAAACAGATAAAATTTACTAACAATTAAAGAAAGTGCTAAAACTATCAAAAAACAGAGATGTGACTATAATATTAGAAGATTATAACGCCAAAGTAAGAGTTGACGCAGTGAACAACTTATTGAAAAGACAAACTACAAGAAAAAACCAAAGATTAACATATCTGTATATCACCTGCACATAAAGGAGGTAATATAATAAAAAACAAAATTAATTACATATTGATAAACCACAAATACAGAAATGCTACCATGTCAACAAAGACATATTTTGGAACAACAGTAAATATAAGATTTAAAAAAAACAAATACAAAAAATGTTAGAAAATTGAACAACAAAACAACTAAGAAAAAAGTTAAAAAAAAAATAAGAAAACCATATAAAATGCAGTAATACACAATAAAAACAACAAAAACGTTAGTGACAAAGAAGACACACATGGAAAAACAATTCAAAAAATAGAGTTTTTTAAAGAAGGTATGTTACGTTTAATGCACACACAAAATAAAAAAATACACAAGAATAGGCAGAAGAAACAACAAAGACTGACTTTCAAAGAATAAAAATAGAAATATAAATATTTACCTTCCAAAGAACTGAAACAATAGAATAGGTACTTCAAAAATCTATTTCATAATAAAAAAGGCAAAGAAAACAGCTTAGAAACAATACCAAGACACAGATTTTATCAACAGAAGTGAAATATGCAGTTAAAAATTCTAAACAAAACAATGCAGTTGGCCTTAATCTAATACCAGTTATTGGTTAACTTATACAACAATATTTACGACACAGGCACTATACCAGAAAAATGGATTTGATCTACTTTTATAATATTTCCGAAAAAGTAAAAGGGCTAAAAGTACTTTTTAAAATAAAACCCAGCAAGACATTTAAACAACTAGAAATAATCATTGGCAAAACTCAATTTGGATTAATGGTAATATGTAATGATATGGGAACTAAAGAGAGACTTTTTGCAATTAACATCTTAATACAACAATGATGGGACGTAAATGTTGACCTTGAGTATGAAAAGTGCAACATAAAAAAATTATCTCTATACTAAAAAGCTAAGTGAGACATGGATGTGAGTTAACCCTAATATTATTTAATATATAATTAAAGGAAAATATTTGGCCGTGTCTTAGAACAAGTCACAACTGGAGTAGTAGTAGTAAATAGAAGAATCTAAAATATAAAAAACGCAGATAATATTATAACAACCAATATAAATAACCTGCAAACGACAATGAAACGTATCAACACCATTAGAAACAAACACGAAATTAACATAAACATTTGAATAGCAAATAACAAATATATTAGCAAAACACAAGATACAAGCCAACATATACTGATAATTGACACCACAATAATTAAATTAATTTTAAAGATACAAATACCTAGGCGCAATTCTAAATAAAAATAACATGCATTTGTAAAAATAAAATCACTACTAATACAGAAGAATTTAGATCTAGAGTTAAGAATACGCACTGCGCGTTTTTATATCCTACCAATACTATTAAATAAAGCAGAGAAATAAACGATAAAGAAACAAAACATAAAAAAAAGTAAAACCTTTAAAATGTGAATATACAGGATGCCAGATATTCCAGTAAAACCAATAAAAAGCACTCAATAAAAAGTAAGAGAAATTTATGGTTAAAAACCATTAAAAATGGTTCTAATGCATATCAATAAATCTGTTCAGAGCAGCAACATTCCAAATAAAAATGTTTTGATGATGACCAACCTCCAAAAGAAAAAAATGTGTTGAAGAACTGGAATTTTTCAAACAAGTAGACTAAAACAATTTATCAGGCTACTACTCAAATAGAATTATTTTTTGACATTGAATTTGTTGGCATACTATGTAATAACATCTTGTAGAAAAACCAATTGGTTTTTGCAATAAAAATTCAACTAAACTAGCACTATATAAACTTGTTCAAATTATATTTAATAAGTTTAAAAAAAAGTTTTCACACTTTTGCTTTAATGTGTGATTTAAAAAGCGTTTAAATTTGTGTTTTGTTTTGTTTTGTCAAAAAAATAAAATGTTCTAAGTTTTAATAATGATTGCTTAAAACCTATATAATTGTAAACTTTGCTGAACTTAATAAACGTGAAGTAAGCATTACGAGTAAATTGTGTTCTGTGTTTTTTTTACAATTACAGTAAATATTAGAAATGTTAACAATAGTAATAATAATTGATAACAAACATGACATAACAATCACATTTCTTTTGATAATAATATCTGTAACAAATTGCGTGTTAATTATTCCTTATTACATGTACTTTAAATCCCATATTATTAAGTTTAAAATCGTGGCAGTCATTTTGATATATTAAGCTTTAAACATTATTCCAAAAAAAACCGTAAATTTAGCAGAATTGTAAAACTTTGCTTTCTTTAAACCGTTCTAACTTTGTCAAATCTTTACAAAATTTAATCCACAAGGTCTAGATTTCTTTGTGTTTAATCTCTTTTTAAAGAAATCACACAAGACTTATAGAATCAATACGTATACACCACTATTTTGATGCAGGAATTTGCACATAATTTCGCGATCTTCAAAACTTGTAATTTTCAGGTCCCAAAAAAGCGCTGTCACCCTATGTCGATTTTTGTCAAAATTTCAGTAAATACTCTTTGGAGCACAAGAAAAAAGGGTATCTACATGAGAAAATGAGAAATGGTCTCTCGGGCATTATCAAAAAAATTTTAATCTTTAAAAATTGGCAAAATTGGCAAACCACACATTTTTGTATCTCAGTTTTTGGGCCTTTAGAAAAAGATTAGAAGGTCCACGATGGCTCAAAATATTCCTTATTACATGTACTTTAAAACCCATATTTGTCTATTTAATGTTAGGCCAGTCATTTTGATACATCAAGCTTCAAACATTATTCTGAAAAAAACTGTAAATTAAGCAAAACTGCAAAATTATGCTTTGTTTAAACCGTTCTAACTTAGTTAAATTTTAAAGAAATTTGATCCACGAGGTCTATATTTCTTTGTGTTCAGTCTTTCTTTAGAATGATTACATAAGACTTATAAAATCTATACATATTCACCACTATTTTGATGCAGGAAGTTGCACATGTTTTTGCGATCTTCAAAACTTGTAATTTTTAGGTCTCGAAAAACCGCTGTCACCTTATGTCGATTTCAGTCAAAATTTCAGTAAATACTCTTCTGACCACAAATAAAAAGTTATTTATATGAAAAATGGTATATTGGGCATTATCAAAAAAAATTTTATATTTAAAAATCGTCAAAATTCAGAAAATCTAAATCACTTTTTGTCTATCTTGCTTTGTTTTTGAGATAGTCAACAAATACAAAATATTTAAAAAAACTTTTTATTTAGAAAAAAAACACAAACAAAACAACATTACTTTAACAAGTGTGCATTGATGCAAGCTTTTGATACTTGTTAAAACAGTTTTCTTTGGTTCGGTTAGTAAAATTTGATAAAAATGCTGTTCAACATAGAAAATACGCAGATATCATTTTTGTTTACGGACTCTGTAATGGTAATGCCCTAGCAATTGAGATTTCCTGACAGAAAACAACTTTTTGACTCGTTTTTTAGTGAAAATGTTCACCCATATTATTATCAAAAGTAAACACCTACAACCAGGCGACGCAGCACAATGACTTACATTTTCTCAATGGCTTCTTGATAATACCCAATATACCATTTTTTATATAAATAACCTTTTTTCTTGTAGTCTGAAGAGTATTTACTGAAATTTTGACTAAAATCGACATAGAGTGACAGCGTTTTTTCGGGACCTAAAAATTACAAGTTTTGAAAATAGCGAAAACATGTGCAACTTTCTGCATCAAAATAGTTGTGAATATAAATTGATTCTATAAGTCTAGTGTAATTACTTTAAAGAAAGATTGTACACGAAGAAATCTAGACCTTGTGGATCAATTTTCTTTAAGGATTGACAAAGTTAGAATGGTTTAAACAAAACATAATTTAGCAATTTTTCAAAATTTACGTTTTTTTTTTAATAATGTTTAAAGCTTGATATATCAAAATGACTGCCCCAACATTAAATATACGAATATGGGTTTTAAAGTACATGCAATAAGAAATATTTTAAGCCAACGTAGACCTTCTTATCTTTTTCCAGAGGCCCAAAAATTGAGATACAAAAATGTGCGGTTTGCCGATTTTGACAATTTTTAAATATTAAAAATTTCTTGATAATGCTCGATATACCATTTCTCATATGAATAACCTTTTTTCTAGTGTTCTAAAGAGTATTTACTAAAATTTTGACTAAAATCGACATAGGGTGACAGCGCTTTTTTGGGACCTGAAAATTACAAGTTTTGAAGATCGCGAAAACATGTGCAACTTCCTGCATGAAAATAATGGTGTATACGTATTGATTCTATAAGTATTGTGTGATCACTTCAAAAAGAGATTAAACACGAGGAAATCTAGACCTTGCGAATCAAATTTTGTTAAGATTTGACAAAGTTAGAACGGTTTAAAGAAAGCAAAGTTTTGCAATTTTGCTAAATTTACGGTTTTTTTTGGAATAATGTTTAAAGCTTAATATATCAAAATGACTGCCACGATTTTAAACTTAATAATATGGGATTTAAAGTACATGTAATAAGGAATAATTTGAGCTATCGTAGACCTTTTTATCATTTTCCAGAAGCCCAAAAATTGAGATACAAAATAAGCTAAAAATGACGTTTTATTGTAAAATTTCTGACCTTCAAATGTGTGTCATTTTGATCAGGCAATATTCTAAGGTCTAAAATATTGGAATTCTCATTTTTTTCATCTATATTTTGATCCCTGAAAATTTGAGCAAAATCAAAGAGGTCGACTTTTTCAAATTGGTCGAAAAGTAATGGAATTACCCATATATATATATATATATATATATATATATCAGTTTACAATAACAAAATTGTTGATTTTCAAATAAAATAATAAAATAATTCTTTTTATAAAGTTTTAATAATTTTATAAAAAAAAATTATCAAAAACAGTACCCCAAAGAATATGTATGAGAAAATGGTGACAGTGTGTGAAAAAAATACTCAATCAATTATTGGTGAAAGTAGTTCAAAATTATTTATAATAATCCAACGTATTTGGTGTGGAATATTATAAACAAGCTTTTTTTTTAAATTTTAAATAAGACATTAGATTTGGGAATGAGCAAAGCGTCGGTCGGCACGTAAAATTCTCAAACTGCTCAGTCCCAATCAAAAAATGCGTACGCAACAAATTTGCGAAAAAAAAATTGACTGTTTTATCTCAAAATAAAACTTTTTCTGTAAAATTAAAATTAGGGATAAAACCTGAGTACATCAATTGGATTTTCCCACAAAACAAAAATTTATGCAATGAGTTAATAAGTGCTTTCTACAACGTTGTATAAATTCTCATTTATGAGTATATGCAAAAGGAACTATAATAACACAATATACAAAATTTTCTTTACAGTTATGCTCAGATAATTTTACTCTTGCACAACAACTGCAGGGTGCATAAAGCACAATTTGTTTAAGAGGTGAGAAATGATCGCGGTTTTAAAAACAGTTTTTGTTTTGCAAAACTTAAAAAACCTTTTTACCAAATTTTTTTTTCAAAAACATAGCGGGTAAAATTAAAAGGTTGGAAGTGTGTTTGAAAAAAAATTCTTTTGTCCTGTAACTTTTTCTTTTCATAACTAAGTAGACAACATAAAAGAATCACTTTAAATATAACATAATATACAAATGGTCTCCTCGGTTAACATAGGTGAAATGCCCTCTATCACAAATATCTAAATTACCTCAAAAATTACGTTTTTGTCATAATAAAACATGTTTAGTAGAATTTAAAAAATTTAATATTTCCCCTTTTTCTATAGGAGGCAAAAAATAGCATTTTCTTGTTTTTATTTTTTTTCTCCGCACCTTCAATGACAAATTTAAAAAAACAGTAGAGTTTTGGGTGGTCCCTAAATACAAATTTTTTTAGCCCTGTCAAACCCTGTATACAACCCCTAAAAAAATTCCAGAAGGGTTCAAATTTATTTTTGGTTATCTAAACCTTTGATTGCATGGAATTTTATTTTTTAACTTTATAAGTAATTGAAAAATCTATACCCATAATTTCTTTGAAATTTTTGCAAGTGGTGCGCTACTATTAAAATTCGATTTTTCTACTTTTTTGTAATTTTTTACAGTTTTGAGTGAACTAGAAGGGTTGAATTGCTACCTACCAAATTAAAATTAAAAAAACTATTTAAAAATAACAGCCATCAATGTGAATTTTATGTAAAAAAAAAATTAAACTAATTAATTTAATAGATTTCATCGTTCTGAAGATAAAGGAGTTTGTCGAGTGTTTCTATTACTAACTATTTTTGAGTTTTAATTTTTCAATGCAAAAAGTGTTAAAATAGTAAGAAAAGATTAATAAGGAAAGTTTTTTTAACCTTTACCGATTTTGATAAAAATTAGTTTACTGACATATCTGACATTTAAAAATTAAAAAAAAAAAAATACTTCATTTGTTTTTTGTTTGGTAAATAATACGACAAATAGTGTTTTGAGCAGTCAAATCATTGTAAATTGTTGAAAATGTTATACGCAGGATACTTACTCAATGTAAATTTTTTTGTTAATAATAACAGATAATTTAATTTTTAATTTTTGTAATACTAATTTAGAAACATGATCTTATAATTCAAAAATATCATTTACATTAAGAAAATTTTTAAATTACCTATCTAATATTATATTATTTATAATAATTATTTATTTATTTATTACATTAATTGCTGTAGTAAAAATTACAAATATTCAATTTAGACCTTTACGACAAAATTTTTAATGAAAACACCATTTCGAACTAAATCCCCTATATTAAAAATTATTAAAAGCTATAAATGCTTTGCAAAGTCACAAAAACAAAAACAAAATAGTATAAATGGCAAATGGCTATTTTTTGCTCTTTATGAAAAAGGGATAGGTATCAAAATTTTAAAATCCTACCAAACATGTTTTTTTATGTTAGGAAAGTAACTTTTGAGGTAATTTGGATATTCTAGATGGAGGGCATTTCACCTATGTTAACCGGGGAGACCCTTTATTAAATGTTATAATATGACATTTGACAACTTTACTTTTCCGATTTGCTCTGTGTGTAATAGACACTACGCATTTTGCGTACGTAATGATCGAGCACTTAAAAAATAGATATATTTTTCACAAGTATAAACGTTGCTGTACAATCAAATAAAAAATGTGCATTACGTGCAAGTTGAATAATATACTTTTTCAATTACTACAATTAATTAAAAAAAACATTTATTTAAAATATATTGTGCATCAAACACGACATGACTTCCAAATTTGACAATATCACAAGTATAAACGTTACACATAAATCAAATTCATACGAGTAGAAAATGTGTAACAATTTAAAAAAATAACTTACAATTATATTATCAATACATTACTTTATTCTAAGCTATGTGTATAAAATTACCTAGTTATGAATGATGTCTATTACAATATCAATTAGAGAAGCTTCTTTCTTTCTACATATTTCCTATTACACTTCAAAAAAATCGCAACTAAAACACGATATTGTTAAAAAATAAATAAATGGATTAGACTGGTTATAGAGTGGAATTACACATTAAACAAGAAGCTTGACAACAAGTATTTATAATTATTAATTTGTTTAATTAATTAAAATAATAATAATTGTACATTTCAAATACCTTATATTATCAAATACGTTCGATAAAAAAATCCTATAACATTTGTATGACAAAAATATCTACAACCGTTACAATTTGATAATAAAATATTTAATCTTAAAAAAAGTGATAAAAAAGAAGTGATAATTTTTATTATTTATTTATTACTTTTTAAATGTGTTGACCGGTAGTTTGTTATAATGATTAGTAAAGTTATTTCATTTTTTTAACAGAAATAAATAAACAAATTTTTCAAACATAATTTATGTAATAAAATCTAATGAATCACTTCAGATTTTCTAAACAACAGTTAACATTCTTATAAGATTCACCTACTTTCATGCCAAAATTAAAAGAAACACAAACGCACAATTAAAATCGAATACCAGCCAAAAAAGTGGCATCTTATATAAAGAGGTTGAATTCGTGTTTCGCATTTCATGTCAATCATGATTATATACAAAAACATAAACCAATGTCTTCTTTCCGGAAATCTTGCGTACATGCGAATGTTTTTATAAATTTTTTCTTGCAATGTCACCTAATTTTAATATAGCAAAGGCAGAATTACATAATCTAGATAAACGTTCTTAATTGCTCGAAAATATTATAATGTGCTATAAAAAATAAGCACAGTTAATGATATAATTGTTATATTGCTATAAAGTCGTGCGCGCGGATGTCGAATTTTTAGTATACTGGCGTGTGGCCAAATACTTCACATTAAATTATATAAAAAGAAAAATAAAGCAAATTAGAAAAAGGGTCAGTGATCATAAGTGTTTATTTTTATACAAGTGTCGCTATTAATACATAGTTTTAATATGTTCTATCTTTTGGATCGTAGGTGGTTGTGGATTAAGTTTTCAAGATAACGACCAGCATAGTGTTTACGATGGATCGTCAAAACGGAGGAAGGGTGTCAGTATCAGTTTTCCCAACATTTCAACCTGTGACTAACAATGAAGGGAAAGCTGAGATGGCCACACAAGCCGGGAGAACTACTGCAGAGGAGAGTAAGATATTAATTGATTACTTCCTACTTGGCAACAGCTAAATAGAATATAGTTAGTATGCAGGTATTTAAAAATGTTGTTTAGTATTAATAGAAATAAACAAAGAAATAGGAAATGAACATAAAGATGAATCATTTTTTTTTTAACTGTATGTATGTATTTAATTAGCACTACAAATTACTGATATCTGATGATTGATGTGAATATCATACACAAAAAATATGCTCAACCATAATCGTTAATGACAAAACATGAAAAAAAAAGTATATAACAAACGATATGTGATATATTTGCTACGTATAACAATTAATTAATCGTAAAAATAATGAGAGTGAAAGTGAAACCAATCGTTATTCATTCAAATACACATTTTTATCAATTATTTTAATTGAATATTGTAATTCTTTGCCTGATGCGGTCGTCTTCGCTTATTTTCAAAGCTACAAAATATGTAACAAAAAACGTAGCTCACAAAAACAAAAATATAAAAATATCTATTTTTTACATTTAAATTATTTTAAATTTTTGAAATATTATAATTGCTATATATTAATATACAAATTTAAATGATATCTTCTTAATAACAATTCAATTATATTATCATGTTATTTTAAATTTTTAGTTGTTTTGACTCAGCTTGTTGTGCAATTTTTGCAAGAAATGTTTATTTAAAATAGCATTGTAATTAATGAAACTAATTTAATAATATATTTTTTTAAATTTTCAAGAAATAATGCCAAGCTGAAAAATATTTGTGTTGAACTGGCGTAAATGTTTAATCATGTCTAAGTTTTTGGTGTATTTAAATTTAGTATTTTAATTAAAATTTGATTTGACAAAGTTCTACTTAATTGCTTAATTGAATTAGTTTTAATGCTATTTGCTGTTATATTATCTTTGCTACAGATGCCAACTAATTAAACAGTAGAATGATTTGAATTCATTATTAGACATTGATGATTATTTAACCAAATTAGTTTTTATGATGCTAAATAAATATACTTAAAATAACATATTTAAATAAATTTATTACATTTTTTATTCTGACGTATGCAACTTTGTTAACATATGAAGTAATAATAACAATTGATAATAACTGTGTATCAAATAGTTTGTATAAAAAGTAAATTAATTTTATTATTATTTTGCATATTTTTTCATAATCAATCACTTTTAGCTGCTGTAATGACGTTATTAAATAATAAAATATGTAGCAGATTGTATGCTTGTTATTAAAGTTGCATATGTTTCTGTTTTATGTGCAATATTTTATGTCGATTATGTAAAACACACAACTTATAATCTTAATCTGAGATGCGTTTTAATTATTTATTATTTCAAGTGTTATAAAATAATAAATGCATTGTTTGATGCAATAAAACAAAATATTTATCATAATACTAATTTCATATAAATAACAAATGATAATATCTATATAAATTATTTAATTTTGATTTTCAAAAATTGATATCACAAAAAAAATTGTTATTCCATACAAGGAGAGCTTGGATATAATTTATAAAAAAATTCTCTCAAGGTTTGCACGAAAAAGAAATAATTTGAGTGTAAATTTAGCGGCATCTGCCTTAAGCCAAATTTGAATATTCTTTAATATAATTTATATTAATAAAGTTTAAACTTAAAAAAAAAATAATTTTGTAATTTTTATCTAAAAAATAGTTAATTTAAGCGTTTATTTTTAAATTGCCAAAGACGAAGTAACCACCTGAATGATAGAATTACTTTATAATTATAACTATTTAGTTATTAATTATGTTGACTTTAGTCTTAATCCTACTAAATAAAAAAAACATGTTTATTTGTGTATGAAACACAAAGACTAAAATATTAAAAAGAAACAGCTTTATGCATAGTCATTTGGTTAGTTAGTTTTTTCTTCTTTTTCAGTCTTTGTCAGTCCTTTTTGGGGCATAAGCTTTTATACTTTTATGTCCGTTTTGTGCTAACTGCTGCCAATCTTGTCCTGTTGTCTGAACAATGTCATCTGTTCATCATTTTAGTAGTTTTTTGTTTTAATATTTTTGGTTTCTAAGAAAGTACTTTTTTTAATTTAATTATGTTTAATTTTATTTTATCTTGTCTTTCAAAATGTATGACAGTTTTCTAAAAGCCGTCTAGTAGAATGCTACTAATACATTACTAACTAATTGCTAGTTTTCAAGTTACATTTAATGCAGCAAAAATAAAAAAAAAAGATTTGCAAAAAAATAAAAACTTTCAGACATTCATTTGTCAGCACCCCTACTGGGCTTGTAGGAGAACTTAGGGTGTTAGTACTACTGATCGAAGTTAGTCAATTAAACTTTAGAGACTAGCTTAGTCTAGGAACTTTTGTCTTTAGTGGCTGCTGGCTTTGGTAGCGCTGAAGATACCTGATGTGATGGGCTTTTTTTTTCAACTTCTGTATGTTATTCCTTACTAGGGTTAAACGTTCCGTTAAACAAGTGGATTTGTAGTGCGCGTCAACGTTGTTATCTAGGTGGACCTTTATCAGGTTCTTTATGAAAGAGGACATTGGCAGGTCTTTCGAGAAAAGTATGTGCCACGGCAAGAGGCTGGGTAAACAGCCCGGTAAAGACGTTCTTCAAGCTGGCATTTGGGTCTTATCTCAGTTGGAATATTGCTTTTTTGTTGATATTAATTTTTTTGGATTGGCTTTTTACTATGGTCACAATAAAAGTTTTGAGCGTCTTGATCTTGGCAACTTATATCTTTATTATTTAAGCGTACTCATAAAGCTGTTTAGTGTCAATCTTTAAGATTAATTAATTGAATTAATAATTAATATTTTGATGAGTGAATGAGTAACTAACTTAATCAATCATCCGTAGCGTGCTTGCAATCAATTTTAGCGTGCTTGCAGCATTTACGTTTGTTACTAATGTTTATATTTACAGCTTTTCCGCAATTTTGTCTATTATTTATAATTAAATTATGTCTAATTCTAATAGCTTATTCGTTTTCTGTAGGATATATATGCTTTACTTTTATTTTAATTAAATTTAAATCCGATAACAGAGATCTAGCCGTTATGTGCGCCACTTTATATTTATATTTGATTTACTAATATTTACTATACAGTAAGAGTAGGCCATACATACATCAATTTTAGTTTTAATATAACAATATTTTAACATTAATGTTTTAATTATCAATACTTCATCAATGTTTACAAAAAACATTAACCAGAAAAAAAAAATTTGTTTGCTTCTTGCAAAAACACTATTAAGTCATTATCAATTTATTTGTAGATGCAAAGATAAAAAACTCTAATGTGGACTACTACATTTTTAGAGCAAGTACAGTATATAGGCATAGTTATGCTGTAATCAATATTGACTTTAATTTAAATACTTTTTGGTTTGGAAATACTTAATAAATAAATTTTAGAACAAAAAAAATGTGTGTTTTATTTAATGCTTAAGATTAGATTAGTTTTAAATCAATTTTTTTAAAATAATTAACTTATTTATTATTTTATATTATCAATCAGAAAAGCATTCAGTTTCAAAGCCAAATATTTTGTTTTTTTAATAATGAAATTATGAAAAGTTTTTTATCAACTTTTAAAAGCGGCCAGCCGTATTATAAACAGTAATTTAAAATGCATGGCAGTTATTTAGGGTCTTTATATTTGTGATAAAACATTGAAAAATTTACTACAATCTAAAACTACTCAAAAACTATTACTACCACAAAGTATATATATAGGTTTTGTTCTTGTTGTAAATTAAAAAATGAATGACAAAATAACGGATTGAATAATATAAAACTTTTCCTACAGGTAATACATTGATGCCTACATGTTGATGCCTATACTACACAAATAATAGTTAAAGTTGTTTTAATAAAAAAAAAAAATAATAACAAATTTATTAAATTTATTTAAGAGTCTATAAAAAATTTCCAAATTACAATTCTTTGGGTTTCTTTGTTATTATATATTTTGTTTATTGCTGTTATGGTATATATATATATATATGGCTATGTATAAGTCAAGTGTACGGAATGAAAATTTGTTTTTCTTTAAATCACTGAAAATGTGTTTTTCTACATAAATCTATGTAAATTTTTTTCAGATTTTTTCAGTAAACCATATTTGAGCAATAAGCAATTAAAATTTGAAAAAAAAATCAAGTTTTTTGAGTTTCTTTTACATTTTTTGATCATTTGTAACTTTTCAGGATTGCATTTTTAGGAAACAATTAAAAGAGCCAAAAATTTTAACATTAAATTTTAAAATCTTTGCAGAACAAATGACGGGTTTTTTCTTTTTATTTCAAATATAGATAAAGACGTGCTTTTATATGTGCAAAAAATACCCTAAAAACTTCAGGAAGTGCCGTGTGCTACGTTCAAAATATCATACAATGTATTCACAGAAATACTCAAAAATAGCACAAAAAGACTTAAATTTTAAATTTACATTTTTTAACTTCTCAGGATTGCATTTTTAGGAAAAAATTATTACGAGTTTTTTTTTCAAATTAGCACACTACACTTTTTGAAGTTTTTAAGGTATCTTTTGCACATATAATAACACGTTTTTATCCATATTTAAGAAAAAAGAAAACATCCGTCATTTTTTTTAAGAAAAACTGTTTAAAGTAGTGTTTAAAGCCTTTTAAAGTTCTGAAAATTTTTCAAAACTTAAGAAAAAAGTATTTGGCTATAAAAATTTATTCTATGAATAATTTTGAAAAAAAAAATTATAATTATTTTGTAAAAATGCAATCCTGAGAAGTTACAAACGATCAAAAAGTGTAAAAAAAACTCTAAAAACTAAATTTTTTTAAATTTTTATTGTTTATTACTTGGAAATAGCTCACTGAAAAAATTCATATAATCTAAATGTAGAAGAAGGCATTTTTAGTAGTTTAAGAAAAAACTAATTTTCATTCCGTACACTTGACTTATACATTGCCATATATATGTATATATGTATATAGTTCTATTATTTATTTACTAAAGAATGATTACAAATTGGGTTAGTGTTTCAATTTTTATAAACAAAATATTAGTATATTGAAAAATTAATTTGACAATAATATTAATAAATAAATTATACTAATATAATAGTAACACGCCAGACTAAGAATTAAATTATTATATTATTTTATTGTCAATTTTATTAACATTTTGATAAGTAGCTGTTTGTAAATATGAAATAAACTATACTACTACTATTTATCTCTGAATGCCAAAATCATTAATGACTTATTTAATAACAGATAAACACTGTGCAACGACCGTACTATTTATTGGCAATAAACGTCAATATAATAATTTATAGTTTACATATGCCAATTGGAGTGACGGAGTAGTTAACGATTACAAATTTAATAATAAAAATATTACAAAAATAAGAATTTTATCATTATATTGATTGAATGCTAATGTTATGAATAGTTTAAAAAATAATTTAAAAGTTATGATAGATATTAAAAAAAAATTATAATATGTAATTTATACGTTAATTAAAAAAATTATCTAAGTTTAGTACAATATATAAAATTTATAAAACGTTTGTTATAAAGTTGTTAATATATTATTAATATGAATTAAATTGTTTGTGTATATGACAAAACTAAATGGTTTTTAGAACTGGTTCAAAAAACAATAAAACTGATTTATTACAATAGACTATAATTATTTAATTATCGCATAATTATATTGTTTAATTTTGCCTATATGTTATGTGATCCATGGTTATGTGTACAATATTTGTTGCGTCATGCTGAAAGATTTGACGTGATTGGATTGTACTCCAAAGAACGACACTTTTTAAAGAGATGGAAAACCCCTCGAGGTATATATATATATATATATAT
Source organism: Tachinus rufipes (assembly GCA_963932245.1). Lineage (NCBI taxonomy): Eukaryota > Metazoa > Arthropoda > Insecta > Coleoptera > Staphylinidae > Tachinus > Tachinus rufipes. The sequence goes on along the minus strand of OZ010741.1, from coordinate 57,301,849 downwards.
ATATATATATATATATATTTATTGTTAATTACGTATATACATACTCATTTTATTTACAATAATGCAACACTAATTCGCATATGCAGTTGCCGCACGTGTTTTTTTTTGTACTCGCATTTGCAGTCACATACACTAACTTTAGCGGCCGTTGCCAAAACAGAAGAGAACTTAGCCTCTTTATAATTTTTTTTCTTTCTTGTTTATCTGCAAACCTATAATGTTACTTACTCATTCCGTACCCATACAAAAAATTTGAAACAATATTTTTCTATTACATACCACCTATTTACAAATTCAAAGAAAAACAAAATACTTAGTTATAATGTTTTTTACTGAAATACATACTAGTGAGAAACTGACCATAAAAGCTGGTTAAAAGACATATTTAAAAGAATACATAGCAGCAGTTGTTAGTTTAGGTAACTCATTCGCAATTAATATTTTGAAGTTTCATTTATTGATTATGATTCAGCAGACTTTATATTTATTATTTAAGTAATAATATAATCAATATTTTTTTTTAGTTTCTTGAAGATTTCAAAACTAGGTAGTAGTCACAAAAACCATATTTACGTTTCCAATGCGTGTAGTTTTGGCAAACTTTACATGTAATTATTCAATTTGTTGCGCTTGTAAATATTACGGTGGCAAACAGATTTAAACATAGACTATTCAAATATTTACACAACTAATTATGCAGAAAAATAGAAATAGTTAGTATTTTTATAAATAGATTAATTTATTTATCAATAGTAAAATATCCGTTTGTGTATTACCAACATAATTATCATTACATTTTATTTATACAAATTAGTAATAAAATTATCTTATAAAGTTTTTATATAAATAACTTTATAATTTTAAATGGTTTTTTTGAGTACTATGAATTAGGTATGTATACTGTTATATTAAGTATTTTTGCAATAGAGAGTTTGGATACTTAATAAAATTTTATTTTTAGCTATCTAGAGGCAACAAAAAGTTTTGATACTTTATAAAAATTTTTTTTTAGTCTATTGAAGGAATAAAAAAAATTGATACTTCTTAAAATTTTAATTTGTTTTAGCAATTTATATGTAACAAAGAGTTTTGATACTCTATAAAATTTTATTTTTAGCTTTCTAAAGGCGATATAAGTTTTGATTACTTTTTCTATCTAGACTTCTTGTTTATAACACTTGTTTATATGATCAGTTTTAAGTTTATATTTATTAGTTAAAATGTTTTTTTGTAAAAAAGTAAAGCAGTTTTTGATTATGATTACTGCAAAATATGCTTTTTTTTATAAAAATACTGTCTTTTGCCAAATTTATGTATCACTATCTGTGGTGTTTCTCTACATATAATGCAACTATAGATTAGAGTAAAATAAATTTAATTAATAATAATAAGTTAATAAAACTTAAAACGGCCTATCTATTATTCTTTTCCCACATGCAACAATAACAAACAGCGTCCGCATATTTTTTTAGGAATTAAAATTGTACTACTTAACTAAACAATTTAATGGTTAACGGTTGTACAACATTTTTTTTTAGTTGAACACTACTAGTTTTCATAGAATTTGGTTGACAATACTCTTAAAATTTTGATCAGTTTTTTAATAATTTTGTTTGTACACATTGAAAAGATATTATAGTTTACTCAAGTTAACATTGATTTTTGCTATTTATCATTTTTTTGCGGTTATATTGAGAAGCAACAGTCTAATTTTAAACTTATTTTTAACAGTTTAAAATTTGATATTTTATTTTTTTATTTTAAAATTTTGACTAAGTTATAGCAACAAATTTACTAAACTAATTACAACTAAACTATTTAAAACAATTTTTTTGATAATACTTTTAGTTCTTTAAAACCTTGCTTTTTTATCATTAGTTGCTCTTATATATCTTTCATTATTAATGTTAATCTCTAATCCAAAATTATTAACTAAACTTAAACTTAAACAAGTACGTGTACATCTTTTATCAAGTAATGCTTATATATTTAAGTCATTTTTTCTCACAGAACCGTTAATCTTGACGTTACACAAAAATATGTTTCTTGCTTTGCTATTGCATTGGAGAATGAATTTCAAACTTAAGCTCATACTAATAGCCCACTAGTATATCTTGGTGTATTATGATTATTATGAATATGTGGAATATTATAAAGAATAATATTTTTCTTACAGTTTTTACTTAAAATGCAGCCAATCTTTAATATCATGTTGTAGACCCAAAACCAAGTAACAGCATTATTTTTAGAATTTTTGGTATAGATGAAAATAATTTCTGATTACTCAGTTTGCTTATAGTTTTTTTGCAAATATTGATTATTAGTTATGCTAACTTAACCTATAAAAACAAGCAACATTTATATCTTAACTTAAAACTTGATCTGTACTCACAATTTTGTACCTTTTTTAATCTCAGCATCTCAACTTTATTTTCCAGTATTTTAACAAAAGCAGTAATTTTTTTGTTATTTCTATTTCTACATATAATTTAACAATTTTTTATTAATACGTTTAAAAAAAAATAAATGCCAGAAACTACAAGCAAATTGAGTAATATTGACCTAATAAAGTAATATATTATATTTAATAAATGTGGAGCTATAGTTCTAAAAAGTTTACAGAAATTTTTGAATTTGTTTAATTAACTGCTTTTAGTTTATTCTTTATTTACACAAACTGTTAAATTTTGAATAAAAATAGTCGTTAGAAAAAAATATTTTTTTAAGATTCTTTGGATAGTTAATTATGAAACTTTGTAATTTTTAGATTAATCTATTTTTTTTGTTATTTTTCTTTGTGGAAAATTTAATTTGAAAACTTTTTGGTCTCTTGATAAGTTTATACACGGTTTTTGAGAAATAAAGTAAAACCAGAAGTCATTTTTTCTTAACAATTATAAAAAATGTAAAAATATCATTAGCCATAGACGTCAAATTAAATTTCATAAACGTCACAAATTGTTTGAGTGTAAGTGTGTGGGCACAGCGGCGATCCGACCATCAAACACTTAATTGTGCTTTCTTAATTAACTTTTTTTTTCAAATGTATCGGTACAGTACCACGAAAATAAGTGATATGCGTCTAGTTTTTGGAGAGTGTTTAGGAATTGCAGCTGCAACAGCCAGACGTTTTGCCAAAATGTACCCTAAGCAACTAAAACAAAAAATTTAAAAAAGCACAATTACACCCAAATAATTTGTAACGATTATGAAATTTAAATTGACGCCTACGGCTAATGATATGTTTATAATTTTTATTATTTTTAAGAAATAATGACTTCTGGTTATACTTGATTTTTTCAAAAACCGTGTGTCTGATCAAAATTTATCAAAATGAAAAATTTTTCAAATTAAATTTTTTACAAGGAAATATAACCATAAAAAATAAATTTACTTAAAAATATAAAAGTTCCAGATGGTTAAACATCTAAAAAATCTTAAAAAACTATCTTTTTGAATACTTTTTTTAATCAAACTTTAACAGTTTGTGTAAATAAAAAATAAACTAATGTTAACAAAAATTGTTACAAAATATTAAAAACTAAAGCATATAATAAAAAAAAATTTAAAATTTCTGTAAACTTTATAGAGCTATAACTCCGAATGTATTAAAAATATTATACTACTTTATTAGGTCAATATTACTCAGTTTGCATGTAGTTTCTGACGTTCATTTTATGACTAGTTAATTTGAGACACCCTGTATTTATGTTATATTTGAAAATAAAAAAATAAAATGTCCAATAAAAAATTTATTGTTTTTTTACTAAAACAACAAACGTAAAAAAAACTTTTAACAAATTGTCAGACGTAATAAACGGTTTTCCAATCAAAAGTTTCATTTTAAATAGCAGGTTATTTGGGCTGCTGTCAATTTGAAGCTATTATCTTTTGACATTTGATAAGTAAAAACTACGCCGTTATTAAAAATGGAACTATACACGCTTCAACAACGCATTTAAATTATTAAAATTTACTAGAAAAATGGTAAAAAAAATTCAATCACAGTTTGCAAAACTAAAGCACTTTTTGGGCGTCGTAAAGCACCTTCTCGGCCGGCAATAGTAAAGTTTGTAATGTAAAAAATCGAAACCGTGTGCATCGCTCAAGAACACAAAAGAATATTGTTGATGTAGTCCGTAGTGTTGAAGAAAACTTAGGTTTGTTGATTTTTTGTTAATCTTTAGAATAAGACATTCTACAAACAACATTACACTGTATTTTGCATAAAAACTTAAGTATTAAGGTTTTTTAAGTTCAGTTAACACAAAAATTTAAGTTGGTCGATCACCATAAACGTTGCATCTTTGCTGATTGGGTCCTTCAAATGCATCAAAATGATCCGGAATTTCATCGAAAAATCATCTTCTGTGATAAAGCTCATTTTTACTTCGGAGGCTACGTTAATAAGCAGAATTGTCGCATTTGGGGCTCAGAAAATCTAAGATTGTTGAAAAGTCTTTGCATCCTCAACGTGTCACTGTTTGGTGCGGTTTTTGGGCTGGCGGTGTGATTGGACCCTACTTTTTAAAAATGAGGCTGGTGCAACTGTGACAGAGAATGGAAAACGCTACCGAGATATAATTAATGATTTTTTATGGCCGGAATTGAAAGGTATTGATGTGGACGACGTTAATTTTTAGCAAGACGGCGCTACGTGCCACACAAGCAACGATACAATCGCAATTTTGCAAAAAAAGTTTCCCGGCCGTGTTATTTCTAAAAGAGGTAATCACAATTGGCGACCGAGATCTTGTGATTTAACACCTTTCGACTTTTTTCTTTTGAGGCCACGTGAAAGATAAGGTCTATGCCAAAGCTCTACAATCGATTCAAGACCTTATAGATGGAATTCGTAAAGTTATCGAGGACATACAGCCGCAAATGTGCGAATTGTTGTGGAAAATTTTATGAAAAGAATGTGGTACTGCAATCGTAACCGTGGCGGCTATTTGACTGATATTGTTTTTAAATGTTAATAACATACCATCTTCTTTACAATAAAATAAACATTTTTTTCTTAAAAATTATTATCAAAATGAAACCTCTTATTGGAAAATAAATATATTATTAAAAAAAAAAAAAAAATAAAGGCAGCTTATGTACTTAAGCAAAATAATGAGATTACAGCAAAATGTTAACGCTTTAATAACTTTGGTAAAGAAATTGAAAATGTAATAAAAGGATAAAAATAATCAAAACAAAAACGTTACAAAATTTGAATTAAATAGCATCAAATATTGGCTTAGTAATGTGAGAAAATGGTTTAAGATCACGTCAGCTGATCAGATTAGGACGGCAGTTACCAAAATCAAAGTAGTGATGTTGATAGCCAACCTCCAGAATAAAGACAGCACATGAAGAAGAAGAAGATTGAAAATATATATTATATATAAATATTTGATTCGTATATAGTGGCTTTATAAATTATTTAAATAATTGATTTAAATTCAAAATTTAGGATTTTTTACGTAGTGAATGTTTACAAGGTTGGCAACAGTCTAAAATAAATCATTTAAAGAAGCTCAACTGTTTATCTCCAATTGACTCAGCGCAAGCAACTGATGAGTCGTTCTAAATAAATCAAACTAACAAATATAAAATAAAAACTTGTTGTCAAATGTTTAGTAATCATTTGATACAACGACACGTGTTAGACGTTGCATGTTTTTGTACTAACTTGCATCAATTTTGTTTATTTGTTGTTTTTATGTGAAGTAATTAGAACTGGTGACGTTATTTGCTTCAAACTGTTCAGTTTAGATAAGCGTGCAGACCTATTATCAGTTGACACAACAGGTGGCGCCATTGGTAATCACAAAACTGGGCATAATTCAAACAAATTTGTTTATATTTCTTATACACATGATACATCAAAGTATGTTTTGGAATACAATTAATCTATTTTGGTTATGCAACAATTATTGCACTCGTTATGCTCAAAAATATTAATGCAATTTTAAAATATCATCATAATTTAATAAAAATTAAAAATGTATACCGATACTCATAAATAAATTGTTTTTTGTTAAGGATAGAAAATTGTCCCATAAAACTATCGTGTAGCTTTTCTCGGAAGTTAATTAAGATATTTCATTTTTGTTTTTGGCATTATTATGAGTGTAATAACAACATTTGAATAAGGTATTTTGGTAAAAATATATTAATAAATAAAAAAGTTTTGTTCAATTTTTTTTAAACTTAGTTCATATGAATGATATTTATATAAAAAAAATTATGCCGCATAAATTATCACAAAATGATTATTTGTTTGCTTTAAAAGTAGCAAGATGAGGATACTTTTGGGTGTAAACAATAAGCCCACTGATAGCTCTGCTCATTACGTTAGGTTTTGGCTCTGACAACACACAATACACAACTGGTAGTTTGATTTTATTGGATGAGCGGCGCCATGGGCGGTATTTTACTCTAGTGCGAGTAAAGCACTCCCGGTAGTTTACCACAAAACCATTCTTGACAATTCTGACCTAAAATAATTTAGTAACGTTTTAGTTACTTTTGTTATTTATAGTGATTAATATGTTAACCTATTCTATATAACCTTAACTACTGTAGACTAATACAGATAATTAGACATTTTCAAGTCAAACAGATGTGTCAATTTAAGTGTTTGTTACACATTATTTTTAACAAACTATTATATGTTTAATAACATTTTTTGTACGGGCATGAATATCATAAATAACATAATTGGCCTTAAACATTTAATCCTAACTACGTTATTGACATTTTTATAAATTTTACCATGAGTCACATTAGTCGGGGAGCTGGTATCAAAATAATGAAAAAGTTTTTGAAAGTCTGATACTTTTAGATAGGATTATTTTGGTCATAGAAAGCCACTGTAGTCAGCATGCCAGGTATTGAGATAACAAATAATGTGTATTGACCTTATTTTTAAAACATGTATGAAGTTGTGCTGACGCCGTGCGTTTCATTATTGAGCTGTCTGACTGTTCAACTATCTGTTGATAAATTATCTGCTATTTCAAAACAATTTTTGGCACTAATTAAAGTTACACCTTTTTTAGCGCGCCAGCACCAGGTCTCTTGATACTTGGCGTGCTGATTTTACAGTGGCTTTCTATAGCCAAAATACAGTCCAATCTAAAAATATCAGCTATTCCAAAACAAAGCGGGTGCGTCCACAAAGACTACATTTGTAACGGCTTTTGCAATGTTGGTAGCAGTCAGCTTACAATTGGTTTTGTTTTTCTGAACGGTTTTTTTATGCAATCACTACATAGTTGTAAGAAGGAAGCAAAAAGAACGCGCACTATTCAAGGATTTGTGTAGGCAAGCGTTCAGTTAAGTATAATCTATTTAACACATAATAAAATCAATGCGGTTAATTTGTTGTTTGAACAAAACAAAGATGACCCAAAAATATCATAATTAACAGTGTTTATTAAAATATTGCATTTATCAATCTAGTGATTGATTATGTTGTTCATTATTTGTTGTGTGGTGCTTTTTTTTCAAAAAAAAAACAAGTGTGTTACAATTTGTTCTAGTTATAAAAAATTGAACTAAAGTTTACCTAGTATTTTCTCGAAATTTATAAAATTGTTAATGATTTTATGCATAAAGCATATATCAGATGTTAATTTTTTCTTTTATAAATGTTGTAAATTATTCAAATTTGATAGTTTAGTGTGTTGTATTATTGCAGTTTTATATTGTAAGTAATTAAAAACTTTGTTGTAGTGATGACCTTTAAGATATAGATACATAAAATCATAATCTTATTCTAATCTTACTTATAACTTGTATTGCAACAATATACTTGGTATTGAGAAATCAATAGTATTTCTCATTACAAATCCTTATAATTTACAGCTTTTGTTGCATATGTTCTGTATATGGCCATTAAACTTAAGTTTAGTGTCTTGTAATAATCCAAGATTAATGTTTCTACAAATTGTAGGTTAGTGTTATTTGTTTGTTTAACTAAAACTGTTCCTCTGCAAAATGTGATAGACTTGCATTTGCTAGAAGTTAAGATGCAAGTTATTTGAAATGCACCAGATTGTAGTTTTTATTAAGTCATTTTAAATTTGACTGCAATTATGTGTATTTTTTATTAACATAAAAGTTTTTAGATTATCGGCAAATAGCAGACAATTAGTATTTCTAATTAAAATTACAAAAATAATGAACCGCAATACAAACCTTGCAAAACCCCTTCTTTAGAAATTAAATTGTTAATTTTAACACGTTTATAGTTTAATCCTTTTCTAAATGTACTGGTACAAAAATAAATCGAATATCAAATTATTTGTAGAAGCAGCAATGAAGCCAAAGTTGCCGTTTTTGTTAAAATACTACAAATCAAGGAAGCGGTCGGTATGCTCTTAAAGCTAATATAAAAATTATAAGGGATTTAAAAACTCATCTATACTATAAAAAAATATTTTGTAAATAAAATTTGGCACTTGTTCTAAATTTACGGTAAGTTTTTTCTGACTTTATATTTAAAAGTAAAGCATTAATTATTTTTTTTTTGTTATAAATTTATAAATGATAGAATTTTTGCAAAGAGTAGAGTGAGGGATAAGGAGTTTAAAATAAAGGTCATTTGATCTAGTCCGGTGAACATTTGAAGAACTAGATTTAAAGTTTTTTTTATGAGACAAACAGTTTCTAGGACAACTAAAGAAGGCAACGTTAATATTTTATGCTTTTTAAAAAGTGGTCTACAAGATATTAAATTACTTTTTATAAAACATAAGATTTTTATTGACTATTTTTGTAAAATAAAAATGTGATTAACTTGTTTTTTTGACGATCAACTAGAACGCGGCATCATATAGTAAGTACGCTTTTATAAGAAAAAAATCATGTGTTTAGCCACCTTGTAACCTAATTGTTTAACGGTTTTTTTATTAGCGTAACAATCAACTAATAATTTTGCAGTTACATAGTCTATTTGATCGCACCACTTTAGTTTATAATCTAATTTTAAGCTAAGAAAGACAACCTGATTAGATTGAAGTATTTCATTATCTTAAATATTCAAAGGTGGCAAATCACTTTAAAAAAATAAAATAAACTGGGATTTTTTGGCGTTGAAGCTTAATAAGTTAGCTGTACACCAATTTCTTACAAATAATAAATTTTGTTTAATAGTAGTCGTTAAGCCAGCAATATTTTTACTAAACCATACATTGTTAGTATTATCCGCAAAAACAGTAAAGTTTTGGATATTTTATTGTTTAATAAGTTGTTTGTATACAGAAAGAACAAGATTGGAGCTAAAATAGTTTCTTGTAGAACTTCCCCAATAATGCTTAAATTGCTAGATAAAAAAAAATTTAATTTGACAAACTGGTTTCTGTTTAAAAGGTAGTCTTCAAACTATAAAAGAAAACAGCCTTTACAACTATAATGTTCAAGTTTTTGTAGCCGTATTTTGTAATCCACGCAATCAAATGCTTTTGCCAAATATTAAAGTACTGCCACAGCAACATTGCCATTGTTATGTTTCTCATAAACGTGATTAAGGAAATTAAGTATTGCGACAGCGGTATTTTTATTTGTATTTAATCCAATTTGATTACCAGAAATAACGCTTAAATGACAATAATCGGACTTTAATTATTTTTTTACGTATTTTACTAAAACAAAAAGGTAATGCAATTGGTCTGTAATGGCTACAAACATCTTTGTCACTTTTTTATATAGTGGAAAAACACAAGCTGATTTCAATTTGGATGGAAAAAACCTTTTTTGAAAAAAGTATTTATTAGATTAGCATATAAGCTAAGAACATTTTCTGGTAGATATTTTATCAGCAATATAGAAAAACCATCAAAATCTTTTGATTTTTTGTTTTTAAACGAGATGCAAACTGATTGATTTTATATAAATCAGTTGGAGTTAAAATTAGCAAATCTACTACTGTTGTTGTACTTTGTTTCACTAAAGAAATTGGATCTGTGGTTGGTTCTAGAGATAGAATAATTTTATCTGAGGCAGATGTAAAATAGTTGTTAAATTTATTAGATGAAATAGTAGCTTCTATGTTTGAATGTTTTCTATTATTTAATTTGTTAATTATTTGCCATGTCTCTTTGGCTTGATTATTAGAATTTTCTATACAATTTCTATAAAAAAAAGATTTGGCTAACTGAATTACAATTCCATAAATTCTACGATACTTTTAAAAATATATTAAAAATAATGCTGAAGCAAGAGCGTTTCCAACCAACTAGTCTAAGGGTGGTAATTAAAAAAAAAGATAAATATATATTTTATTTCGTAAGTACAACAAACAAACAACACAAAAAAATCATTTTTTTTTAAGGTGTTGGAATAATTTACCGGTTATGTTATTTGTTTGGAATATAGAATATGGAATATTGGTAATTTTTGACAATAAATATTGATAAGCAAAAAATTCTTAGGAGGGGTAATTACCCCATTACCCCCTTGAAACCGCCACTGTGCTGAAGTAGTAAACTTCTTGAATTTTTTTAGCGAAAATTTTGATGCCAGTTGTTGTCCAATATTTGGAAACAGTGCTTTTAAAAATTAGCTGAATATTAACAAAAAATTGATTAAACCTCTCAGTACTTGATGTAACTTGCTTATCATTCTAATTACAGCAGTTGCAAGCATTATAATATTGACATTATTTTTTGAAAATTTACAAGTACGGTACATTTTAAGGCTTTCATGAAATGGTTTAAATATAGTTAAATTACAAAAAATGACTTCATAGTCGGAAAGTCTAGCATAAATTACATTAGTTTTAATTGAATGTTTTTCAATGTTTAAACATAAGTAGTCTATTAAAGTTGCCAACGTTTCAGTAATACGAGTAAAAGAGTCAACATGTAGTTTCAAATTGTAGCTATTTAATAATTTAATCATACGTTTTTGCATTTAACATAGTAATCTACATTGAAATCACTTTCTACTAAAATCTTAGAACTTAAAGGAAAGCGATCAAATAAACTAATAAAACTGTTGAAGAAAATATCAAGATTACCTTTTGTAGATCTATAAATACAAACTATATATAACTTAAGAGATTTAGAAAAAAACTATTACAAACTTAAATTGTATCTCTGTAATTAAATTGTCAAAATCATTATTTGTTACAAACCAGTTAGGTAGTTTAGCCAATATTATAAATCCACCGTGCAAAATTTTGGAACAAAAATAATTAGATATATTTTGGTAGTTTTTGGTTTTGATTTTGATTTCTTTATGTTGTTTTGTGTCTCAGTAAGAAGTAAAATATCAAAAAATTCAAATGTTCTAAAAATAAGTACAAATTGTTTACTTTATTGCGAAACGACTGAATATTATAACAAATTGTCAGAACTATTGCTATCTTTAACAGGATCGTTAGAAAAATGCAAATTAATTGGAGTAATTGGAATTATGATTTTTTTCTGTCAATGCATTCATACAGATATGACTTTTTTCCCCATAGTTGCTAGTTAATGTTGTTTGACTAATTCAAATTTTAGATAAATTACCACCACCAAAGATAAAATTAAATTTAAATGTTTAGGTAGGATGTAGGGTAAAACAATTGACTGGATAAAATGAGTCAACAGTTTCAATTTTCATAATTTAGATAACCATAGTTCACTTTGTGTAAAATGGCAAACTCTATTTAAAATAACATTTGAGTTGATGTATAAGATATGATCAAATTATTTTTGTAAGTTAAATAAAATCTTATTATTATTATTAAAGATAACATTATTGTACGAATCATTATTTTTGATATAAGTTTATATTAAGGTTATATTTGTGTGAGAAATTTTAGCAAAATGGTTAGATAAAACAAATTGATCAAAAACATTATTATTAAGGGCTTTATGACAACCTTCAAAAATTATTATAGTATCTGCTTTTGAGCACGATTTAGCGACATTATTAATACTCGAAATAATATTATCGTACGATGCAAAAGGCTTAAATAAACATTGAGTCAAATAGCTTAAAAAACATTTTGTTTTTAATAAATAAGTGCAGTATTTTCCGTTGTTATCAGCTAAAATTATTAACTTTGGTTTAACACAGGATTTATTAAGAATAATTTTAGAGTCGTTTAGTGACTTTACATCAACATTGTTTATATCCTATTTGATTATTAATTCACTATCAATAACTTTTTTTATGCAAATATTAGTCATGTTTTTCGGAATAGAAACATTACTTAATTTATTGTCTTTGATTAATATTTTACAATCAGTTGCTGGTGTATTAGAATGTTTTATTGTAGGAATATTAGACATTTTATAATTGTTAACCGCCGACTGTAAACGGTGTTAACGGTGCACTTCATATTTAATTTTATAAATATTATTTTGTTTAGTTTTAAAGCATACCACATATTTTGGTTTACTTATGTCAGCTGTATTGAATTCCTTTATAGATTCTTCATCCACGATTAAACTGGAATTTACTGCACTTTTCAATCATCATACTACAATACTACTTAATATTTTATTAAAACTTATTGTTTTTCAACGATTTTTAAAAGTTTTAAGATTGGTACAAGTATTTTATGTTTTAAATAAAGTTCCAATTATCATTTTTTTGTAATTGATGAGTTTTATGCTCAAAGTCAAATAAAAAAAAAATTAATTATATTGAAGTAATACTAATACAAATTATATTGATAAAAAGCAATCATTACTAGGCAATGGATAATTTAGTTGATCTCGTAAATAAATTTAAGTTTACTTATTATTTACGTTTACTCTTATTCTTTCTAATGATTTTTTTTTTAAATTTTATTAAATGAATTTGAAAGGAAGTAAATAATTGCCACTATATTTTGTTATTTTTATTTAGCACAAACAATTTTTTGTGGTATTTAGAGCTAAGTACTTGTTTGTTTTTTGAGCTAACAGCGATTTTACTTTTTGTCTACTACATTTAAGTTTTGTAAGACATTTACTTAGTTTTTTTAAGCATTTTAAAAATATGATCTTTGCACATCGTTATCTAGCATACCAGTATTTGGCACATTGTTAACTGCTACATCGCTATCTGGCAGAATTGTAAAACAATAATTTTATACTTTGTTTTACAATGTTTAATGTATTGTATAGCTTTAATGTTTATTTTAAGTTCTTATAGTACAAGTGTTAATTTATTTAGTAGCTCAGATTTTATATTCTGATTAAAATATTAAAAAAAAAAAATTAATCAAACAAGTAATACTTAATTGTGATTTTTTTTTTCAAAAACAAATTTCAAAATTTTTTGTTTGATGCCCAAGAATTCTAGCTACGCCAATTACTTTGGCAGATACAAAAAATAACAATTTTTAGCAAAAATTGTACTTAATAATAATGAAATACATTTTTATTGGTTTGTATAGTTATATTATATATAAAAGTTAGATATTGACCAATAATTGTATATATGATAAAAGAATATTGAGGGAATGGTCAAATTTTTTAAATTATTTATTAAAAAATCTTTTAAAATTGGCCAATATTTCGGATCGATTTTGATCCTTCCTTAGGGCTATTTATACGATGGTTATAAATAATATAAAATTCATGTTATTGATTATAAAAATATAAAAATATTATAAAATGTCAATAAGACAAAATATAAACTACGTTTCTCGGATATTTACGCGCCAGGCATGACAATATTTTTCCCCGCATACCTTTACAAGTACAGCAGCAAACAAACGTAGGCAACCTCTGTATAATAAGATAAGGTAATATTCATTATTCATGTCTGGCAAAAATGGGTATTGCTACAAATTGTGGGACGGATTCAATCTAGCTACTAACGCTTTAGTTATAGAATTTTAGAAGCTACTAAATATCTGATATGTATAAAATATATAAACGTATTGATATATTCAGCTATAATGCAAAATCAAAAACATAGAAGAATGTGCTTTGATTTTTGTATAATCTGTATTTAAAACTAATGACAAAATTGATAACATATCAATTATAAATAAGTTTAGTTTTGGAATTAATAAATGTATAAAGAATATAAGTATTATATAGGATTTTTCAAATAAGAGGTTTTATTTTGATATTAAAAAAAAACAGGTATTTTTTAAGAGAAATCAATAAATGTTTATTTCACTGTAAAGAGGAAGGTATGCCATTAACATTTGACGATGTCAGTCAAATAGCCGCCACGGTTACGGTTGCAGTACCACATTTTATTAAAAAAAAATTTCATGACCAATTTGCACGTTTGCGGCTGTATGTTCTCGATAATTTTACGATTTCCATCTTTAAGGTCTTGATTGTAGAACATTGGCATAGATCTTATCTTTTACGTGGCCCTAAAGAAAAAAGTGTAAAGGTGTTAAATAAGAAGATCTCGGTGACCAATTGTGATCACCTCTTTGAGAAATAACACGGTCAGGAAACTTCTCTTTCAAAATTGCGATTGTTTTGTTGCTTGTGTGACAAGGAGCGCTATCTTGCTGAAAATAAACGTTGTCCATATCAATATCTTCTAATTCCGGCCATAAAAAATCATTAATCATAGCTCGGTAGCGCCATCCATTCAGCGTAACAGTTGGACCAGCTTCATTTTCAAATATGTAGGGTCCAATCACACCGCCAGCCCAAAAACCGCACCACACCAAAACAGTGACACGTTGAAGATGCAAAGACTTTTCAACAATTATTCTTGAATTTTCTGACCCTCAAACGCGACAATTCTGCTTATTAACATCACAGAAGATGATTTTTTGATAGAATCATTTTGATGCATTTGAAGAACCCAATCAGCGAAGATACGACGTTTATGGTGATCGATCGGCTTGAGTTCTTGTGTTAACTTAACTTTAAAAACCTTAAGACTTGAGTCTTTATGCAAAATACGGTGTAATGTCGTTTGTGGAATGTCTAATTTCAAAGATCGACAAGAAATCGACAAACCTGGATTTTCTTCAACACTACGGGCTACATCAGCAATATTCTCATGTGTTCTTAAGCGATGCACACGGTTTCAATACTACACATAACAAACTTGTCCCAACAGCTCAAATTTTTCTACCAGGTTTATTATTTTTATTTTAAAAAGTGCTTTAGTTATGCGAACTGTGACTGAAAAATGTTCTTAATTTTTGTAGTGAATTTTAATAATTTCAATGCGTTGTTGAAGCGAGTATCGATCCATTTTTAATAATGGCGTAGTTTTTGCTTGTCAAATGTCAAAAGATAATAGCTTCAAAATTGAAAGCTGCCCAAATAGCCTGCTATTCAAAATAAAACTTCTTATTGGAAAACCCTTTATAATATATTACCAATTGCTGTCAAAAAACATTACAGTTTTTATCTAACTATTTTTTTATTTTTTTTATTAATGAATATATGATGATAAAAGTCAAGTAGATAACTTAATTTTTATCAAATGTGTGTGCTCAAATTCAGTTTTTACTGGTGAATTTAAAATACGTACAATATTTAGATGTATAAAATACATAACAAAATAAAAAAATTTAATTTTTTTAATTGCTAGCATTGAATTAACAGAATGAAATGATTTTGTTTGATAATAGATATTTGCTAGATACATGCAAGTAAATATAATAATTCACAAATTCATTCCCATGAATTAATGTTGCGACACGCTTGAAAAATTGTTGATAATATTATATTTACTCTGTACATACTGAATAGATTATAAGTTTATTTAACTATTGTTTTCAAGATACGGAAACAAATTTATAGAAACCACTAAAATAAATCAAGAAATTATCGTTTTTAATGAGCTGAGACAGAAAAAGTCAGGGTTGTCTGTGTTAACTGTTAAAGGAAGTCATTGGGTATATACGTGTAATAATTTATAAGTCTGCCAAAATAATGTAAAATAACTTATTAATAAATTTTAATAACAAAGCAAAACGTCCTGGGAAATCATTAATATTCAATAATAACAACAATCCTAGTAAACAAAAGCAGGATATTTTGCAATTGCCTCTCATGTTAATTAGTTATATAATATGTATAATACGTCTTAAATTTATAAGATCTGAACATACGCTAAAATGGCTAACTGAAACTGAAAGGCATTAAAAAGATTTTATCACTATTATTATTCGATATAAAATAAAATAATTAATTTAAAAAAAACACAATTAATATATTTCATACATCACTGTTAGCGCAATGTTAGTTTATATAATGGTAAATAATATTTTATTTGAGTCCCTACGGCAGAGATGCGACGGATTATTTTTAAATATAAATAAATTTACGAATATTAATTTCTCATTCCAATCCCACTCAGATAGACATTAGGAGTGTTTAGAAGGTCGGCAGATCTTAAGCTACAATTTTATTTAAATTATTTTTAATTATAAATATGCTGGTATTTATTGCAGGCGTTTTTTTTTGGTTTAACTAAAAAATTGTTTTTGATTACTGACTGGTTGTGAGCAAAGGAAAAGATAAAAAAACTTGACCGTCATTTCAAAACGTTTAACAGCCAAAGAGTTAGAACAGTTATGATTTAAAGTTATATATAAATAAAAAACTGTATTGCCTTATTGTTTTCTGCAAAAGGATGCTGATTAATAAGACCGTTTTTAATAGAATAAAATTGGAAAATAGTTTTACATACAATTTTTAGTTACTTTTGATTATTATTTTTTATATTAAAAATTTATTTCTATGTAAATAAAAACAAAAAGTCAATAGAGTAGGCTAGTGGTTGAAGTGCTTGGTTATCATAAGAAGAGTCGCAAATCGAGTTTTTTAGTTGGCCGTAAATTACTTATTCTTGTGAGTTTGTTTACTGCAGTAACTGTCTTCATACTTAGAAGGATCTTTGGTTTATTTAAACCAGGTTTGCTAAGATTGATAGATTATAAAATTGTCGTAAAGAGTACGTAAAGCCTTGCGGTATATGCCGGGCTGTACAACTTATATTGTAATTACCTGAGACAACAGCTTTGACTATGAATATGAACAAAATAAAAAATTAAAAAAAAAACAAAGCAAAAAATTACTGACTACTAACGGATTATTGTTTACTTGCCAATTAGATGTGATTTTTGTATAGCTTTTGTATTTCAACTTGTAACCGGATTACAAACATAATTATTGTTTAATTGCTGTTATTTGTAAATAAACGCATCCGTTTAGTAAATTTTTACTTCTTAATTTAGTTTTATGCAACAACTGCAACAATCATTGTTTTTTTAATAAAACTGCATTAAAACTATTTCTAAAACCTCTGCTAAGACCTAAACAATAACTTAAATTTACTTAATAAATTTATTCAAAAGTATAATATTGGACTATTCTACTATACTGTAAGGTTATGACGCATTATGTAGATCAGCTTATCAACATTTTATTGATAAATAAGAGCAACTTGTGGGTCCATGTCAATAAAGCTAGATTAATTAAGTTTGTTTTATTCTTATTAAAATGATGTTGAATGAACTATTTAATGCAGACTTGTAATACTTACAATTTTTTGATCACAGATTAAATTTTACAAACTTGTTGTACGGACTATTTTAAAAAACTTGTTATTTGTGTCAAAATAAAAACGATAATTTATATTATCATATATTTTAAAATCTATTGTTACCGATATTTAAATCTAAATGAGTTTAGAAAATTATGTACAATTCAAGAAAAACGTGGCTAATAATATTACAAAAGAACTTACAAATGCATTTTCTTTTTTTATGTTTAAATACATAAAAATAAATAATAAAACATTTTAATAGTTAATCCAAAAGTAGTAAGTGTTTTAAGAATAAATTTGAAGACATAGTAAATTGCTTTTATATTTTATTTACATAAAATATTACGTAGTAGAGGTTACAACTATCAATTCACGCATTTTATCTTTTGATAATAATTTTGATATTATTTAATAAATTTTAACATTATTTTTATTTACTTTTTTATATGTATTTACAACATGTGTGTGTGTGTGTGTTATATCTTTACCAATGTGAAGACACCAACAAACCCTACCAAAAAAACTAGGTACGCAATCGGTGGTCAGAAGCATTTTTTTGTTGAAAGTTGTTTTACGTACTAGTATCCAAACATATTGTTTTTAAATTTTGAAAATTTATTTCAGTTTTAAAAAAGGACATGTTATATATCACTAAACGCGGTTTTTAATTTGCTATTTTTTGATGTATTTATCAGTTTTTTCTAACGCACTGTTATGGAGTAATTAATTTTTGGTTAATTTTTTAAATCAATTTTCAATTAGCCGTAGTACGTACACAATCGGTGGTCAGACAAATTTTTTTTTGTGCAACTTAATTCTGTCATACTTTGTTTTAAAGTGTTGACATTGTTTATAGACTTACTGAACCGTGTTGTTTTAGTTCACACGTTCTACCTCCTCTTGTGGTGACCTCACTTCGTTGTCCTGGCAATTAACCACTCAATGTGGATGATGTATGCAAGTACAATGTTTGCGCAGAAACTTCCTTTATACTGCCAACATGAACTTGAACTTTTTATCATATGAAAAGACTGGGGATGTACATAGCATTTGCGCAAATGTTTTGTTATCTATTTTACCTTACTACCAGTTAGACTGTCTAAAATACCAGCAGTATTTTGTTAGGATCCTTGTTATAATTTGTAAATCCTTTTTGGGCAGTAGCAAGTATTAATCGACTGTTTGGGGCAGTTGTTGATTCCTTAAATTAATTGACTTGTGGCGGCCTGGAAAGTGGGTTTTTAAAATTATCTCTTTTGTTTACAATAATTTGGCTGTGTATGAGCCGTTAATTTATCTCAGGTAATCAAGTTACTAGTGGGGATCTTCGGATAAGATTATTTTTAGTCTTACAGCAGTTGAGATGTTTTCAACATTCTCACATCAAAATCTCCAAGTTTGCATTGCTCTATTATTAAAGAATTTTTTAAATTACTTACAATGTTTTTAAATTTGCATAGGTACTCTGCAATAAGTTGTCCCAAAAAGCAGCTTGTTTAAAATGCTAAAAGTTGCCAGTGTGATATTTATTACAGTCTAACTGAAAAACAAACCAAACTTGGTTTAGTATTTTTAGGTTAATATTATTAATAAAATTGTAAAGTTGCTTACCCCTTTTATTTGTATTTTTAATTCTACAGCCAATGAGTTGGTGTTACATCTAATTACATAAAAACTTTTTTGCGAACAATAGTGCAAGTCTTTAGTTGAGTTATTAGAGATAGTATGTTGTGCGCAAGGTATGCCTACGCTACAATAGTGTCTGCCTGTCAAGTTAATTTTGATGATTATGAAGTTACTGTCAAAAAGCTTGAGTATGTAAATACACGTCCTTAGTATAGTTAGTTAGTTAAGTATAAAAACAGATTTCTACTAAGTTTGCTCAATCTGCAAATCCTGGTTTGTACAATATGTGTTTTACTACTGCCGCTCAACAGTGATGCAGGTTGTATAGAATAGCTTTGTGTTGCGTCATCAATTGGCTTTGAGGACAGTGATGCGTTTTTATTTAGGTTTTGTCCGGATGGATTGATCATTTTCAATTTCATTGCTTTCTCCTGCAAGGGCACATTTTTTAAATTTTAATTTAATAGTTGGTTTGTTGAGCAACGTATTATTTATTCTGCATACATCTTTCTCGCTCATTCATAGAACAAGAAGTTGGTTCTTTTGCTTGGCGATGTGAAAACTGCACTAATCTTTGACTTTGAATTACTGGTTCTGCTTTCTCAAACGACTCATGACTATCTCAAGTCTTTAGCGTAAAAAGGCGACTTAGTGGCACATTGCTTAGTTGTGATTCCAGCCACAGAAATTGTAGACCAAAAATCACTCTTTAAAACCACCACTCTAGTAAAATGTCATCAATTCAAAAGATTTTAAGGATCTCTCCTGTGTGTGATAGCTTAATGTCTTTTATTTTTATTTTTGGATTGTTCAGGAGAAGGTTTAGACATAAAGGAGCAAATTCTTTTCTTTAACACTTCCGGTTAAAAAAAATAATGTTTTTTTGTTCAAAAGCTTTGGATCTTGCCATTTTTTGGGGTGGGTTTTTAGTTTAGCCTTGACTTACTTTTTTAGATTAACAATTGCTGGTTTAGCCACGCTGGAAAAAAAGTTTGTTTATTTTTCAGCATTCATTAATAATAATAATAATTTTAATAATAATAATAATTTTAATAAAAATAATAATAATAATAATAATAATAATAATATTTATTGATAAAACATAAATGTTGTACATAATAAGACTTATAAAACTTACTAACTAAACATATAAAATACATTCATAAATAATCAAAAACTAAATATTACCGTACGGTGTCACACAGGCACAAGCAAAACTAATAATTATAATTTTTTTTTAAACAGTCATCATAGGAATTCTAAATTATCTGCTTCAAATTTTTCTAATGAATAATAACATGCATTAATAAATTATAATTTAAGTCAACTTTTAAATTTGTTCCAATTTAAGTCACGGACATTTTTTGGAAAAAGGTTATAATAAGCAAGACCAAAAAAATAAATTCAGTTGCGCACTAGGGTAATACGAGGTATTGGCAAGTATAACTGGTCAAAAGATTTTGATTGGCAATTATGTATATATGAGGTTATATTAAATTTGTTTACATGTTTATGTATTAATACAAGAAGTTCTAGAAAAAAAATGCTGCTAATGGTCAGAATGTTAATGTTTGTAGCTTGAAATGGACTTTACCTCTATGGCCATTTATAATTCGTATTGCTTTTTTTGCAAAGAAAATAAAGTTTTCATGTTATCTGTGCTGCAGAAACCCCAAATACAGATTCCATATCTCATTTTAGATTTAAATAACGCGTAGTATGATTTTGTTGCTGAAGCTAATTTTATAGTTAGATTTTTTACATGGTCTCTCCATTTTAGTTTTCCTTAACTGTTTCACCTAAAAACTTAAATGATTTAGTTCTTTCAAGTAAGGTGTTTTGAAAAGTTAAATTTAAACTTGTAAACATCTGTTAGTTACTCGCAGATGCACTCACCGAGTCTATGGTTTTTAGAGTATTTAAAAGTTTACCTGATAAATTGGTTTTAAGATTTTTGTTTTCTATAGTTAAAAAATTACAAATGTATTTCTCATGCTCTTGACCTGCCACAGAACTTGTAAATCAGAGACGTTTTAAACTTGAATTAGTTTTCTCTACTTATATCACAACATTATTTTTTTTAACGTTAAAAATATTTTGAAATAAAATTTTATTATCAAATGGAGTTAGAGCGCTATATTCTAAGATAGAATTTTTTTTTGTAGTAAGTTAATAAATTCAGATTAGATTTGGAGTATTATTTTTTTAAATTAGTTTTTGTTATGCAATTATTTACATAAATATTCATACTTATATACTTGTTTTTATCTGAACATGGAATTGGTTATCTGATGGTTTCTATGTATTGGTTGAGTTTTGTCTCTTTTTCTACTTTTTTGTGTAAGTTTTAAAAGTAGATCATTTTCTAGTTAATATAACAATAAATATCCAATTATTGTTTCTCTGTTATTCTCAATGTAATTTAAAAAACTTAAGTGGGCTTTTTAAGAAAACGTAAACTACATTAAAATATGATTATTGTTTATTTATTTATTTATAATTGACTTTACTTTACATTGTATATACTAAAAATAGTAAAATTCAGATCAGTAGATGCTTAAATAAAAATTTAAACTTAATAAGTTATTTAAAACGTACTACATTTTAATGAAAAACAAAGGTTTAAAACAATTACCCAAACTTAATCAAACTCTATATACAAACAATTGTTTTGGTTTTTACAAATCTTCATTAGTGTATCTTGGTGGACAGCATTGCTTGATGGTGCAGGATGAATTTGAATAAATGATTTATTTGCTCTTAAACACAAGTTAGATAATAATTGGTGGTGCAAAGTAGTTGTAGTAGTAGTAAACTTCAGTATCACAACTGGCAACCAAATTGCAATGTCTAAAAAGGTAAACAATCAAATATAGTTTAATAAAAAACAAAGGTTTAAAACCAATTACCCAAACCCAATGCAACTCTAGATTGGGTTTGGGTAATTGATTTTAAACGTTTGATTTCATTAAACTGTATTTGATTATCTACCTTTTTATACATTTCAATTTGGTTGCCAGTTGTGATACTAAAGTTTTATCGATGATATTTGATTCTTTGGTTGAAGCAATACGATAGAGGTACAACTACTTTGCACCACCAATTAGTACAGAGTTTCTATAAATGTCTGGGATTATGTAATCTTTTTAAATATGCCGCCTTCTTAAAATTGTGCACAATACTATTTACTTTGTTTTGACAGTTCAAATGTTAAGCAAGGTTATAAGAATGTATACAGATGAAAAAAATATTTTTATTTTAGAATGGCTCTATTACATTCCGGATTGTGTTCGAGAGTTTCGACAGCACTAAACAATGTAAACATATAAAAAGAATATTTTTATTATTGAATCCTAAGATGAGCAATTTTATTTGCGCATTTACTAGAGCGGCACAAACGTACATTAGATAGTTACATAATCCTAAACTTTTATAATGACCCTGCACTACATTTTGTTTTATTATTTTAATGAATATTTTAAAAACCGCAAGTTGCAGACCTAAAACACCTTATATTATTGTAATTGTTGAAAAATTTCATTTAAAAAAACTGATGTTTCAATATTAAAATACTTCACTATATACATTAGAAAACATACAAAAGCTTTTATCAAGGTAATTTTTGAAGCAAACTAAAAATGCAGCTAAAGCTGTTTCTACACATTTACCAAACCATATATTCTACTTCTGTTAGTGTTATCTTTGGTAATAATATCTTATTTTTTGTTAAATGGAGTTAATACTTTTTTCAATATGCCAAGATGATTGCACAAGAGCGTATGCCTATTATTGCTTTATTTTTTCTATTATTATATTAGTTTATTTTTATATTAAAAAGAAAACATTATTTTCATATTTTGAAACTTTAAACCCTGTTTTCAACAGATCTCTAATAATCAAGATATGATTTTGTTCCATTAAGTTACAGATATACTTATTGTTGCTGCACTTTCTTTTAATATTTTGTTAATATGTGTATTCCATGTTTCATTCACACCAATAATACACAAAAATTAATAATAGCACAAAACATTGCTGGTAAGTTTAAATGTTGATAATTAAATAATAGATATTTA
The DNA here is from genome assembly GCA_963932245.1 of Tachinus rufipes. Classification (NCBI taxonomy): domain Eukaryota; kingdom Metazoa; phylum Arthropoda; class Insecta; order Coleoptera; family Staphylinidae; genus Tachinus; species Tachinus rufipes. The sequence continues at coordinate 57,278,687 of OZ010741.1, read as the reverse complement.
AAATATAATTTAATTAAATTCCATAGTGTTATTTTAATTTCATTAGCATTTCTTTGCTATAAATAGTAAATTGTAACATTTCCCACTCAGCCATGTATTGCAACTTTAACCTTTGAATAATATTAGAATATCTACATATTTGTTTATATAACAAAGAAAACCTGCTATTTATGAAACTGAAAATTAGAAGAACAAAAATAACTAATCAAGGAAGTGAATAAAATGCACGCAAGATTAAATGTGTTTATAATTATAAAACTTTAGAAAACCTCAATTGTAGTGCTTTTCTTTAATTTCAAGGACATGAATCAAAATATACTGAGTGCCAAACACTTGCTTTATCTAGTTGTTCACTGTTCACATTCCATGTAGTCCGCATGGTCATTACAAAAATATAATTAGATTAAAATACATGAACTTGCACGTTGTTTATATTTAATTAATATGATACTACAGGACAAATCGGTACGATCAAGTTATATGGACTTATGCAATAAGGCTCAAGGGGGAGTAGACTCCAATCTATAATCAGCGACTATTCGATATTCAAGCCGGCAAGACGGTTTATAATATATTTGTGGCTTAGTCTTTCCACATGTGTATTATATTTTAATCGGTTCCGTCCAGAGTCCGCAACAGTCTTGTCCGCAATACAAGCGTGTGTCGTGAGTGTGGGGATAGAAGTAGATTTTTTACAGTTTTTTTTAATAAAGAATTAATATGGGTATGTTAATGATTATTATATACAATTAAATTAATGATTTATTTATTTAAGAAAGTTTAATGTTATATCATTATCATATTTTCTCAAAATTAAAATCTCAAAAGGCCTATGGTTTTCAGCTAATATTTATACTGTTAAATTTAATACTGAATCAGTAGCAAATATTAAAATAAACCCATTAATAAATATTTTAAACTGCATATATAGTAATTATGTAAAAACGTATTTTAATGACATTGATAGTGGATAAGTAATTAGTTTTATTCTATCTTTTTTTATTTAATTTAATTTTTTTGTATTGATTTTTTACATTTAATTAAGTATCCTACAGTATTATTAAAATAATAAAAAAAGATTTAAATCTGCTTAATATGATACATGTTTATTTTTGATAATACAATTACGCCATAACAAATAATAATATTATTAATAATTATACAATTTCGGTTAATTTAAAAATGACAGTATTGTTGAATGCAAAAGTAGATAATAGACTAGACAATTTATTAACTCTTTGCGGTCATATGTCGGTAAATAGCCGCCCGCCCATCCATCCGGTAAGCAATGATAGTGTAATTAAAAATTGTGTACATCCACATTTGTAGAAAACAGCAAAGTTATAGTAAACTAATATATAAGTACAATAAATAAAAATGATTATAAAATGTGTGTGTCAATGATTATATCGTTAAACAACAATTCTGACTACAATGTTTTTCAATTTAACTTGATTGTAATGTAATGCATTAAAAAAACATGTTTTAATAAATATAAGAGTATCAGTAAACTTAAAACATATTTATTATCTATAGACAGTAAACGGAACATTATTTTATTTTGTAGGATATTGTTATACTGTTGTCTTTTCTAATACACAAAATACAATTATGTACACAACTTTTACTAATGAGATAAACACAACCTTTTTAACAACCGCATTAAGTATGATCCATGCAATATTTCAATTTGTAAATAATGTAATATATTATTATAATAACAATACAGTAGTATGTATACGTATGTATATAAGCTTGGTTACTTTGCAATAGTAAAATGTAAGACAAAATAAATAACTTAAATTTTATGAACAAAATTGAATTAAAATAATGAATTGATAAAGAATAGATATGTGAAAAATTTTACAGAGTTTGAGCTTTAACGTCTAAGTTGTGTTTGTGGCTTTTGATAAAATAAAGTGTAATATCGGATTTAATTTTTATGCATCTTAAACAAGCAAAAAATTCTTAAATATTATAACTAAAAAAATCTTATCGAACTGCACACTTAATTATTTGATTTGACTGATGCGTGGTTACGGATTCTATTGTGATTAGGAAACGTTTTTCATTGCACCTAGCTCTTGAGCTATTTGTACCTTCTTAAGTAGTAATCTCACTTTGTTGCTCTTACACACCACTAACCTATATTTTTGTTATATGGTAAGATATTGTTTGGAGAGATTTCTTTTACCAAACCTTACCAAAATAAGCCAACTAAAGATTTGAATTTGTTTTTATTTAAACTTTCTTGTCGTGTAAGTGCAATGTCAATAAATTGCAAAACGAAGAAGACATGATGTCTGTCTGTTTGCGCTTCTAGCAGAGATACTTATTACATCATCTTCTTTGAGAGACAAACTTTTCTTGCAGTGAATCACATTTTGTTTGCAGTTAAGTTTATTGTTGCATTTCTTTAACGAGACATGTAATATTTATTCCGTTTAAAACACTTATTTTATTATTTCATACTTTATTTACAAACAAATACGTTAAATATATAAAAAGTTAATCATTTTTATGCTGTATACTAAGACTGACATTTAAAGATTACGCTGCAGTGACAACAAACGCTTTTGACTATAAACGTAATTAAATTAATTGTATACTGCCAAACTTTTTGATAAAAAGTAGAATTGTTAATTAATACTTACTAATCTAATTCTTGTCTTAATTTGACAAACTGCTACATAATTATCATTCATATATTCAATAAAATGTAATATATATATATACAAGGTGTTTTCTAACTGGAAGCAAAAAATAAAACTCAAGGTACATTTTTTACTTTTAAACAGAAAATCTAAATAACTTTTTGTCAATCTCGCTTTGTTTTTGAGATAATAAAAAAATACACATTATTTAGAAAACTTTTTAATTTGCAAAATTTAAGTAACAAAAAACAGTTGTAACAATGATAGCAACAAACAAAACAATAATATTTTAAGTTTTCAAAATGGCCACTATGAGCGTTGATGCAAGCTTGACAATGCACTAAAAGAGAATGATAAACTGCTTTAAAATTTGTTGTGTTTTGAATGTGCAATGCAGCATTTGCAATTCTCACATAAAAGTCCAATAGATTTAGATCAGGAGATCTTGCAGGCCAGTTGGCACCACATCTTGTTACGTAAGGCAAGAGGGACATTGTTATTCAGCAAATTTTTTATCTAATTTTTAAGAAATTTTGCGTATAAACCAGCATTTAAACGAGGTAGTAAGATTTGAATTGGCAGTAGTTGCTAATTAAAAACCCCACACCACGTGTTAACTGAAAATCTTTGTTGGTAAGCTCGTACCCTACCAGATATGCTCATTATGTATATTGTTAATGCCATCTCTTGTGAAAAGTGGCTTCATTGCTCCACAATATTGAACAAAAAAAGTTAGGATCTTGTTGATTTTCTTCAAGAAGTCATTAAGAAAATGCAAGTCGTTGTGCTGCGTTGCCAAGTTTTTGATAATAATATGGGTACATTTTTTTTTTATTAAGGTATTTTAGACAAACTTTGTAGATAGTTGTAAACGGGTGGAAAGTTGCTTAGCGCTGACCTTTGGTTCATCAAGAATTGCGTCAACTATTTGTTCCTCTTCTGCCACGGTGTGCTGTTGATGATGTTGACTTCTAAGCAATACGCGATGAAAAGGTTGCCTTTACAGAATATTTTGTTAAAATTACAAATATTATTTAAATTGTGAAAATATAATTTTTTTTTTAAAGTAAATAGTGTTTTTTATATACAACTAAAAATAGCATAATTAATAATTATAAATATTTTTGCTTTATATTTTGCACTTATACAAGTGTTATATGTTATTTACCTAGTTATGAAAACGACACGGTATTAAAGATTTAAAAATATTAAAAACCAATTTTTTTTTTATTGTTTTTGATGATTTGAGAGTGAACAAAGTGACGGCACAATAGATTTCTAAGCAATTAAAACAAAACTGTGTAGACCACAAGTTTGCTAAAAGAATTTAACTGTTTTATCTTAAAATGAAGACCTTTGTTATAGAATTAAAACTGGGGATAAGACCTGAGTACACTACTAGATTTTTTTTATAAAACAGGAGTTTATGAGTTTATAAGGATTTTTTACTACTTAAAAAGACGCAATTTTATGCGCAAAAAATGATGACCACAGTTGTCTAGAATGAGTAGGAGATTTTTTTAATTAAATATATGCCAAAAGAACCACAATAACAAAGAATGTCAACAAAATTAAAAATAAGTAATCAGCTTTACACAAAAAAAAACAATAAAGCTTGGATAACTTTGCTTCTACACAACAACTACAAAGTGCATAAAACAAAAATTGTTTAATAAGTACAACATTCACTTTACAGTCTTGACTTTGCCCACTGTGACTATTACCTTTTTCTAAAAAAAAAAAATTATTTGAGAAAACGTTATTTTTTATTGAAAAACGATGTCATATTATTCATAATTAAAAAACAAGTTAGAAGACACAGCGTTACTAAAGAATCGTTGCAATAATTTTGTTTGTTCTGCATCTCAAAAATTTTACAGCATACATACATATACAAATTCTTAAGACCAAAATTAATTAATCAAGAAATATTTGTATAATTTATTTATGTTTTACACTCAGTTTTAATAATATAATATATTTATTTTGTATTTAAATTTAGCTTGGATGTGTATGTTAAATGTTGGTTTTGGTATGCCTTGTTATTAAAATTTGATTTTTAAATAACTAACGGAACAAACGTATCATAGTTAGGACTCGGCATTGTGTACGCGCGCATCTATAAATTGAATTTACACAAATTTATCTTTTTTGATACCAGAACCCCACTTATAACATCAATACATAGTATACTATAATACTAGTGACTTAATTAACATAACCCTAAGGTATACTTTAAAACCAGTGTGATTATAACTGCTCGTTACTAATGTAATGTGCTCTGCTTACAACCTTAAAGCTCAGTTGGTTTGTGTAAGCTTAACAATCTTTTGCAGTTGTGTAGCTCCAAGGCTTGAACTGCCAGTGCACAACATGGTTTTGGCTATTACGTATAACGCTTTACTTCTAGATACAACGTTATCACACAACTTTAACGCTTAAACTGCCAGTGTCTGAACACCTCTAGCCATTGTGAAATTACATTTCTTAAAACTTATAAAGATTCACCATTAGTTTCAATTAGAAAATATATTAACAATCTATATTATGTATTACTTATCTAACCTTAACAGAACCTCAAACGTTCTACCCGCACGCAAATAACAATATATGTATTATAAACGTTTATAAACAACAGCACTGTTAACAGTTTTATTAAAATTGTTTGAAACAAATGCATTTATTATATTTTATAACATTTTTAATAAAATAAGTAAAGTAAATTTTTGCGAAAATAAATTTGTATTAATAATTTTTTTAGTTTACATTTTTTGATAACAAAGTTTTCAGAAAAAAAAATTATAAAATAAAAATGTTTAATTGTTAGTCTGTTTTGTACTCTTATTTAATCATTGATCATAAATTTAGTTTCAATTGTACTATAAAGGAATGTTAACATTTACAGGTAAATTTTGACTTCAAACAAATATGTATCAAACTAACAATTTTTTTCTTAAATTTTTTGTTTGCTTTGGACAAACTTGTTGCTTATATGTATAGCTTTGAAAGTATCAAGAAAACAAATTTTTTTTTATAAAATTTTATGTCAAAAATGCTAACTTTGATTTAATTTGAATGCGTATAACATACATAATATAATATAAACTAAAATGTTAATTTTTTACCTGTAAGCTCTTCATGTTTACATGTTGTTTTTAAGTATGTAGAAAATCATTTTAAACTACATATTAATTTTATATTTTTTTAATTCTTCTGCCAATCAGACCTAGTAGTGCCTTTCCGTACTTTGCATTATGTTAAAGACAATTTTTGAATCGAGGGTTTAAAAAATGTGTAATTGGTTGCTTCTCAAGATATTCAAAGTTAATTTGTTTATTATTTGTGAGGCGTTCTAAAAAAATTTCTATATAAAATACCAGTTAGCAAAACTATGTGTTTCGAGAGTAACGATAATGAATTTTAACTTAAATAAAAATAGCCATTGTAATTATTTAATTAAAAATATTTAAAAATAGTTAAATGTCTGTATTTTGAAAACGTTTTTTTTAGAGCATAACTTTTTAACTATATTTGGTCTAGAGATTACATACACACAGTTGTGATCTCAAGTTGTGGGAAACCCTATATATTTATTAAAAAAATTTAGTTGCTTTAATACTAGCACCTAACTACTTATTTGAATAATTAAATATCAACTCTTTAATTAGCTACATTAAAAAAATCAATGAATATTATTTATGCAAACTTTTCTTATTTATAAAAATTTAATTCATGTAAAACATTCTCAGACCATTGACGCAAAACTAAAATTTATTGATACTACAAAAAAGTTCTTAAAATTAGAACATAATATTTCAAACGAAGCGTCTACATATCCAGCGTGCAGTTTTCGTAAGTAAACATTATGTTTGTTTTTAGCATATTTTTACAATTTTTATTTATATTTTTGGCACTATATCTGATCTAAAATTACCATACGTTATTTACAAATAAATAATATGCAATAATGTGCTTGTCATTCAATGAATATTTATATCTTTGATCTAAATACATATAACATGAAAGGAATGCTTATGCATGTACTTATGCCTACCTACAATTGCAAATGTAGTTTAGTATAAAAGGTATAAATATAAAACAAATGAGCGCAAGTTTAAATCAGATTATAATAGTAGAATATTTGCAATGTTTTGATGAGCTGTATATAATAGTAATTTAACAAGATTTTAAATACTTTTTAAATCAGATTAAAAATTGAAAATATAATAATTTAAAACAAACAATTAATCTGTAGTATCACAACAATAAAATTATACAATCAATTTCGTTACTAAAATATAATAAAGAAGTTGATTTATATTTCATTTTTGTTATCCATAAATTTTATATAAAAAGTGATCATGGTAATCGTAAACTAAATTGGGCAAAACATCTGTGTTTGGTTATTGGATTCAGTGTGATGGTGATTGAAAAAACTGGTCTGAAAACATAATATTTATAGATTTATAAATAATACCGACATGCATTCTACATATATACATATCTATTTAAAAATGTGTATGCAATTAACATAACATTGATATACATTAAGTTTGCCTACATATAATTAAACAGTTAGTAAAAATATAAATAATTCATGAGGATCATAAAAACGCCGCAGTCATTAAATGTATTACATTGGTAAATTTAATGAAAGCAGTTTAGATGATTTATGTTGATTTAATCGCTAAACATGCTCTCTTTTAATAATAATAAAAGATTTGAACTAGTGCCAATGTATGTACTTATTTATTAAATTTCCATTATCTCGATAACATCACATGAACAAGAGACGGTGTTGTAAATGTTATTTAGTGTAGGCTAAATTGATTGTATAATTTTATAATAAAATTACCATAACGTTGCACCTACGTTAAAAATATTCAAATATGCATAAAGTAATTATTAATATTGTATAAGTAGAGGACATGGACCAAATGCTTCCTGCAGTGTTAGAATTAGGTTTTGCTTAGATTTTGTAGACAGCAATAAAGTTACTATAAACAAAAATTTATTATTAAATTATATCTGTAATATAATAATAATAATAATACTTTATTATACACAAATATAAACAATAGAAAAAATATATAATGTACATTGTATTTTTTACAAAACAATTAAAAATATAAAACTAAATTAATTAATATTAAATTTGTGTTAAAATATCTATAAGTAGATGTATGCTGTTTAAAACTGATAAAATGGATGTGTGGCGCATAGATCTGAGATGAGGTGACCATATTACTGAATTATATTCTAATATACATTCTACTAACAATCTGTACAGAGTTCCTGCTGCACTTAATTTATTAGAAGTTCTTGCAACAAAACCTAATAACTTTCTTGCCTTTGAGAAAATGTTATCAATATGCAAATTAAAGATCAACTTTGAATAAAAAATAACATCTAAATCTGTTATTCTATCAACAATTGTTCAATTTGCTAAATGAAATGGAGTAACATTTACTTTGTTTTAAAAACAAGTTGTTTTTTGACACTACCCTCCAATACTATCAGGGTAAATTTGAATATCATGGCAATCCAATATTGATTTAACATTTTTAAACTTTTTTCGATCATTTGCGTACAATGGGCACTTACAGTTTACAATTACAGTCAACAATTATATTGCACAAATAATTTATCAATAACAAAATTAAATTGGTTCAAATATTATAAATAGTTATTAGTTTTGACACATTGAGTCTTGCCAGTTAAATAACTACTCAACCAATTCACCACCTACTCATAAAATAAATAACAGAAAAGTTTTGCATACACAGTTTTTTTTAAGAAAGTGAAAGTATCATCATCTTAATTTGGGACAAATCTCACTTATTTACTTTATTCATAACACTTCGTTACTTGTTGTATGTTTCTGTTTTGTGGCAATATATTGCTTTTGAGTGATTTTGTAATCTCGACTAAAAGTTGTTTTTGTGTAACAGGGACCAATTTTTCTGGAAATTAATTGGCATCTATAACTATTAGTATCCGCGTTGAGTGTTTATACTTATCTACTTACTCATATATAATAATAATAAATAATACATGTTTGATCATTTTGTCACGAGAATACAAGGAGCTTTAGGAGGAATAATACAAACTGTAATATGTTATATAATTTAAAGCAAAATGATACATCTAGTCGAATTAAAGCTAAAATTATTTGATTAATTAAATTCTAATAAAAAAATTGAAATGGTTTAATAATCGTTAATACAAAAATGTTGTTTGTTGTACTTTGCAGTTTATTATGACGCCCCCTTAATTGTGCAATACACTAACCATATTAAAATCAATTAATTTATTATGTCTGCTTAATTTGTATCATTTATCGTCATCGGCAGATCCACTGTTCTTTATAAATGTGGTTTAGGTAATATTGTATTACCTGAATATTGTTATAAGGAGGACCGTTTATATGTTGGAATATCATTCTAGCACTAGTAAGTAAGAAAACGTTTTCTAAAAATACTAAGAGTTTAATTTGTAGAAGTTTCAAGTTTCAAACGCTTAGACAATAATATAAAAGGCCCAATCAAGTTGTTGTCAATCATTTTGCACTATACATTCACAGAAAATACTGGTTGAAATTTGATTTTATTTTGGCATTTAGAGCGGCAGCGTGGGTTAGTTGCTTAGATGCTTGCTTCTCATGCTGGGGGTCCTGAGTTACGGCCTGCTAGAACCAGGTTGGTGAAGTCGATAAGAGTATAAAAACGCAAATTTTATTTACTTCCTCGTATTTAAATTGTCGTTGGAACAACGCGCCTATAATTATTGGCATTGTGGGTAAAATATTATTGGTAAATAATATCAGTGAAACCAATTAACAATAAACATTTTTTTATTCAAAAAAAATTAATTACTTGCTTGTTTTCTTGGTTTAAAGTGCTTGTTAAACATGTTATGGATACAAGCTTTGTTGCAAAATGTTATTACTACATAATTTTACATAACACTAATAAGTTTTCCTGTACTTGAAGATAGACTGCACTCTACTAATTAAAGAAGGTTTTTTTTATTTTGTTTTAATTTTGCTCAACTGCACATTCAGAATAAAAACAAATGTGGTCTTGAACCTGGTACTAATTAGGTGAAATATCTCTCACATTCTTTGCGGACAGAACGTGTACTTTTATTTTAAAACTCCTAACAAAACACCGAATCAGCGTTAATAAATTAAATAAACACCTGAACTAGTTAATATTACTGGTTAACTAATAATAAATGACACATTATTTTACGGCAGCTGTATTTTACTATTTAATAGAATTGAACAAATGTTTATTTAATTTTTTGTTTAAAATACTATTCCTCATATACGCCTTGCATAGAAAAGCACCTATTTAATATTTGATTTTATTGTAGCTATCCAATTTTTATGTCTAGTTTCTCAGGTATTTAGTAATTTTGTTGTAATAGAAAATGCTATATTATTTCTAAACCAAATTGTGTTAGTTACAAAAATATTTTTTTAAATCTGCATCTCTTTTTATATATAAAAATAGTTTAGGAAGATAGTGGAAAATTAAAAGAAACTACTTTATCTTATCTCCATCAAGAAGTTTTAAAAAATCTGAACGTTTTAATTTATTATTAGAAAACAATTATTTATTTACTTTGAATTACAATATCTTATATCTTATATATTTATAAGTTTATTTTTAAATTAAAATTAAATAAAATTTTGTTGACAAAATATCTTTTAAGTACCAATCAATAAATTGACAACTTTTTATAGTTTTGAAAATTTATATGTTTCGAAATTTCGAAATGACAAAATATATATTTTTTTTAAATTTTGTTTATAAATAGTAGTTAAAATATGATAAAAAAATGGTTTAATATGACCTGCAAAAATAACTTTTTATACATTGTTGATAAACTCTATCTATCGCACAAATTAATTTAAAAAATTGAACCGTTTAGAAACAATAGCCATTAATGTAAATTTTAGTTTTATCTTAAAAACAGGTGTTCAAATTTTTTTGAAGTTTTGAACCTACTAATTAAATAGTTTACACTTTTCTGAAAATAATAAAATTTGTCTTTATTACTAACCGTTTATGAGTTTTATTTTGTTTTTTGCAAAAAGTTTCAAAATTATAAAAAGGTTATGACGTCTACCTTGAGTGGTATTTTTGACCTTTGTCGATTGTGAACAAATTATTGTTTACTTACAAAAAAAATTGTGGGCAAACATTTGATATAGTTGTTAATGCAATTTTTTTTAATTATAATGAAACTAAACGCAATTTTCCAAATTAAATTTTTGAACAATTTTGACAAACTGGTTTATTTGAACAAATAATTTAAAAATATACAGAAATCAATTTGTTATTAAAAAATGGATCTTTTATCAAAGAATAAGTTCTTTGTTGTACGTGCCCGGGTTATTCAGTAGGGCACTGTCTAAAATTGCTTTTAATCACCAATTTTAGCACGCTACAGTTCAAAACCAAAGAATCAAGTAAAAAATAAAAATTAGTCTACCAGACGTAAAAAGTTTTTGATTATTTGGTATTTAGTTTTTACATAAAATAAAAATATAAATATATATAATAAAATAAAACTCTTATATTTGCTACTGTTTTACATTTTTTTAAAGACAAATTTTGCGTTTGAAAAAAAAAAATTTGGTATTTGGTATTGCTATAATGTCTGTTACATTCTAAACAATTTGGTTTAAACTTGTTTTTGTCAAAAATAACAAAATTGTCTTTAAAAATTCTTAAAAAAAAAAACTCTGGCTCTAGTAAGAGCACAAGGTCATTTTTTTTAAAGCGTAATAAAGAGTTAACATTTTATCAAATAAAAACCCAAAAAATGACAATATAAAAACTTTTAGTTTTTAATTTCTTTAATAAATGATGGAATTAATTTACCAGCTGGGGGGCAAGTATTCTTAAGAGAATGGTGAAAACCGGATGTTGCTGCAATCCATATGTATCCAAAATGATAAATTAATGAAAATTATTCTAAAAAATACAGTTTTATAAAAAACTTAATTAATTGCAATTATGGTGTAAGCGCACTAAAATAAAATTAATAAAAAACAACATGATAGGATACTGATAGAACAACTTCCAACAAAAAAATGCTTTTTTTAATAATCTCGTTTAAAAGCTATATTTATAAATATATTATTTTAAATGTTTTTACAACTAAAAATTTATTGGTGTTAGTTTTGGTGAACCAGAAAGTCTATAGACATCATTTATTAAAACACAATGGATCAAAGCTTAAGCTATGTCTAAAGTGCTTTTAGATTTATCGCTAAATTATTTTAGTTAGAAAAAAACATAAAAAAATGTGTCATAAATTTTAAATTCAAGATTTTTTAACATAATTAAAGGATGGTCAATGTTGTAATCAATACACTACAAATAAAAGAAGTTTGATGAGTTTTTAGAATATAATTTTATTGTTAATATTCTGACGTCTAACTTGATTTGTAGTAAAGGGTTTTCCAATAAGAAGTTTGATTTTGAATAGAAAGTTATTTGGGCAGCTGTCAATTTTAAAGCTATTACTTTTGGACATTTGACATGTAAAAACTACGCTATTATTAAAAATGGAAAAAATTTCAGTCACAGTTCACAAAACTAAAGCACTTTTTGGTAGTCTAAATCACCTTCTCATCCAGCAATAGTAAACCTGGTGGAAACATGTGAGCTGTTGGGACAAGTTTGTGATGTGAAGAATAGAAACCGTGTGCATCGCTCAATAATACATAATAATAATGCTGATGTAACTCGTAGTGTTGAAGAAAGACATTCCACAAACGACATTTAAAACTTAAGTCTTAAGATTTTTAAAGTTCTGTTACCACAATAACTTAAGCCAGTCAATTACCATAAACGTCGTATCTTTGCTAAATAGGTCCTTCAAATGCATCAAAATAATCCGGAATTTTATCGAAAAATCATCTTTAGTAATGAGACTCCAAGAAAAAAAAAATCTAAGAATGATTGTTGAAAATTCTTTGCATCCTCAACGTGTCTCTGTTTGGTGCAGTTTTTGGGCTGGCGGTGTGATTGGGCCCTACATTTTTGAAAATGAAGCTGGTGCAATTGTTACGGTGATTGGATGGTGCTACCGAGCTATGATTAATGATTTTGTATGGCCGAAATTGAAAGATATTGATGTGGACAACGTTTATTTTTGGCAGGACGGCGCTACGTGCTACACAAGCAACTAAACAATCGCAATTTTGCAAAAAAAGTTTTCTGACCGTGTTATTTTTTGAAGAGGTGATCACATTTGGCCACGTGAAAGATAAGATCTATGCCAATGCTCCACAATCGATTCAAGACCTTAAAGATGGAATTTGTGAAGTTATCAAGGACATACAGCTGCAAATGTGCAAATTGGTCATGGAAAATTTCATGAAAAGAATGTGGTACTGCAACCGTACCCGTAACCGGCCCTTTGACTGATATCGTTTTCAAATGTTAATGGTTAATGTTCTTCTTTACAATGAAATAAACATTTATTAATTTCTTTTAAAAATTACCCGTTTTTTTTAAATATCAAAATGAAACCTCTTATTGGAAAACCCTATATTATGTAGAAATAATCAACTTTTGCTACTATGTTAATAATTTAGTAATTAATTTTGTTTTTATACTAATACATTTAGAAAGGATCAGACTATATTTTGTCATTTAGTCAAATTATATTTAAAAACAGCATTAAAATTCATTCAAACGTACCTGAAAACGTATATGGATTTTTGTTTAGCTATTCCTAACTGTAGTTTGACTTAAAATACTTTTATATCTATATATATATATATATATATGATATCTTTTATATGTAAAAACAATAATGTCGACAAAGTCGCTGTCTTGTTATAACACTGGAAATCAAGATCGCGATCGGGATGTTTTTAACATCAATTGGATTTGATTTAACTTTTAGTTTTTATTATATAATTAATGCATATTAAAAGTTCTTCAACTATCATACATTATATTATTATGTAATTTAAATAAGCATATGGTTTTTAAAAAAGCGTTTATGCATAATACATAATTTATTAATATTTTGAATTTATATGATGAATATATTATGTTCAATTGCAATTCCAACAAACAGATACAATAGCTGCTGCGTTTGCAGTTTCACTGTTTTATGTACTTTAAACATAAAACCTTGAAATGGGTTGATCAAACATTACAAGACACATTTTTACTAAAATATAAAATGAGATAAATAAAATGTATTTGAAATTTTGTAAATGTGGTAGATATAATAAATCATGACAGTATCAGACAAATATGTTATGCATCAGGTATCGTTCGACAGTAAAAACGATATTTTGTAATTAGTCCAGTACATTAAGAACATGTAAAATATTGATTGCTAATAAACGTTATTGCATTGGAAATTCAATTCCAGTGAGAGTTTGTCACGGACAATTTTTTATACTTATTTTTAATCAGGTAAAACTACATTTTTTACTGTTTCTTATTTCCTCTATTATAATGTTAATTACAATAAATAATTTAAAACTTAATACAAAGGTGACATTGCGTTTTATGCTCAGTTAAATAACAAAATTAATAAATTCAATAAACAAATGATTAGATCGTCAGCTGATAATACTTGTAGTAGTCCCGCATGAGAATGTGTTGCATTAATTATGCATGAGCTGCTATATGCAAATCTATAATAAGTTACACGTCGGAAAATGCTGGCTGTGAAATTTAGAACATCATTTAAATTTAGATGTAATCCATCATTCTAATTTGTTTTGCCTTGGTTTAAATAATAGTATATAATATTTTAATTATAGATAAAATAAACTAAACAAAAAACAAAACAAATAAAAGTTATGAATCAAAATGAAAGCCTTAATTAATAATAATACGTTTATTTCGTGTTTTTGGCTTTGAAAATTCACATTTACAAATATATCTATAATTTCCCAAAATAATAAATCATAATCCTTATAAATTAACACTACAACAACTAAAAATTTGTTTGTCTACTTTTTTTCTTTGTTTTACTGCCTTCATTTATTTCTTCCGCCTCGTTTTAATATTTTTAATTTTTTATTTGCATATCTCTCGCCATGTTACATTCTTTTAACATATGTTCTAGTAACTTTGCACATTCTACATTTTTTCTAGCTACTACTATTTGCTTAAGCCAATTTTTTTCTACATTTGTACGTATGTAAGTCGCAAATAAAATTGGATTTATTGGGCAACCCTGTCTCACTCATTTTGGTATTCAAAATTTTTATTTTTTTTGTAAATGTAACAAACTATAGATCTATATCCATTTTATCAGTTATTTCAAAAGCTTTTGAAAAGTTAGTTACCTGTCAATTGATTGCTATTTTGCAATCTGAAATTACTTTCAATCAACACGGTTTTTGAACAGGCAAATCGACATCTTCCAACCTTTTGTTGTATGAATCTTATATAACAGATGCGCTCGAAAACAGATTCTAGGTAGATTCAGTTTACACTGAATTTTCAAAAGCTTTTGATACCGTTGACCACAAGATACTAATTATGAAACTACGTGGTATTGGAGTTAATGGCACCTTCTTACTGAGGATTCAATCCTATTTATCTAACAGATCTTAATTTGTGCGCATTGGTCAGTTTGTTTCTCGTAATATTGATGTTACGTCGGGTGTTCCACAGGGGTCACATCTTGGACCTTTATTGTTCAATATCTTTATCAATGATGTGGTACTCTGTTTTTCTAATGCGCGTTGTTTATTATTTGCGGACGATATAAAATTCTTTATGAAAATTCAGTCTTTGGATGATGCTGTACTACTTAATGAAGAAGTACAGATTTTTTCTAGTTGGTGTCAGACTAATAACTTACTACTTAATTTAAATAAATGCAAAATGATGACATTTTTTAGACGACAGTCTACCGTGATGTATGGTTACTCTCTCATAAATGTAATGTTGTTAAGAGTTAACACTATTCGTGATTTAGGCATTACATTTTATTCAAACTTTTCATTTACACTAAATATCGATACTGTTGTGGCTAAAGCTTATCAACTTTTAGGATTTGTCAAGCGTAACTCTAAGGAGTTTTGTGACTATCGTACTCTAATTATCCATTACAACGCTTTAGTATGCCCCATCTCGAGTATTGTTCAAATGTGTGGTCACCATACACTGCTGTCAGTAAAGGAAAAATTGAACAGATTCAAAAAAAGTTTGTTCTTTTTTTGGCGTATAAATGCAACATTGCAGGCAGCTACACAAAACTGCTCTCTACATTTAATATGACCAGTCTTGAAAAAAGACGTTTTAATTTTGACGTGACACCAGTTTTTAAATATATATTGACTGTCCTGACTTGCTCAGCTCTATAGGTTTTCATGTTCCAGCTCGAGTTTTACGCAATGACTATTTATTTCATATACCGTTCAAACGCACTGATAATGCGGTGCACTCTGCATCAACAAGTATTTTGCGGCACGCCAATGAAGTTAAAGAGGATTTTTTTTAAACCCTGCGACGTGCACTTGTCACCCATACGTGACTTTTTTAAATTTTGTAACTATTTAAGTTTTATTCTTATTTTTAATATTAGTTGTTTTATGTTTAATTTATGTTTTTTAAATTGTAAATATATACTTATTTTGTTTGTAATGGCTTCCGTTGACTAGTAAATAAATAAATAAATAAATAAATAAACTCAAATTCTGTTTGCTGTTACTTTATACACTTTTTTAATTTTTTTTACCAGATGTTTGCTAATTCTTTTGTTTCTCAAACACTTTCAGAAATTCTCTCTATTCACACTATCAAATGCCGTTTTTAGGTCCAGGAATAACGCATATCGTTCCTTTCTGAAATCGGCTTGCCTGTCTGAAATTATCTCATTCATACTCAGTTCTTTATTCAAGTTTTCTTGTAATATTATGACGTAGATTTTGTATACATTATAGGGTATAGTGTTATTTTTGTGTTATAGTTATTTACTTAATTTTTGCTTTTACTCTACTACAAGACCTTATCTTCATTGACTAGGAAATCCTTCTTTTTTCTATGTTTTGTTTATTAACTTACTCAGTTAATTCTTTCGTACCATACAATCACAATTGTTAACTGGAAGAATAAATGATAACAATTTACGGAAATACTAAATGTATTTTTAGCAAAACTAATAAATATGAATATGTGGAATTTAAATAAAAAAGCATTTACATACAAACTCTTCCTCTAATATCAAACCAAAAAAAAATGTTTAAAATAATTTGTTATTGTGCTGAAACATTAATGTTATTGAAAATTATATTTATAACGCATTTGTATTTTAAATAACTAATATATATTTTATTGTTTATCATATTTAAAAAAAGACCAACCACTAAAAGTTATATTGCTAAGAAAATAAGTTTATTTTTTATTCTTTGTTGCTTATTTGTTTTGTTGTGGCAGATTTATGTTCAAAACAAATTGATTTCAACTTTAGTTAAAAAAAAAAAAACTTAGATGTTTTAAATAAATCGATTTAAAACTATTAAAACAAAACTGTTTAAACAATATTTTTTGTTGATTATTGTTTTAAACTTTAGAAATTGCAATATAATCATTGAAAATGTGTTATCCTCGATTAGACTGCGTCTACATTGCGTTAAAAATATCAACGTTTGTTGTGTGTTAATTTATTTATAGCACAGAATGTACTAAAAAGAACAATCTAAAGTTTTGTAGTTTTTACTTTATGATAACTATTTATGTAATTGTTTAATAATACAAACGGAGTTTTTATCTGATTTATCTAGCTATTACAACAAGAAGCTACAGGACAAACAACATTTTATTTTTGAACGTAAAAACTATTAACACTATCATATATTCTGCAAAATACGGCTACCCAGCGTTTTGTTTTAAGTGGTTCATTTTAATTTTGAAAAGAGATTGATTGTAACTACAAAGGGCAAGGTTGGGACTGTAAGGTCTTAAAGGCGCATTTTTTGCCAATTTTTTTGCAAAATTTGCGCTTTATGCACTTTGCAGTTGTTTTTTGTTTTAGAGTTTTTTTTTTGCATAGTTGTTTTCAAGTTTTTAATTGTGCTTTGTAGACATTATAGTTCCGATTGGTATATACTCAATTAAGAAAATTCTTTTGCGTCCCAGAAAACTGTCGCTTTTTTAGACCTTAGTTTTATGAATTCTATCGCGGTCTATTCCCTAGTTACAATTCTGTAGAAGCCGATTGAGCAGCTTGGGAATTTATCGTGCCGACACTTTGCTATTTTTCAAATCTATACGTATAATTTTAGAAACACTCATTTTTGATATTCCTATTTTATTATTTTATAATAGTGCGGGTTATGTTTTCTATACACTGCCATTATTTACACATATTCTTTAGTCTACTTCTTTCTTTCAATAGATATTCTATGACACTTTTGAAGTGTTCCAAAAACAGTGCGACAAATATTTTAAGAACAAATTCTCAAAAAAAGGAAAATTTTAATACCTGAAAAAATACAAAGTTAGTTTTTTTTTAAATTGTACAGGATTGACAAGCAACTAGTTAATTTTTCAATTTCTTAGATGCTAATAATTCAGTAACAAAAATATTAATTAAAATAATGATACAATGTTAAAATTATTTACTTGTGGCTACTAGTTAGGTTTATTGTAGCTTGTGCATTCTTTGACTACAACTGACGTATTTGTGGATAAGTTAGGTTCTATAATAAGATCAGCACGTTAGCCAGAATTAAATTTTGTTGATTCTATATCTGGAAGCAAAAATAAGTCATATTCATTTTATCTAATTTTAATCCTGAGTGGCATCAACGTAATACCCTACAAATATGCTACTTTGGGACAGAATGCTATATCACCTTAATGTTCCACTATTTTTTACCGCTATATTAGTATGCTCTGTATTTTTTAGGCTACAGATTTTATTTATACACTAAAAGCACCAGTAAAAAAAGTACAATTAATCATTTAACTCATATAGCTTGTGGACTAATTATTTTTTGAATGCCGGAGTTGAATGTGTTATAAATTTGTATTATGGCTTAAGTGTTAGAATTGAATATATAAATACGGTTTGTGTGACATATAAATTCCATCTTTACATATTCATAAAGTAAACCAATAAATATGAATTGATCTATAGTCTGCAAATGAGAACAAACTAGCATGTGGCCTTGCAACATATAACTTTGTAAAAAAGTATAATCATTGAAAATGTGATGGAGGTCAGTAGAAAAAATAAACACAACTAGAAATATATATGCAACACCTTATTATAATTATTATGAAAAATAATTAAAATACCTATGAAAATCTAGAAATGTGCTAAATAATTTAATGTAATAAATAATTAATAATAAACGCAAACTAGTACCAATGTAGTTAATTTCTCAAATCTCATTGTATAGATAATTAATTGTTTAATAGTTTATTGAAGTTTTTTCAAGCTAATAAAGTATAGATAAAACTCCTACAATAATGGATTAAAAACATAAATGATTATTACAGTTATTTATTTATAGTAATACCAAATTTTCAACAATTTTAGTTCAAGTATTTACCTGCAATACTTCTGCATAATCTACAATCATTTATTAAACTAAATTAGTTATAGTATACATTGGAAGGTTTATACTACCTAAAAGAGTTGTAATAATGTGCTACTTGATTTAAAAACTTTTCAATCAGAACATCAGTAAGGCAATAAAATATAAAAGAATCAATTTAAATTTTAAACAGTTTTCACTTCATAAGCAAAGATTGAAAGACAAGGTTGTTTCTTAATTCAATATTTATATTTTATAAATTCAACTTTCTGAACTTAAAGTCTACGCATACTTGCGTTTTTGAGTGCATATTGATTTATTTCAATACAAATTGCTTTAATTAATGTTTAATTAATTTGTTTGTAATTTATTTTAATTGAACTTAATTAAAATTATTTATAATTATTTTATATGAACTTGATTCATAACTAAATATAATATGATTAATATTGGCTGAATGACTTATTAAAAAAATATGATGAAAGTCACCTTCAAATTAACAAGTTTAATCAATGTAGATAAGCATATTTTTAAAATTAAGAAAATATTTGCTTTGCATATTATACATTAATTAATAACTAATAATAATAAATAGAAACATAATAAACGCTAATATTTTTAGAAATTTAATAAAAGAAATATTTGTAAACTACTAAATAAATACATACATAATTATAAACAGGAAGCGGTTTCAATAAACTATGTTTGAACTAATCACCTATGACCCTAATGCATATTAATAAGTATTTGATCTATAGAAAATTAAACCTAAATTTAATATCTTATTGTTACTATTATTAATTACTAAATTATGTTAATAAAAATTATCCATGAAAGATATTTATAATAGAAATATTATGATGACATAATTGTGTTATCGCAAAGAGGGCAAACATCTCACAACACTTATCTGTATGGCTCCTGTTTCTCAAACTTTCCGGAATAAGATAATATTTATAATAATATTCATGTTATGGCACTTGTATGGGTCAAATATATATAGCATTATCAATGGCAATAGATAACCAAATATATAGTTCGTAGTAATTCATAAAGTTTCAATATATTTGTACTTACTTTAATACAATCTGGTACTAAATTGTTTGTTGATAATAAAATTTTGATTTTTATTATATTCAAGTTACAGATTGTAAATAATAAATCAAATATTACTAATGATGACGTTACTGTTTAAAAATAAATCTATAAACATATTTGTTGTTTATTATTATGAAGTTCTAAGATTAGATTTATTTTTAATAAAATAATAATTAAATATTATTACCAAATTTGATATAAATTTAATGTTACGCATTTAATTACATTGTGCTAACTTTAATTGTCAAACAATTATAGACTCTAAATAACATTCGGTCTATCTAATTACAAGTTTGGTCCGGTGGATTTGTTAAATTAATATTTAAAACTAGTAGAGATATTTATATAGATAATATAATAGCAATAGGTAATTAATGTTGAAAGTACAATTTACGACATATATATTTTTGCACATATTATAACGAATTATTGTTATGAAGACTGAATTAAATAGGAATGTACTGCTAGATAATTAAACTCTTACAGATAAAATAAATTTTCCATATCTAAATAGACAATTTATGTTCGCATTTTCAAAACAAATAAAGTAAATCAAGTTACGTTAATTTAGTGAAAGTAGAACATATGCAATAACATACTAAATAGATATGTAAGTATTTTAAGTTATTATTTTTAATGTTTTAATTTTTTTTAATAAATTCTAATGTCTGACACATAAGTAGAATCTATGTATAATAAAATTTTATTTGATATGAAAGTAAGGGCAAACCGAATTCTAGGTGTCATACCTCGTTTCATTCCTTTTTACATTGCTTGGTTATTGGATCTATACTTGCATTTTAGTGTCATTTTAGTTGAACATAGTTCAACTAAAATGACACTAAAATGTATGACACTGTATTGGCAATTGGATTGATTTTGGCTTTCTGAATAAATTATGCATTTTTAAGGTTATTTATGTGTGAATTATTTTGTGCATTTCTAATGCGTACGTTTCATTAACTAGTTCTCTATTCATATATAATTGTGGAAAAAAGTGTTTGCTCTTCTTTTAATTTAATTAGTCGTTTAGATAGATCTGCAAAGTGAATTTATTTGTTTTCTGTTTTTTAAACAATTTTATTTCTCTTTTGCTTTTAGTTTTGTTGTGGAGCATTTGTATTAGTATTTTGTTTTATTTCAATAATAGCAACAACTACGTTTTACATTTTTTAGATAATCAACTCATATTTTTTTAATTTATTTTTAACTAATAATAAAATTATACTACTATGAATTTGCACACGGCTAGATTTAAAATGAGTGTTACAACTTTTTATAAGGTTGCATAAAATGAGTTACTAAGAAGCTTAAGACACTAATTTAAATAACTGATAACAGCAATAAAATCAACTAAAAATTAATAAAACTATTTTTTTTAAATATATAGAAAAAATAAATAAAGTCAAACAAACATGAAACTATAAAAAATTATAAAAGACACTATAACAAAAAATCTGTTTGTGGGTGCGTTTGGACCTCACTCGAAATCACAAAGGTTAATTTATCAGCTTTTTCACTACCAAATAATGAGTGCTTGTGCTAAAAAATTTTTTTTTGAGACATGGGGATTGCTTTTAGCTTTACTCTTAGCTGGTTTTTGCTGAGCCGAAAATTTGTATTTGCTGCTATTAGCAGTTTAACCGATGCTTATTTGAGCTTTTTGACGTAGAGCATACTTATCTTCAGCATTTTACATAAACGTAAGGGGTGTTGCATTTCTTTGCCGAATGTCCCAGCTTTTGATATTGATGGCGTTGGCTGATAACTTGACGTATAGCATGGGAAGTACCTTGTATTTTCTTCCCAAAATAGCTTTGAAAACCCTTATTGGCAAGTTGGTCCGTAACATTATTGATTGTAAAACAGTTGGCAATGCTCCTCAGGACTATCTTGATGGTTATTTTGGTTTTAGTTTTATACAAAAAGTGATGTATCTTCTTTTATCTTAGTAATAAATAGCTTTATAGCAATTACCCATTAAAGTAGAAATCAGTCTGATTTCTTGCTCTGTGACAAATGATTGGAAGGCTTATTAAAACGTGTAGTTATAGTTTGCAATATGCAAATAGACTGTTTTTATTTTCGGATTAACACATATTTATACAAAGTGTTCGGTAAACATGAGGCAAAAATTTAAGGGGTTATTCCTTGGTTCTAAGAATATTTTGTTCTATGATAATTTCTGATTTGTTTCAAATATGCAAGGTGAACAAAGTTTGCGACAGTTATAACATTTTATTATCAAAATATACATGTAAAAATGCTGAATCTGCGATAAATATTTGAAATTACTTTTTCCAGTCTAGATACAAGCATTCAATCATCTTGTCATTGAGTGCCAAACTCTTTCAAACACACCAGTGTTGTTTTTAATTGAGTAACACTTAACAGTGATTCATATTTGCAAGTTGTTTAAATTCTCTACTGGAGTAACGTAAACTAATGATTTTAGATTGCCCCATAAAAAATAATCCAGAAGGTTTAAGACTGGGGATCGAGCAGGCCATGCGTGTGGCTCACTTCAACTAATCCAGCAATCTTTCTATGTTGCTGTTAAATAATCACAAGTAACTAAACTGAAATGTGGTGTTGCATCATTGTGCATAAGCCACATTGCAATTTTTGTTACCAATGGTACATTATTCAAAAACTGAAACAGCATGTGTTTCAAAAAATTGCAATACACCTCGCCGGTAAGTCTTTCTGGTAAAAATACTGGTCTAATTAGACTGTCGCCCACAATTCCAACCCAAACATTTAAAGAGAACTGATGTTAAAAATGATTTTCAAATACCAGATGCGGATTTTTATCTGCCAACACATGGTTGTTATAAAAATTTCTTATTGCATTTCTTGAGGAACTGGCTGAAAAGAATTTGTGTCCGTAATTGAAGGATTAGAACTAATGTTTGCGAATGCTATTGACATAACGCAATGTGATGTGGATACAACAAATTACCTTTAAGAATTTTCCAAACTGTTTCATGACTTACATTTAAAATATTGGCAATTTTTTGCATGGAACTACATAGATCTTCTTCTATAATATCCAGCACATTATGTTTCAGTTGTACCGTTCTTACTGTCATTGATCTTACTGGATCTCCATTTCGTTTTAATGTGCCTGTTTTACAAAGGCGTCGATGAATGTTTTTGAAGATTTTTTAGTCAAGGATATTACGGTCAGAAAACCGTTCAATGTACAATCGTCTAGCTTGTAATAAATTGCCATCAGCAAGTCTATACATGAAATCCGTGTAAGTCATCTCGGCGTTTGTATAGTGATTAGTGGTAGAGAAATTTATTATCTATTAAAGACACGTCAAACAGTCACACGGCACTCAATCTAAACAACTGCGACCGATACATGTGATGATCAATGACAAGGCGTATTCAAATGAAACCCACTTGTACATTAGTAGATAATACACTCATTAATTTTTTGTACTTGATATACTCATTTACCATAATGATTAATATCGAATATAGTTATCGCAAATTTTGTTCACCCTGTATCTTTGAAACAAAGGAGTTTTTCAGAAATCACCATAGGACAAAATATTCTTAGAATAGGCCAAGGAATAACCTCTTGAATTTTTGCCGCATGTTTACCTAAACTGTATACAAAAGATTAACATAGAAAAAAAAAAAATGTGTATTTATTTTTATTATATTAACTATGCCCAACTAGGTTTTATTATGCCGAAGATCTCTAATCTATCAAAATAATTCTTTTTATTTCTATAAACTTAATATGTTTTGTTATGAATCTAATTTTAATAAATCAGAGAATTGTGTTTGCTTAAATATTGTGATAAAAATTAAATAATATTTAAGATACATGTCAATAATAAAAATAATATATACCTAAAGCTGTCCACTGTTTATAATATATAAAGTCATAAAGAAATTTATACTAATATTTATAAATTATTACATATTTGTTTAATGTTTACTTTAAATTCAATTAATTTCATTATTATTCAAAATAATTTTGTTTACCTATGCGCTAAAAAATATATAGGCGCCATACCACGCTAAACTAACACGTGCGCTATTTTTAAGCAAAATCTATTTTTACTGTTTATCTAAATTCATGCCCGATTGCATAATCAAAACGCACAAAAATTCTCAATGAAATTATTATTGTCGTCATGACTCCTGCACATTTTATTGGAAAATTTGTTTTCAGTAAAAAATAAATTGAATAGTTAATTGTATACATTTTTTAAGATCTTCATAATAAACTGCAACAACAATATAAAAACATATATAAATAAAATCAACGTTGATGAGTTTTTTTGTTATAACAAGTGATATTTATTAAAATAGATATAAATTGCTCTTTCTAGAATAAGTCATCTCTTGGATTTGACTTTACAATAAATTTATGAAATAATGTAACCAAATTAATGACAATTATGAATCTAATCATCATTATATTATTATTTTGAAATGTAGTTTAAACATGAGCTTTTTGTACAGAAAATTAATTTATTAGCGTTTTTTGTTACATCCAGTGTTATAAATAATTAAACAAATGAGTGGCCCTGATGTTGTTTTTCCAAATGATACAGTTTTTAAGAAACCATTGTTGCTTATGGCGATCACCTTACCGAGGTGTCTAATTTAATCAAATTACGTTACAGTAGATACGGCAAACAATAATTCAAAATAAAATATTTAAAAATACGAAATTTATTAGGCATGTTGAAACTCTTTTCAATAGTAACATATTCGACAATAATGAAATATTGATTTTTTTCTAAATCTAATTAAAATTAAATAAAAACAATTAAATTATAAACTAATAAGCAGATAGTTTATTTTAGACATTAATGCAGAGGTAAAGCTGTTTAGCATTAATTTTTGTTTTAATTTGGGGTCCAAAAATCTATTGCTCCAGGTTGAAGTTATTGATAAAAAAAAATTTAAATAGATTTGTTAGATTAAAAAAACTGATTGATAGTAATTAGAACGTTTTATTTTTTAGTTTGGATACAATTTTTTGTTTTTCCCTCTAAAATATATATGGATTTGAAAATCTCTTTTAATTTAAAATTCTAGAAGAACATTTATGTTTTCTGACAATTAGTTGTTTACCGTTTTTATAGTTTAGATAGCTATATAATTTTGATTTTTAAAGTTTAACGTTTTTTGTTTCTTAAAATTGATCTGCCTTATTGTTTTGGTACATAAGCAAACTCAAGTTTACAAACACAGTCTGTTTTGGTGTTAAAAAATATATTTTAAAATTTGTTGGTGTTAGTCTTATTTAATAGGTTTTTTTAAATCTTATATTGTTATTGTTTATTCACAGTTTTTAACAGTTCGTAATATTAAGTTATTTTATTATTTCTTAGAGTTTTTAAAATTAAATTATTATTATTTTGTGTTTATTGTAATTTTGTCTACAAAGTCGTTCTTATCGTTTTGTGTTAAAATTTTATCAAAATTTGATTATTATTTATTCTGCTTAAGTTTATTATATCTTGTACATTACTGAAAAAAAAACTAAAAATATAAAGAAGAACTAAAGAAAGATAAAGATCCAAATGAGCCAAAGATAGTCTTCAGTGTGACATGGTTTTAGATGACTTTATTGATTAAATTATGTAACTACTATTATTTTATTATCATACTATTTAAAATATTGTCTTTAAGTTCAACAATGAGAATAGGTTACATTGCCGTAGTAGTTTATATCTAACATATTTTATGCATACTTTGTTTTACATACACATACACTGTCACCAAAAGTGTACTACAAAAAAAATCATTTTTTTATGAAAAACTTTGCTTGATTTCAAAGTTTTTGTTAAATAGTTACAATAAAGCTATTTTTGACATCTTATTAAACTTTTTGCAAATTATAGATTAAATATTAACTCTTAGATACATTTAATTCTAATCTGTATGCATATTGCTATAGTTTGTCCGCGTTAAGACTGCAGTGATGGGAGTGGTTTATAAAGTCAGTGTCACACAACTGTAATTGCAACATGTCCTCGTTGGTATTTTAAAACAGCTAACTTCACTATGTTTATTATATTATAATAAAATGATTTTAAATTATTTAAAAACTTTAAAGCAGAAACAATATAGTTTATTGCTTCTTAATTAAATATTATTATGTTTAGTAGAAATGTATATTAGTCACTTTTAATACTAAAATTTATTAAAAAGAATTTCTAGAATTGCATGACGTTTACTCATATTTAAGTTTTTGAGGTTATACTGTACGTCAGCCACAAAAAATTGTAATTTACAGATGAAATACATATAATTATTTACAAATGCGTTAACCTAGTTACAATAACGCAAAAAACTGATAAATATTAAATAGTAAAAATTATTAACTAAATTTATTCAATTACAAGTAGCTTTGTTTTAATCAGGTAGTTATTCTATTGTAAATTGGGTAGGCCTCTAAGCCAACCAGAGCATTGTTTCCCAGTTGCCATAACAACTACTACTGCAGTCTTAACGCGAACAAACTATAGCTAACAATATCGAAGGTTGCTAAGCAATATTGTGTATTTATTACATTTTTTTTACTAAATTGCTAAGCAACTTTGCTCGATAACGATATTGTTAGCTATCAATATGCATACAGAATAGGGCTAAGTATTTAAATTTTAATTATGAACTTATATAATAAAAACAACTTTATAATTTTGTTGCTAATAACTGATACTTACTCTTAACACAATTTTATTATTTTAATTTTTTACGACTCTGTATATTATGACTACATATCGAGTATATGTTTGAACTTTCCAGCAAACAAGCAAACTTTTTTATGACATTTTTATTTTATAAAATAGTTGTATAACTATATTCTGTATAATTTATTACATAAATATTTAAAATGTTTAAAACTTGATATCATAAAAATTGATTGAAATAAAAAAAACAAAGAATTCTAAAACAGGAAGAAGATAAGGTAATTTGATTTAAAACGAAACTGAGTTATCGTAGACTACATTTTCAGTTTTTAATTTTAATCTTTCTGCACTGATATAGAAAGAATGTTGAGTGCGACACGTGTAAAACATTCATTATCATATTTTACATTATTTTAGAGCTCAGTTGAACAGTAGAAGCCTTGTTCTACAAACTTAATGTGCGTGCGACAATCATGTGCATACTCTTCTCACTGATTGAAAAAAATAGATATTGTAACATTTATCATTACTTATGATAATAACGTATTAAGATAGTAAAGTAGTGTAAAAATGAATAAACAAATATATTAGCTTAAGCCAAAACAGGTTGTCTATGTCTATACAATATATGAGTGAGCAATTTAAATAATCATTATTGTGTAACCGGAGTAGTATTTTTAGATTAATTTCTTTCATATCACATATTATTCATCATACCATTTAGAGCTATTGAGTTATAAGAAGATATTATTATTAGTATTATTATTATTAGACTATTGTTAGATTTTAAGTTTTTAATATAAAATTTTAATTGTCGCGTTAGTGATACACATTTCACGTGAAATTAAATATGTATTCATTTGCAAACAAATTTCGGTTTAATTTATTATTTTGTATAATCTTTCAAATGCAAAACTATAAACTAAAATACGTTGCAGTTGCAAATTAAAAACAACTGTTAATTGTTGTATAAATTTAAATTCAAATATTATATAAGTTTTTATTTTGTTTTAGGTAATATGAAGAAAGACAATCCTGGTCTTTTTAAGATCATTCAGACAGTAGCATCGGAATTTGCTGCTACCTATATTCTCTTGTTTGTGGGATGTATGGGCTGTGTAGTTAATATACAAGGAGGATCTATTCCACATGAACAGATATCATTTACATTCGGTTTTGCAATTCTAATTGCAGTACAGGTAATATATACATTTTTGATAATTAAATATTATATTATATTTACTAAATATTTACGTCTCTTATTAAATTACTTCACAATACAATTACTAATTTTATTTATTTTTATTTCAGTGCTGTGGTCATTTATCTGGATCACACTTAAATCCACTAGTAACACAGGCTTCAGCAATTTTAGGATACACGCCGATGAAATTAGTCCCTTTCTACTTTATTGGTCAGATGTTAGGAGCAATTTGCGGATTTGGATCATTAATGGTAAGAAACACGGAATATGTATTGCATATACGTACATAAACAACGTAATTATCTTAGTTTTTGTTATGTACTATATTTAATGAGGTAATAACTGGTTCGTGAATAAATAAATAAATACTGTATAAAGTAACTAGCTAATCAAATAATCTATACTCAAAAACGTTACATTTATCTATACACTTATTTATTTTAAAATATTGCCTTTTCAACATCTGGCATGATTTATGCGCTATCAAATTAAAAAAAAAGTACTATCTCTTGCAGTATTGCACTGCTGAACTTACTAGTTTGTATATTCAGATATTTATACAAAAGTGAAGATAGTAAATGATTTAAAATTGAAGGAGTTTATCGATAAAGGTGTTTAGTTAATTTGAGGATAAGTAGTTTTTGATATTAGTTGATTATTTATCTATTATATAAAATAGGGTTACTATTGTTATTTCAATAACTTAAGTAATAAGAACAGTTAAATAAAATTATTGTTGCAAAATAACTCTTGCATTTATCTTGCCGTTATCCATTAATTACCAGTAATATTACAAAGATGAGTCATTAGGAGAACATCGGGCAGATACATAATACGTGCATTTTATGTTTAGGTGCAGTCTTCATGTGAGCTTTATGTCAAAAATTACACTTTAGTTAACAGCGTTATTCAGTTGGCCGATTTTTTTTTGTAAAGAAAATTAATTTGGTTTTTTGAGAGTTAACCACAAGAACCTGATCTTTGCACTAGTCTTTTAATTATTTTTAAGGTCTCTTACATTAGTCTGCAGAGTATGCTCTCAAATCTTCCACTTAGCAGAATTGATATATTATCTGAGTAGCCAGTTCTATAAAAACCACAGACATTGAGTCGTTGCATTATGCTGTCTACTAGTATATTCCATAGTAGTGGTGATAGTACCTAGTGATAGTGATAGTACCCACTTTCCTGATTAATGTATTGCTTACAGTGACTGTTACGGCTCTTTTCTTTAGCTTTAGTTTTATTTATCTACCGATTGTTGCATTAACACTATGTGTCGAGAGAGTTAAATTAGAAATAAGCAAAAGAAAACATAATAGGTAATGGATTGGTCACGTAAAACCAACTATCCAAAAAATATTGCACAAAATAAGATCACAACTTTCTGTACGTAATTTTTAGATCATATATAGTGTTTAGATATTAATGAAAAAATAATAACAATCTGGTAAGTCTTGTGTACTGTCTTGACGTTGCGTGCACTTTAAAGAACCTAATAATTTAGGTTGGAACTCCTAAATCACAAGAAAAATTACAAGTTTAGAAAAACCAATTTTTATTTTAAGGCAACCATAGCACAATGGTCTAGTGCGAGGACTGTTGTGCAGGCAGCCCGGGTTCAATTCCCGGTAACGACAATATCTAATTTGTCGAATATAATTTGATGCGGTCGTCTCTTTAGCAAGGCAACGGCAAACCAGCAAAGTATTTGCTTAGTAAACCCCTCTAGTGGTGTGGTTTGGATTCTACGTTAAACTGTAGGTCCTGTATGTTTGTGTGAAACTATTATCGCGCACCACAAACATACAAGAAGGGCGCCGAACACTCGTAGCGAGTATGACACTATAGGAAAAAGAATTTTTATTTTTGGGTAGATTTACTACAAAAATTGTTTAATATTGTTGTTTTCCTGAGTATATTTTGGAACTACGTAACATATTATTGTTGTTCTAAATTACTTCTTCTGCCTTAAAATTGCGTGATTTTTAAATCTTAAACAATCTTTTATACCAGATCTTTGATATGGCCCCAGAAATGTTAATCTAATAAAGTTAAGTCCAGCGATTGGGCCAGGGCACTCCTATTTACTTACTTCTACTCATTACACGTTTTTTAAACCGTTGATTTAAAAATTGTTCTACAGTAGTTGCTGCTAAGTTTTTATCACAAAAACCGTAAATATAATAGATATTGACGTACGCAACAGGTTCTAAAAGTAAACAACAACTCTGTTAATAAGCGCAAACAGTAAATTAGTATTTAAGTAAAACACGCTATAAGTTCTACACTTTAGTTTTAATTCTTTTTTATCTCTCTTAAATTAAAAATAATTAAAAAAATTAATTAACAAAAGAACAAAAAAGGCTTCAAATAAGAGAATTTGCAGTCATACTTCTTAATTAATTTACAAATAAACATAAAACCAAATAGAAATCTGACAGTTGTGAGTGAGCATACCAAACTTTTTGTATAAAATAATTAATTGACAATTAATAACCGTTTATTATTCTCTCACATTTATATGACTTGTGCTTTAGGAAGTTTTCAAAATAATTATTATTGATATTAATTGCTTAAAAGCATGTATCTTATGATACGCTAGTGTTACAAAACGTGTACATAAACACTGTTATTTAAGAAACTAAACAATCTACAGCATAAAATTAAAAATACACTAAACTAAAAAAAAAAAATACAATTTAATATTCAATATGTCTTTTAAATTGACAAAAATATTACATTTTTAAAATTATTTTACAATAGTAAAATTTATTTTTATTAAAACTGTAAAAAAGTTGTGATTACATATACGCAGTTACGTCATCATGTATTAGACGTATAGGGCTGCACGTTGGACATCAAATTTAGCCAATCATTGTAAAAAAATCTCATCCGGACTAATATAAAAGGACAATTTTCTTGTTAGGGCTACTAGGCGGCGCCACAAATTTAAAACATTGCTCAATGTTATTTAATTAGACCAATAACAAATGAGTAGAAAAGTATTAAAAAATCCAAATTTGTTCAACTGGTAGTTGAGACTAGACCACTGATAAAGATGCATTACGGACAAAATCACCTTTTATCGTTGGCACATCAACAATTTACAAATTTTAACCTAAACCAACTTACGACGACTATGATGACAACTTCCGCACTGATCCTAAACCATTCTACTAGAAACACATGATTACTACTACTATTTATCACTACACTCTTGACATAATATCACGTTAGTCTGGTGTCACACTATGCGTTAAAAACGCACCGGTGAAACCGGTGCGTTTTCACCGGATGATTTCAACGAGTCGTCTGGTGTCACACTATGCGTTAAAAACGCACCGGTGTATCCGGTGCGTTTTCACCGGATGATTTCAACGAGTCACACTATCCCGTCAAAACGCAACCGCAAGTATAATTAAATTAATAAAAATTAGTCAAATTAGAGTAAAAAAATTAATATTTTAAAATTGTATAAATTATAAAATTTTATACTTAAATATTTTTGACATTAATAATTAATATCAAATATATTTTTTATATGTTATTATACACTTATACTGATGATGCTTTAAAAGACAAAACTAGTTTATAAAATAAAAATAAAATAAAGCATATTGAAATAATTTTTTTTTTTAATTTATACAATTTTAAAATATACAACTCTTATATGCAAATGTAATTTACAACTAAAAAGTTAATAAATTATTTAATAAAAAATTATTCATTTTTATTAAATAATTTATTAATTGACGTTTTATATCCCGTTACAATTTTTTAGATTATTTATTTCAAGCAGTTGAATAGCAATTTGGTTTGTTTTGATTTGATTTGACAATTTTAGCAATATACATGCTTCAAGCGGCAATAGCAAAACAAGACAATTTCTGCTCGCGGCTTCCTCCGACAAACAATTATAAAAAAAATATTACACAACAGGTTTTTTATTTATTTTGTTTTAAACTGTTTTAAACAAAATAAAACATTAAAATTTTTTTATTTAAAATTAATAAAACGTTTTTTTTTAAACCTTGTTTTTGCTCTACATGCGGTTGTCCGGTTATCCGGCGCTGCCGCAGCAAACATGCGGTGGCGTCCGGTGGCGTCCGGTGGATGCGTTTTAAATTTACAATTATTTATTTGTTAATATTATTATTTTATAATAAGACAAATATATATATAATAAGACAAGTATATATTTATAAACATAATTTACATTTAGCATTATAATTTTTATTTATAAAGTTATTTTAAAAGTGTAAATATTTTTATTAATTATTAAATTATTATAAAAGTGTTGAATATTTCATCAGTGATACAAAATAAGAAAATTTAATTATTTCACATTCATGTTTTTTTATATTTTGTGTATTTGCTGTTTTGTCCGAGCTGCGCCAGCTACATGCGGTGGCGTCCGGTGGATGCGTTGAAAACGCACATATGTGTCGCCATTCATTTAAAACAATGCTCGGTCGGCATCCTTCCCACCGGATGCGTTTTCACCGCAGCGTTTTTAACGCATAGTGTGACACCACACTTATTTCACGAGAGCCA
This sequence comes from Tachinus rufipes, assembly GCA_963932245.1. NCBI lineage: Eukaryota > Metazoa > Arthropoda > Insecta > Coleoptera > Staphylinidae > Tachinus > Tachinus rufipes. The sequence goes on along the minus strand of OZ010741.1, from coordinate 57,245,957 downwards.
AACACTGCTTTTCTCTCTTTTTTTCTGCGTCCAATACTTGAAAATTTGCATTAATCTCCTAGCCGTTGCACCAAGGTCTTACATTTCTAACGCTGGGGATAGCTGCCTTTTGTGTTGTTGCACGGAAACTTCATCGCCACTCCCCAGATTAACCTTTGGGACCGTGACAGTTACATTTCACCAATTTATGCATTTACTTGTTAACATCATCAAACTCCAATGCTCTCTCTATGACTGAGGATACTTATCTGGAGCATGTTGAAAAGGTTTACTAAGAAATCAATTACTTATGTAAAGGACGCTGACAACAATACATCGATAAATAGAGTTTGATCTTCTTGACTCAGAGAAATTATCTTGAAACTGAAAACTTGATCTGCTTTTTGGCTTTGAAGAATACAGAACTTTTGCTTCCATAAAGCAATAGTGGCCAATCACCAATATTGCTAATACGTATCTTTGCACCAACACTTTCTAAAAGCCTGAAATGCTATGACGTCATAAACATTTCAAAACCTGGAAAAGACCGGAAATTTTCTCAAAACTATTAACCAATCAGTACTTTATATACCAAGTAAGGTTATAGAGAGATATAATCCAAGACCACATTGAATGTAACAATTTTTGCCCAACGCAACAACATGGGTTTTGACGTGACTAATTTATAGTATACTAAATAGAGTTTTTGATGTTGAAAAAAGCGTTAGACAAAGTTTGGCACAAAGGTCTACTTTCAAAACTGCACAGAATAAAATTTACTCTGTGTCTTATAAAGCTGATAGATTTATATCAAAACCGCAGAACTGTAATAGTTAAATTTCTAAACAAAGTTTTTTTTTTGTGGTTTAATGCTGTAGTAATTTTATATTAGTTAATAAAGTATTTTTGTACAAATTGCACGTAGAGTTTATCATAGACCAATTAAAGTTGACAAAAAACCTGCTATTTTTAATTTTTTTGCGGAACAGCGGCATGTCGCTTTGGAACAAAATTTGGATGTTTCATCAGACTGATCTGGAGAACGGCTGCAAACACGCACCTCAAATGTTTTGAGTCTTTTTAAAGTCTTACTTTACGGTAACATGTAAAACTTTATGGTATTTTTGTATTTTTCCGCTGCGCCTACACATAAAAATGTTGGCCCAAAAATACTTTGATAACCTTGCGGTTTACCGCAATCCAAATCTGGCCAGACTTGCTGAGACAGACAAAGATGAATACTCCTATAGAAGAACGATCAATATTATCACTTTTAAAGTGGCTCAATCCACAATCCTATCCCCCCACTTCTATAGGGCGTTTTAACCAAGTTTCTTCTAAAATACAATATCTACTTATTTGCTCTCATGTGTTTACGGAACTACCACACAAAATCGCCGCAACTATTCTTAAGCGCATCTATTGATCTAGGAGCATGGCCTAGTGCAGATGGAAAAAACGGGATGACAGGCAGATTATTAGTCAGTCACAATCCGCAGAAGAAGTTTTAATTTAAGATTAAGAGTAAATTGTAAAGCACCCGACCAAAATTGCAACACAACAACCGAACAGAATCACAACAGCGACTGTTGCAATAGACTGTTTAACAAACGTCTTACTCTCACGACAAAAATAAAATTACCAGAATCAAATACCCCACACGCGCTTGTCGGCGTTGCACACACTGACCTAGGAGTTGTAATTCAGGCATTCAATTGCGCAAGGTCCGTCGCCGTTATAACTCCGATTCATCAAGCAACCCCAGATTGTGTCTGGAATTCTTTGAAACATAGAGCTATCAGAACAATTTTCAAGGACGGTAACAAATTAAATCGTGATCACATATCTTATTAAAATACATTTTATGTTGTAAAACTGCAAAACTGCAAATTTTAAACATAATACTAAAAATATCAAACTGCATTACTTCTCAATATTTGTAAATTACTTGAAAGGTATTTTTTTTTAGGAAATACAAAACTTTATTGCTGTTAGTCAATATGAAGCCCAATCTAACATAAAATATTACTCATAAATAGAAATCCACTTAGGACAAGCAATCAGAAAATTTTGTAGCAGTTTTCCACATTTTTTTCAACTGTGATCTCAAAATATTACATTATCTCTAATTTTATTTACAATAAATAAATTGATTGATGATAATTGGATGAATTAAAGTATTTATACTATGCGTGGCATTGGGAGTAATGATTTATCTCTTACGTTAAACGTATTAAATATAAATTATATATATTATAAACTAATAAAAAGTGCATCCTCAGAAACAGTAGTATATCTATCTTAAATCAAATAGAAATAGTTTGCATAAGATTGCAATTGTTTATTTGTGTGAGTTGGTTTAGCCAATATCATAAAATGATTATTTTGTATAATCTTGTCTATAGGAAACATTTTTGTTTTAAAACAAAAATTTTGTTGTTGGTTTTCTTAGAAACTATTAAAAAAAAGTTTTCTCAACAATTACAAATTGTTGTATATTTTATAGTATTTTTTTTGTAATTTTATAAATTTTTAAAAAATGCTAAATTGGTGCAGAAATTTTTACTACTGCTTTTTGAAATACATTTTTTTGTTGATAATTTTTTAAATATTTTTACAAAAAATCAGTTAAAACAATGTATGTTTATCATAATTTTATTCTTTTAACTCCTAATTAAGAAAATAAATTGTTTTATTATTTTATGATGTAATTGTCAAAAATAAAATATTGCCTCTTATTCAATATAATAATAACTATTAAAATAATTTTATAACATAAGTTTAGATAAAGATTCAGTTACTTAAACTTGATATAAGCCTATTTCAGCAATATTTTTGACCATTATTTGACCTTTTATAATACGTAAATTAAGTACTTATACACACAACTAAATTATCTAGATTGCTTAAGATTTTTGACTAAACAACGTTGTCACCTTTAACCTTAATACATAAATGTTTTGATTTAATTTTTGTTTGTGATTCCATTTCGGAAGCAAAGAAGGTAATATATAAAAAATACAAAAAAAGGGATAATACAATACACATAAGTTACTACTTAGTATGTGATGTTTAATGCATTTTTTATTAAAATTTGCTTATCTTAAAAATGCAAAATGATGTCGTTTTATTCTTGAAACAGAATGTTTTAAATCATCTGAATGCAATAGAATGTATGTTAAAATTAAAAAAAATGTGGACGTGAACCGATGCTTCATAGAATGTTAGTAAACTGTTAAGATTTTAGTTTTTTGTTTATTTTGTGTTCTTAGATATACTCTTTTCCTATGAAAAATTGAAACAGAACTCGTTATTATAAAGAATTTAATTTTTTTTTAATTTAAAGCGTTCTACATAGTAAACTTTTACTTTATAGATACTGCATGTATCTGTAAATTTTGGTCGAATTTATACTCTATACTAATAATAACTAGATATATTTTCTACGTTAGATACTTAAACTTGCATTATAAATAGATATATTTTTATATATGACTTGGCTCTTGTTTAAGTTTTTCTATCATTTTGTGACATGCTTAGTATAGAATATGCAATGAAACATATTGCTTAGACGTTTTGCTTTACGTAATAATCAAAAATACTATTTGCATGAACTGCATCATTAAATTATTTATTATATAAGATCTAAAGATTAAAAAATACGTCGAATATTATTGTATTTTTATATACAACTGTTTATAATAATCCTATCATAATTGACAATTTTTATGCATGACTTTAATTTAAAAAAAAAGCCAAGGACATGTTTTTATTACACAAAAGTATGTATCAATATACTACAATATTAAAAACTGTACAAATTAAACTTTATTTTAATTTAAAATTTGCTTGTTTAAAATGACATTAATTTAGTTAAGTATCAAAACAGAGATAATATATATATATATATATATATATATAACATTTTTATTGCACAAGTAATTTACAACATTTTGAACAGGTATAATACATAGACGAAAAAAAAAATGTTTTGTACAAACGGCTATCGACCGTAGTCTTTCAGCCAACAGAGATAATATTATACTAATAAAATTATTTTTTTGCAGTTAGTCACCCCAATGAATTTGATGGATACTGGATATAAAAATACAACTATGGGAGTAGTAAAAAATGCCGGTATTTGCTCACCTGGAGTAAACCCACACATTAATGTATTCCAAGGCCTGGCAGTCGAATTTGTAATTTCTGCAATGTTAGCTTTTGTTTGTTGTGCTGTTTGGGATAGAAAGAATGCAGATAGGCACGACTCAGTTTCAGTGCGTTTTGGATTAACAGTAGTAGGATTGGCAATGGCGGCGGTAAGCAATTTTAATAATAAACAATTTTTGGATTAATATTTATTTATTTATTGTTGTTTTAATTTAGGGTCCGTACACTGGATGCAACATGAACCCTGCCAGAAGTTTTGCACCAGCTTTATTTAATGGAGATTGGGAAAATCATTGGGTAAGTTATTAATACATACATTTAGCAACGACTAATATTGCGCTAAACTTATTTTACATCATCATCAAATATAAATATTTTTATTAAATTTATTAAATTTTGAAATAATGCTAATGGTCTTTGTTTTTAAATGATGCTATAAGTAAATTGTTATATTTTAGGTATATTGGGTTGGACCAATGGCTGGAAGTGCAGCTATTGCAATTGTTTACAAATATCTCTTTAATACACCACCACCGGAAGATGAAGGTGAACAAGGAATACCACTAAAATAGTGAATTTCTTTAAATAATCCCTCCCACAAATATCCAGATATATCGCACAATGTGCGATTCATTTGTACATAATACACATATTTTTATGTGGACATCAAATAATTGATTAATAAATGTTTTTATTTTTATAGTCCAATACTGTAATAATTGTTGTTATTGCTATTCTCAAAAAAGTACTTTTGCCAAAGAGTTGTAGCTTAGTGATAATGTTGCCTTACATAACTTTGAACAAAGCGATTGAATAAATATATAATTTTGTATAATTAATATTGTTGTTTTATTAGGTACATAATTAGTGTAAAATATATCTTAAAAAATAGATATACATTAAAATAAACATTATTTTTTGTAAGTAATGATAAATCATTGTATGCAACAAATTATACAAATACTCTGCGTAACTAGTTGCATATTCATTCTTTGCAGATAAGATAAATTAAAATTACTTTATAATATGGTTTTACAATTCTGAATTCACAGTTATGTACAACACATACTTCATACTATTTAAAATTTAGACATTAGTTAAAAAATGTTAAATTATTTTTAAAAAACATTAATCTTACTTAAATAGTGACAAATCTCTTTGATCATTGACAATTATTTTGTTGAAGGAAAACAAGTTAAATAACATATTTGAAAAACTTTCTTGTTGATTTGGTTTATTAGTTGATTTTTTTATGACGTTTATAAAAGGCTTAATTAATTCCAATCTTATTTTTTAAGAAATGTTCCTTTTTTTATTAAAAAATTGTTGTTGTTATATTTGTTATATAATTTGGAAAAGAGAAAAACATTGTGAATGGCTATCGAGAAATAATAAGATGGAAATTGGAAGTATAAATTACAAAATACATAAATACTAAGGTGGGTTCTTAATTGTAAAAATAAAATAAAATACGTAACTCATAAGTACTAAGGTGGGGTTTGAGCACTGTCACAAACACTTTACGCATATGCTACCTTACTGTAAATCACAAATAAAGCAACATAGAAAATGAACAGCGTGATAAACTTTAGGAAGATACTGAAGCTCACGTCTTTGTGTGCAACCATTTTCTATTAATTTTGTTGTGTAAGTTTGTAGGATTTATTAAACTCCACTTAAACTAACTATTTATTTGAAAAACATTTTTGTATAAACTTAATATTAAACTATATTTCTTAAATGAATTTTTTGATTAATAATTTTGTATATTATACTTGTTTCACACATGTATGAGTCAAGTGTACGAAATAAATTTTTTTTGCTCTAACCACTAAAAATGCTTTTATTACATGAATCTTGATTATGTGATTTTTTTCAGATTTTTTGAGTTAGTTATTTCGGAGTAATAAGTAATCAAAATTTAAGTAACATTTTTTTATTGTTTGTAACTTTTTAGAGTTGCATTTATAAGAAAAAGTTATAAGGAACTATTTTCTTTAAAATTGTCAAAAGAATAATATTTTACAACTAAATCAAAAAATTATAGATCATTATTGCTTATATCAGTGTTAAGCAAAATAACAGAAAAAGCAATATATAACAGACTAATGACACACATAAACAACCATAACATAATAAACAAAAGACAAAATGCATTTCAAAAAACTCAAACACTATGGGCATAACAACTGACATAAAACAACACATAGCAGAAAAGCTGGATGACAAACAGTATGTAATACCAATATTTAAAGACATAAGGAAAGCTTTCGACACAATCGACAAAGAAAAATTGATCAACAAAATGGAAATTCTTGGAATAAGAAACACAAACTTAAAACTACTAAAAATATATATTAAAAACAGAACACAAAAACAAAAAAAACGACATACTTAGTACATCTACAATAGCAGAATATGGGCTACCACAAGATGGAGTACTAGCGCCAATATTGTATATATTATACATAAATTATACAGAGTGTCCGGAAAATACGTGTACAACGTTTGACGACAGACTCCTGACGTCAAAATAGGTCGATCTAAGCCAACTTAGTTATATCCAAAATTGTCTCGTTTAGCCGGTAGAGGGCGTCAAAAATTTGTAAATATTAAAAAGAAATTACCTGTAACAATAATTTTTTAAGTGACCTTGTTGCTATGGCGTTTAATAATTTGACAATTATTGACAAATTGTCACCAGTCTATGAAATTTACTCAAGTATACGATCAACATTCTTGAATTACAAGTTCATTTTACCATTAAAAATGGAAAATTATACAAACTCTCAGAAAGTTGACATGCTCCTGGTATACGGGTTTTGTCAAGGAAATGGGCGTCAGAGTGTTAGGGTTTACATGGAGAGGTTTCCTAACCGTCGAATACCAAACCACCAAACATTTGCCAATATTGAGCGTCATCTTCGGGAAACGGGCAGTTTTGAGAAAAAGTTTGAAGGCAGGGGTCGTATGCGAACAACTCGAACTGTGGAAACAGAAGAGATTATTCTGGAAAGAGTTGAAGAAGAACCAAGTACCAGTACCCGTCTCTTAGAACGTGAGTTAAATGTTCCTAAAACAATTGTCAATGAGGTTTTAAGAGAACAGTTGTTACATCCTTACCACATACAAAAAGTCCAGGAACTTTTACCGACTGATCCCCCCATGCGGCTTACATTTTGTCAATTTATTAGAAACAAAAGAATCCTTGATCCAAATTTTTGTAGAAAAATTATGTTTACTGACGAGGCATGCTTTACAAGATCTGGGGTAACCAATCTGCACAACAAACATATTTATTCCGATGAAAATCCACATGCCATTAAAGTTGCACATCATCAGCATCAATTTAAAATTAATATTTGGGCAGGTATTATTGATCACTACCTTATTGGTCCCATTGTTATTCTAGACAGGTTAGATGGAAATATTTATTTAAATTTTTTGCAAGACACATTACCAATTCTTCTGGAGAATTTGCCCCTTTTACTTCGGAGGGAAATGTGGTATATGCATGATGGTGCCCCGCCCCATTTTTTCGTTGCCGTTCGGCAATACTTACATCATCAATATCCCAACCGATGGATTGGAAGAGGCAATGATGCACCAGTAAAATAGCCACCACGTTCTCCTGAGTTAAATATGTGTGACTTCTTTTTGTGGGGCGCTATTAAAACAGAAGTTTACAAGACTCCGGTAAACACACGCGATGATTTATTGCAGCGGATTTTAAATGCAGGCAACCATTTTAATAATCCCGAGACATTAGATAGGGTCCAATATCATTTTTTAAAGAGTGTTAATAAGTGTATTCAGCAAGATGGGGGTCATTTTACACATTTGCATTTGCTTCAACTTTGTTATACTTTTGTTTTTTTTGACGCCCTCTACCGGCTAAACGAGACAATTTTGGATATAACTAAGTCGGCTTAGATCGACCTATTTTGACGTCAGGAGTCTGTCGTCAAACGTTGTACACGTATTTTCCGGACACCCTGTATATATATAATATAAACTTAGTTGGTGAAATATATACATATGCTAATCACACATGTATTATATATCACGGAAAAAATAAAAAAGAAATTGAGAGAAACATAAATGAAGACGTTAAGAAATTAACTAAATGGTACGACAAAAACATACAAACAATAAATAAAGAAAAAACAACGTATATGATAATAAGACCAGAAAACACAAAAGATATTTACATAAAAATTGAAATAAATTACATACCAATTACTAGAACAAAACAGACAAAATACTTCGGAATAATATTAACTAAGAAACTCACCTGGGATACACATATTAACAAATTATTAAAAAAGCGCAGCAACAATAGGAGCTGTGTATAGAGCTAGGGACTGCATTACAAAAGAAACTGCATTAATACCTACCATTCACTATTTTTAGCAAAATGTAAATATTTAATAAACATATGGGGAGAAACATCAAAAACAAACATACAAAAAATACAAAGACAACAGAACAAAATTCTAAAAATAATACTCCTACTACCAAAACTAGCATCAACAGAAAAAGTATACAAAATAATTAACGAAACAAAGATAAACAAAAAAATAAAAATAGAAAAATGCAAACTAATATACAAAATTAAAAATAAAGAAATTAAAACCAACCTCCAAATAAAAAGCAACAAAGAAATTCACGGACATAACACAAGAAAAAGAAGCACATGTACACACAACAAGGGCAGAAAAAGCAAAACAAACAATACTAGGCAATAGATTAGTCACGTACAATCAACTGCCTGAAAGTATTAAGGACAGAATTGTCAGGAATAGTTCCTTGGTAAACCACCGGGAGCGCTTCACTCGCACTGTAGTAAAATACCGCTCATAGCGCCGATCACCCAATAAAACCAAACTACCAATTGTGTAATAAAAACAGTACCAAACGTAATGGGCAGAGCCATCAGTGGGCTTATTGTTTACACTCAAAAGTATCCTCATCTTTGGTGCTACTTTTAAAGCAAATAAATAATCATTTTGTGATAATTTTTGCGGCATAATTTTTTTTATATAAATATCATAATATGAACTAAGTTTGAAATAAATAGAACAATTTATATTACTAAACTTTTTTATTTATTATTCAATTTTTACCAAAATAGCTTATTTAAATGTTGTTATTATACTCATAATAATGCCGAAAACGGAAATGAATTATCTTAATGAACTTTCGAGAAAAGCTGCACGATAGTTTTATGGGACAATTTTCCCACCTTAAGATATCAAAGAATTATAAAGAATTTAAAATTAAAATTAAAAAACAATATATATTAACAAGATCCAGTTAGAAGAAGATACATGGAAACATAAAATGTGTCCCGAATACGAAGCTCTGCAGCCATCCCCATGGAGGCAATGTAGTGCAGCATGTGGGAAAAAAAAAATTGTAAATATGTAAATATTTTATAATAAAAAAAAATGCTTGCATTAATTTAGATAAATCTTGTCTAGCCATAGGAATAGAAATACCGGAAATTGGACCAGTGCATGAGTTCAAACCTATAGTCGTGCCTAAACTAAAATTATGCGCTCTTAATAGAAATGCACTTATAGTAAATTTACCGCCTGACCTTTCCAACACTAACATTGATTTTGATGTTGTTATCAAAAGCATTGATTTAAATATTAAACAACGAGATCAATTTAGTACGCTTTTGAAAAAACACTCAAACATTTTTTCAAACATCTTCTCAAACATACCCTGCCCGTACAACCAAGTATACGGCTCAACGATTGTACATCTTTTTAGATAAAACCATACCCAATACCGTACGCTCACCGAAAAGCTTCACTTTAGACCTTACTAATTCATATTGGCAAATACCATTAAAGCCAGCTGTCAAACGGATTACAAGATTTATGACCAGCACCCGGTGCTACCAATTTAAGGTTTTACCGTTTGGTCTTAAAACAGTCGTTGCCTCCTTTACTAGGTGCATTGACACTATACTTGGTCCAGAGTTTTGCAGAATTACAACCGCATACGTTGACAATTTACTAATTTATTCAGTAATTTTAATAAACACATAATTCATCTAGTTAAAGTTTTTACTAGATTGTCACAAGTTGGCATTACATTAAGATTAAACAAATGTTTATTTATCCGTACACGCTGCGTTTAACTTAAGAAGTTTATGCTTGTCATGGCCTCAGTAATTATGACCAAAAATTCTGTCTGCTTTACCGAATCATTAGTACATATTCTTTGTAATAAAAATAAATGGGTATGGGGTGATTTACAGCAAAAATCTTTTAACAATTTAAAATAATTAATTGCAAAGCAAATTCTTTTGCATCACCCCGAAAACAACTCACAATATTACGTTCAAACTGACGCATGCAACATAAGTATTGGAGCTACGCTTTGACAAAAAGTAACGTAACAACAGCATTTCTGAAAAAGAAACCTTGTTAATTGTGAAAGCACTCAATAAGTAGCGTTTTTATTTATTGGGTAAGCAATTTGTTATTGTAAGTAACTATCGTTCTCTTTCTTATCTGCAGACGTGCCGACTTTTATCTGCTTGCATCACACGCTGGATTTTGTTACTTCAAGAGTTTGATTATACATTGATTTATATTTTAAGAAAAGACAATGTTATTTCCGATATACTCTCTAGGTTTCCATTAAGCTTACCGTCATCCGTTGACAAGTTTTTCAATATATTTACTTTTCGATTGTTGCAGTACAACAGGATTTGTTGTTAAAGAACAGATGTTTGCAATTTTTGGCTCATTTTATGAAAAACAGCGTTCAGATCCGTTTTCAGCTAACATTATATCAGCGTTAGAAAACCCAAGTTCTTTATGTAGCAAACGGTATGTTGTCAAAAACGACTTTTTGTATGTAAATCGTAGTAAATTTGATGCACCTTATTTGTGTATATCAAAACAACTCATAGCAGATGTAGTTAAGCTAGTTTATGCTGCAATTGGACATTTTGGAATATTTAAGACATAGGCTGCGATAAAACGCAGGTGGAAACATCTTTATCAAGATGTAAAGTAGATTTTAAAATCATGTAATGCGTGCCAACGTACAAAACACGTACCAATGCCCGATCCTCCGTTTTAATCTATTATTTCAAAAAGGCCATATGATTTGCTAGCATTGGATTTATATGGGTCTCTACCACTTTCTGTAGGTGACATACTTATGTGTTGTAGTGGACGTCTTTACAAAATATGTATGTATGTTTGCTTTGAAAAATGCAACTACCGAGGTTGTGTTGCGTCGGTTAAAAGAGAATTATTTTACCAAATTTGGGGTGCCGCGTAGAATATTAGCTGACCATGGTTAACAATTTACGGCAGACTATTGAAAAAAAAACTTAAACATTTGGGTGCAAGTGTAGTACGTCAAGCGCAAACTAACCCATCCAAAAGGCTAATGCGTAAGTTTGGTCAACTTTTTAGAGTATATTGCCATAACCAGCATATCAGACAGGCAGTTGAAGTTCCAAAATTAGCTAAGTTGCTTAATAACGCTTCTCGGAAAAGCTAAGCGTTGTATGATATCTCTGTGAGGTCGTCCTTATTCTGAATTTAAAATTGGTGACTCGGTGCTGTTGCGTACAAACCTCATTATGTCGGTTGTAGTTTCACAAACTCGCAAGCTTATGTTATTGTTTGAGAGTCTTTTTAAGATTAACAAACGTGTTAGCTCGGCCTTTTTTGCTTTTGAACATATTAGCTCACACGAGGAGCGTGGAACTTTTTATGCTTCACATATAAAATTGTTTGTTACTTAAAATCATTTCAGCCCTGCTTTTAAAAAGCAGCAGTCAAATAATTCGAAAGCAGTTGTCGCGTATATTTTCAAATTTTTGAGCATGACATAATGTGTCCAAATCCGTGGGTAGGCAACTTGCCGTTGTGCCGTATAATTTTCTCACTTTTAGTATGTTTTACTCTGTCGCACTAGTCACTACGCCATATACGGATTAAATGTGCAATATTAACAATCAAAATAATGATTAAATAATGGGTTGCTTTTTGATGTAAATCATTAAACCAAACAGGAAATAGAATTTAATTTCATTAGTAAGCATTCAAGGAAATATATAATTTTATTCAATTTGGCACTCCAGAGCCCGAAACCTACCAGTAACGGCCCTGAAATAATTCATGCCACAAGGTTGAACGTTTGCAATCTTCCAACAAATCAAAAATGTTTCTTTTTTGTATTATAAAGCACATATTTTAGTAAAATTTAAAGTTAATTTATTTAATTCAGTAAAGATTCACTTACATATTACAAAACATACAAGTTGGTTTATAAAAAAGTGATTAAATCAGCAAAAATAATTTATTATTCATTGAATAAAACACAAGCTATTTGGAACATAATAAAACAAATTAATAAATTGAATATTTTTATTAATAATTAACAGCAAAACAAATAAACATTAGCCATAGTTTAACTTTTTTTTACAAACAACCATTAATAAAAATCCAATACATCATTTTTTTTAATACCTGTGGAAAAAATAGAGCTCATTAATGTTATATCCAAAGTTAAAAACTTAAATTCTGTTGGTTTTGATAAAACTAGTAGATCCACTAATAGAAATTATTATTGCGTTGTTTTTTCAAGGTGCTTTTCCATTACAATTAAATATTGCTGAAAATATCTATATATATATGGATAAGACTCAAATTTTACAAATAAAGTGTAATATTTTTAGCAACAAATTGCAAACTAGTTTTAAAAATGTTAATAATAAATCATACAAATTTAAGCTTAAACAAATATTAATTGTTAAGTGTTATTAACTTAAAAAAAATTATGTATATTATAATGAAAACACGTTTTAATCCATATATTTGAAAAAAAAAGAAAATGCTTATCATCTTTTTTTTAAGAAAAATTGTTTTTTAAAGTTCTGCAAAATTTTCAAAATTCAAAGAAAACAAAATTTTGTTTGCAAAAACAAATTAAAAAAAAAAGTTTCTTATAATTTTTTCCAAAAAATGCAATCTTGCGAAGTTACAATTGATTAAAAAATGTAAAAAAACTCAAAAACCTTGATTTTTTAAATTTTGATTGCTTATTACTCGGAAATGGCTTCCTAAAAAAATATTAAAAAATTCACATAATCAGGATTCATGTAGAGGAAGGCATTTTTAGTAATTTGAGCAAAAACAAATTTTTAATCCGTACACTTGACTCATACATGGCATATTTGGTATAAGTGTTTGTTTTATGCTGTAAGTTAGTTGTATATATTATATTTTTGAAATATTGTCTACTATTTTGACTTGTCTTATATCAGTATGTTTTGATTAAATAAAAACTAATAATTATAATTTATTATATTATATTAACAAATATTTTATCTATACTATAATTTAAGAAGATAACTTTTAACAACTTGTTGCCCAAAATAAATTTTACCCACTATTTCACAACTAGCCAGCATTGAAGGTACAACAGTATAAAGATTTAGAATATTATGCAAAAATAATTGCTTTTGATTGGATTAGTTAATAAATTGTTTTGAACTACTTTGCAATAAATTTGTTGTTTTATAGAAACTTATGTAATTTACCAAAAGCTGGCAAATTTAACAAAAGTTTTTTTGCCATTCCCATCTTCTTCAAATCCGTGATCTGGAAAACAAAAGAAGTTGCCCAGAACTAAAGAAGAAAAAGAAATATCTTTACCAGATTGTAATAGATTGTCACCATTTTTATAATCAAAAATAAAAATATAATATAATAGTCTTATAATACTGTTTAGTCTGTTTGCAACAATGACTGATGTATTTGTTGAATGCTTTTTGTTTTTGCCTAAAGTACTTTTGTTTTGATTTAACAACAGAAAATAGTATAAATAATCAAACGAAAGACTGGTTTGCCATCTAGTTGCAATTATTAATACTAAAATGTCCGCATTAATCGGTATCATTTTTGCATTTATGCAATTGGCAGTCATTTCGCGGCTATAACGATTTTGAATCGCCAATAAATTATGAAATGAATTAATAATTTATTCAAAATCAGTCAATCGAATCACAGCGGCCAAGGGTCAAGCATAGACAATTGTTTCGGTTCTACAAACCTCGTCAGTATGCCTTGTACGACCACGGCATCGCATGATAGCGAAGACAATTTTGAATAAATATTTCTGTGCTTATGAACACAATTGATATTATAAATAATCAAACGAAAGACTGGTTTGCCATCTAGTTGCAATTATTAATACTAAAATGTCCGCATTAATCGGTATCATTTTTGCATTTATGCAATTGGCAGTCATTTCGCGGCTATAACGATTTTGAATCGCCAATAAATTATGAAATGAATTAATAATTTATTCAAAATCAGTCAATCGAATCACAGCGGCCAAGGGTCAAGCATAGACAATTGTTTCGGTTCTACAAACCTCGTCAGTGTGCCTTGTACGACCACGGCATCGCATGATAGCGAAGACAATTTTGAATAAATATTTCTGTGCTTATGAACACAATTGATATTATAAATAATCAAACGAAAGACTGGTTTGCCATCTAGTTGCAATTATGCCAAATTTAATTTAATTTTTAAGTTGGCTTAAAAATGTACTGTTTTAAAAACAGCAGTATAATGTCCTTTAATGAATTTAATTTTTCAATTGGCAAGATTACTATTACTACGACTGTACACTAACGGAAAGAAGTTTGTTAGTTGCAGTAATGCTTACTTTAATTTAAAAATTTTGTTTAACATCATCAAAACACAAAAGTGAACTTAATTTTAAGCCAAAAAACTGTAGATCATAAAAAACCTTTCACTTAAAACATTCTTGAATGTTACTGACAAATAATATGTGCAAGCGTTATGGTTTCTTTTGCTTGACAAAAGCAAAACTATCTGTTTTGGCACTAAAATGCTGGCCATAACGACAATTTAGAGGCCCTTGGGCATAAAAATTCACGATTTTGTATGATGACGTGATATTTTAAAATCTGACACTAGTAATAAACATTAACGTAATGATTTTATTTGAGGCACGTAAAAAATATTGAGTGTAACACGTGCCAAAATGTTTTAGCTGCCTTTTGATTTAGCAGCTCTCGCTTCGTTTGTTCGTGCTGCTAAGAGCCCGACGGATGCTAAAGTCTATTTTCAGCTCTTGATACACTATACAAGGTGTAGATTAATTTGCGGACAAACGCCAGATAACTTTGTGGACCGTGCCAAAAAAAAAACGAAAATCTTAATTCCAAAATGCTGAAAAAATTTCGTTTAGCCTCACAAGATCCTCAAAGTTTCGTTACGCTTGGCAACGTAACAAAATTTCTATTTCTATATTCAAACCTAAAATGTAGGCAACTTAATACACACATCAAATGTTATTAGTTATTATAAACTACAAATGTTCATTTTGGCCACCGTTTACTTCTAAACACTATACGGTATCGAATTTATGACATTCTCAAGCATCACCGGTATAATTTGCATATTCATTCAAAGTAAAAGTAATAATAAAATAGATATATCAGCTGACATTCATTGCATAGCATAGTTGCATAGCCTACATTATAATTTGAATTTTATTAAAAATTTTGCTACGTTGCCAAAGATATTTTTAATTTAAATTTTATTTATTTTTGAAAAGTAATTTGCACATTTTTCAATATTTTTTTAATTATTAATTTTCAAATAAACCTTGTAACTTTTATTATACTAAAAAAAAAAAGAACTTAGTACATAAAATACGCAATTAAAACAATATTTGTATTGACAAAATTGAAACTTTGAGAACCTCGTGAGGCCAAACGAAGAGTTTCACCTTGTATAATAATCATATGATTCTATTAAACAAGCAAAAATACGGGAAACTTGACAAGTTTGCTAAATTTAGTTTATCGAATAACCAAATTTTTTACAATATATTTACTGTGCTTAGGATAGACCAATTTTGTTGTTGACAAATACATTAACAACTTTGTTTTTAAGATTCCTGAATTGTTTTTAATAATCGCACGTATTTTCTGACATGAATTTGGTTTAATTAAGCATGCAAATTTTATTGTTTAGTATTAAGATAAATAAATAATAACCATACAATTTTTAAAAAACAAGAACAGAAAAATAATGTAGATATAAAAATAAACCCCTAACCAAAATTTTGATTAGCTGTTTTTGTACTTGATGCAGCCTTTCTAATTTATTAAAAATTAAAGTATTACTCAAATGACCTTTTTTGAAACTAATTTTGTATTATGTTGGGAAGGTAATAATATAATTTATATACTTGTATGCTCAAGCATACAAGTATATAAATTATATTATTACCTTCCCAACATAACCTCAATGTATGCATCTCTGAATAACAACAATAAATAATATATAATTTTGTATTGTACTTACCCCAGTAAACAGCACAATAGTTTTTATGTGAATCCAACGCTTCAAATCTTCGAATAAATTCAAACAAAAAAATTAAAAAAAATTCAATAAAACATTTTTATGGCATTAAAATAGAACATATAAAAGAACAGCAGCACACTAGTCTCAAAAGTAGTCTTTAGTAAAACCAAATCATTTAAACGTTCTATATAATGTATGTAAAATGTTTCTGTTTACGCTAAAATTCAATATTTTGTGTAAAATTAAAACAAAAAATTCTAATATGAGCTATTATAGTTTTGCACTTTATTCATCATTTTTTTAATTTTGTTTGATGTTCGCATATAATTATATGCTTTTAACTTTTTTACAGAGTATACATTTCTTAAACTCATTGAAAGTTTGAAGTAATTACTTACAAGAGATTAATTAAAATTGGAATTATGTAAAAAATGTTAATAATGTACATATGTGTATGTGTAATTATTTAAGACTAGACGTAATAAGTTTTAAAATTTGAGACAACATACCAATGATTAATATAATATTGGTAAACAGAGCTATGTACATGATAGAAGTATATACAAACATTCTTCTCATTATATGTATTGACATTTAAAATCTATTACATTATTGAAAATTTATTATCAAAAATGTTGTTAGTCTCTAATTTTACTTTGATATTTCATATGTAAATAACTACACATTACATTTGTATACAATATTTCTACATCATATTTTTTGAAATAAGCATATATTAGGCGTATACCAGGTACCTCTAAATTTTAATAAATAACTAAATATTTTCAATTATTTTCGGTACATATATAACTAAAATTTGCTACACAATAAACAACAATAATCGAAAATAACTGAAGATACTAGTTTCCAGTCAAATTGGAATTTGTTTATTAGTACAGGCACGCTGTTTAAATATATGAGCTGCCAAGTTTATTTGTGTTTATTTCATTGATTTATTAGATGAATACTTTTTTCATTATTGAAATTAATTTGTCTTATATTAAAGAAATGCGCTCCACTAAAAGTGTTCATAAATACTAGCTGCACCTCTAATTTTGTTTTCTAATTAATTAATTAACACTATTTACAAACTATGTTTTTGGTTTTTTGTAATCATTATTTTATAAATATACATTATAACAGTTTAATTCATACGTTGCTGAAGACATATTTTTTAAATTGTTTTTATCAACTGATTCCTCACACCAACTTTGTCTATTGTCATATCAATCTTTATTCAATACGTTATCGACTAGTATTTTTTTTTGTAATTTGTTCACAAATTAATTTTATATAGGTACACAGTAATTGTAAATTTATGTTTGATTGAAGGCAAACAAACACATTTAAATAATTTCTGAACTTCTAATATAGTTTATACATACAGTAGGTTTACATTTAGTGTCTTTATTGTGTATTTATACATACTGTGTGTATATAATCTATATAATTAATTAATAATTTAATTGCCAAAATATAAATATTTATAATTGTATCATATTTATAAAACTAAATTCCAACTATATTTTATTATTATATGGTAGGCTGTAACACTTTCAGATACATAATTACGTTAACATTATAATATCAATTTATACAAGTTATAGTTTCGTACACTACCACAACAATAATAAAAAGGTATTTCAAAAAATTTAGTCTTGAGCAATATTATTTGAAATACATATAACATTAATAATACCAAAAATATGTCTTCGTACTTCGTAGCTATGGAATACTTTATCTGGAATGTGAGAAATTGTACAAATCTACAATTGTGTAAATCATAACACGTTATGATTATTAAAATCAACTACATGAAAAAATATTCCATAACATTAATTAAAATCATAATATAATTTAAAACAATTTTTATTGACGCTTATAATTAGTCATTTAAAATGACTGGTATCCATACCAATATAATTTACTAAAAGGCTCCATTCTCGTTATTGCACATCTACCGGCGCTAATAATTACGATGATACTTATGATTTTAATTATTTCAAAATTAAAATGTCTATCAAGTATCGTAATTTAATTTACATGCTGGTGGTTGGTGAGATCAGTAGTGTCGCCATTCGTATTTGGCGCATACACTTCGCAACATAGTGTTTTCTTGACTTTTGTAGGCCAAAATTGCGTTAGGAAAAAGGCCGATACCATGCAGAATAGTTTGCACATCAATGGACAAAGGATGGCTTGATGAATGGTTGCGGCTATTCTATAATATGGTCCGCCAAATGGATCCAATATAGCGGGACATATCATATGATTTAAGTTGACTTGTGTTGGCTAAAACAGAAAATATAATATTAACGCTTAGCAAATAAATATAATCAAATAGTAAATAAACAATCAAATAAATTGATATTTTTTATAAAAATCATCTTATAATTATAAAACCATCATATTTGTTTAATTAAAGTTTATAAAGCATAAAATTATATTTTTAAATAATGAGTTCATGAAAAACGTCTCGCAGCTTGTTAATTACAAGATTTTTTTTTAATTTGTTAAAAAAAATTATTTGCTTTTTTGTTTTATTACTATGTTTAATTGTTTGTTTTGATTTGACATTTTTTAAAATATGTTTTTATAAGTTTAATAATAAAATAATAAAATTTTTGTGTTGTAAAGCGTTTATCGTTTCCACGTGCCTCTTAGAAATATTTGTACAAATTTGAATAATTTTGTTTTGTTAAAAAAAACTGCAAGAAGCAACATTTTATTTTATTTTTAAAACAAAAAAATTCTAATATAGCTACCAATATTAGAATAATTAAAAAAAAGTGTATAATTACAATAAAAAAAATGTGTGACAATTAAACTTTTCCGCTTATTTAAATAGCTTTTGGGTTTGTAACGCCGTTTACCTTTTCTATTTTTATTGCTAAAACTGTTAAGGGCATACATAAATCTACATTAACTTATAAGTAATTTATTTTCTCCGTCCCGTGTACATGATGTAACAGGTATAAAAAGACAAAATAACATATTTTGTCTTTCATATCTATAGATGATTTTTTTCAGATTTCCAAATGCAAATTAAAAGAAAATCTGTTTATAAAGATGATAAAATTTCAAATTGCAACAACAAATAACTAAAATTAATTAAGAAAAACATAAATCGATTAGAAATTAGAATTTTTCTTATTCCACTAAAAAAAATCATCAATCAAATCAAATCTCCTTCATAGAAAACAAAAAAATCTTTTGTCAAATAATTCTAAACAAAATTTGGTTTTAAAATCTGAAAATATCAAGAATCCAGGTCTTATAAATTGTTATTATAAGTATAAAAAAGTGTTTAATGCGGCAACACAAGCATCTATAAAAATGAACAAAGTAAAATTTGTAAAATCTTTTAAAAATATTTCTCTTGAGCATTGTGAAGTACCGTCTATTAATCCTGATAAAATTCCTAATATATTTATTAACTACATTTTAACAAAAAAAAAATCGCTTTTAAAATCCATCTGTGTGTCACTGATGCCTTTTTCTAATTTTCTAAAGACGGAGTAATGTATAATTTTTAGGAAAAACTTCAATAATTTCAATAATTTTGTTTTTCCTCTCTTTGCCTTATTTTTTTTTTTGAGTTTTGTCACAAATGTTGAGGTCAGCCAATATTTTGGCATGTTGCCAAAATCTCGTTAACCCTTAACCAGTAAGGTGCCATTTGTGAGACTAATTTGTTTATAAATTTGTTGATATTTAGAAAACAATCCCGACCTGCAATTTATAACTTTACCGAATCTTTTATCTACATCACCACTCTTTGTCACCTTATTTTCAACTTTCTAGTATATTGCGTAGTTAAATAATTAGCCGGTGTTTGTTTGCATCAGTCTGCCACTGCACCTCACCGTTTACGTTAGTTTTTTGTGTAACTCATTGTATGGCGGGACCGCTAAAAAGTTTGCGTTTAAGCAACAATATTTTTGAGGAAACTATTATGCTATAGTTTAATGAAAATGAACATATTGTAAGTAATGTATATGGTGTTTTAAAAAATAAATTTGTTATATGTAACATAATATTGACAATGTATTAGTACAAAAACTGCATAAATATTGACAAAGTTTAGGAGCTGCTGTTATAATTGTTTATAAAGATTTTTAGATGTTTTGCAATAAATTATTTACTAGTTTTGTTCTTTCATACCTGAGTTGACAAAAATATAATATATTTAACAACAATCCTATTTTTTGAGTTTTTGTACTATCATGCGTAAATACGCATTTTTTGCAACCTTCTTTCTTCTTCTTTAGATGCCTTCTCTGATCCGAAAGTTGGCAATTATCACTACTGCGTACTTTTGAGCTGGCCGCTTTAAATAGTTGGTTTGTATTGCAATTGAACCAGTCTCGCAGATTTTTCAGCCATGAGTAGAGTCATCTTCCAACGCTTCTTTTTCTCTGTATTTTCTACTGTATTATTATTTGGAGCAGATAGTACTTCTCCCCTCAAGTCACGTGTCGCAGGTATTGTAATTTCCGCGTCTTAAGATGTTTACAATTCCCATTTTTTTCTTCATCTTTCTAAACACTTCTGTGTTTGTTATTTGGTCCGTCCATGGTAGTCTCAATATTCTTCTGTACATCCACAATTCAAAAACCTCTATCCTTTTGATGTCCGCATTTTTAAGTGTCCATATTTCTGCTCCATACAATAAATTTGGTTGTATATAACATGCCAATAATTTTGTTTTTTTAATTTTAGGCTTATATCTTTTTCACATAGATCTTTTTCTATTTCATGAAAGCTGTTCTAGCTTTTGCTGTTCTTGTTTTTATTTCCACTGAACAATTGTTATCTTGGTTAATGGTTGTGCCTAAATAGTTGTACTTTGTTAACCTTTTTTAGGAGTATATTGTGTACGTAGATGTTTTTGTTATTTTGTGGTGTTTTTGTCATTAAAATGAATTTGTTTTTTTTTTTGCTATTAGAGATAGTCCACATTCTTCGCTTGCCGTTGTCACTTTATTGAGAATTCTTCAAAAGTCTTCTAAGTTAGTTGCAATTAGAGCTGTGTCGTCAGCATATCTTATGTTATTTATGCCGTTCACTTTTGCCCCTATTGTTTTGCCATCTAGTGCTTTCTTCATGATTTCTTTTGCATGCAAGTTGAATAGTGTTGCTGATAGTTCGCATCCCTGTCTAATACCCCTTTTTATTCCAATCTCTTCCGTTGTATTGCCGTCTATTTGTACTATTGCTTTTTGGTTATAATACAAGTTAGTAGTGATTCGAATATCTCTAGTGTCTAGCGTCTTTGCTTTGAGCAGATGGATAAAGCGGTTGTGTCGTATTCTATTAAATGTTTTGTTGTAGCCAATGAAACATATGTATAGGTCTTGATTGACAACTAAGCATTGCTGCATCAGTACGTTAAAAGCAAAAAGTGCTTCCTTCTCGCGTACCGAGACCGTTTCGAAACCCGAATTGTAATTTGCTTATTTCTTGTTCCAGTTTACCGTGTATTCTATATTGTATCACCTTCAGGAATGTCTTTAATGTGTGGCTCATGCGGCTTATAGTGCGGTGGTCCGCATATAGCTTCTTTATACAATTTTCATAAAGTAAAAACCAACTAAATAAATAAATAATTTTATAAAAAAAATATTGAGGCCAAATATTTTACCTGATTTTAAGTTTCTAATTGCAAGTTAAGTTTATCCTTCAGAATTGCCGGGCCTGTTTAATTCATCTGGTTGGCAAGTTCTTGATCTTCCGCACATTTATAATATATTTTCACGCATGTTAAACTTTTTTTATTTGTTTTCATACGTCTTTATTTCTTAATATTTGTCTGCTAGCCATTCCTCTTTAGCCGTTTTTGTACTGCTAAACTTTTTGCTCAGTTTTAACATGTGTAGTATCTTTTGTGTCATCCATTCTTTGTCTCTTCTTTTTTGTAGGATTTTGTTTTGTTTGCTGTATTGGGTATTTGGGAGATACAAAATGTTGTGGTTGTTTCAGTTTTTTCATTCTGTTGTTTAGGTCTGTTTTAACCTTTTTACATATTGTTGTCTTTAAACCTTCTAAAGTCAATTAGTTCTTTAGTTGATTTGTGGTTGATTCTTTTTAACTTTTTATGTGTCGTAGATACCACCGGCTTGTAGCCAAATGTCTGCTTTCGGAAAAGTATTCACTAATTTGATGGTGTTTCTAAATTTGCAGATTTTAACTATATCTGGTTCACCGTCTGATAATGCTTTTCACCTGTAGCACAATGTAGAGGCAGCTGATTTCTTATTTTTGGCAGAACTGAATCAATCAACCTGCCTCCACATTCGTTACGTTTGCCTAATCGAAATATGCCTACAGTTCTAGCTACATCTCCTTGGCCTACTTTTTCATTCAGATTGCTCATAATAATGATGACTTAATGTTTTGCGATAAATTTAGTGACTTTATTTAATTAAGTTTTGGTGTAAGGCTTCTATTTTGTCTTTGTAGGTGCATACACTTGTATTATGTTTACTGCATCTTTGTTCAAAATCATCCTCAGTAGTATAATGCGGTCCAAATATGAGATAAATCTAAATACTAATTGTTGCGCTTTTTTGTCCACAATTACTGACATTCCGTATCTATGAGCTGTGTTGTTCTTTCCTCTATATTACATTTTGCCGTTTTTTATTTTACGTTTTTCTATTCTAGAACATAAAGACTTTTGACATTCCATGTCGCAATTTTGTTTATTTCAACCAACTTAACTTTCAATTAAAAAAGTTTTGGTTTCAAAATAATTCAAATTAAAAGTCATTGTTTTAATCTGATGATTTTTACTCAGTTGAACTCAGTCTAACTCAAATCTTGGCGCATAACTTTTCACAGGTCAGAGCCCCAGCTCTGGCAAAGTATTTTAAGAAATTATGGCATTAATTAACATAATTAATGTCCATGTAACCATAATAACATTTAATGTGAGAGTGTAGGTAGACCAGATACTAGACTTTGTTGTTTGACACAAAGTATTACCAGTTGATAATTATAATAAAAACTTTAGATTATAAATATAGTTAAGATTGGTTAGCATAAACTTTATCACAAGTAATAAATTATAATTTTACAACTGGATTTGCAATTAATAGTATTTTTAAGCTGATATGCCAAAAATATAAAGCAACTAGTCTTCCAGATAAATTAAAAACTAAAAAATATTCCATTATTAAAAATACATGTAAAATATTATCGTCTAATTTAACAGTTAATAAAACAAAATACTTGAAACTTGTCTTTAGAGCAGAATTATAATTTTTTTAAATCTATAATCTATTTAACAGCGCACAGAATGGGTACAAAAAAACCTGTTATTTTAATTTTACTTTATATTCAACTCACAGACAAATTTTAATTTTACTAAATTCGTTACAATTTTACGCAAATGGTGTAGTTGAAATCTGCACATTTTTTATAATAAAGCCGCCGCACGGAATTTAAACGACGCTAATTAAATATCGCCGCATTTTTATTTTACCAGCGGAAAACGAAGCCTATGTTAACATCCACGACATCAAAAGCTTTATATCTAAACAGGGGGGTTATTCTGGCATGTATCTCGTATCGCTTATCGCAATTAATGACGTCATCATTAATTAAAAAAATCTGCTGGTGATCTCTTTTCGTACTACAGGACTATCTAGTAATATAAATTCAATACCAAGCTTCAAGTTATTTGCATTTTTAAATGTCAATATGTATTATTAATTACAAATTTATGATTTAAATGTCACACTTCCCCTCCGGTAGGGGAAATCTATGACGTAGTGCGAGATCGCAATGAGTGCCAGAATACGGGTCCAGAGTTTGTGATGTATTAATGTAAAGATTATGCTGATCCAAGCTTGAAAGTAAATTTAACAAAAAATCAGGGTAAAATCTGAATATAGTATAATTTATTAATAATAATTTATAATTATAAATAATTAAGAATAAAAATTAGTAGATTAAATAAGAAAACATTATGTAAAATTCATTATATGAATAGTAATAACAAAACATTATATCCTGTTTTGAGCTTTTTTTTTATAGTTTTTTATTCATCATCTTCTCTTATTTTTTTATATTCTATCAAGTTTTGCCTTTTGCTTTGCTTTTTATAATCAGTTGCACTGTCTAGTTGTTGTTATAGTAATAGTTTCCATAATTATTTTTTTAAGCATTAATAATTTTTTTTATTCGATACTACATATCAAACGTTTCTATTCCTTGTATTTCTTTTTTTCTTGTTGTCCAAACTTTGCATCTATACAACGCTGAGCACACGTATGTTTGTAATAGAGTTACATTTAGTTCATACAAATCTTGTGTTATTAATTAAGTCAAATTAAAATGAGTCATATTCTTAACTCAACTAAAGATAGTTTACAATAAAATTCAATGTTACATTTGTAAAATGGTTTTTAAGTATTCGGCTTTATTTATGACACCAAGTATTAAAAACATCATTTTACAGATTACAGATTACCTTTTACTAAATAATAACAATTGATTGTAGACATACAATTACGTTTCAAAATTTGATACAATAACATCGCATTTTGTGCATTTTTTGAGTTAAGTTAAAACTTGTAACACTAGCTTCTATAAAAAAATTATTACATTAACATAAAGTGTCATTGACATGACAGTTTAGTTAAAAATGTCTCATCTACAAAATCGATCAACAAATAATATTTAAATGTGTACATACTTATTCCCAGTACATCGTGGCACATACAATGTGTTAAATGTAAGCGCAAGAAAAGAATGATAAAACGGGCAAAGACATGAGCGCAACATAACAAAAAGTATTTTTGTGTATATTACCAGGTATGTAAATATGAAACCGAAATTTTTGTTTATTGTATGAAAATAATAAAAAAATATTTTATTCGAAGTATTGCCCATTGCTACTAGCTTTACATTTTTTCTACCTGTCTGACAATTTGTGGATGCCACGTCAAAAACCTGTTGCTCTTTTGAAGCAAACCAGTCATCAAAACATTTTTGTACATTTTTGTAAAAGTGAAGCGCTGCTCATCAAGAGCGTGTCTCATCGATGCAAATAAGTAGTAGTCTGGTGAGTAAGCCGCATGCAAAAGTTTTTCGCAACTACACGCCTCAATCGTTTTCTTGACCAGTTTTGCTGTGTGGAATGGTGCATTATCATGAAGCAAAATTATTTTGTGTTGCCTTTTATAATATTCTCGTAATTTTTCACATAAAGCTTGTTTCAAATCGATCATTTATTGTCAGTAACGTTCAGTATTAACGGATTCGTTAAGTTTTAGAAACTCATAATAACTTTTTTTATTTCAAACTTTTTTGGTGGTCTTTCACGTTCTTCGTTTCTCACGTCAAAATCGCATTTTTTTTCAACCACTCAAAGCATTGCAATTTGCCAAGAACATGTTCACCAAGCTACGACAAGCATTCGATATGCTTCTGCAGCAGTTTTCTTCAAATGGTAACAGAAAATCAATGCTGTCCGCAAATCGTAGTTTCCAGGCACACAATTTGACTTCTTCAACGCTATACAAACTATGCTGTTGTATAAAACTTGTACTGTTGTAAATTCAAAATCTTTGTCACAGATGGTCAACAAAGAATTAGCGCCAATGACGCGGTTAAAAAAAATATGTCCTTGCGTACCCGTACTTCCGTATCCAAAATATTTTGTTTCTATTCCTATTCCTAAACGCAAGAAAACTAAATCTAGCTTTTGAAAATTGACAACCGTTAATTAGTACGTACTTGAACTATAATAACTTTGATAACTTACTTCCTACCTACCTACTAACAATTAAACAATTAATTTCCACCTAGCAGCAGATGTAAACAGTGCTAATCCAACCAGTTGTCGTATGATAAATTCATATTTATCCCATAGAAAACAAAAAGTTTGTTTTAATAAAAATATAGGCATGGAAGTTCCAAACATTTACGGGGTACCTCAAGGATCAATCTTAGGCCCACTTCTATTCATTTTATACATTAACGATCTTCCTAAATTCAACTGTGAAGTAAATACTACTTTATTTGCAGACGACACAACGCTACAGAATTTTTCTAAAACTAAAACTGGAGTAATTACTAATAACAACAGATTCACTCACAAAGCAAATACCTGGTTTACAGCAAATCAACTAACGGTAAATCAAGAAAAAACAGCAAACGTAATGTTTTCACTAAAACCTGATGCTGAAGTAAACAGTGCAAAATTTTTAGGCATACACTTAGATAGTAAACTTACGTGGAAAAAAAATGAAGAGATAACTTCTATCAAAGTATGCAAAAGCATATACCTATTAAGACAACTAAAAAATCAACTTCCTAAACATGCCCTTAAAACTGCTTATTATGCTATTTGCCAATCACACCTTACTTACGGATTATTATCTTGGGGTCATTCTAGCTCACTAAGTAGGCTTTTTGGGTTGCAACGCCGTGCAATAAGAATAGTTGATTCAGTTTCCTATACAGCAGATTGTCGTAACTCCTTTATCACACTGAATGTTCTTACACTTCCATGTCTGTATGCGTTGGAATGTCTTGTTTATGTACGAAAACATATTCAAAACTACACAATTCATTCTGACTATCATCAATTTAGCACCAGATCTAGTCATCTTTTGTATCCTGATTATCTACGCTTAACCAAGTCGCAAAATGGCATTAATTATTACGGGCCAAAACTTTTTAACATGCTGCCAAATCATATTAAGATACTGCCCATTAAAGCATTTAAAACTACAATAAAATTGTTTTTCTTAAGAAAGGGGTTTTATAGTATTGAAGAATGCCTGACAAACAAATTTGCAGAATAGTTTGTGTTCGTTATTTTCATCTGGTCTGTAAAATTTAATTCTGAATCAAAAATGTTGCATTCTTAAATTTTTAATATTTACAATAATTTTAACTTGTTTGTCTTTGTAGTTTTTAATTGTTGTCTTTGTAGTTTTTAACTTCAATTTTATATATACATTTTATTCTACAAGTCTGTAAACTTTGATACATGTTTTATGAATCTTATATTGTTCATGATTTTAAATATTTTTGTTTGACTTATGTAAACTTTTAGTATTGCATCAATAAAGATTATTATTATTATTATTATTATTATTATTAATTAAATAATGGCGTTTTCTAATTAATTAATTTTGCTGTAAAAAACCTCTAATTAGGATGTACGGGCAGACGCAAATTCAAATCGGATTATCAAAAAAACTAGTGCAAAAAAATTATATGTATTATAAAACGGACAATTATTAAAAAAACATTCAATAAACTGCAACAATGTAATACAAACTGAAGAAAGTTATGATTGTCACGACCAAAACCACTAAATTTTCTCATAATTAATAAAAATATTATAATATCTCCTTTTAATAATAAGTCAGTTACTACTCCAAATCTCGGGGATTATCACCTTGACGTGGTGAGAAGGCTCAGTACGTTCAGTAATCCTGAGAACAATGCCAGCCGGAGCAAATGCTCTTGGTAGGGCCACGCTAGTAAGGTCAAAGGGGAAAATGGAAGCTAAGATAATTCACAACCGCAGCTTCTGCTCCAGATTGGGCGGCTGCAGACAGCGTCTGTACCTATAAATTTAAAACCTTGAAACAGGACTCGCCAAATTGCAGGGCACACGCGGCGTTATAATTTGCCAAAACCTCCGTACACAACCGTACAAAACCACTCCAAGTGAGTAGAAGGTTACACTCCAAATCTCACACTGACTAGTCAGTCTGCCCTACGGATTTTTGGAAAAGCAAAATTTCAAACAAATCTAACTTCAATAAAAACAAAAAAAAAAAAACGTTTATCTATCGCAACCTACAACACACAAACAATGAGATCTAAAGAACATCTAATAAAACTGGAAAAAGAGCTGGCTGGCATCAAGTGGATTATCCGAAATACAACCACCCGGTAAAAAATGACCACATTAAGGTCAGGACATGTACTATACCAAAAAACTCCGATACTAACGACCACATAGGAGATGTGAGAATTTTCGTCAACAAAAATTATTGTCTGTGTTCAGCCAAGTAATATATAACACAGTAAAACTAAACAAACGATACTCGATGCAAATTATTAACAAAGAAGTAGAACAAGTATACAAAAATAAAATAAAAGCAAAAGAATTGGAAAAATCACACTTAAAAATAATTCAAAATAGTTATAGGTGAGTTTAACGCAAAAATTAAAAAAAAGTCTAATACGGACACGAAATATGTTGGGAACTGTAGACTAGGAGTAAGAAAACTTTTTGAAGAAGAAAAGCCTGTACTGAAAAAACAAAATCGACTTCATTCTAGGAAATAGTCAAAAAATACGCAAAGGCGTAGAGGTCCTGAGCCGGTTCGATACAAGGAGCAATCATTGTCTGCGGATTGATTTAAGACCAAAAAGAATAAATTTATCAAAAACCCCAGGTTTCCAACCATCAACGAGTTAGAAACAAAAAAGAATACCAGAGAGAAGTAACGAAATACCTAAAATCGACAGATATAATAGATATGAGCGTAGATCAGCTGGCCGAGAAAATAAAAACAAATATCCAAACAACAACAAAAAAATATGATCTAGAGCAAAACGTCCAGTAGACCCTAAACTAAGCGCAAACGCCGTAGAAATGATGGAAGAAAAAAAAAAACACTTGATAGGTGGAAAAATGGAGTATAAAGCACTGAACAGACTAATATAGAAAAACATACGGCAATACATATGAAGATATAAGACCAAAACAATTCAAACAGCAATCAAAAATAACTCTAATATAAAAATCCTAAGATCAAAACTTTCTACTGAAAGAACACAAAAAGCCAAGCTCAAGAACAAGCAAAAAGTTGTAATCTCAAACTTAGAACAAATATCCCAAATAGTCAAAGACTGACTTATATGCATCAAAAACACCAGATAAGAAACCGGCAGAAGGTAGAGTATTGAACGTAGGATCAAAAGACAAGCCGAAAAATCAATACAAAAAATTTGATCTTTTTTGAGTAAGATAAAAAAATGGCAAATGTCCAGGAGAAGATCGTATTACAGCCGATATGCTAAAGCTGGGTGGAAGCACGGTAAAAAAATCAATACAAACTTTGTTAAATAAATGCCTGAAAGATAGTGTAATTCCCAAAGAATGAAACAACGCAAAAGTTATTATACTTTTTAAAAAAGGGGACACAACAAACATTAAAAAACTATCGTCCTGTCAGTTTACTATTGCAACTATGAAAACTATTAACTAAAATCATATGCAACAGGTTTACGAAAAAAATAGATTTCTATCAGCCAGTAGAACAGGCAGGTTTCCGGAGTGGATTCAGTACAATTGACCACTTACAAACACTACGCACCGGAATAAAAAAAGCTACCAAGTATAGCGTACCGATCCAAACATTTCTCAATTTCCACAAAGCCTTTGACTTGGTAGAAACGTGGGCAATCCTAAAATCTATGAGAAAGCTATGCTGCCATCATTAAAAATATCTATAAAAGTGCTAAATTACACGTCAAGATCAAAGAAGAACTAACCACCAATAAAATAAATAACTTAAGCTTAGAAGACGTCTTCAAAAAAATTTTGTGGGAGCAAAAAAGAATTAAGATCGATGAAACATACCTCAATCACCTCCGTTTTGCGGATGTTATAGTCCTAATATCAAACAATCCCGTAGAGCTGAGAGAGATGCTACAACAACTAAATGCAGCATCCAAAAGTAGGGCTAAAAATGAACATAAGAAAAACAAAAATAATGAGTCCAAATAATCTCCACATCTTGCTAGACGACGTGGAAATTGAATATGTAGACCGTTATACATACCTTGGTCACGTCAATAAACTTGGAAAAGAGAATCAAATAGTAGAAGTTACAAAACAAAAATGTCTCACGTGAGCGGCGTTTTTAAAATTACAATATATTAATTAGAAAACGACACCAATAAATTTCAAAAAAAAAGTTTACAACGCATGCATACTACTAGTGGCTACATATGGCTTAGAAACAACAAAAAAAACTCAAACCGACTAAGAACAACACAGCGAGCAATGGAACGCTCTATGCTTGGGATCTCGTTAAGGGATCAAATCAGGAACAAGGTTGTCAGAGAGAAATCAAGGATGACTGACATTATTTTACGCATAGCTCAGCTAAATTGACGCTGGGTAGGACACGTCGCTAGACAATACATCGACAGTCAGAGTCACTTATTGGCGGCCGAGGGAAACAAAAAAAAGAAGAGGCATGCCACAAAAGAAATGGTTATACGATATTAAATGAGCCATCGGTAGAGAGTCGTTTCAAAAGACGCAAGATTGCGAGACGTTAGAAGGTTGATAAAAAAGAAAAAGACAACTCAAAATTGCGTGATTTAATATTCAAAACTATACGGATAGCTCTTTAATAAATCACAAATAATTTGATAAAAACGGAACTGTTTCCAGATAATATTATTTCGTACCTAAGATAAAAATAGATGTTAAAACAATAAAACATTTTACTTATATTTTTATTTGTGTTTTGTGATAAAATCCTCGTAATTATTTTGCAAAAATAGTATGATGTACAACAACTATAAAAAACTGTACAGATTATATAATAATTCAAAAAAATATTATCGCCAAAGATACATAATAAAATGTAGACATAATACAAAAAAATGAAAAATAATTAAGATGGAATATCAAAAGGTCCTTAGCTATTAAAAAAAAAAATTGTAGTAACACAAGTAAAAGAACTACTTAAAGTTACAGAAAAATTACTTTAATACATACGCAATAGTACTAAATATAAAAATAAATGTACATAGACATATGGCATTAGTTAAAAAAAACTGAAAAAAAGTAAGCAATTGTAAAAGTAAAATATTAATATTAACTTTAAATTCATCAAGTTTGGCAAAGTCTTAAAAATTCATCAAGTAATTTTGTAAATCCAGTTTCAGATTAAAAATCATAAAAAAAAACGAGAATTAAAAAAAAAAGAAAAAAACAAGTCTATACAAACTAGTACTACTAAAAATGTGTGTTAAATTAAAAAAATCACAAATAACAATCAAACAATAATAGTAGCACCTAGTTAGTGCTAGTTAAAATAAAATATAGTTGTAAAATTAATGTAAATTAAAAAAAAAATGATACAAAAATTAGCATGTGTAGAAAAAATAAAAAAATTAACAAAGATAGAAGTAAAATAGTATAAATGAATGTGTTTTAAAAAAAAAAACAATCAAACCATTAAATATTATATTAATAATAAACTTGTGCTAACGTAAATTATCTTAATTTCGTTTTTTTTTTATTGCAGGGTAAAATGTAAGAAGTAATAATTGTAAATTGTATTTGTTGTTTTCATAAAATAGTAGCAGCAAACAGTATATAGGTCAAAGAATACTTACAATGGCAATTGTTTGAAGAATGACGTAATGATAAAGAATATTAATGCTGTAGCTGAGAGCGTTCCAACTAAAGTCCTTAAATTCTTCGACGTTGTATACACCTGAAAATATAATGTATTGTATTATAAAGCAATAATAAATATTTTTTTATTTTAATAATTAAATTCATAATTGTTTATATTTATAATATTAACAATGCCATATGTTTAGTCGACAAAAATCGATTTAATAAATAATATGTTTTTGTTAAATTTATTGTTATTACTGCACATCATAATTTCTAGAAAAATAAATTGATAATTACTACATACTACAATAATGCAATAAATAATTTGGTATATTACAATAAGCAAAAAAAAAACTTTTATATTTATTATTTCTGTTTTATATTCTTTTTTTTTAATTTTCCGAAACAAGTATATCAAAACTTGATTTTTATACTGCCAATAGTAATTTCTAAACAAACAATTTTTTTTTTAAAACTCGAAATTTATACATAATGTTGCAATTAATATTAAATCGGTTTGTATTGATAATAATAATAAATATCATATAAAAAAGATTAAATTATAATAAAATTAGTTATTACAAATATTTTATATCAGTTGTAAATATAATAATCATTTTTAAGATGCAATAAATTTGGAATCCGTGAGAAGTGTGAGGAAAGTATCAAGTGACAAATGCAAGTTAGAATTGCAATTTTACACAATTGGTTTAGTACTGACTTTGGTAAATGCTTTGTACAAAAAAATAGTTCTTTTTTCATCAACAATTAAAAAAAAATAATTTTTGCATTTGTTGCGGTTATGGGTTTGCTTGTTTTTATATTAGATTTAGTTTTTATATTAGATTTAATTTTACTTAAAATGTTCCCATTTTTTTAATTCCTAACAACCTTTTATACCGTGTTTACACCCATCGTAAATTTTGATAAAAACATGATAAAAGCTGCCCATTTTGATCAATTTTTGTATCTATGAGACACCAACTTCTGGGTGAGGCAAGGGTACAAGGCCGTACTTGCTGAAAACTGCAAATAAGTGCTCTGCCAACCAAAAAACTTGCAAAACTATAAAAAGAAATTCATATTTATAAAAATTAAGGTAATGGTAAAAAAAATCAATGTTTTGCTCTGCATTGCGTAAAATTCATCTTTGATTTTTTTCCAAACAAAAAGTTTCATAGACAAAATTATATTTTTCAACCTAATTGAGCATTTTAAGCATAATTGTAAGGTCTTTTTTGTATAGCCTTTTAAGTTTTTTGTGCCTTTTTAGACATTTTCCAATATTGTAGTACTTTTTAGTTTTAAAAATTCCCTCAGCGTCACAGAAAACTGTAGCCATCACTTTTCTGACATAAAATTGTGTCTTTGCTTTTTTGAGCAGTGGAAAGCCTATATAACCCCATTGCATAAACTCTTGTTTTGTTAGAAGATCCTATTAGTGCTCGTAGGTCCAATCTTTATTAAAGAAGTCATCTTTTATCATCAACACAGTTTTGTTTAGAACTGAACAGCTTAGGAATGCATCGTGCCAAAACATTGCACACTGACAAATATTCATAAAAAAAATTAAAAACATTTGTTTCTGTTATTCTTATTTTTTTAACAATAATTAAAACTTTTAGCCGGCAGTTAATCAACTGAACTGTTTGCATCAATATTTAACTTAAATATAGAATGAGATTTTTTCCCATACTCTTCCAAATCCAAAAATATTTTTTTTGCACTGCATCAAGTAAAATTTATCTTTGATTTTAATTGCGTTTTTCCAAACAAAAAGTTACATGACAAGCAAAATTGAATTTTTCAATATATCTGACTGCTTTTTAAACAATTTGTGATGAAGTTCTTATGCATAATTTAAATTTTTTAAGCATAATTGTAAGGTCTTTTTTGTATAGCATTCTGTGAGGGATCGTACAATTTTATTTAATACTAATAGCTCCAATTTCTAAATTCAAAGTTAAAAAAAAAATTCAGATTGATATTGCTGTGAATTTAAATTTAAAGGACGGTAAGTACAAATTATATGTTTCTAATTTAGATTTAGATGTGCGTTCGGCTTGAAAAGCCTCTTTCACACACAGATTCAGTTGCACATATTCCAAAGGCAGCATTTTATACTTATATACGCATTAGAATAGTTCTTAAAACTTTTTTGTGCATCCTCAAAAAGTGACCTTTATCCAAAAAAAGTAAGCCATGCCAAACTTCAGCCTTTAAGACTCAAAAGAACACGTGTCGCACCTTTGAATTTTCAAAAATAATATACTTAATAAGTACCATAGCTTCCAGCTTTGAGTCAGGTGCATACCCTGGGTCCTTAAGAAATCAATTAAGTACTTGCTCATTAGATTCCACGTAAAATTTACATCAATATACTCTGTTTAATTTTTTTTTAATTAACATTTTTTATACATATAGTAAAAACAATTGGTTCTGTATAAAGTTATTGCAAATTAAACATTTACTTTTTATTATTATAAATACACAAAAATAGTCATTATATTTATTAGTTTTTAGAATACCATGTAACCCGGCTCTATCCACTAGCATAACATTTCTATATAACATTGAAACAAAAGTTTTCAATATGTTTGCATATATGTAGGGAAAATAAATCCATATATACAAGGATATGCTGCAAAAGGCTTACCTCCGAGTCGTAGTAGATAATAAGGCACAACAAACATCATCCCGTGTTGGATCCAATATATTGCTGCCTCCAGCGGTAGCTAGAAAGAA
Source organism: Tachinus rufipes (assembly GCA_963932245.1). NCBI lineage: Eukaryota > Metazoa > Arthropoda > Insecta > Coleoptera > Staphylinidae > Tachinus > Tachinus rufipes. The sequence continues at coordinate 57,211,271 of OZ010741.1, read as the reverse complement.
AAACAATGACAATTTATTGACAAAAGAAAATAATAAAATTGAAATTTAAATCAGGAATAATATAATAGTCAAATAAAATAGAGGAAACATTATATAACTGTCAACAATAAATTATTAACGGAGCATGATAAATTAAATATAGAAAGCACCCTTTTATGTAATAAGAGAAGCCTCATAAATTATGTTTTGGGCAATTTCATTTCACCTGCAAAAGTAGATCTATGTTGAATAATAAATGTTGTACTTACGATTCTGGAATCGGTTTCTGGAAAAAGGAAGGCTAGCAGTGGACCATTGAGTAGATTCAAATGGAACCTGAAGACAGCTGTGACCATTTTATTCGGCGAAGCAGCCAATAAATAAATCTGCAACAAAAAAAAAGCGTTGAGTACAGTTTAATAATTCACCATTCCATTTATAACATCAATTATGCAATATAATTTTTTTCAGTTTTATAGCTACTTCACATTTTTGTTTTTTGGTGTGATTTATATTACAGTAACATTAAATGCGGCTGTTTGAATTATCGATTTAATTAAAGTCCTAATTTTCAACAATGTAACATGAACATTACAAATGATTTATAGTCTTCGGCTGAAAAATTAAACGGTTGTTTATAATATTCAAACAGATAAATGTTACCAGCGATATGTTTTTGTAACCATATAAATAGTATTTATTTGGTTTTAGATTCTATGTTATTGTTACATTGGCATTGTTAAAAAACGCATTTGAGCACGCAATATTTTGAATATCATAAAACAAGCAGAACTCAAACAATTTAACTCCTTTTTAAATTTAGTTTTTTTTGCAGCGTGTAGAAAATATAATTTTCAGTGACATGAAATATATGAAAATCCAAAATCTTTAATTGTTTGTTAAATTTTGAAATTAATTTTTAAAGTCTTGTTTATTTATTAAGCATATTATTTTATTGCACCGCTGATTAGTACACTTTTTATTGTGATATAAGTCATATTTCTAAAATAATAATTGTTATAGTTTTACTTAAAGTTGTGAATGTATAATAAAATGTGAAATTCCTGTGTACGTAAATAATTCCACCGCTTTGCAACAGCTACATTTTTTAAACAATACACACAATGGATAATAAAAAAATATTAGTTTATAATATGGCTATGTTCAAATATCTTATTTAAAAAAATGTTGTAGTTGCTAAGCGGTAGAATTAATAACGAACTTATTAACATGCTCGGAAATTTAAAATATGTATTAAATTTGTGGTGTAATAAAGTAATACTCTTAAAGTTTTCACACAAATTTCAACAAAAAAATTAAAATTTAATTACAAAATTTAACAATTGGAGACACTACAACATGAAAAGTCTCTAAGACATTTCTAGTACAATCATAATTGTGACGGACAAAACTAAAAATGGCCAAGAGTATCGTCGTTTCTTAAATAGAACAAAAGAATCTCCGAATCCAGAATAGAGAGTACACTAGGGCGTAAAAACGCAACAAAAAAGACCAATCCAATAAGAGTAGGCTCGTGGAATGTGCGGAATGCATATTAAGATGGAAAGATTCACAACATTGTGCAACAAATGGATAGCATGAAGATGGAAATTATAGCCATAAGTAAAATGCGTTAGAAGGGCTTGAGATGTAATACAGTATTTGACCATTGCATATGGGTAATTCCAATACTTTTCGACTAATTTAAAAAAGTCGACCTTTTTGATTTTGCTAAAATTTTCAGGGATCACAATATAGATGAAAAAATGAGATTCTTAAAATTTTGGACCTTAGAATATTGCCTGTTCAAAATAACACACATTTGAAGGTCAAAAATTTTACAATAAAACGTCTTTTTTAGCTTATTTTGTATCTCAATTTTTGGGTTTTTGGAAAAAGATAAAAAGGTCCACGATGGCTCAAATAGTTCCTTATTACATGTACTTTAAAACCCATATTTTTATGTTTAATATCAGGGCAGTCATTTTGATATATTAACCTTCAAACATTATTCCAAAAAACCTCGTAAATTAGCAAAATTGCAAAATTTTGCTTTCTTTAAACTGTTTTTACTTTGTCAAATTTCGTGTTTAATCTCTTTTTAATGTGATCACACAATACTTATAGAATCAATACGTATACACCATTATTTTGATGCAGGAAATTGTACATGTTTTCGCGATCTTCAAAACTTGTAATTTTCAGGTCCTAAAAAAGCGCTGTCACCCTATGTCAATTTTAGTCAAAATTTCAGTAAATACTTTTTAGAACACAAGAAAAAAGGTTATCTATATGAGAAATGGTATATCGGGCATTATCAAGAATTTTTATTTTTAATATTCAAAAAATCGGCAAACGGCACATTTTTGTATCTCAATTTATGAGCCTTGCACATGTTTTTGCGATCTTCAAAACTTGTAATTTTCAGGTCCCGAAAAAACACCGCCATCATCTATTTTATTCCTCTTCCGTCTCCTTTCATTACTTCATTTCTCCTTATTTGCTCTCTCTCATTTCATTGCATTTTAACATGTGTTCTATGTTTTCCCTCGCTTCTCCACACATCCTACACATTTTCTTTTTCTCGTCCATCCAAAATTTGCACACTCCTTTCTTATTTTCACATATTAATCTTGCAATCATTATTTTTCCAGTTTTTCATACTTTACACTTTCTAAGAACTTTAGAAGTGCATCAGTTATAATATGTACATAATTTAAATTGTACCTAGATTTATTTATCTGTGTTCTACGCTCTTGCACTTGTATAACTCTATCTCTTAACATTATTTCTTTTAACATAATTTTATTTATTCTCAATCTATCTACTTCCTCACTAGCATATCCATTCCTGTTAAATTATTTTTTTCTGCAAGCTTACATTTTTCCGCATTTTCCTTTTGTTTTCTCTTTCAGGCGCTCTTGTAATATTTTACATTCATTTTTTTTTTCACTTTTTCTCATACCTCATTGCACGCTTTACTGTATCTACTCTTATTTGTCTATTTTAACTTCTTTCATTACAATGTATGCTGGGGTCTCTTTGTTTAATCCTAATACCCATTTTCAGTATTTTAATTAAATATCCTATAACTTTTCCTGCTCATTCCACCCTCAAATATTCGCTCCGTACAATAACATACTGTTTACTAAACTTTCAAACATCATTCTTTTTATTCTCATACATTCAAATTTTCTTTCACCAATTCCCCATACTTGTCCTACCACTTTATTAACCTTGGTTGTCATATTTTTTATGTGTTTATTTTCATTATTATACAAAATCATATCCTAGATATTTAAATAGTTTTACTCCTTCAATTTCTATTCCATCCCATTTCCAGTTTTTTACTCTGCGTTTTCTTCCCCCTTTCTAAAAGTCATCATTTTTGTTTTATTATTTAATATTTATTCAGACATCTATTTAATTTGTTCATTTTATTTGCTTGTTTTGCAACCATCATCATGTCGTCTGCATAATCCAGCGACCACACTTTCTATCTGCCCATCACAACCCTATTTGCAACGTATGCCGCAAACAAACTAGGGCAGAATGAGCATTCCTGCCTTACACCTTTCGTAGTTCAAAATGTATCACTCATTTTGCCATTTATACAGACCATGCTTATTGTTTCCACGTAAACTTTTTCCATTATTTTTACAAGATGCTCATTTATTTCTTTTTTTCTCAAATACATCCACAATTTTTCTCTACTCACAATGTCAAATACCGCTTTTAGGTTCAAGAATAATGCATACAATTTTCCTCCCTTTAGTAGTATTTATTCATTATGTATGGTCCCTCTTTCTTTTCTAAACCCGCCCTGTTCGTCTGGCAATATCCCATTCATCTCTAGTTCTTTACTCAGTTTTTCCCTTCCAAACTTCATTTATTATCTCGCTTAGTCTCTCAATCAAATCTTCTGTACCATATATCCATGCTTCATTTTGTATTCCATCTACACCTGGCGTTTTTTGTTTTTTTAGTCTTTTTAGTTGCTTCCATATCATATCTTTTGTTCTTTCATCTACATCTTTTTTCATTTGTGTTGTCATTGGTTGTTTTTTTTGTTTAATCCTTCATACAATTTAAAAAAATGCATCCTACAGTTTTCCATTGTATGTTTTTTCTTCTTTTTCTTTCTTTGTTTATGTATTTTATTCTTCTTTCTCAGAACGTATTTCTTTTATCTCTAATTCCTCTTTTTTTATACATTGCCTTAACTTCTTTGCATTTTTCCTTGTATTCCTTTTGCGCCTGTTGATATTGTTGTTTACTTGTTTTATCATTTTTCTAATATCGTAGTACTTTTCAAGCTTTTTTTTTTTTCTGTGTGCATTCTGTATTTTACCATTTGCATTTTCCAAATGTTTCTTCTGTTTGTATAAACGTTTTCGTTATTGTTGCGTCTGCAATTGTGTTTTCTAATTCTGCCATTTGTTGTTCTACGCCTTTTTTACAGTTTAACAATACCAAACAAAAATTTATTCTTTAAAAAACACAGAATAATGATTAATTATAATGACTCATCAATATAACTTTCGGTGTATTTAACTACGTCTTTCATAAGTGCCATAGTCAATATCAATTTTATATTGACGTGTAGGTAATAATCAATAGTATTGTCAAAAATCTGTCACACTTTAGTGTAAAACCTATCTTAAGTTTTAAAATAATAAATAACAGCAGACTACTGTAGATAATATGCTTAACAGACCGTTTTAATTTTATAAACTTTTGAAACATTTTCTTTTTATAACTTTTAGTTTTATTAGACTTTTTCTCTATAGACCTTTATTCATTTGAGTTTGTAAAATAATATTGCATTATGCAATTATTGCAATTTTTTCTTTTATTGTTTTATATAAAAAAAGATGAATAAGTGAGTGTTCAACAATTTTTCATATTGAACCATTTTAGGACTTTAATTTTATGCTATATCGATTTCAAAAAGGAAGCATTTTAGACCATAACTTTATATAAACTTTTCGTGTTAGAATCAGACAAGGAATTTTCGTTTGTATTATCTCCCTGACATTAATTAACACCCTGTATATTAAATATTTAGATGAAGAAGGGTAAAACAATAAACATGTTTAAGAACAATGTTCTTAATGTTGATTGGAAATATAGCCTTTTAAATAAGCATAAAAAATTGTTTGGAAAAAGACTAGCCAACAATATAAAACGAGCAAGAGCAATATAAAATATACAACTGTTCACGGTTCACAAAGAAACCTTGAGTAACATGCAAGTGCGTAGTAATCAACCAAAAGAAGAAACAGAAACTTGCTATCAGCAATTAAACAAAACTTAATAATCTCATTCTGTACTACTGACATTTGTTTATTAGATTGTAATCAAGTATTTATAAGATTGCCACATAAAATTTAAAAAAATTATAATTGAAGTCAAAAGTGCACTACTTTGCCAAAAAAAACAATAATATTTTGTGCTTATGTGTCTTATTCTTGGCTTTATTATTGTAAGATAGTATATTTTGTTACCTACATTTAAATAGAGATTGAATCAACTATACAAACTTGCTTGTTGTACCTAAAATATAAAACTATTTTTTAAACTTTATTTATTTTTTTAATAGTGTTATTTTTGTATTCCGTATAAAACACAAAGCAGATGAAATTTTTAATCAAATCAATATTATTAATTTTCTTAGAAAGTAGTCGATTTTCAGATTTCAAAGTTTTAGTATATGTTTGTAGGGTAATACCGATATATCATAATTCTCAAATAAAATAAGTTACTGAGATTGATAAATTAAAATTACAAAAATTATATGTAATGTTACGCTACCATCAAACAGTTAACACAAAGAAACTCAAAACGTCAAAAATAGTCAGATAATCAAAGATGTCTACAATAATTTAATACTTTAATGCAAAAAGTTACATTCGTCACCAATACAGAATATTGAATAATTTTTATAATCTTTTATATGCACTTGTTATAAGACATTGAAAACCAAATAACAAGTTCATAATAATATATAAACGTACAATAAAAAATAAAACTAAGAGAACTTTATTGTAAAGTTATATACTAATTACTTTTATATAACGTCCGGCGGCTCTTATTATACCTGACACAAATTTTGCATAATAATTATATACAATACCGCAGTAATTAAAATTGAACAAAAATATAGATTCTCATAACAAAGCTGTCGTGCGTTCACAACATATACAATACGTTTAATAACAAAAAATGTTTATTTATGAGTTTTAAAAAAATGTTTTGCTTATTTAGTAGAAAATACAAGTGTACTTTTTTGACTAAATTGAACTAACTATTAAAACTTGGTCGTAATCTTCTATTATTCACTTGTTGAAACACTCTGTAGAAACATGCTACTTTCCACAATATTATAAATTATGCAAACAATAGTCTCTAATACATTTTTGAATTTTATATTGCTAATTGCATTTATAACAAATGAACATTTTTATATTAATAGCCTAAGGTCTGTTGTGTTTTATCTTATTCTAAGAACATTCACAATTACAGATTTTGTATTGTACTTAATAGATGGCAGTTTATTTTGAGTTTTTTTTTAAGAAACTAATTTTTGTCATTATATTATATTTTTATTATTTATAGTCAAATTGTGTTTGAGCACTTCTATAGATAAATCATTACACGTTTTCGTAATATTTGTTGACACAACTTACAATAAATACGTACATACTGTGTTTATTTTAAAATCCTTTATACTTTTACAATCCAATTTCTATTATACTGTTGTATTCATAAAAGAAATAATAAATCAAACGGGCGGGTCAAGTTCGGAATAGCACAATTTTCTAAACCGATCGGGAAAATTCCTTAACAGAAATATGGCAGTAATAATTTATTTGCTCAGCCTTAGTGCTTAGGATATTGCAGATTCTGCAACCCACGTTTACTAGGTATGTAGTAAAACCGACTTTCTTTCGTCCGTAGTTTACAGTTTAATGTAGCATTCATTGCACATATTTTGTAGCTACATGCACATGTAAATAAAAGGCCTTAAGGGTACAATAGTATTTTTTTTTTAATAAAATGGAAATTTTATTACTGATGCAAACGTGCCCGGACTATATTAATTCTATTTACTTGTTAAAATTGTGATTGATAAATAATACCCTATAAAAATATGTAATAATTATTTTATAATCAATTGCGTTTGTTACGACAGTTTAACCCACAACCTTTGTTTTCATATTAAAAAAAAGTTATATCTAAAAAAAAATATATTATCTTAATAAATAAACCAATTCTAAGATATAGTAAACCCATAGATATAGCGTCTTTACGACATGGCCTTAAAGTTTCTCAGCGGACTACTTCATTATCAATCGTCTTAAGAAGGCAAATATGTTTGTATTATATACCATAAATAGCTTATGAAACCTTTTTGTAAAAGCGTGAAAATATTATATACATAATTATACAATATTTTCACCCTTAAAAACTACCTCGGGTTCCAGGTAAATAATACAATCATAATTGGTTGCTAATAAAATAATCTGTTGAGATAAATTAAGCCCATGTCGTAAAGGCACTATATCTATGAGCATACTATTAAATAAACACATTTACTATGTGAGCAATTCCATTTCAAACGAACCAGAGCAGGAGAGGGGGGAGTGCAATAAGAATTTTGCTTTAGTTTTTATTTTCAGTTTCTATAACTTATTAGCAGTACTTTAATCGGTTCATAAAGGAATAAAAATTCTACAATTTTTTTTTAGTTTTTTGTTATTTTTTAACTTAATTGCATTTTTTGTCGCAAATAAAACAAAAAAAAAAATGTATTAGTGAAATCAATCAGAAATTTTCCGTAAAATCCAAATCGCTATTTCAAGTCTACTCCCTGTTTATAAGCCGCAAAAGCCTCAAAACCATGTTTTTGTTCTGGCAAGAAGAAGCATTAAAAAAAAATTAACCTCCAAAGTTGAAGTATTTTGTTGTAAATTAATTAGAAAATATAAATTTGTTTTGTGTATTTAGGTTTTAAGAGTCTAAAACTCAAAAAATCTGCAAAGTAGGCCTATTCTTCAACACAAACTCTTACAAATACACGTTTAGCCGCGCGCAGAGAAACAATAACCAAATATTATTAAAAATTTGAATTCTGGGGACAGTTTTACATGGAATATAGTGTTGTACTCATCGGCCGTAGAAAAGTGTATCTAGAAAAAAATTCAAGCAAAAAATGCGTTAAAAATTAATTATATATAATTATAAATAATCTATAAAAAAAAATAAAAAAAATATATTTAAAGTAAAAAAGAAATGTTTTTTCAATTTTTTTTTTCTTGGTAGGCTTTTGAACGCCAGATAAGCACGACACTGACTACTTTCCATGTAGAATTGTTCGCAAAACTCAATTTTTTAATGATATTTGATGTATAGTTCCTCTAAAAACTGCTAAATGTGTATTTGTAAAAATTTTAGTTAAAAAATAGACCTATTTTTGCGCCCCTAAAATCCAAATACACAAAACAAATTTATATTTTTCAATAATTTTACATCAAAATACTTAAACTTTGGCGGTTAAAAATAAATTAAAAATGCTCCTTTTTGCCCAGTCCACTGAGAACAAAAACAAAGTTTTATAGTTTTTGCGGCTAATAGATGAGAGGATATAGACTTGAAATGGCGGCAGATTTGGATTCTACAAAAAAATTTGATTTCACTAGTAATTTTTTTTTTAGTTAAATTTGAAATTTTTAAACAAAAAACGATCGTAAAAGTTATTTATACTACTAATAAGTTAAAAAACTGACAATGCATATATCCTGCCATTACTGTAAAAACTGTTTTATTGTATAAATATGTTAAAATTTTTAAGACTAAAATGATTTGTTCTAGAAAAATAAAAAAAATCCAAAAACAGCCAAAAATTAGGCGTCATTAATCGATTTGCGGTTGTACTTAAACGAGTTGTTTAATTAATTTTAAACATAACTAAATTATCGATAATTTTGTAGCATTGCTTAATTTTTGGCTATTGGTAGGTTCTTTTCTTGCTTATTCTCACAAAGTTTTGATCCGGGTAACTGATATTGCTAAGAAAAAATATGCTCATTCATACGTTCCATTGTGCACGCGTAATGCGTACGCAGAGTTTAAGTGAAATATTATTCATACAATTTTTTCCTAAAAATGCATCCCTGAAAAGTTACGCAAAAATAACATTTTTTACAAATTTTGATTGCTTCTTACTCAGAAATGACTTACTGAAAACTTCTGAAAAAATTACATGATTTGGATTCATTTAAAGAAAGGCAGTTTCAGTAGTTTGAGCAAAAAAGAAATTTCATTCCGTACACTTGACTCATACATAATATATTACTAAAGGGTATCAATACAAATAAAAGTTTACGACTTCAATTTTGATTAAAAAAAAAATTAATATAAAAATTGAAGTGAGAAAAAAATAAATCGCAATGCTGATGATTTATAAAGATTTAAAAGGTGGTGATTTATATTGTTTTAAATCCTTTTGCTTAGTCAGCAGATTCACAAGAAGATTACATCTTATTTTTTAAACTATTTGTACAGTTATGTAACATTTTAATTTTATTTATTTTGGGAAAAGTATGATTACAGTTTATAATATGATTTGCAAACAAAATAGTAATTTAGTCTAAACGCTTTAAAAAGTTCTGAATATTAAGTTTCAAAGCTTGAGCAGTTTGAGCAACATAGCTTATACGTAACATAAGATTTCATAAACACAAGAACTCCATAAGGGATAAATTCTATCTTTAACACTATTACCATAACACATAGTAAACAAATTATACAAAATATATGCAAAGTTGAATAGTGTAGCATGTCTCTGGCAGCTACACTAAAAGTTGTGCGTTCGAATCATCATTTGCATTTAATACTTTTTGTTTTTGTTTTAAATTTTATGTATTATTGCTTATATTAATCCGCAATTCAATATTAGTCAGTTATGCCACCTGTAACTAGAAAAATAAAGCTGACTAATAATACAACAAATTTTAAACAGTATAATTTATAATATCAATATTATTAGCAATATATCAAATGAAAAAAAAAAGAAATTAATGAATATACTAATATTTTACAAGATCTGAAAACAAAACTATCTGACATTGAACATACAAACTCAATGCTAACTTATAGAATTACAGAAAAGAATTGCCAAAAATGAAACTAACAAAATCCGTAAAAACTAAACAAATCATAAATGCTTTTACCCAAATTTAATCAAATACAGTAGATAGGTAAACAACGTCTTCGCAAAATTTTCTCTAAAGTTAATGATTAAAAAAAAACAAAATTGTTAGCAAAGTCCGATACAATAAAAAAACATAGTTAAAGTAAACTCAAGTAAACAGAAAAACCTGGTAATTTTTGAAACTTAAAAAAAAAATTACGAATATACGGAAATGACTATGCTAAACACATTGCGCCGTTACTGTTTAACAACTTACTAAAATCTGACTATACAATTACAGGTACCGTAAGTCCTAGTGCACAACTTGAAAATATAGTTAAAAACAACAAAACCTCAAAATGAGTCAAGCTGGATCAAATAACATAACAGTATTTTTAAACTAGTATCTGAATTTAAAAATAATCTTAACTAAAAAAAAAAAACTCTAAAAGATATAACTGCACTGAATTAAATAAAATTATTGAAAACTGAAACAAACGTCTTAGATTAATTTGTATGGCTAAACCCAACACAAAACATAAAGAACTCAATAATGCTAAGACAACAATTATTTTAATGCCATCTATAAACTATAAGTGCAATGTAAACACGCCAGCACCATCTAATAAAGTACGTTCAAATCAAAATTAGGAAATAACACATTCGCTTTCTAAATCATTTAAATTAATTGTAAATAGACAAACTGGCAATTACAGAAGTATACAGCACGACATTTGGTCTAATTGCACTTAAGAAATAAACAAACAAACTCATTTGATGCAGCCCAGATTTCATAACCTCTAAACATAAAAAATGTTGAAAAAATAGTTTAATGTCATCTAGTCAAACAAATATTTTCAATTGATAACTACAGAATAGAAAAAAATAATAAGAATTAAAAAAACTGATGCAATATTTCTAGATTTAAACAACCGTAAAACTGATAGTCGGAATACACTATTAAAAAAACTTAAATACTATGCTTAAACGGTACAGTATTAAGATGGCTTGTAAACTACTTATCTGGCAGATATGAAATCACAAGTTTCAATGATAAAATGTCTAATAAAATACTAATTTAATAAGGTGTGCCAAAGAGTAGTGTCCTCAAACCACTTTTATTTATCAAATATTTAACAACATATGCAGTATTATGAAACATTGTCTAGTAAAATTGTTTGCTGATGAATGACACTATATTATATCTCTCTAGAGATGTTATTAATAAAATAATACAAAAAATTAAATACATATGTAATGTACTTTTTTGTATATGGCCATGTCTAAGTCACTGAAAATGCCTTTCTCTACATGATTTCTAACATTGTGATTTTTTTATGTTTTTTTAATAAGCCATTTTGAGTAATAAGCAACCAAATTTGAAAAAAAATTATTTTTTTCAATTTTTTTATCATTTGAACTTTTTTTCAAAATTGTTCAAAGAATCATTTTTTACAGACAAAATATTTTTTTCTTGAATTTTGAAAATGTTGCAAAACATTTCTTAAAAATGCAATCTTAAGAAGTTACAAACGATCATGAAATGTAAATTTAAAATTTAAACCATTTTCGCTATTTTTAAGTATTTCTGTGGATACATTGTAAGATATCTCTGAGCGTAGTGCCTGAAATTTTCTTTTTTTCTTTTGCACATATCAAAGCAAATTTTTATCCATATTTAAAAAAAAAAAAAATAGCAGTCATCTTTTTTTAAGAAAAAAGATTTTTTAAAGTTTTGCAAAATTTTCAAAATTTCAAGAAAAAAGAATTGATTTTTTGAACAATTTTGAATAAAAAATCCTTAGCAGTTTTTTCTTAAAAATGCAACGCTGATAAATTACAAACAATAAAAAAATGTAAAAAATGCAAAAAATTGCTTTTTACAAATTTTGATTGCTTATTACTCAAAAATGGCTTATTAAATTTTTTTTTGAGAACATCGTGAAGCTTAACAAAAAGTTTCTCAGCAATTTGAAATTAAAATTTTCGTTTTCTTTTGGCACGGCCTACAAAGTTACCTGGCATTGTCCGCCAATTAATCTACAACCTGTATTTTTTAACAAAATTTAACGTTAAACGCTAAAAGTTTGTATAAAGGCAAAATATTTTATAAAAAACATAATTTTGTTGATATAAGATGTCATAATATTATAAAATATATATATTTTTTTAATTTATTGTGCAAATACATTTTTGATGTTTTGTGCAAATGCAAACAACTTGACACTATGATATGACTTGTGAATATTTGAACTATGATAATAATTTATTTTATAAATTAATTTATAACGCAAGTTTATATAGTAAAGTAATTATAAACAAAACTATTTAATTAATGGTTAATATAATAGTACAAAAAAACAATAAAAAATCAACGCATGTAAATTCTTATACGCATATATTCCTTGAGTGCAACATTCATGTTAGGCATTATATGTTAATGAAGTTGGTTAAGTTGCATACATAAAATTAATATTACATTTTTTTTACAAATTATATATTATTAATTAATTAAGATAGCATGTATGCATAATTATTTTAATATATTATTTTGCACAATTTTTCTATCATTTAACAGAAAAGTGTGAATCGTTTTATAAAAAAATATGCTCCTAACTATAAAAATTATTTGACTTAAATTTGCATGTTCAGGAAATTTGCATGTATAGTAATTATTTGTAATCAGATGCCATTTTTAAAATATATACATGTATATACTTGTACATAATATAAATTAACAACATTAAAAACTAACAAAGTACTAGTACTTCAACAAAAATAAAACCATTTTTTAATTTAATAAGTATATTACTATTGTTAAAACTATAACATATTTAAACAATCTGATTATAAAACGATATTAGATTACGTCCTTCTTCTATGTATTCATGGGAAATGTTTATGTATATATATTTAAACATACAACAGCTCTGTAGGACTTGGGATGTATTAAACGTACACTATATTAAATGCATTTTATATCAATTGGATGTTTTAATTAATACATCCCAAGTCCTACAGAGCTGTTGTATGTTTAAATAAATATACATAAACATTTCCCATGAATCTGATTATAGTTCTACAGAAATAATAAATTTGATGAAAAGCTTATCTACATAATTGTTGTACTTTTTAGCAAGCCCTGTACTTATAAATATATGTTTAGATAACAAAAAAATATCTAGGTCATAAGTGATAATGACCATGTTAATAAAACTATAGCTAGACATCTATACTATTGCGACGTACCGATTAGACATATTTGTCTCGTACTACCACATTTAAGTATATTTCTAAGTAGATAAATATCCAAATATTTTAAATAATATAAAGTATAATAAAATATGAAAAAAACTTTATTTTCCTTATTTTGTTAATAAACTAATAGAGCAAGTTAAGAAACTAGCATGATAAATAAATACAAGGTTGGATAAAGTAGCATAATTAGAAGTATGCAGCAGCAGCTTACTTTGCTACATCAACTTAACCAAGCATTTGTTATGCTCATATTGCTAATAAAGGATTAACTAAATTAAACCACAAAACTACAACAATCCCAGTTTTATTTTGTATTTAATTGTTAGTTCACCCATATAATTTTTTTTTTCATTTCACTTTAATTTTATTTCTCTTTTTTATTTAAGAACAACAGTCATCTTGTATCTTCTCTTTCCTCTTTTCATTTGCATTTACAATTCCTTCAATCGCTTTTTTTTAATTGTCCCTAATGCATGTTTTAACCATTTTATAATTGTACATACTATAGGGTTTTTCTCCCCAGATTCATTACTTCTTCATTGCTAATCTTGCCTACCACATAATGCCCATTAAGCTTCACCAAATTCTTAGTATGTTTTTTAAATGCAATTTCCTACGTATTAAATAATGCTTAGTAATTTAGATTAACAATTAAAACACACGTTTATTTAATTAATAATTTAATATGGAGTTTCAACAAGTATCTGCCCCATAAATTCAATGCAAAAATAGTTTTTATGTTAACCTAACCTAACTATAAAATTTTCTTATGTCAAGTTTTTGTGATATTTTATTGTGTCATCTCCAAGTATATATTATATCAAAGCCCTAAAAAGTATATGATTTACAAGCTTGAAAAATATTATAGTTGCACCACTAAAATTCTCTCACAAAGAATTCATGCAATGGATTTATAACAGCCCTCACAAGAAGATGTAAAAGATTCTCATAATTGATTCATGCAAAAAAAAAAATCTACAACAACGGGAAATGACTACAAAAACACAATTAAAAATTTGAAAGCGGCTATACTAAAAAAAATGCAGAGTGCATAAACACAAATTGTTCAATCACGTAACAGTGCCAACCTTGCTCTCTGTAACTATGATCTCTTTCCAAAACTCAAAAAGCATTGCTTTTTATAAACTTACGACTTGGAATACGCTAAGAAATCGTATTTTATAAAACTTAAGTCGTAAACTTTTGTTTCTATTGATATAATATTTTTAGTAATAAATTTTTGTGGTAAAAAAACTTTTTTAACTACAGAAAACATGGACACACTACTTGACTTACTAAAATATGTTTTATAATACAAATTAATTATTTTTATCAAAACATGTCTTCTTTACCATAAAAACTAATCGTTTCAACTCCAATAAGGAACTACACATAAAACTCATGCTATAGCAGTCAAGTACGCTAACTGCTACATCGTTTAGTCAATTAAACTATTTTACAATGCTCTTATATGAGGGGTGTAGTTTCAAAAAGGAAAATCGCCACTTTTTAAAATTATTGAGTTGGTAATGCCATCTTGTAGCAAAGTGAAAAGATTTTGGCAATGATTTATTTTGATAATTTATTGATCAAATTAAACTTAATTTATAACAATGTTACCAAATTTGTAAATAACTCAAAATGCACATAAATCAGTTTTAAGAATTACTTAGATATGACAGTTTTTTTATTTTTTTCTGAAAAATTGATTACAGTAGAGATCGTACCTTTTAAAACTAGATCCCTCATATAAGAATCATAAACGCAATTTTAAGGTGTAAGTATTGGTTAAATGTAAGCCGTGAATATTGTCTGCTTAAAGCCCAATTAACGTTATTTTATTTTTTAATGAAAATCTGGCAATACTTTAATAGTATAGAATTACTACGTTGAAACAACCTTATTAGGCATAAGTACAATATATTTAAGTACAAGTGACAACTTAGCAAAATTTAACCTAAATAAACAAATATTTGTAACAGCATTAAAATTTTGAAATAAAATACATTAACAAGTGCTTACAAGAATAAACTAACGCGGAAAATAATAATTTTTAGTTAAATATGATCTTAATTTTTTTACAATAAATGTAGTATATGTAATCAATCTTTTAGTTTTTTAGACTAATAAAACTACTAACCTGTAATGCTGTCGTAACATGACATGGATTCAGCAAGTATATCACAGTGCGCGATGAGAACTTATATCCGATCTCCATGCCCCATATTAGAGACATGAGAACAAGTAGCGCCCTTCGACCACCCCTATCTCTACGCACGTAGGCAGCTGTAGGTAAGGTAATCCTTTTATAGCCCCATTGAAAAGTTAAAACACACAACGTTATCACAACCACACTTTCAGCTCGCCGCCAGTTTGGACTTAAAAATTCTTCACATTCCGGTCCTGCGTTACGCGGAACAGTCTTATTAACACCACTGTATGCCCAATCCATCTTGTAATTATTAGTTACTCCTAATGATTTTTTGTTTGTTTATTTCTTCTCGTATATGGATTATGGCACGTTCAACCTTAAAATAATAAAACAAAGCATTAGTAATTTGTTTTGTATTAAAGAAGAATATTTCACAATTAAAAAAATGTAATAGTTAAATAGTAATACTAACACTAGTAAAAAAATTTTCAGTTTCAAATAACAATATAAATTAAACGCAAAAACTATAATTTTTAAATTTTGTTTAACAACAAGCTTTTGTAATATTAACGCTCATAATTGTTATATCAAAAATAACCAATATTTTTTTGTTATTTAAGTATTTTTTAAACTGAATAGGAATTTTCGAATGATGTAATTAAAAAATTAAGTGTCAAATGTGTGTTAGTTGTCAAAAACTTAATTATTAAAAATTTGTTAAAATTGTGTTTATATCAAAGTTTTTTTTTGTAGTATAAAGATCAAAATTATTCTGGCACACATTGTTATAGTAATTTCATCATTAAAAATTTCTACATTAAACAAACTACTAAAGTAAATATTAATACACATAAAATTTTGTTAAGATACGCAATTTTATTGAACAAATTGAGTGAATTTTTATCTATGTAAAAAACTAATTATTTTATAATGACATATACACCTACTCTTAGTTGTAGAGTTTTAATCATTGTACGCTGGTCAGAATAATTAACAACTAAAAAAAACACCTAAATTATAATGAACAAAACACTTCATAAAGTGTAAATCATGAGTTTTTTTTCTCTTTAAGGTATGTTGATAGGTTTTCAGCAAACTGGAAATGATTAGACTTAAGTAGTTTAAAAGTATCTATCTATACTTTTGGTATTATACACTGCTCAAAATAATTAGAAAAACACATATTTAGATCTATATATATTTTTTTTAAATTTAATATATGAAAATTTAATAACGTTTGAATTTTATCTAAATAATTTTGCAAAAAACTGTTTTGTTACAATAATTCTACATATAACTTTTAAGTTAACAATAACAATTCAAAGAACCTACAAAAAACAAAGTATATCAAGCAATAAAAAAACATTTTAAAAATGTAGTGTGCTTTGAAATAGTAAACAATGTTGAAGTTTGTCACCAATATATTAAAATTAAGCATCTAAATAAGGTGGAAGTGTTTCTATCAAAAATGACAACGGTATTCAATAAGTTGCAAACAATACCTAGAAACTAAAAGATAAAAAAGACGTATTGGACAATAGTCTTAATTAAAAAAAAACAAAGCTTGTGTTAGTTACAGAAAGATTATACGCTGAACGGTACATCAATCTCGTCCTGGAGGATCATGTTAAAATATAGTTTACAATAAGCGATAAGTATAGCTTATGGTACAATTTAAGCATAACTTCTGTGTTTATGCATAACAACGCAAAGCCTCCCATACTGCGGCCATCACCATTAACTACCTTCAACACCACAGAATTCAAATCATAGATTGGCCTATTTTAAGTCCTGATCAACATCTTTGAGATTTGTTAGATAGACGTATTCAAAGGCGCCCAGATCCAGCTCAGATCCTTACACATTATTAATGAACCAAATTTTTTTAACAACTTTACTTTTACTCCACTTTAATTCTTGTACATTGGATAACAACATTTGAGTGTTTTACGTTATTTTTACGTGTACAATACACTCACACTATAAAAATTTCTCTTTCTTTTTGTAATATTTGAAAATACCTAAAACATGTTTTATTTTAATGTTCATTAAAATAAATAATTTTAATAAAATTTTATTTTACGTTATTACATTAAAAATATGAAGAGATACACAGTGCTGTTTTATAAATTCTCATTCAGATTTAGATTAGTACATTTTAATATCATCAGAAATGCAACAGTGTTTATTATAGTTTTTTAAATTGTAATATTTGACATGTTACACAAAAATATCAAAAACGTGAAATAATAAATAATAATATTTCAAATGTAGTATTTGCTCAACCGGATTTTTTGGCAAAGATTTTTTAACCATTACGACAGAAAATTTCCAAATATTTCAAAACGGGCTAGAACTGGCAAGCCTTCAAACACATTTGGAAATGCTCAGAAACACCAGCCTAAAGACACAATTAGATTTTGCTACATAATTTATTTTTCACTTTGTCATTTATTTTTTATTTAATAAGCACGTAGTATAATGAACTGCTGACAAATTTTGGAAAACAAAATTTAATATGAAATATTTTCTTAAATCTTCATTCTCATATCATATACATTCATAATAAAATGACATTATTGTCTTTTGGGAAAATGAATATAAATATAAGCATCACATTATTCATGTAGATGGTTGTTGAATATATAATATTTTTTACTTGTTTATAAAGTGTTTACATTCATAAAATATATATTTTATATATGTTCTGATATACACGTTGTATAATAGTAATTATAATTTATGCAAAAAATTTATTCTATTTTTAATTTTCAAATTTCCTTTTTAATTCTTTCATGTCATTACCATCAGCTAAATATCCCGAAATAATTAGTTTATTTGTTCATTCTCAGAATGCTATTAACCATAGCCATTAAATAAAGTCATTAAGTCAGTTAGTATAAATAGTCAATACACCCTTTAAAATATTCTTTTTGAATTGTGGTGGTGAACAATGTTGACGAAGTAAGTTAAATATCAATTATTAAGTTTAAATAAATAAAGCCATACTGATGAGAGGTAAACCTCGAAACGCGTCTATGGATGATTTTAGTTTAGAATATTTTTTCATAAATTTAATTTTTTAATGTTTACATTCATATTATAAAGTAATTAAATAGTTTAATAGTTTATTCAAACTCAACCTAACTAGTAGATCGCAGATAATATGATCTCAATAACTCAATGAATAGGAGTATATATATCTTTCTTATAAAATGATGATTATTCATACCCGCTTCCACTAAAAATAGTTATATATTATTTACAAAGATAATGGTATTATGAAAAGTAATTTAAGATGTAAATGAATGACATATTATACTGTACTAAAAACATACTGACAAGAAGTACATAGAGGTCAAATCGCTCGGAAATAAATAATAAAATAACTAACCGATTAAGTACTTATAAAATATATACACACAGAAAATTACATTGACCCTAAATAATAATTTGGTAACCATCATGTTTGTATAGGTTAATATAATTTAAGATTTATATAAAACAAATAAATTAATAGAGTATTTATAAATATTTTTTTTTTATATAAATAGTATTGTGTTAAACTAATGTTGTTTTAAATATTTACCTTTTATGATTATACTATAAAAACACAACTAGTTTATCGAACTTTAGGAAACATTTCAACAAAGACACTTTCATGATCTTATATTATAATCATGAATTGCAATTGTGTTGCAATTAATAACGATTGCTATACGTTATCCGGCAATTTTAAGCTGTATATTTATCTGATCTATAAAAATATTATTGGTATTTTATTGAGTTTTATATTAAAATTATGACTCGTAAATTCTCAAACGATTAATAATCTCAATTGACATTTGATAAATATATTTAAATTTATTGCTCATATATGTATTGAATACATATTGCATATTGTAGTAATAAAGGTAAACTAAGAAAAATAGAAAATAAAACAATATTGTCCAGAAGTTATTATCTCCTAGAGCACAAATGTTAAAAGATTAGATTTAGAAATTTAAGATAATTTTTATTTTGACATTAAATATTAATTAAAAATTTATGAAATTAATTTGACATTTAGTTTTACAGTAGAATTAACCAATTTTACTGGCATGCAACGTGAAGTAGGCAGTAGGGTTGTTAATGGATTTAAACCTTTCTGAGAAAAGACATATTTGATATTGTATTTATCAGAGACCACTAGTCAAAACAATTTCAAATTTTATTAAAAAAAAGTCAAGCATTCTGTTGTCTCTCATTTTACACAATCATAATGATGAAAGTGGGGAGTGTTTCAGTTGATTAAATATTATATGCCATTTAAAAACTTAGCAGTCTGCAGTCTGTGAACATTGACCTTAAATATTTGCGGCTTATAAGTCTCGGACAATACTAAATTTCAAAGTTTATTCGAAGTGAACGGCACAGTTAAAAAAATTTCTCTTAAAAGTTTTGGTCGTGGAGCTCTATTGTCAGTGAATATTTATTAGAATTTGAATCAAGAATATAGATCACCTAAAAGTGATTTTAATACTTTTTTACTAGTTTTAACAAAACTAATAAATGATATTGATATTAGCAAAAAAAAATAGTACTTGGTGGAGGTTTTAATAAAAAATTTAATTCCAACAATAACAGTGTCCGACTACTTTTTGATTTTTTAGCAACTGTATCAATAATGTTTTTTGAAATATGATATGTCGGCCAAACCATGTAATCCAAGATTTTTGAACCACATTCGCATTCATACCACAATTATCAGTTATCAGACTCAAGAGCAAATTTTATTTTTTATTACAGGCAACAAATTGGAATTTTGAAGATAGAACTACAGCTCAGTGCTTAAGCTAAATTTTTTTATAGACATACAAAAGTCATATTTAAAGTCTTTTCCAGAGAAAACTTTTACAGTAGGAAATGAAAAATCTATTAAAAAGTTTACAAACAAATTACTGGAAATGCATGAAACACTGTTGTTAATTAAGAAAACCAGTGGTAAAAAATATTTTTATTAAAAAAAATACATTTATTGAAGTAATAAATTACATAACATTAAAAATTTAACTTGCAAAGACATTTATGAATTGACATCTAGTTTAATTAAAGAAATAGTTGACGTCATTAAACACCTACTGACAAAACTAATAAATATTTGTTTTAGGTGCAATGTAATTTGTCAGTTTATTAAAAAAAATCACGTGTTACACTAATATTAAAGAAAGGCAATAGTAAAGATGTTAATAACTGCAAATCAATATCTATATTGCCGGTAATATAAAAAAAATAAGAAATAAATCAGGTGATCAAACTTGATGAATAAACTAAAAAAATGTTGATGTAGATCTTCCAAAAACAATTATCAAAGGCTTTAAAATGGGTGATCATACTGTGACATCGTTCCTTAATCTCAACAATGCTTTAGATTGTATATGTCATAATAACCTTATTAAAAAAAATTACAACTTCCATCCTAGTAGTTGCTGTTTGATAACGTCGTAATTACACAAAAAACAACAATTAGTTTCTATCAACAAAAAAGTCTTTGAGAAAATAAACTTAAGTTACGGTGTACCGCAAGGTTCTATACTTGGTTAACTGCTTTTTTTTTACTTTACGTAAATGACTTTCCTCAAATATCCGAAGATGTATCCTTTTTCCATTTTACGGATGATACCATGTTTATCAATGAGTCTGCTAATCTTTCTACATCAATAACTATTATTGATAACTGTATGCTTAGTATAATAATTATAAAAAATAACTAAAAATTTTCTTAAAATTTCAATCTGCAATAAGATTGATGATTATTTGTGCATTTTACAAACTTTTTAAGATTTAAATATTTTTATATTCAAGATATAATTATTGTTAGTGTAATACGAGCATTAAACAATTTCTTATGTAATAACTATAGTAATGTTGTAGATATTAAATTAAATCCACCTACCGTCTTAGCATTTTAGTTTTATTATTATTTATTGCCATTTATAGCTATTTATCCAAGTTTTAATATTTTTTATTATCATTGTAGGTAAATTTATGCATTTGTTTATTTTAATAAGTTAAGTAATATTGTGTTATGTTTATATTCGTATTTTATTTGATTGTTCATTTTGTATTTTGTATTTGTAATTTTTATAATATTTGTATAATAGCATAATTAAACGTATCTTATCTTATCTATCTTATCATATTTTATCTACCTTATTTTATCTATCTTATCTTATCTTATCTTAAATGTTCATTTAATTAAAAAATTACACGCATCTATTGTAGTCTAATATTAAAAAAAGTTTAAAATAAGTAGTTATTGAAATATTATTGTTACGTTGGCTACAGGATAAACAAACCAAAAATTAATGAAATATAATGAACTAAAGTACATAAATAGCTTGCAACTTATTGGATAAAAGTTATATTGTTAGATCAAGAAAATAAAAACGTCAAAAATTAAATAAAAAAATCTAAAACTACTTGTTTTTGGCAATTTATCTGTTGCAAAAGCCAATATTTTTTAAGGCTTACGCTTGTGCTACTATCACGCAAAATACCTTTGTATGTACCTGAAAACAGAAATATATGAGAAAATAGAGGTGCTGTAGAAACTGAGGAGGCTTAGTATCTGGGTGCACTCACACTCTCATATTAAATCTAATTATGTTTAAATGGACAATAATCAAATATATAAACAGAAAGACTTTGGTCAATAGCCTTTTTCATATTCATATTTATTTTAACAATTTTCACCTGAATTAATAAATGCCATAAATTCTTAAGTTTTTTTGCCGGAGCAGTGTCTCAAATCTCAAACCTGTGACAAATTATGTGCCAAGATTCAAGTTAGGCACTTCACCCAACTAAGCCTTTATCTGGTTAATTGTAATTCTAACCAAATTTGTGTCCTTATTAAAATATTGTTTTTTATCATATACATATATGCAGCATAAGCATATAAAAATATAAGAGAAGCAATATTAAGATTTTGAAGTCTACAAAAACCAATTTTCCAATTATTGTGTTTAAAGTGTTGCAATCTATGTTGAGCTTGTGACAAACTACATCAATTTGCTGTGTACAACTTGTAAATGTATTTTGAAATTAGATTAAAAAAAATTGATATTTTTGAATCTTTATTGCAGAACTAGTGTTTAATAAATAAATTTTATTGTCTGTTTTTTTTATAGCCAAATTTGTATATTGATGACATTTAATGAACGGATGTTGCTAATTCATTTTTAACATATTAGAACTGGATTTATATATTTTTTTACAAAAATTTGATATTTTTATTATTTATTAGTTTAGTTTACATAAATGTTTTGTTTTGTGGCTGGATATTATTATTTTTAACATTTAATGACCGGATTTTAGTACAGTTTGAACGATTGTTAGTAATTTACTGGACGTATTTTTTAAATGTTTTTTTTATTTTATAATTGAATTTTGTTATTTCTTAACAAAAACCTAATAGTTTTAACTTTTTATGGCTAAATTCTAGTGTTTTTTTAATATATCTTAAGTTTTATAGCTGATATGTATTTTTTTTTATTTTACAGGATTTTTACATTGTTAACTTTTAATAAACGGATTTACTACTTTAAAACAAAATGTTGATATTTTTGTTGTTTACTGGATGGATATTGATTGTTTTAAGCTGAATTTAATTTTTTTTACAGGATTTTTATATTTTTCACTTTTTATGGCCGGATCTTAATATTTTTTTCCATATTTTGGCCGGATTTTTGCATTGCTAACATTTATTTTTTCTTGTCATATATGATAGTTTTGCTGTCAAATATGATATATTATGTAAAACTTTGCCTGTCAAATATAATACGTTTACGTAAGATATTAAATATCACCATGTACTTTTTCTACGCACTGCATATATGCAGTTCAAACACTGTTGTTAATTTAAGTATAAGCAAGTATGAGTGCAACAAAGTTAAAATGAGTTACTTTAAAAAGCATCAACTTGACAATTACTGATAATGTTTTTTATACATTATATTAGCACAAAGTTGAGGCATAAAATTAAATCAAACCATTTAGAATTTGTGCAAACTAAATTGGAATAAATTGCCCTAAGATTAAAAGTTACTTTTATCTGCAAATGTTAGAAGTTTTTATGTCAGAAGAGTTAATATTCAATAAATTGATGACGACGTGTAGTTTGAACTGAAGTAAAGTTGATTTAAATCTTGTTTTTTATTAATATTGTTCAAATAAACCATTTGTTTTTTTTTATATTAAATGTTTTTAGAATATATTTCTTCATATGCATCCACCTTTTAGGTATTGTCTAAATGATCATTTAAAACAACAAAATATAAAAAGAATTATGACTTTAAAAAGGTATATTTTACTGAAAAAGAGTATGTCTAGTCAATCTGATAAAACTTGTTTCGTTAAAATTAAATCTGTGTGTTTATGTTTATGTGTAGGTCAAAGCGGTTTACTGTATTTGTTTATAAATTTAATGAGCACAATTTTGATAAAACATCTACAAGTGGATTATAGTATCGTTTATGTTTTCTTGGATTTGTTTCCAGATGCGACTATTTTATTTTGATAATAAAAGGCTTATCTGTCTACGTTTTACACCTAAATATCAACAATCATATTAAAACTCAGTATTTCACTATTATGCTAGTTGATGTTTAGGACACAAGCCCTAAAATATTGGCCCTTGCAACAACAACAAAAAATAGGTGTAAAATCTAAAAGAAGCTGCAGCAGTTTGAAAGTTTCTATTGATTGTAATGTTTAAATTTTAAGTTTGGTGATAACTCTGGTTTTATAAACTTACAACCCATTATTATAATTATAAAAAAAAGTGCTCACACACAACAGCAATGTCAGATTTTACATTTTCTAGAATTAATTTAAACTATGATGATGACCTTAAATATTAGCATACAGAACTAATAACTTTATGTTTACTTATACTAATAGAATTACAAATATATACTATTTAGTGGCTCAATATTGTTTACTGCAGAGACTTTTTTGGCAGGCAATTATTAGTATTTAATACTACTGGAAGCAATGTTTACTATTTTAAAATAACTATAATAACTAATATATTAAACTAAACAACTGTTTTATTACAAAAATATTTTATAAACTATCCAGCTGTACTTTATTAATTAATTTTAAGCATTAAAATTGTCATAAGTCTACATATCCTAACATAATACTGGAGGAAGATAGCCTGAAAAGTAAACAAATGTTACACAATTTCTTATTGTAATCATATAACAACAACAAATTTATCATTAAAACTTTTTTGTCTAAATTATCAAATAAAATACACAAAATTAGTAAGAATCATATTATATTACCATTTAAAAATATTATAGGTAAGACCCAGATCATATTAGTTGCACATAAAAAATGTTAAATTTATCAAATATAAAAAGATGTCCAATTATAAAATATATAAACAATACAGAAACTATAAATTTCTTTTGAATTATTTTAAATTAATAATTCTGACCCATTATTATATTTGTTTATTTTATCACGCTTTAAACAATGGAAATGGCACATCATTGCACGGAAAATAATGAAATGTAATAAAATTTAATTATAAAATTTGCTGAACATTCTTAATATTTCAAATTGAAAAAAAAAAGTAGTATTTTTATTAACAAATTTAATGTTAAATCTAAGTTAAAATAATATGATGCTAATTTTAGAATAAATTTATTACTTTATGTTGCCGTAAACAAGTAGCAAATGCAACTGATATGACTATGATTAAATTGTAATTATAAATAATTCCCGGCCTTCTATAAACATCATACAAACTACACGCTTAAATTAAAAAAGATAATATAATCTAATGTATGAATAGCAGATTATAATTAAATTTGTCGAATTAGATAAATACCTGCCAGTATCTAATATTTGGAAAGATGCGATTTACACATATTTGTGCTAGGCCACCACACAAACACAGATTGCGAATCGCGGAACTCTCATTAACCTTACGTTACGTAACCCCCGATCGACACACAAATAAATACCGCACATAAATCGTTCGTGTGTTTTTGAAGGAAAAACCTGAGATTCGCGCAAGTCCCCCAAGGAAAACTTGCTACCGCTAATTTTAGCAGTAAGGCAAATAAATAACGCACGGTTTGTGCTCGTTTCTTTTAACGTACGATAACCGCACGATTTACACTCACAAATATAAATATTAACAGATCGAGCGTAGTTTTTTATCGCGCACTGGACTCGGATCATGTCGAAGCATCATTAATTTAGTCGATTATAATAATAGTACTGTAAGTTATTCTAACCGGAGATACTTAATAATGGCGCGTTTTTTGCGGCCACTACTTGCGCTGCGAATGAATACAGAATGTATATAGTGAGCGCGAGTATAATTTGGTTTTTGGCATGATTTCTTTCCTGAAATTAGCACCTGTCGATTGAATGTAACATGTGGGACTTTCATTGTATTTATAGTTTCTTTCAAGAAATTAAAATTAAATTATGTATTTACTAAATATGAATTAACTTATCAACAAATAGTGTACAAATCTTTCTGTAATAAACAGTTTTATTAAATTTATTGCATTAATTAAAGATAATATATGGCTAGAGTAACATTATGTAATATTATTTTAATATGTTATTTGATTTGTTTAGGTTCAAAGTGTAAGAAAGTAGTTTAAAATGCTTGCGTATAAAATATTGATTGACTGTCATTTTTTTAATTTAATATATCAATTACACTAAAAAAATTAAATGAATTAATAACTATGTTAATTTTAATTTTATAATAATTAAAAATTGAATGGTGGTGGCCATTACTACGTGATAGTTTATTATAAAATAAATAAAACACCCTTACTATGTACTATATTCCGAATATATTTAAAAAAACCGTAACATGTAACAACCAAATTGTTCTTTATGCTGTTAAAATTTCAAGATGATCTTATATGTATTTTGCAAGATAATAATTTTTTTTTTAATATGTTGATATTTTTAGTTATTATAGGAAAGAAAGATGTGCGCATGGAACCAAAATTTATCTGTTGGCAACGGATTTGAAAAAAATATAAGGGTTGGATGCATGATTATTTTGTACCATTCAGAAAATAATACTACAAAATGCTTGAACCTGAAAAGATTTGTTTATAATTTTTATCGCTAAGAAAACCAAGTTTACAATAATAACAAAAATTAGACAAAACAACAAAAACTTATACTTGTATAAACAAATCGATAGAAAAGGTAGACAAATACTGCTGCCTGAGTACAATCATAAATAAAAATAACGACTTTTCAGTAGACATAAAAAATGCTATTCGAAAAAAAGTTTCGAACTAAAAATAAAAACAATGAGCTGCTATGTACTTTCAATATTATTTTACGGGACAAAAAACCAGAAGAATATAAACTATGGCTGTAAAGAAACACCACCTTGTAAAAGAAATTGAAAGAAAATACAAAAAACAATTTTAACAACAGTCCAAACAAACAAAAAAACTTCTCATAATCTTACCCAAATTATTGAACAACTCACATATTTACCACGTGATAGAACCAAGAATAAAAGATTTATATTTTTCAACTATTCTAGAAGTTACAATCATTCACTTATTACTTTTGTTGTTAAAACTTCTCTTTCTATTACTACCAAACCAAACCGCATCTCATCTATCATTCTTTTAAGTTAAATATAGTAAAAATGAAAGAATTTTTTAATAATTTCAATTTTGATACTCATTTTTTATTTTCTAAAGATCCACATATTGCAGCAGAAAATCTCCCAAAAACTATTCAGAATGTCATCAAAAAGTTTGTTCTATTCTCTGTTTACTCTGAAAAAAAGATTTCTATAAAAAAACATAAATTTCTTTAAAACAATAAATTCATTGCCAAGGTAGTACAAAATTTTTAATAACATTTCTATAAAATAATCAAAACAATCTGTTACTAATTAAAAAAAAAGCAGATATTTTAGCAAACCAATTTGCATTTGCTATTATAAATCCTTTTATTGTTGTACCTACAATGCCGGCTAGTAGTAAAATAATGGGTCCTATTTATTTTAGGCAACGGGTTATCAAAATATATCTTTTTAAACTAAATACTAGAAAGGCATCAGGAATAGATAAAATTCCACCTATTATTCTTAAAACATTTGCAAATAAAATAGCTCCCATATTGACTAAAATATTTGCTTTATCATACAAAAAAGAATTATTTTTTAATATGTTAGAATAGTATAACCTATACCTAAAAAGGAAGACAAGTCAAATTTTTCAAATTATAAGCCAATTGCATTATTGTCCAACCTGTCAAATTTTTTTGAAAAATTTAATAATTTCCACATTGTCAAGTTTTTAGAACAAAATAATTTTATCTCAGATACTTAATATGAATTTTATATTATATGGAGACAAACATGTTCTAACGTAAGTCTTGATCATAATTCTGTAAATCTTATCAATAGTTTTTTTGACAATAAAAAAAATATAGTTAGAATTAATGGTTTTAACTCTGACTTCAAAACTATAAATGCTGATGTTCCTCAAAGTTCTGCTCTTTTGCTAATTTAATTTTTAATTTACATTATTAAACTTTAAATAACTAAAAGTCTTATTTATAATTTTGCAAATGATAGCACCTTTCACACTTCATATTTTCCAAATATCATATCGACAAGTATGGCAGAGCGTCTTGAATCTTCTAGGTTAGCATCTGTAGTATCTATAAACAAGAACCTCAAAACAATATCTAAATGGGGCTAACATAATCAATTTTAACTTAAAAAAAACTCTAACTTCTAACTGTTTCAAAATCAAAACCTAAAGTATCATCAGTACCAAATATTAAACTACACAACAAACCCATAACTAAATTTTAAGTTACTTTAAAGAGTTACAATCTCAAATAATATTTTCTGGAACAACTATGTTGTTGACATAGATTCAAAAGTATCTAGAAAACTAAGATTTCTTAATAGATGTAAAAAGTTTTTTACTTTTGTTCAACTTTTGCAAATATATATAACTTATATTTGTACTTGTATTGAATATTGTTTGCAAGTATAGAGAAGAGCATCAAAAGCTACACTATCTTTTCTAAACTCTATTTAAAAGAGCTATTTGGATCATTGCAATCCAAAATTGACTAAGGACTTAGATACAGGACATTTTTCAAAAGAAGAAAAAAACATATTCTAATCTAAACAAATATTAAGTCGTAGTAGAATGCTAGCTTGGACCAAAACTATTAAGAGAGATGTTTTCAACAGTACTATTGACATAAAGAATAAACTTCCAAATTCAGTATTTTCCAAGACTAATAAGTCATACATGTTTAAGGTCAATGTTTACTGATTGCTAAAATCTGATTTTCAATGTAATAGTTTCTTTTTAGATTTTTGGCGTATCAGCCTAATAAGACTATTAACGTATGTAATAGTTTCAGTGAGAGTGGTTCCACCCGTTAAAATTCAAAAGTATTTTTATGTTGTTGTGACATATTAAATAATTCCTAAATATTATTTTTAAAAATTAAAAAAAAAAAATAGAATATTTAATAAAGAGTATAAGTATCATTTACTACAAGTAGTGATGCAAAAAATAAATTTAAAAAAAAAAAAATCATAAAAAGACTATAGCTGTATAATAAACAAATTATTCAGAGCGGCTGTTTCAATAATACGAGTAGCTTTAGTAGTTGCCAACATTCAAAACAGAGATCGTACCTAATAAAGAAGCACGCACAGTTAATACTATTAATATTAAACACAAATCTTATAAGATTGTAAACGGCTTTCTAATAAACAGTTTTATTTTAAATAGCAGGCTATTTGGGCAGCTGTCAATTTTGAAGCTATTATCTTTTGACAAGTAAAAACTACGCCATGATTAAAAATAAAACAATACACGCTTCAACAACGCATTGAAATTATTAAAAATCACTACAAAAATGGTGAAAAATTTTCAGCACTGTTCGCAACAACTAAAGCACTTGTTAGTCGTCGTAAAGCACCTTTTCGGCAGGCAGTAGTAATCCTGGTGGAAAAATTTGAGCTGTTGGGTTAAGTTTGTAATGTGAAGAATCGAAACCTTGTGCATTGCTCACGATCAAATGAGAATATTGGTGATGAAGCCCGTAGTTTTAAAGAAAATCCAGGTTTGTCAATTCCTTGTCGATCTTTGGAATTAGACATTCCACAAACAACATTACACCGTATTTTGCATAAAGACTTAAGGCTTTAAAAGTTCAGTTAATACAAAAAATCAAGCCGGTCGATCACCATAAACGTCGGAACTTTGCTGATTGGGCCCTTCAAATGCATCAAAATGATCCGAAATATCATAGAAAAAACATCTTCAGTGATGAGGCTTATTTTCACCTCTGATGATACAATAATAAGCAGAATTGTTGCATTTGGAGCTCAGAAAATCCAAGAATGATAGTTGAAAAGTCTTTGATAACCGTCTTATTTCTCAAAGAGGTGATCACAATTGGCCATTGAGATCTTGTGATTTAACACCTTTAGACTTTTTTCTTTGGGGCCACGTAAAAAATAAGGTCTATGCCAATGCTCCAAAATTGATTCAAGACCTTAAAGATGGAATTCGTGATGTTATCGTAACCGTAGCGGCCATTTGTCTGATATCGATTTCAAATTTTAATAGCATACCTTCCTCTTTACAATGAAACAAACATTTATTGATTTTTCTTAAAAAATACACGTTTTTTTTTTTAAATCAAAATGAAACCTCTTATTGGAAAACCCTTTACATAAAAACAGGCAGATTCTTGCATAGGTTTTCAATCCTAGTAAAAGAGTATTAAATGTATTATATTTAATATGTTCAGCCATACGCAAAAATGTACACGCACCTTTAAATACCACATGTTTT
The DNA here is from genome assembly GCA_963932245.1 of Tachinus rufipes. Classification (NCBI taxonomy): domain Eukaryota; kingdom Metazoa; phylum Arthropoda; class Insecta; order Coleoptera; family Staphylinidae; genus Tachinus; species Tachinus rufipes. Next base: position 57,180,796 of record OZ010741.1, on the reverse strand, counting down.
ATTTTATAAGTTTTGTTTTGTATAAATTTATTTACAGTTTAGGTTTGGATAATATTGCTTGTTTAATAAAAAATATTGTTGTTGCTTTATCGGCTTTTTTGTTTAGCAATTCATAAACATTGCTCATTAACTTCTGACAACAACTTTACTTCTTGAGACTCAATGTACGACTGTACACATAAAAGGAATAACAAAAAATTTTACATATGCATAAAAACATAAAATAAATATTAACATATTTTGTAGTGTTTTTACATATCTCTCAATACACTGCTCATTAACTTCTAAGAATGGTGGTTTTCTTTGTTTTTGATCAAGAATGACTAATGATTTGATTTGATTTAATTTGACGTTATTTTAGTGTTACGTAGCCATTGTGTTTTGCAAATAATGTGTATCTTTATAAAATTTGCTTAATTTGTAAGTCCTTAAAAACCTTTTTCTCTATTACAACTTTAGAGTAAAAAGCACGTCATCTTAAATCAATGTATATGTAATAAATTGTATTGGTTTTTGTAAAATTATTGTCGCGCGCTGAGTAGTTTGAAATATTTGCAACTAGGTCATTTAGCAATGGAATATATGTTCTAGTTCTTTTTCCAAACACAAATTTAGCGGTAGTTTTTCAGTTAGGCTATTAGTCTGTGACCAGTAGGTGGGTGGTTAATATAACTTTATTCTAAACTTTATTACTACTAATAGCACATAAATTACAAATAAATCAATTTCAAATAAACAAAAATTTATCACAGAAGATAAACCAGCAATTAAAACAACCACATTTTAATAACTAAGATTGTTTTTGCAAACTAAACGCTTCCATAAGTAGTATTGTTAATCATAAAATAAATATAATTAAAAAACTCAAAAGAGGAAATTTTATAATAATAATTGGTGAATTGTAAGTTAAAGAAACTTTTTAGTGTTTATTACTACCTTTTTGAAATGCTTGAAAATATTTTTTTTATACCTTTCTGAAATAATTGCAATATTTTAAATAATTATATATATGGCCATGTATGAGTGAAGTGGTACGAAAAATATATTTTTTATGTCGCAACTTTAGGAATCGGTTCATTAACATAAACTCTAGTCCCTTGATTTTTTTTAGATTTTTTGTGCTATCCAGTGCCGAGATATTTAGGGTACAACTGTCAAAAATGTAATTTTTTTACCTTTTTTTCAATTTTCAAACGCCTGTAACTTTTTAGGGAATTTTTTTTGCAAATTATGGAAGATAACATTTATTGCTTAAAATTGATCAAAAATTCTAAAAAAATGTGTTAGAGACATTTCCGTTAATTTTTAAAATGTTTTATTCTATTAAAAACAGATAAAAAAAGATGTAAAGTATTTTTAATTTTTTGTTTAATAGGCCAAAAAATACTTTTATATGTTATTGATATACTATGAAATTTTTAGGATGGGCGATAAAGAAATTTCTATGAAATCAGCGTATTTGTAATCAAGAAAAATATCGAAAAAAAAAACAACAAAAATACTGACTAAATTATTTTAAGTATTGTAATATTTTTATGCAATATTTAAATTATACGGAAAACTTTACATAAAATAAAACAGGTTTCTATATATTTTTAGAGATTGATCTGTAAAATAACTGCTGTACAAAGGAATCAACTTTATTCTTAGTATGTTGTTTTTTACTCACTGTCTATTTCATTTATTATTTTAGAATTAACAATAATTTCAGAAATGATATTGATAAATGATATATTTAAATAAAATTTAATTTAATGATTAGCTATTCTGCATTTGTAAATAATACTTATATCCTCCTATTTTTTTTAATTATCAAATAAGTTTTTCATAATAAAAAAAAATAAAACTTCTGTGTAATTACAATTATTCGTTTCTTTATTATACTATACATTGTAAAAACTTCTATAGCATACTATTTTAGTTTTGTAAAAAAAAAAATATTAGTTGAAGAGTGAGTTTTTGAAAACATACTATCTTTTGTCGGAATTAGATGATGTTTTTGCTGAATATAATCATTTCGTTTTTATAAGCAAACCGTTGAAAAAGTTTATTTTTATTGAAAGTTTAATCAGAAGCCGGATAAAAGAAAAACTTGATATTTTTCAACCGTTTAGATGACACAAAAAAACCATGAAGTTGTTGGGGCGTTAAGATTTGCTTATCGGCAGGTAATTGCAAACTTGCAGCTGCTGCAGTTCTCTTAGCGGATCCACCTAGTCCGTCGCTTGGTCCTTTGCCATGCGCTGTTGTGAAAAAATGCATCAATTTTGAAGTTTTTCTTATAGTTAAATAAGTAAAAAACATTTTTATAATTTTTATATTGTTGCGGCGCTCCATCAGAAAAATAGTGAATTTTTTTAATAATTTAAAATTTGTTTTTTAATTCTTGAATTATAATATTCATTAATGTATGAACAGCAACATTGTCGTGAGTTAAATTGTAAGAGGTAATAATATAACATTTATGCAAAAGGTTCCCTTCTCTGGACTTGTAATATACCACGACAGGAAAAATTGTAGCTTGATTGTTATTCCAATAAAATCTTTGTGCAGCCTCTTGTACAACAAAACTATAATTTTTAGAAAAATCCATAATAACAATAAATTTGGTCTCAAATATTTTTGTTTTTAAATCTTTTAAAAATACTGATTGCTGTTTTGCAATGTAAGCATGTGTCAAAAGAACATGGACTTTTTCGAAGTATTCAATAAATTTCGTTGAATCTTTTGTAATTGTTTCGTGTGTACAGTACGGCGTGTTGACTTATTGCTTAAAACTTACAGAATCAACCTCATTTAAATCAAACAGTTTCTCAATATATGTACGTAATTTTGTATATCCTGGACACAATTCACATTTTAAAAAATAACAACTTTCTGATGGAATATTGCACGTAATTAAATTCAAACATTCTTAATATGTAGCAATCTCATGTTTTTTGCCTTGAGTTAAAGCTTTTAGATTTGCACCTGTTATTGAAAAAATGATAATTAATTAATAACACATGAGTGATTTGTTTTACCTAATATACATAATTTGACTTTTTGGTGTATAGTGCACACGCAAACGGTATGAGTGCCAGCGCTCTTGACAAAAACACATTGAATTGGTCGTAAGATGGCAAAGGTCGAGAAACCAACTTTCAAATCAGGTTTTTCTTTTTTAGCATAGCATAAATTTCTGGTGTGGTCCCAAGAGTAATCGTTTTTGAATTTTTATTTTATTTCCAGCATCGTTTTTAGTGGTGAAAAAATCTTTTTTACCAGGCATTTGTGAACTATCATCATCTTTTAAATAGAAGTTAATAACTTTCTCGTTTGTTTCATTGTCAAGTATTTTTCCTATGATTATAATTACAAATTTAGTTTATCAAATAAATGACAAGTAGACTGATGGTCAAAATAATATACCTGGTTTTAGATTAGATAAACCTAATATTCCACTCTCCTCTAAAACTTTTTGAGAAGCTTCTACAACTCTGTGAGAGACTCCAAAAATACTTGTTATTTTGTAAGTACTCCAGTGCGATGGCATTAACGTCAAAAGTTGTATTTTTTGAATTCTTGTCGTTGGATTTTTAAAAATTGTCTTGAGATTATTAAAAAACTCGACGTGATCTTGAACGTCTTTTAAATTAAATGATGAAGGACGTTCATCCGAATCTAACGTTTTAAAATTGTTGATTTCTAAAGTAGCACTCTCTCCTGTATACTCTGAATTTTTTAAAGTAGTCGATATTTGAAAATTTGAGACTTCTTCTAAGTATTTATTGATAGTTTGAGAGTGTTAGCAGATTATAAAATTATGTACATATATAAAAACTAATGATTACCTGATATATCATCAACTATAGTTTTAGTTCTTAATCTTTTATCTTTATTAGAAACAGAGCAAAGTTTAATGTTTTCTCCTAGATTTAAATATTTAATCTTATCCAACGTCGGTTTTCTTAAACTAGTTTTTGCACACTTTTTGTTTTCTAATTTAAATATATAAGAACAATGGTTATTCCAAAGTCGTTCTTTCTTTATTTTAAACATTATAATAAAAAAATTATTTATTAACTGAAGAACCCAAAAAATGTCAAATGAATTACCAAGTTAACATAAACTTTTACAATGAGAATAAAAGCTGTCAAATTTGACGGTTACTTTAATTTAAATGCCATTATTTGTACAAATTCACTTCATTTGTCATCGATCCAGCGTTGCCAGATGACGCGATTGAATTTATCGTGCATTAATGTTATATTTACGGTAGATCGTAGTTGCTTAATTACAATTGCATATAGTAAACGAATTTACAAATTAACATAAACTTCTACAATGAGGTATAAAAGCAAACTGTAATTTTTGACGTTTACTTTTATTTTGGTTAGGTGTTGCTATTTTAGCTCACTAATTTTTTTTTTTAAGGTTTTCTATTATTATTATAATTTTGTAAAAATGTTTAAATATATTAGTTGCAATTGTTTATTATATTGTTTTTGAAAAAGCAGTAAAAAAATCAATTTAAGTGTAAATAATGCCATTATTTGTACGAATTTCACTTTATCTGACATCAATCCTGCGTTGCCAAATGACCGAATTGAATTAATGTTATATTTATTTATATTTAAATTGCGACGATTGCATAATAAAGTTGTTTTTTTTGGCTGTTTACAAAAATTAAATCGCTGATTTCTTCAAAAGTTCTTTATTGCCCATCCTAAAAATTTCAGAGTATAGCAATAACATATAAAAGTATTTTTTTGACCTATTAAACAAAAAATTAAAAATACACATCATTTTTTTTATCTGATTTTAAAAATTAACATAAATGTGTCAACACATTTTTTTTTAAATTTTTGATCAATATTAAGCAAAAATGTTATCTTCAATAATTTGCAAAAAAAAATCCCTAAAAAGTTACAAGCGTTTGAAAATTGCAAAAAGGGTAAAAAATTGACATTTTTGAAAGTTGTACGCTAAATATCTCGGCACTGGGTAGCACAAAAAATCTAAAAAAAATCAGGGGACCAGAGTTTATGTTAATGAACCGATTCCTAAAGTTGCAACATAAAAAAAATATTTTTCGTACCACTTCACTCATACATGGCCATATATATATATAGGCAATTCTATTTCAAACAGACCAGAGAAGAAGTTTGTATAACTTATTAGTAATCTTTTAATTGGTTTATGAGAGTATAAAACCCTTAAATTCTACACTTTTTTTAAGTTTTTAAAAAACTTTGTCGTTTAAAAAAATCAATAGTTCAAGATTGATTGGTACAAAAAATTTGTAACTAAAAATGACAAATGCATCACATATATTGACATTAATAGCAAAAAATATCTTTGTGACCAATTTAGGTAAAAGTTGTTTAGCTAATGATATAGTTAGTATAAGAATAATGTCAATTATAGTAATTTAATCAGACCAGGAAACAGTAGATTTAATTTATGTAGACAATTCTCAATTAACCAATTTTTAATAAACTGCAGCAACAACAACATATAAAAGACATATAAAATAAATATATTGTATTAGATTATTCAGAGTGTATTAAATAAAATTGATATAGTTGAAGTGTTTTTAATTAATAATAAAACTGATGTTTCATATTTTAGTAAAACTTGGAATAAAAAATACAAAATAAAAAATTACTTATAACAAATTTCAGTATAATTAGTTTTTGCTGCAGTAAAATTATTACCTGAAGAGGATAATTTTTTTTTTAATTTGATTTTTTATTTAATAAATTATTCAACAACAAAAATAATTATTTGTAGTGACTTTAACTAATATTAAAAACAATCAAAATCAAGAAGTCAGTGTTTAGATCAGACATCTTTTTTTACAGAAAAAATATTACTCAACGCCCCCTAGATTTTTTTTTAAATTTTAGTAGCAATTAAACAGAAAGATATATGTATTAATGTTTTTACCTTGTTCGTAAAATATAAACTCATATGGTTTTACAGCACCAATAGAAAAATCAATACAAAAAACTTATGCAAGTACATGCATTAACAATATTATTTTAAATTTTAATGAAAACAAACCAAACAGTCAAGTAATTTATGCAAGACTGTTAGATTATACATTGCAAATCCGGAAGTTCTCAATAATAAAAAAAAAAATATCAAATTTAATTGAGTAGTTTTAAATTATCATTTACTTTAAAACAATCTCTGTAAATAATAAATCTTTAAAAAATAAATAAATTACTCGCGGCATTATTATTTTATCTCAAAAATTTAAGATATTTTTTAAAACATTTCAAAATAATGTTGAATTGAATAATTACTATACATTATATTAAAAAAAAAAACGTTTTGGAATATAATTAGTCAAGCAAAAAAAACCAAAATAATGAAATTTTAAATTCAAATAATATGTCGAAAACTGTTTGGAATATTATAAACATAGTTAACAAAACTGCTAAATGCACTGACAGTTATAAGTTTATAAGTTAGAATTAAATAATAGCATAAAAATGATGTCAACGATCAGTAGTTATTTTAATTCACATTTTATACATTCATTAATGAATAATGCAAATAATGTAAACACATATAATATATTTTGTTATTGTTTTATGTTTAAAGCCTGGGTTATAAAAATATCAAGTTTGGCAAAATTTGATTAAATAAATCTTGATATTGTTAACGTACGGTACGTATTTCTATTAATACTGTTTTACTTCACTTAGTAAATTAATTATTTAGAACAGATATATATCCAAAATGTTTTAAGACTTCTAAAATTATTTTATTGTTAAAAAAAAGCAAACTGGATGTGAATAATTACAGACGAATATCTATTTTGCCAACTTTTTCAAAAATATTTAAAAATTAATGACATAACGTATTTTTACGTTACGTAAGTTACAGTAAAAGCAAACATTAAGCTTGTTTTTTTCTGATTTGATTAACCATGAATTACTTTTAAATAAGATTAATAATCTAAAACTTAGAGAAATTGTACTACCAAAAACAAGCAATATTTATAAAAAATACAGAGGTACCGCAAAGATTACTCCAAGGACATTTGCTTTACATTGTAAACGATCTGCCAAATGTACAAAATCATACTTTTTAAAACTTCAAAGTTTTATTTAGCTAGTTTGAAACTGTAAATTTTTAGACATTTATATTTATAAATAGTTAATAACATATGCTCAAAATTAACATCGATATGTATGTTAATAATTTATTTTATCATGCTAAGTTTAAATCAATAATGAGATATAGCATTATTTGTTGGGGTGCGACATCAACTCACTCAGCAATAGAATATTTTTACCGCATAAGAGAGTTATAAAGAACATGCTAAACTTAGCAAACATTGTTTCTTATAAATTTTTTTTTAGGACATTAAATATCTTAATGTTGTTATCACTGTACATCTTTGAATTATTGATGTATGCAAAAAAATTTAAAAAAATATATTTGAGTTAACAAATGCTCATCATAATCATAATACACGTCACAAATCTCTTAATTTAACTGTGGCAACTCATAAATAATTTAACTATATTTAAAATTAGTCCAAACTGTATGACAGTTAAGATTTACAATAAGTTTTCGGCATAAATTAAAACATTGCAATTAACACAAATTGAACATGCAATTATATCTATGTTAATAGAAAAGTCATATTATTCCCTAAACAAATATTTAAATAACAATTTGTCAATTTTTGTTTTAAGTGCTATTTGATGTATTTATTGGTTTTAAATTTGTAATTACTTTTATTTATCTTTATTTTTATAAATTATATTGACGTGTGTAATATCTGTAAGAGTAATAAAGTATTATTATTATGATTGTAGGTAACTCCCAGACAAATAATTATTTTTATAGTTGTTTGATGGTTTCCTTAGCGGTAAAAAGTTTCATGATTTTTTTAATTAATTAAAAATAATAATTTAATAGTTTGTAGAACTAAATTGATTGTTTTTGCTCTCAAAGTTTGATGTTATTGTGACGAAAGTAGCGCTTCATTTATGATAAATTAATCAATAATGTTGTTGATTGTCTTAAATTATTAAATGCAACAACAGTTTTGTACTAAACTTTGCCAAAACAAGTACACTAGGAAAAGCATCATTAAGTCATATGTGTCAAAACGAAGACCAGTTGTAACATATTTACTGGCAACAGGTAACTTGATATGTAATATCAAGTTACCTGTTGTAAATCTAATATATAGATTGCAAATCTATATTTTAAAACCTAATACTTTTGTTAATTATTATTCTAAAAGTTATTATTATTATGTTTGTATCAACTTAACTTCTAAGTTGACTTTTAATATGTTGTTTATTTTATATATTTTCAAATAGATCAATAATATTATAGAGAATCAGCAATATTTGTTCATCTAGGTTTACAACATATTATTTTACAGTTTTTAGAGTTATAGAAAAGAATTGGCATTAATAGTCTTTTTAAGCTGATGAGATAAAAATTTAAATTAACTAACTCCAAGTTTGTAAATCACTGTAAAATCATATTTCCAAATAAGTGCTATTGGCATTATCAAGCAGATGATTAATGATCTACTTGATGTAAGAAAACATATTGCAATCTATCAAATAAATGTTTGAAATCCAACGCAGTTTGTGTTTTATTAATTAATCTATTATGGATTTTAACACGTGTCCACCGCATCACTTCAATGTTCTCATGTTGCTTATTGTCTTCAGCATAGTATGTTACAAATATATTGAAAAAAAAACTAATGCAAATTTAAAGAACATGTTTAATATTTTTTTAAAACATTTTGGAGCACAAGGTATATCAACCATGAGTCATTTATATCAAAATTAAATTAACTTGTTTATAATTTGGTGGAATGCATATATTATATCTAAAATTATTACGTTATTACATCATGAGTTGTAGCAAATCTCACAATTCTCTAGATATAATAATAATAATTTATATACAAAATTAATTTGTTTAAGTTGACGTTTATATTGTTAGCAAGTAAGATTTAGTAAATGACAGTTTATATTGTTAGCTAGTAATATATATTATTTTACTTCTAAAAATGTGCATAGAAAACTGCGCCGATTATATCTCTTACAAATGCTGTACTGCATTTGAGTTAAAAGCATTATTTACATTTTGTTATTGCAACGTTTTAAATCATTATTGTCGGTATTTTCAACTTCTGTTTTTGGAAATATGTACAATAAGTCTTGTATTTCTATGTTGCCAAAATTGAGTATACTAAAAAATTGATCAAAACTATGCTGCCCAGTCATCGGTTGTTTAAAAATATAACTTCTCAGTTAATTTGCTCTTTTGTTTCCCAGGAGTTGACATTAACATAATATACATGTAGTAATTGCTTGTATTTATTTTATTTTTGCAAACGGGTAATATGCTTATTTAATTTAATTTTTGTGTACGGCGGCGTTATGCTTATTTACTTTTACATACGCTAATTATGCTTATTTATTTAACTTTTGCATACAGTAATATGCTTATTTGTTGTACTTTTTATACGTGGCGAGAGGTTGGCCAAGCTGTATCTGATTTTATTCTGCATAATTAAAGACATGTATATATAACACACATGCAAGTTAAATTTTTATTTAATTAATTATGATATGTAATTGTAAACAATTATAAAAAAAAATTACAGCTGCAAATACGACGTAAAAACATTAAGTTGGATCAATGTTCCAGAACCTTTAGTAACTCTTGGAAAAGTTTTTTTATAAGTTACGCAAGTATTTAAAATAATAATTTTGGTAACGTTGATTCCAATACAATAATATTATTTTTATTTTTCTGCAAAATATAAATATTAAAAAATTAAAATACCACATTTAAATGTTTCAAATAAATATATCTGAAATTAATAATTGTATAGTTATTACATTTCATTTTTATTTTTTTAATATTCAAAATGATTAAATTTACTTAAAAATAATTATAGTATTTATTATTGAATAGTAAAATAAACAGCTTTTTAATGTCAAGTTTTTTTTTAATAATGCTAAACAATACAACTTAATAAACTAGTACACAAACCTAGCAATTTTCATTTAAAATTGGAAAAAACTTTGCTAAATCATTTTAAAAATAAGCTTAGAAAATAAACAATAATGATTTCTTTTACCCTGTAGAATAAATATGTCACTAATAAACAAATACATTATTGAAAAATATTTAAATGTTTTCTCTTGCTAATTATTGAAGGTTTGATATTTTATTAGTGCACGTGTTTATGAGTAATTGTTGGTCAACTTAATTAACACATAACAATAACCTATCAATTATAATTATTTCTAACCTTCATTTATAACTTTAATTTAAAGAATATAAAACTATAAACAAATCTCTGAAGTCACATCATACCACAAATGTTTTTCTTAATATATAAATTTCTTAATTTAATATTTGAATAAAACATGTAACTGTTATTTTTTTTAGTTCCACAATTGATGGAATACTGGACTATAGTAGTATCTAGAAATGCTCTAGCATTGAACCATATAATACACATTTGCGTAATACATGCCATTATTTCATAAGGTTAAAATAATATTCATATTTATTTAAGTAAATTGATTTGTATATTATATTTACATCATTTGAATTAAGCTATTAATATGAAAATAATTATAAATCAATAAATATAATAGACATTTTTATAATTCATAAAGTCATAACATTATGCACAGTAATAAAATATAAACCATAAACATCAAAAACAACAATAAGAGATACACTGTGTCATTCAAGTGTATAGAATAAGACACATCTTTAAGAAAATATAAACGAATTAATTATTGTATAAATATACTTACAAATATTTATTAAGTAAACTCGTCAGACGGTTTAAAGTACACTATTTTAATTATCACTTACATGTACTAAATTTAAATATTAAACGAATTTACTATAATGCGTTAATAATTTCAAAAATACTATAAAGATTTGATAAAAAATATTATTTTGTTGCTTATGTATTAAATAGAAATGACTAGAAAATCGTTAGACTATGACCAACGCTATGACACTGATTCAGATTGTTGTTCCGACATTCGCTTTTTTTGCTGAAATCATTTAAAATAATAGATACTCATACACATCTATGTTTGCATAAAGCAGAATAAGTGAACGAGTTATTTAAGCGCATAGTATTTTTATTATGCGTTACAATAAATGATTTGAATAATATTATATCTTCGCCGGCTTAAAATTAAATAAATTATAAAACTTGATGGTTTGTCTCAATGTGAAATGAATATTAAAAATTATGATATATTTCTCCCAAAATATTCCATTAATTGCACAATAATAACACTCAAAACTGTTACAAACAATATGTTTCTTCAAGAAAACATTCATGGATTTAAAACATATGTTTGTTGTAGTTCATCCCGCACACCTTTTTGGTGTGATAACAGACTGATAACGGAAAAACAAAGATAATAATTATTTACAATACAAATGAGTTATCAGCATCATTAAAATAACTGGTTGAGTAACCACACAGATATGTATTGTGTTAACTCACTTGTATTGTAAATATTTATTATCTACTTATATGCATCATCAAATATTTTACCTACACCCGCCTATATAACATAAATTTAAAAAAATTATCTCCTTTATTAATTTTTGTTATAGTAAAGTCAGTTTTATAGTCAACAATTTTCCTGTCATTATTTTGTAAAGCTTTTACAATCCTTAAATGAGAAACTTGAAGAGTATTTCTTCTATTCATTTCTAGATTGCTGCCTTAAAATCCAAAGCAAAGTATGAGTATACATACCACAAGTTTGAAAAAAAACTACAAAACAATATAAATGTAAAAGTACTTATAACATATTTTTTCAACTTAAATATTTCTTATAACCTTATATGTCTGATACATACTATAATATCTATTGAAATAAATATCGATATGAGAAAATATACAAATTTAGTAGCGTTAGTTAAAAATATTGATAAAAAACTCAAAATTGTTGAAGCAGACTGATAATTCAATTTTTTTTCTAAAAACAAAAAAAAAATTTAAGTTACTTCCAGAAATATTTGAGAAATAGACATGGTCTAAATGGTTCAAAAATATATAATTTTTGCGCAAGGAACATCGTTTATCTATTTTGATATGGTACATGTTTAAAGCAACCGGTAGGCATTAATTCTTTTGGATCTTTGCTAAAACAATTTGCCATATAGCCATTGCTTCCTTAAGCCAAAAACGTCTCTGTTTTCAGATTCCAAAGAAAAAAATTTGACAGTATTGCTATATTGAAAATTCAGCAGAAAATTAAAAAAAAAAGTTGCTTTTTATGCTTTTTTAAAAAAGTTAACATCAAAAACTTACTAATAGGTCTCTTGCAATCTACTCACACAAACAAATTACTGGGTATAAAAGATTGACTGATGATAACAAATATTTGTTTGTGTGTACAGTTTAGACGGTTTGCAATCTGTCCAAATTGTAGGTTAAAACAGACCTAATATGTAAACCCGTTACAAAAAAAAACGGTAACATTTTTGCTGTTGTGCGTTGACAGTTAAACTATTATGACAGTTGACGGATTACCATTATTAAATAAATCGTCATTCAACACAATATTGCATTTTTTTTTTTTAGTTATAAAACTGGCCCGTTTAATGATGTTAGACTATTGACAAGTGATTGTTTAAGTTGTTTAGTCAAACATCTATTTGGCATCTATTTGTACTCAAAAACTGATTATTTTAAAAAGCATTATGCAGCGTAATCTGATAAAAGAGTAATTTTTTTGCCTACAAATCCCAATTTACTTAATATTTTAAACTTTCAGACTACACACAGGAAAAAGAAATAGTCAATTTTCCAACAAAATCATCATGGTTTGAACAAGCAAAGCTGCCACATTTAGATTGAATAAATCCACATGTTTAATAAAAAAGAAATGCATCCCAATCGTGTCTCTATTTGATGTAATTTTAACCTGAAAGCAACACTAAATCATTTTTTTAAGACGCTGCCGAAAATTCACAGTCATTTGCAAATGATCAAAGGATAAAAAACATGTGAGTTCAAGAGGACAGTGCCACTAATATTAAAATCCAGCCAAATTTAAACTAAATCAGATGTGTTGTTCCATACATAATTCTTCTATTCTTCTCTAAGTTGTCAACATTGCGTATAACGTGGCCCAGAACGCTTCCACTGCGCGTAAAGTATTGTGTTTTATGGAAACTGTTGTGTAATTGATATTGCCGAGCATATAAAGAATAGCCATAAAGACAAAAAGTTGCAGGGTTCAAATTGGTCACTGTGGAAACAATGAATGGTGCGTTATTTCAAAATAAATTGCTTGTTGAAATATGCACAGGAAATCGGCAGGAAAACACTGGAAACAACAAAAACTCAAATTAAGGCATGGGACAAAGGCAATGGAAAAACAACATTGGCAATATTGTCGGCAGTTGACAACAATTAACACGCGTTCGTGGCAGCATGTGAAACTGCAAATGACATGTGAGCAAAGTTACTTTCAGTATATAAAAGAACCGAAGGAAATAGCAAAATGGTGGCTAACAAAAAATATCATGCGTATCGTTACACTAGCGGGCCGATGGTAGCAAAATGTAAACGGAGTGGTGATGTTAAATCACCTAAAGATATTATGGTAAAAATAATAGATAATTTTTCAGGAGTGTATTCAACGGTGCATGTGACATTTTTGTTTAGCAAGTGACAACAAAAGGACGCCAGAAGAATAAATGACCTGCATTCTTTAAGCAACGCAAAATTTGTACCGACAAAACCAAGATTTGCAGAACTAAAGAAAAATGCAACGTGTGACAAATGTGGTGAACCCGGGCATTTTAAGCGTAATATTTTGAAACAAAATCAACAAAACATCAGTGGCAGCGGCAGTACAGGAAATATGTGTTTTAGTGCGGCAGAGACAGCAATAATAGACTTTATGAATGCAATGTACATTCAAACACTTTGTAAAAATTTAATCAGCACTGAATTATGTCAAAAACATGGGGCTGATATATTAATGGCTAGTCAAAGTGTTAAATTTAACGTTAATGGACAGACACATTTGGAAGGCACACTCACTTCAAGCAACATGTACGAGATGCATCTTAAGCCATTAGAAAATGAAATTGCAAACTCTGTTGAAATTGAAATCATAAAGTGGCATATAAAGTTTGGTCATCCGTGTTTCAGTCAAATGCGTCAAATGGCAGACAATGAGTAAATTACTCTTAAAATTAATACTATTGCAAAACTGTTTTGTAAAGCAAGTGTGTTTGCAAAATCAACAAAAAAATCACTTAAAAACACACAACCACGTAACTATCTGTCTTGTGAGTTTTTACATTCGGATGTTAATGGATGGACGGCACGTGAGAGTCATAGTGGCTATCAATATTTTGTTATTTTTGTTTGCGACAGCACAAATATGACCTTTGTTTGTTTTTTAAAAACTAAAGATGAAGTGTTCAAAAAATGTATGCTTGTGGTAAAATTAATAGAGACACAAACTGGACATAAAGTAAAGTTGTTAAAAAGTAATAACGATGCAGAAGTTTGTGGTAGACCAGGGCATAGATCATCAAACTACGACACCTTGTACTCCAGAGCAAAATGGCGTATCGGAACGTAAGAATCGCACATTAGTCAAATCAGCAGCATTGATGTTATATACAGCGGGTTTAAAGAAAGAGCTGTGGGCTGAGGCTGTATTGGCAGCAACGTACTTGGGTAATAGAATGCCATCAACACGATCTGGATGGAAATCCGCGTATGAACTATGGTTTGGTCGGGCACTTCAGTGCAACCATATACGCACATTTAGATCGGTGGCATATAAATTTATTCCAAAACAACTTCAAAAGAAATGGCAAAAAAAGGCAATTAAACGAATTATGTTAGGCTATAACTCAAATAATCCAAATTATCGTCCGATAGATCTGGTTACAAAAAAAAATTACAATCAATCGTCATGCAACGTTTAACAAAAACTCTACAATAAATGAACAAAAAAAAAATTGGCCAGCGATCGACATATAGGAACCAGACTTGGTGATTGAAGAAATTCCAGTAATCGAAACTGAAATTACTCTTTTGTTTTAAAATAATTTTGACGTTTAATTGACATGAATAACATTTATTTTTGTCTCTCGCAAATTTTATCATAAACAATTGATTACATATTTCAAAAATTAAAGTGAATTAAGTCATTGTAGTACAGGGAGTTTATAAATGAATGGGATTATGTAATCACTTTAAATGTGCCACTTTTATAAAATTGTCTACTATATTATTTGTTTTGACAGATCAACTTTGACAGCTGTCAAGCAAACATATGAACATATGTAGTATAGTAAACAATTTTAAAAAGGCGGCATATTTAAAGTGATTACATAATCCCATTCATTTATAAACTCCCTGTATAATTAACTAAGTTATGGTGAATAGTGATTGTGTTTTCTTTAATTGAAAACATCAGTATGCCAAATTGTGACTCTACATAATGAAGGATACAAACAAAACAAAATCGCACGACGTCTCAGGAGAAGTCAATCTACCGTATCAAATATTTTAGAAGAAACTGATTTTTTTTTACAAAGACCTGGACAAGAGATGTACAGCAGCAATTGAAGATCGATTTTTATTTTTGATACTTAAATCTACACAAAACCGCACATTGACATTGATGCATCTCAAAAATGATCTCCTAAATGTAAGGCAAATTAATGTAAGTTTGAAAACAGTCAGGCAAAGATTAAAATAGCTGGCCTAAAACCAAAACTTCTGGCGAAAGAACCACATCTTCTTCAAAATCACAAAATACGTCAATTAGAACACATATTTAATAGAGTATTGAAAGTTAAAAAAAATGTTCTTTTCACGGATGAGACTATCCTAAAATCAAATCTACGCTAGACTAAAAGTAAACAAATACACGCGTTGTTCACTTGCATGGCTAAATGAATAAAATCTCACTAAATGGGGTCTGGATTGAACAGCCAAACCCGAAGCTGAAAACCAATCGCATGCAGGCTTGCGTGTGTTCACGTGCTTATCACGTGGTTTTTTTACATACTTTTAGCCCAGCGTGGATTTGAATTTAGTATAGAATTCAATTATAGAAGTCAGACGGGCAAAACCACGTCTACAGAAGAGTTGGAGATCAATACGCTAGCTGTAATCTTATAAAAACCGTTACTTTTAGAGGTGGCGGTATAATGCTTTGGGCAAGTTTTAGTTGAGATAGACGCACCAAACTAGTGGAAGTGATTGGACAAATGATTAGTGATTTGTATATCAAAAATATGCCATATGGCGACTATATTGTATACGAAAGATTCATATTAATGCACAATGACGATCAACCGCATGCAGCTGGCACAGTGACTAATTACCTCAATACAGTTCAGATTTAAAAATTAGATTGCCAACCATCTAGCTTAGATTTAAATCCGATCAAACATGTGTGGGATTATCTTAAACGCCGCATACGACAAAGAAATCCAACTACAATACAACAGCTTCGGTTTGCTGCACAAAAGGAGTTGAACGCAATTCCTCAAGAATATATTCAAACTCTAGTTGGCAGTTTGCCGAGAAGAATGCAAGCAGTAATTAGAGCTCAAGGGGAAAATATTTGTTACTAACTATGCATTTACTTTAATCAAAAATTGTCTTTGCTATCTAGTGACATTTAAGTATAAAGTAAATATTCTTAAGTTTGATAACATTTACCCTAATTTTTTTTTTCATAATTTTTTTATAAAAACTTAAGTTTGTCCACTAAATATATTTAAAAAAACCTGTTTGTCGTAGTAGATAATGTTTAAATGAGTTATTTCATCAAATTTTATTTTTACAAACATTATAAAAATTTTAAAATATTCGATAATTTTTTTCATGAGTGTATTATTTTTGTCGCAACGTCAAATTTTTTTACCAATTTGCTATCTGCTATCTAAAACATGCGTAAGCTAAATGCCACTAGATTAGCTCATATGTGTAGTTAGTATAAAGGTACGTTTAGTACTAAGCCATTCAGAACTACCGTTAGGTGCTAGAATAAGTTTAATACAAATAAAATTTTATTAAGAAAATATTGAAAATATCAAACGTCAATTATTGATGTTCGTCTATAGTATCTAGTAGTAATGGATAGTTCAATAATTTTAAATTTTAAAGTAAAAATTAAGCAACATTGTACATGTGATTACCAACCTATATTTAACAGTTTTGTTGTTGCAAACAACAGAGAACATTTAGCTAAGTGCCCTATACGGTCTATATTATCAACCAAGTAAACAAACCATCTTTTTGTAACGTTGTAAAATATTTGATCATAAATTTACGTTATTTCATGATCCACAAAAATTTGTGTAAAAATGAGAGAGCTAATGATAAGTTGTAAGACAGAGTTTGCGATAATCCACTTGCAAAACTAGTTTGGAAAAACTATTTTTTTTTTTTTTTAATTAGTAACTAAATTTTGATTATTTTATAGAAAAGGTATTAAAGATGATAAACTACAGTTTATAGTTTAATATACATTTTTGTTGTTTTTTATTAGCTGCCAGTTTTATGTGAATTGAAAAGAGTCATACGTCTTAAATTGTAAAGCGTAAAAAAGCAATTTTTTTTAAGATGGCTTTTTATGCCTTGACTACTTAAAGTTAAGCTTTCTTAGCCCCTCTTACACATCATAAAATGTTGGCACTTTTAGTTCATTTGTATTTATTTGCTTATTTTTTGGATTTAGTGAATGGATTACTAATTTAATACACCATTTTCATCAGTGTGGTCTTAACGCGAACAAACTATTCCATCTGTTTCATTTTTAAGGTTGCATCAGTAATAATTATATTTTAAATAATATATTTCAAATATGTTATTTATTATTATATTATAAAATTTACTTAAAAATGTTGTTTGTATATTTTAAATATTACATGTAATACCTATTTTTATCCACAAATTACAAATTATTTTAACTTAATCTATTCGATTAACTATGCTTGATGTATCTCGACTAATATATTTCTTATAAATTAGGAAAGCCCTCAGCACCAACAATAAAAAAGTTATTAAACATAAATGTTTTTATTTAAAAATAAGTTTAATAGAAAAGGAATAAGACATTCTAAAGCAATGTCGTATAGTTATTAATAAACAATTAATTTGTTGATTGGGTTTATAATGTTCAATAAAAATCAATAACATGTTTATATAAGAAAAAGTACATCATAATGCTCTAGAGTTTTCATAATCAAACTATACAAAATCAATAAGTTGTCCAATTGCTTACGTAAATGTCATTGTATTATTTAACCACGTTTATTGAATTCAATTTCAGTTTCTGTAATATACAGTTAAACATTATGAGGTAGCTGTCCATAATTGGTGCCGAATTGTAATAGATAAAAATACAATACAAAATAGTGTAAGCGATATGTGCGTAAATATTAAGTTTTATTATACAGGTCAAGATAACATCCCAAACTATCGTTATTGCCAACAACCGCCTCTTTCGTGTTAAAGTTGCTATCAAAACACATTAAATGTAAATTATACTACAGTTTTAAATCTCACAATGCGTGATACAACTTAATAATATATTTTGTAAATTATTACATCAATCAACAATTTCTATACTTTTTATCAGTGTGCGTGCGTTGCTTCTCACCTGATAGAGATATATTTTGCAAACATTTACATTGGCTTTTATATATTTAGTGCATACAAAAATTAACAGTTTAAAATGAAAATGCGGTTACTTACAAATTTAATTATTTTTTTTATCTATCAACAATCAATCTTTTTGTCAAAATTTATGAATATATCTTTAAGCATTCGATTTGATATAAAATTAAAGTTAAAAGATATTGCTTAATCAACCCCAATATTACAGTACACAATAAATATTACTCACATTAATTAAATACTATTCCTAACTATCACTAAATATCTTGATATACAAAAATACCAAATATAAACACAAACATAGTGATTACTGGAAGTGCAAAAATCTTTTCTAAATTTAAAATCTCAAATAACTAATCCATATACTTTTAAACAATAACAAGAGTTAAGCAAACAAATAATACATGAGCATATACGTATAGTAGGCACCCTTAGCCGCCGTAATAGGCAACTTAATTTATACAAATTAATGTTAGCAGTCTTTTCTTAAGCTCACATATTCCACATTTCACAAACTAAAGTAGCTGTACAGTATTTATCTATATATGCAATTCAGCGCACCTCACTTTTTTTTAGAAAAGGCAATATTTTATTCCAGTATGACTAATTTTATGCAAGTATGATGAAGAGCATTTTTGTTAAAAGCTAATCTATAGCAGCGTTGCCAGGTATACGATAATTGCAGTAGATCAACTCTAATTTGTCAGCAGCGACTATTGAAACTATAACTGCCGCAACTATTAAATTTTTGAACATTTTTGAAATATACTGAAACTTATTGTAATAATATATTCAATAGCATTTAAACAAAAAAGATAATTCTTAAAAAACAGTAAAATGACGTGACTGAGTAATATACTGTGTATTTTAGAAATTAGTTTATGCTATGATCTATACAGAAAATTGAGCAAAAATGTAATAAGAATAAATCAATTTTTTATTGGTTTTTTTGCGCACTGTAGCGCCTTCGGTGCATATTTTCGTAAACAAAATTTAAATAATGTTGCAACATAATTTACAATTTGTATTTATGAACTTAATAGACTTGAATTTAGAATGTAATTTTATTAATGTATTTTAGTATATCACAAATAAATAAACTAATTAATACAAAATTTTGATAAAAAATATAATAAAAAATAATTCAAGTTTTCTAAGTTAACACTCAGGCGCTGTCAAATGGCATAACATAACCTAACCTGTCCCTGATATGACATCTGCAATCACAAAACTCCTTATCCGTATAGATCAAAATTAAGTTCAGTTATATAGAATTAGAGTATATTACAAAAGATTAGCATACCATGTGCTTTAAACTATATTAATCACTTATCTTAACTATAGAATGCGCATCTAGTTAGAAAATGTATGATTTTAAAACTTATAATCTTATTATAAAATTTGATGCTATAGTACTTTGTGCATATTATATTCTTTGTAGATCTCTTCCCGTTTCAATCAATTTTACGCCTGGTTTTGTAGAGATAAATTGCAAGAAATGCCGGTTTGTTAAACATTGAAAGACTGTTCAAAGTATTCATTTTCAAACTAAACTATTATGTAAGTTTGATTGGTTTTTACTGTGATTTTTTTAAGATATTATAATATATGCGCAACACTTTTAATTTTTTTCTTAATTTAGATTAGAGAACAGCAATTAAAAATTTAAGATAATACTAATGTTATATATAATTCACATTTGTTTTTAAAAGTTTTTAAAATGTGTATAGGTAAATAAATACAATGTGAGTGTTATGTAAATAAGTCGTATAAGCTATATTGAATGCTTGTGAGGTTTCAATTAGCCAGCAGAATTATTGATTTGTTAAAAGCACATATACACGTGGGAGTGTTTTACATTTAACTACTCTCGGGAATCTTGTTCTAGTTCATATAACCTACTCAGTAATTAGAGTTTCATACATTGTTAATTTCGGTTCATGCTGTAAACAGAAACAACAGCGCAGTTATAATTATGCGTCGTTGTATAAAATATTAGACATCAAAACTTTGCCATTAATATTTATATTATACTTCCTAGTTTCAAAAACAAAATAGAATACCAGTTTTTGAACAAATAAATGCAGTAAAAATTGTCATATGAAACAAATTATTTATAATGTTTTTTTTTTATTTTGCATATTTTATTTATTAGAATCAAGATGCAAATAATATATTAAATAATTAATTTGCTTGTCACAACATAACCTAAACATAAATATGGCATTACGATGTGTTATAACTAACATAATAAAATCAAATTTTATAAGCTTCATGATAAAATGATTTTAAATGTAGGTATAGGTCATAAAAATTAATGCAACATTAGTTTAAATTTTAAATTGATCCGATTTGTATTAAAATGACAAATACTGTATTATTTGCACAACATCTTAATAATTTAAAAAAAATCTACTTATATCTTAAAACTCCTAATTATTTGTATACCACTTAACTGTAAAATTTACTAACTCACATATAAAATGTCAGTTGGTTTTTTATTTTCGTTAGTTAATTTAGATTTTTTGCATATTATTTTATTTTTGTAACTATCGTATTAGGTACACATTCTTACTAATCATATGCCAGACTAATGCCTTTTCTATTTTTGAATAATAATATTATATATTTATTACAACCTACAACTTTTGTATTTAACTTGGCAATTGTATAAACTGTCACCACCTATATAGACACAAAACATCTAAATTTTGAATATAAATACATTAGATATGTAGTTTATAAAAAAAAAGTTAAATTATTAAGACCATTCTGACCGCTGCGCTACTTTGATTTGTACTATTGTAACAAAAACAGCAACTTGGCGTCATTCCTAATTCTACATGCAATTTGTTAAACAAATATTTTTATTACCAGTACATTCAGAAAAGACCAATCAATGTTTTTTCGAAGTATTAAAAATGATCAAGAATACTTAATTTTGCTATATTTTTACCAATGGTTTGACGTATTAAAAATAACATTAGAGATTATTTATTTAGTTCCGTAAATTAACCCCCATTTGAAGTTAGTTTAAATATTTAGCATACCAGCCTAAAAAAACTATTAATTCCGATTTTTTCCTCAAACTATAAAAAATTATAAAATAATATGCTGTAAATTTTAACTAAACATTAATAAATAAATAAATAAATAACATAGGAAAAACAAAGTAAAAATAGCAAAAATGACTATATAATTCCAACAGAATATAGGGTGTAAAAAGTCCTAAACACTTCTAGATTTTACATACACAAACATTAAACACAGTAAATAAATAATCATATCCATATACCTAGTTTGCTTCGTCAAACAAATTTGAGCAGACAATCGACATCATTAAAATTACAAATAACCCTAACACAAACTATAGCTGTAACATATTCAATGCTAGTTATTAACAACTTGGCAAGCGCATCAGCTTTTCTATTGCC
The DNA here is from genome assembly GCA_963932245.1 of Tachinus rufipes. Classification (NCBI taxonomy): domain Eukaryota; kingdom Metazoa; phylum Arthropoda; class Insecta; order Coleoptera; family Staphylinidae; genus Tachinus; species Tachinus rufipes. Next base: position 57,158,662 of record OZ010741.1, on the reverse strand, counting down.
ACTAATACCTACGTGACTGGGAATCCAGACAAAGTAAACAGTGACATTTATCTTAGACACCTGAAGCAAAATTGAATAAATTTGCCTCAGCAAGTAATGATCAGGTTATTAGTCATCTATGACGTTTAATGCACTCAACGAGTCTTTACATATAGCTTAATTTGTACCTGCGTTTAGTTGGATGTAGAAAAAAACCTGTTAGATAGCATACAGTTCTGCAGTATACACACTGCTAACATTTGGCAAGCCGAATGTAAACTGCAGCTCATTTATTAGAAAAGCACAACCCACACTGTCGCTAGTTTTTGAGTTATTGGTAAAAATTCAAGTGATATTTAGGTGCCTTGCTTGAATTTTGCAAATTCAGTTCTATATTAAACTGCTAAAGTTAATGCTTTGCTCATTCTTGTTTATTTGGTATTTTGTAGTGTCTAAAGAGGATTGTGACAGTAAGACAGTTGGTAGACATCATCAAAAAGTTGAAAACTCGGCTTTTGCAACCATACTATGATATAGTATATATTGTCAAAACTATTATTATCCACGCAAAAAACGTTGGGTGCAAAAGCTTAGCTTTTAGTTTTGCGGCGTACCTAACAGATCACGGCAGAGTGATGGTGCAGCTGCCTTGGACTTGGACTTGTGCAAAATGCGTCAGTTGTGAATCAAATTCCTGTATATTAGACTAGATCCACAGTACGTAAAGTGGAAAAAGCTGCAGAAGCTTAGATTACGTAACCATGATCCAGGTTTAAACGTACTAAAGCGCAATGCAAATAAACCATAAATTTCCAATTCACTCCATGTATTTCCACTCAGTGACCTAAGCAAGTTTAGTACCGGAAGACATCTTGATCACAGATTTATTAAATACAGATGCCAAATCAAAACACGGTCAAATGTGACACAAAAAATTGAAATACTTCTTTATACAGAATTAGGTTTTTCCAAAAGATATAATAAAGAGTCACCGTGTAAGGTTTGCATTCTACAAAAATGAGTAAGCAACGTTTTACTAGTAAAAAAAGTGAATCCATTGCTAGCCCAGTTTATAATGCGGGTAATAGTTAATTGAAATTGACGTTCTAATGTTGGCATGTTTCTCAAAGCACAATAGATAGCTACGTCATTAACATACATATAGCTCTTCACCGGATGTATGATGAACCGACTTATGCCTTTGATAGCTATTATAATTAGTGTCCCGCTTAAAATAGACCTTTTAAGAATACCATTCTGTTGCGCACGTAAAATGCTTCACTTATGCTTACCTTAAATAAACAAAAAGTTTAGAAGCTTTGTATAAACAATGCCATGCTTCCAAAAATTTAACAATATCAAAAAATATAGCAACATGTTGATTCTGTACAAAAGCACACTGTATATCAGCTTATTGATTATTCTCTCTAGTAACTTGCATAAACAGCTAGTTAGAAAGATAAGTCTATAGTTAGTCGGGAGATTTTTTTTATTATCAGGTTTAAGACTCAATACCCTGCTGACCATGCAAGATTATAAACTGCCAAAAGCTAAAGTTTGGCAGAGCAACTTAAACGCTTAAGCATAGCATTGTGTATTAAATTGGCACGTTAAAACAACTGACAGATGTTTTTTTTTTGTTTTGTTTTAATTTTAATCTGTTAATTTTTTTTTTATTATCATCACTGAAAGCGTCAAAATAAACATTGGCCTGACATTTGAAACATTGAAAGGATCAGTAATAATTTGATCACCCGACAATAATCCACTAATAGAACTCACACCTTACATACACCTTACCAACAAGAGTTCTCAAATTAATTAATGTTACGTATTTTGACCATGGTTCTATTTTAGCTTTACTGCAAGTTTTTTGCGCAACAGCGTTGTACTTCAAATAATCAAATAAATTTTCTTCAATTGGAAAGTTATTAACCCTACCTTAGCTTGTTTACAAACAAAATTTTACCAACGGGTTTTCTGCAAGGTTTCTCTGGGGAGTACTTACACGCACTGCTTGTATAATGAAATCGGTGAAAATTTCAACATCTTTGTTAATACTGACCTAAACACTGTCATCATAATCAAACACATCTTAATCAGCATATTTTATTCTCTAATGATGACTGTTTTCATATTTATAAATTTTATGTAATACTTGGAGAACAAATTTTAAGGTCTAAATTCATTTTTTAAAAAATATTGGCAAAGTTACAACCTCGCACATTGATTCAACTTAAACCCCACACAGTGTTATGAGCGTTAAAGTCACCCATAAACAGAAATAGAAATTGTAATTGTAATTAATAATTATTCAATCTAAACATACTGTTTGTGAAAATAAAAGTAATTAAACTTCCACTGCTTCTAACTGAATCTTAGCCTTATTAGACTTTGACTAAAAATGAGTTGCTACATTAGTTGGTTTTGACCCGATACAAACCAACATCTTAGATAGTTTAGATTTAAGATTAACCCCATCTTTAGTAGTTTTGGTTTAAGTCTCACTCGTTGTGACTTTAGTCTAAATTAAACTATAGTCAGTTTTAGTTTTGAGCTTAATTTTGATTCTATACATTAAAGTCCTAATTAGGAAAAGTTTATGCACCAGCAGTAAATGTTGTTATTGGTGTTTGTTGAACAATAGGTATTTTAACAGCTGCAGCAAATGATCTAGACAAGGTAGAAGCCGTAATTGCTATGTACTTTTTTTGAGCATCAAAATAAAATAGTTTGTCTGTTACTTTGATCTTGGCTATCTTCCTTTCCTTTTTAACTTTTGGGTAATCTTGAAAATATACAGGATGTTTACTCCTATAATTCACTTACCTTGAGCATAGAATAAAATTGGTATTTTATAAATTTTCAAATTGATGAAGTAACTGCCTAATAATAAATGTGAAAAAAACTGTCTGCATTCACTTTTCATGTAGCATCGATAATGACAAAATGCCTGACTTAACATTGAATGGACATATTTTAACATTTGCTAATAAATCTACCAAATTTCTGTGTACTATTATAGATAAAACATTGAGCTAGTCAGCACAAATAGATAAAATTTGTAGTAAGTTAGGCAGGTCTGTCTTTAGATTCACTGACCTAACAAAGTTCTAGATTAAAAAGCGATTTTAACTAACAGCATTATATTGTGGGACAAACAGCAGATTTTAATAAAGTCTTTGTCCTACAAAAACGTATAATTAGAATAATTTATAATTTTAACTACATAGAGTCTTGTAGAAGTTCTTTCAAATGACATAAAATACTAACTGTTCCAGCCATCTATCTTTATAAATTATATGTCTGGATCGATGTATCTACACAATTGAAAAATACCTGTCTTAACCTGTCTCTAATTGCAAATTTCTATTGTCGTTATATCAAGACATGTTATTGTCAAAACGTCTGTTTATATACATTTTTATATTTTAAATGTTATGTGTTATTGTCTTGTATTTTTGATCTGATATTATTTATGTTGTGCACTAAATTGTTACTATTAATTAATTGATGTAATTTCCATAACAAGTTACAATTGGCCTATGGCTAGCATACGTAATACATACATATTCTAGTCTATTCTATTCTATAATGGTGAACTGTTGCATAGATCAGGGTCATGTTCCTCCTTACTGTAATTTACACATGTTGCAACACCTAACTGCAATGTGTCCACAACATATGCCACCTTATCTTTATCTAGAAACTGTTTAGAATCAAATGTTAAGATCATATATGTTGTATCTCTGACATTACCATTTTTTTTTGCGGATTAGTTTTTTGATATCAATTACGCTTTGCAACATAACGTCAATTCTTGTTTGCATTTGTCAACAGTTGTGTATAACAACACGTATCATGAAATAGCTCTCTTAAAAATATTTAAAAGTTTATGCAGCTCAACTCTCAAAGCATTATTTCTTAACGACTTGCATTCCTGCAAATTAAGAAGAAAAAAACTTCCTTTAAACTTTGGCCACTTTCCAAACATTTAACTATCAAATACATAATAAACTTTTTCTTTGCAGTAACACAAACTTCGTCAATTTCATCGCTCAATCTCCTTACCCACAAACTGATGCAGTCGCCAGGATAATTAAGTGATCTAGGTTTCATAAATGTAAATGAAAAACTTTTGCAAACACAGAAAATACTATCGGGCTTCAACCGTAGCACAGTGTGAACTTTTTTATTATCACTACATAAATAATTCCTCGCTCTAAAGTTATTCATGACAAACCGATTGATTAAAACTGTGTTAGGTTTAACTACTTAATTGCTTAAAAGCTCGGGCCAAAGTAGTGTGTTAGAACTAACGCTCTTCCAAACATGTGTATTAGCCCCTCAACTACCAAGATCCTCTTTTCCTGAGACTAGCGTTAGTATTCTGTTACACCACCTTATTTTGCAAGGGGTAAATTATTGCTTTACATTAAAAAAACTTTCTGTGTGTTTTTTAAAAATAGCAGATCCAACATACCAACTCCGTTGACAATACCACTATAAGACAAAATTATTAAATTATTGAATAAACTACTTGGTATAACTTAAGATTGTAGAGTTAAATGAAATAGTAGTAGTTTTGTGTTTTGTCATTTAAATATAATATAAATACTTTAAATACCACATATTTTGTCAACTTTTATTCAATTCTGCAGTATGGTATTATTCATTGAAGAAACTGTGTCAAATATAATATAAATTGCATATTTATGACACAAAAACGTGCTAATAAAATTGTGTTTAATCTAAAATTTTGAGATTCTTGTAAAGATGCATATAAATAGTTAAATATTATGACATAGTACATACATATTTGAAGTATTTGTATTTTGTATTTAAAAATATAATTTTTTTCAAAACAAATAGAGATTACTATCAGTATGGAATAAGGCATTTTATAGTTCCTAAACATCACACAAGTTGTACAGATCTAGCATTATGCATAATAGCAGCATACTGTTTAATAAACTTCCAAAAAAGATAAAAAAATTTAAAAAAAACATATTTTTAAAACTTGAATCAAACAAATGTTAGTTAAAAAACCACTACTTGAAATATTGTAATTTATGTTGTAATATATACTGTTTTTTTTGGCGTTTATGTAACCTGTTTCTATTTTCATTATGGTTACAAAATAAATGAATTACTATTATTATTATTAAATAACTTAAATAACCTAAAATTATATAAAGCGGAAAAAATCATAGCTTGTTAGCCGGATAGAGTTGTAGAAGATAAGTGACTTATGCCCGATTGCACCAACGCAACTTATGGTGCAGCTCAGCTAATACGGTTTTACAGTAAGAACGCTTCAAATTTTAGATTTTGTTGTACTAATTAAATGTGTCAGGGTCTTACCATAGCATTAAAATACGTTTAGCAACTGCGCAAAATGCAATTGAACATACTAACAATATATATAAACAAAAAAAGTTGTGTCTTAAAAGTCCTAAAACGCAATGAAAATCATTTGTAATTATATTATTTTATAGTTATTCAATTACTTACTCTAATATTGTTCTAACTATTATAGTTAATTTTACTTATATTATTATTTTAAAGTAATTTATTTTTATAGACATTATTCTTCATGTCATCAATGTTTATACTTTTAATAAACATAACCAATAAAATAAGCTTAAGTAAAGAAATCAACTACTTGAGATGTAAGACCAACATGTGTCAATGTGAGCTATAATTTTATGTTGGTGCAAGGTTCTAAGGAGACTTTAAGAAGTAAGCAATCATAAAGCTTTAGCTACAGTTTAAGGTGCATTGATGCAAACGGGCATTAACCATTTAATATTATCTACCTTGAAAAAGCTATGGTTAAAATATTGATGAACAAAATTTAAATTCTTTTCTAAAACACAATCATTAGTGAAATTAAATTATAAGCTATAAACTAAGTCAATGTTTGGTTGACTAAATTGGTTTGTGAAACAGACTAGGTTTTGTTCTGGAAATTTAATTTAAAGCTATGATTGACATTGTGGGCGGTTTGCCTTGTGGATTAAAGCCACTTGCTCTACACTTTTATTTTTATTTGATAACTAGTTTGATCTATTTAGTAGTCATTGTCGAATAATTACCACCAGTTATAGAACAGGTTAGTGGTATAAAGTTTAATCACCAAAATATAACTAAATAATTTTTTTTTTTCAATCCATCAGGATAATTCAAAAGCCATTGGTCCCACCAACATTTTTTAAACAAATTGCAATAATTACGGGACGGTGTAAAATAGCTGTAAAAGTTGTAGTTGCATCTAAATGCGTTGGTGTAACAAAGCATTAATGATGCTTTAAACATCAACAACCATATTTTAAACTTTTAATATTGATATTAGTAATTACTTATTTGGAATAAAATATAACAGATTATAAATAAAAAATATAAATATTAAATACAGTCGATAAAAATGCAAATACTTCTTAATGTTACAAAAAAATCTAAAAAATCTATTAGTTTTAGATTGACTATAATTTAAGTAACTTAATTTTAATTAGAATTTTAGGAAGATTGTTAAATTTTAAAACGTGATTCAAGACATTAAAATTGTACAATGATTAATGCTTGTAAAATAAACCTGATATTTATGAACAACTATTTTTAGTAACGACATTTAAAATACAGCTATGTACATTTGGCAATTAATAGACAAATTTTAAATTCAAAAGACACGGAAGTTTTTTTCAAGATTTATTTTTATATTTCCAATAAAAGTACTATACAAATACCAATTAAACACTAATACCACATAAAAAACATATAAGTTGCTTTTATGTTATTTGTCACAAATTATTTATTGTTTTTTTTTTATTTATTGTTTTTGCCAATGCTTTATATACTTTGTAAGTGCAAAAATTATAATTTGATAAGAGAGCAACAATCCTATATTTAATGTAATTTATAATCGTTAATAATCAAATATATAGTAATATTTTTAATTTAAATTTAGTAGATGTGTTTAATAGTATTAATAAACTCAAAGTTAGTTTGGAGCACAAAATAAATATAACCAAAAACACATAATTTTCTTAAACAAAAAATTATATTTAAATTTAAATAATTAAAATAAAATTTGTATGCTGATTACGTAGTAAATCAAACAAGTTATTAAAAACAGTTTGATCTAAAACAAAAAGTAGCATATATTATGTTTATTTTTCTAATAATATCACCTTGATTTATATTTTCGTGTTAGCAAGTTGTACTTATTGTGTATATTTTTGATCATATTGCACCATTATTGTTACACAACAATAAAATACGCTTCATTTAAAGTTGGATTGCTTTCAACACTACATGTATGTGTTTCAAATAATACATAAAGCATCAAAATCGATTTGATCGATATGTTTTATGTGCCTATAAAACGCTTTGTTACCGGTCAAAATATGTATAATAATAGTTCGTAATTTTAACTTATGAAAACACTTTTAAATGTAAATGCAATAATGGTTGTTAGTAGTTTATTTTAATTCACTAGATTTTTATTTATAGGAACATCATAAAATTCTTGTTTATATGGTTTTAGTTTCAACAGTATTAACACAAGAACAGAGTTTTCACATGACTATAATATTCAATAAAAATGCTAAGCATAAAACATAGCCAATAAAGCTTATTCTGAACATCAGATTGTTTGTTTTTTTTTAATGTAAATTTGAGTTTTGCCATATTTCATTTAGGTCTTGTATTTTGTTTCAAAAAATCTTGTTTGATTGTTATTAGCTATAAGGTCTCCTACTAAATATGAAACTGAAGGTTTTTTAAATATTAGTCATAAATTCATATTTTTCAAATTTGTAGAATACATGTCGGAATTTTAAGTTTTAGCAAACTTGCTAAACTTTTAATACGTAATTGTAGTGTATTAAAAATGTGATAGCCGAGATTTAATTTTGAAAGTCAAATATTTTAAAATACAAAATGTTAAGTTATTTTGATGCCTTAAAACAAAATGTAAAATTATATTTTTGAGTTTAATGTTTTTTTTAAGACGGACGTTTTTTAATAAATTAGTTTAAAACGGATTTTTTAAAATAAAAATTATTTTAAGATTTGAGTTTCCTGTCCAATCAACCAACTATTTCCTTTTAGACTATTAGATCTGTCTGTCTGTTTTTTTTTTTAATTTAAAAACTAATGACATTTGAAAACAGCAAAAAATCCAATTTTTGGACAACCAACCGTTAAATTAAAACTACTAACCAGTAATTAATAGTCTAAGTCAGGAGCGGCGCTAAGTACTATAGTAATTATATGTAAAAAAAAATAATATTAAAATTATAAATGCACTCGCATCAGCAAAAGAAACAAAAAAAGGGTCGAGATTACATATACCGGCTTTATTCTATGCGATTGTTTTGCCCGTTATACAGTTTTGTCATGTATTAGACCTACGTACAGGCTGCACGTTAGACATTACAGTGCAATAATCACCAAAAAGTAAATGACTTCTTAAAAGACACTGACGACGACACACCGTTATATAGCGAATGACCTTCTCAAATCAGACAAATGATTTTAAAATTAAAAACTTGGTCTGCTTTTAGACATAATCTAATACCACATAGAATCTAAATGTTTTTTGTTTACCGATCAATATAAGTTTCGACGGAACTACTCAGTAGTCCATAACAAAACTTAGTTATTGACCACGTTATCACAGGTTTCAGGCTGAAACACACATTTGACAAGGTTTGTCAAGGACACTAAAGTTTATTTTTAAAACTGCACTTATTAATTTCCTTGCGTTTTATAAAGGTGATAGCTTTATATCTAAACCGCAATACTGTGGTGTTAAACTTTTGAACGACGTTCTTATTCCGTGGTCTGATGCTGTCATGTATCTTGGTTTTACTTTCAATAAAAAGCTTACGTACAAATTACACGTACAGTCCATTCTACATTCTAAACAAAGCAATTGATTAGCAAACAAACCTGCTAATTTTAATTCTTAGGTGGAACAGCAGCATGTCGCTTTTGAATAAAATTTGGATGAACACCATCATTAACAGACTAAACCAAAAATCATGTTTGAGTCTTTAATCTAGAGAACAGCTGCAAACACGCACTTCAATTAACTCTGGGTCTTCCAAAATCTTACTTTACAGTAGTTCGTTGTTGAAAACAAAAAAAATTGTAATGATTTCAGTATCATACCATCTGCGCCAACACATCATAACGTAGACTAAAAAGTACTTTGATAATTTCGTTGTTCACCCCAACCTATAGGGCGTCTTAACCAACTTTATTTTAAAATACAGTTTTCAAACGGAAGATAAATGAGCCTTACCGTCTCATACTTCTAGGCATGATTTGAGTGAAGTTTAGTCTGTAAGCACTCGTCTTTAGAAAGTGAAACAGACAGTCTTAAAAAAATTATATTCTAAAACCACAAAAAAAAATCGGTGCAGTTGAAGCGGACCACCAGCTAAAACATCAACCAAACCAGAGCAAAAACCAGATAAAATCCAATTCATAAAAGTCTATCACTAATGCACATTTTGGTAGCATCGGCAAGCAATCTCCAGAGTAGCCTCTTTACCTGCCAGCATGCCAAAAGGACCAAGCAACATCTGCTTTGCAACCCAGTGAAACAAAAGTGTATCTGCGGAGTTATTACACAAAAACGCTGCATCTACCTCTAGCGCACACAGATGGACCCAGGCGTATAGCCTAGTACAGATGGCAAAAACTGAATGTCAGACAAACTGCTAGTCAAAAACACGGAAACAACTCCTTAAAAAAAATTCTAAGTTTCAATTGAAAACTAAAAATAAATTGTAAAAACGGATCAAATCTGCAACACAGTATCCAAAAAAAAATCACAACTACCCTTGAATTGGCTAACAAGAAAAAACTACTTGTACACCAACAAACGCCCCACTCTTACGCCAAATGAGCGTTTTACCACCGTTTCAACGCCGATTCACCAATCCCAGTTTGTATCTAAATGTACTTAAAACAAAGAGCCACCACAATAGCCGCAGGCTTCTCTACATCTGGAAAACAAAATGTTGCTCATGACCTGGTAGACAACAAATTACAAAAAATCCGAGTTTCTGAGCATAGCAACTAGGACCTATCGACCGAATTTAGTGTAACAAAGTAAATTGTTATCAAACAAGTTAAACATTTTTTTAACTCTGCAATAATAGCAGTAAATTGCAGAAAATAATTATTAAAAAAAAAAATTACAATAATATAATGCAAAAGCGAATCACGGACCACGGCGCCCCTAACGTATTGCGCCCTAAAGCGGCGCTTACCTTGCTTACCGCCTAGCGCCGTCCCTGGTCTGAGTGCTCCGTCCTTACACCAAACTAGTTATTAGAAGATTGAATCAATCACCCTGTTATGTCATTTTAGAGACAACTGACATTTGCAGACAGCAAAATATCTAATTTCTGAACAACTACAACTTGCGTGGGTAGGCATGACTTCAATTGGAATTGGCTTTTTATTTCAATTTTTAACTAAATAATAAAAAAATAATTTTGAAAATATACTAAGTTCAGTAAACTGCTAAATATACATAAATTAAATTTATTATAGTTAGTTAAAAACACGTTTTTTAAATTATTAGTTAAGTAAAAAAAAATGATTTGTATACTTTTCAATTTAACAACAAAAAATAGATATACTTACTTTTATGTTAAAATTATGTTTTTTACAAAATTACAACTTGTTTCGGAACGCGGAGTCTAACTGAAATGTTGGACATAGGTTATTACATTGATACAACCAGTTAAAGATAGAAATAACAACAATAGCTAATAGCCAATTTTGTTTACCTGCAGCAACAAAAAGTTGAGTACCAATATGCAAAAAAAAATAGTTGGAGAAAGAAATTAAATATAGTTTAAGTGTAAGTGTAATTAAAGAAGTTTAAAATTAAATACATTTATAAAGATACGCTTGATACATTTAGTAACCAATGCCATTTGTATGTGACTGTAAAAATAATAGATTCCTTGCTTGAAAAAAATTAAACTCACTAAAATGTCATAGTGACCAAATATTATTGTTGTGAGAAAAATACATCAAAGAATTATTTGAAGACATAAAGCTCAGAATGACTACAAAACAACATTTAGCAAAAGTTGAACAAGAGTGTAGCGGACCAGATATAACCAAACAGGAAATAATACATGCTATAAAAAAATAGTAAACAGAAAGTCATCCGATCCAGATTAAGTACAACCTGAAATATTTAAATTAATTGAAGAAAAACATCTTCACATCATAGTAACTCTGTTTAATAACATAATATACTCAACAGGAGTAATACTAGACAAATGGCTGACATCAACGTTTGTAACACTCTCCAAAAAAACAAACTCAAAGCTAAAGTAGTCATCATTTAAGACAATCTTAAAATAATCTTGGCACTAGTAAACGGCCTTAATGCAGAGATGGCTAGACAATAACCAAGATCTATACATATGTTTTATTGACTAGATATAAAACATAAAAAAAAACAACAAAAATGCATACTATCAGCCATCTTATTTAACATATATGCAAAAAAATCATGAAGACAAAATAATAGGAATAAAAATCAATAGTATACCCATCAACAACATAAAATATACCAATGCTACAGCAATAATTGCAACTAACTCAAAAAACCTTTAAAAAAATGTTAACAGAATAACAGACACAAGACTAACAAAAATGAAATAATTTATAATGATGACAAAAACAACACAAAACAACAAAAACATCTATATACACAACAAAACCTATAGAAAAAGTTACAAATACGACTACTTAGTTAAAAATGTATATTTTTGTAAAAAAAGATTATTTACTAAAAACTAATAAAAAATAATAAGTTCATTGTCAGAAATTATGTTATCAACGCGAATTTTGTCATCTGGTTCTTTATAATCTCGAGCTATGCTAGGTTTAGGTCTTTGTAGGTGTTTCCATATCTCAGGTATGATTGGGACTAAAATTGTATGCAACTGTGTGAATGTGTTATCAACCGTATAAAATGTCAAATCAAATTTCATTCACAAATACATTTTAAGAATGGAAAAAAAACTTCCAAGACTGGTTTAAATTAAAAGGAAGGTGATTCAAATTTTGTGTCATATTTAAAGTAGACTATATTTCTTTAAACCTAATAAGTTTTCTATTTTTTTTTTTAATAAAATTAACTTAAAAAAATAAAACATTTTGTTTGTCATACAAATTGCACTTTAATTAAAGAAACCAGCAGTTTCCAGTTTTTGTAAATATATATTTGGAAAATTTTTATTGCAGCTTTTAATTATAGCAAAATACCTGTCACATAAGAAGAGCGTGATGTAGTGGTCTAGGCATACAACCGCTGCACCAAAAATCGTGGTTATAATTCCTCCTTTTTACGGCCAAAAACCTTCTGTGATAGAGTAGATAGAGATCCTTTGTAATATAAGGTGCCAGCATTACGTGCAGAGATGTAGGCCTATAACCAAAAAGGATAAAAACACGGCTAATTAAATAAAAAAGAAGAAGACCTGTCACATTCCATGTGTGCCAGGTTTAAAAATTTATAATAAACTATTTTTAAGTGAGTGGCTTTTAGTAAAACCATAAACATTTTAAAATGTTTTTATTTTTGTTTTGTCTCCCACATGAATTAGGTATTATTTTAATTACATTTAGGCCCGTTTGCACCATGTTGGCTTAAATCGACGCTTAATTAAACTCTAGTTAATTTTAAGGGTAGTTTTAATTTTCATTACATTGCACCAACACGTTTTAAGTGTAGTTTAGCAAACTGAAGTTTAAAATAGATTACACATGGCAACATTGCACATTTCTAGTTATTTTACAAAAACTGTTGGTATTTGTGTCTATTTCTATAATAAAAATGCTTAAATAACATAAAACCTAACTTTTAATAGCGTATGTCAGTGTAGATTATATTAAATTTGGACGTTTTTATTAATATTGTTGCATAGTAACGGAAATAAAGCCAAAATATCAATGCAACAAAATAAATTTTGACCTTGAATTATATTTTTAGGTTAAGTTTTTACTAAGCCGACAATATTGGCCGCTTAAGTTAAGGGTCCCTTAAAGTCATAAACTCCCTTAAATATGTGGTGCAACGCAATAAGCCACCCTTAACGTTTTAAGGGCAGTTTAAGATTTAAGCGACATTGGTGCAAACGGGCCTAAATGACACAATTTAAAAAAAAAATTAGACAAGAACTTATCTTCTGTAACCTTCTGTCAAATATAGTTTTATCCCATGTCTTCATATAAGCCTCTCTAATAAGTAAATTATGCATGCCAATACTATAGGTCCAAAATTGCCTCAAATAGTCGACTTTTGATGAGATAAGCAAAGATGTAGACATAGTTTGTGTATAAAAACATATGACTACAGTGTCCGTAGACTCTTTGTTGCTTTCCATATCCACCTTTTTAAATCAGATGTTTTTTGAAATTTTTGTCGATAGAATATTAAAGACACTTTAGTAGCATACTTGTTCTCTTCATTATCTAAGTCACACTTTAGCACGTGTCGCTATGGGGCCGGTAAAATCCTTGACTAAAATCAGTGTTAAAAATCATTCAATATTAAGACTTTAATCATTTTATTTCAGTATTTTCTATACAACTAGTATATTTTTGATACATTTAGGCCCGTTTGCACCATTATTCCTTAAAAGTGTTCCATAACTAAAGGGCACTTAAAATAAATTGTTCCTTAATTTGGATTTACATTGCACCACATAAAATAAAGTGATCCTTAGGTTAAGTTAAAGATAGATTTGACAACACTGTACAAATTTAGTAAAATTTATTCCCGCTACGTTTTTCTATCAAATTTCTGACATTAGTGCAATATTAATTTAATTAATTTAAAGGTATGGACATTTGTAGATGTTGTAAATAAATATAGAAAAGAGCATATAATGTTTGTGTTTTTACTTTTATTTGAGAACTATTAATTATTGTTGCATCATGAGCGGAACCTGGCCATTTCCAACCAAATTAAGGGTTTTTATTTTACTATCTGAAACTACCTGAACATTTAAAGAAAAATAATTCTTTCTATTTCAAAAAATGTCTGCTTTGTTTCCATCTATAAACAAATTTGTACTTTACAGGAGTTGTTTAATAAATCATCAAAAATTACCAGGTGATTGAATTTGGATGTGAGTTCCATCTATAGCACCGAACACCCTTGGAAAGGCAGCAATATTGAAAAACTTCTGGCATAATTGTCTTTTTTCTAAATTTGTTTCAGGAAATTTTACGTATGTCGGACACAGTCTTGCTACTGCCACCAAAACTTTTAACAATTCTACAAGCCGTAGATACTTGTCGAGGAATCTCAACTTCTATTATTTCTAATACATCATCTTTAAAAACTGGAAGTATTTTATAATCATTGTTCATTTTTATTATTATTGTGTAGCACTTTTACACACACTATTTACATTATTAGGTTAAGGTAATGTTTAAGTCGCAAAATTTTAGGACTTAAATTTAACCGTCACTTAAGCCTTTAAGTGTTCCTTAAAAACTTGGTGCAATGTAATAAGGAACACTCATGACTATTAAGGGTTCCTTAAGATTTAAGGAACAATGGTGCAAACGGGCCTTAGATTGTAAATACGTACTTTGTGTTTTGTTTTTTTAGAAAATAATGACTTTTGTATTTTCAAAACAACTTTATATCAAAATCAACAGAATTTCAAATATTTTTGTCAACTTCTCCGTTTATTAATCTTTTATATAAATTATCAGTTCTTGCACAAATTGTAATAAACCGTCTATTAGTTGCAAAATTTTGGTCTTTTTGAGATCATTGCTTCTTTCTAGCAACTTCATCTTTTTTAAAACAAGGTGATAAACAAACTTTAGTAGATCCTGTGTACTGTTTCTACAGGGTATCTATAAATGTCTGGGATTATGTAATTACTTTAAATGTGCCACTTTTTTAATATGTTCACCAAACTATTTACTTTGTTTTAACAGTTCAACTTCAACTATGTACGACCACCGAACTATTTCACTAGAACGCACAAACGTACATTCGATGGTTACATAATCCCAAACTTTTATAATGACTTTGTATGTTGCGTGCACGTTAAAAAACGCAATAATTTAGGTTAAAAGGTCTAAACCTGTAGCGTCGGTGATTAGCCAAAGCAGCATAAATAAACAGAAGTGAAATAAATGAATAAATTAAAAAAAAAACAGTAGTTATTTTGGGTTTTACGATCAATCTTACAACAAAGATAAATTTGCGGTTATGGTATGGGAGTGCTTTGCTACTATGACAAATGTTATCTTAATAAAATAAGGTTTAAGGTCTTGTCTATTTATATATTAAATAATAAAGAACAACATTAAGATGTTTTGCAACCTTGATGCTATTTTTGTTAACTGTGATATTAGTTTTATTTACTAAATGCGACATTAGAGTCAATTACATTTTTAAATATTTTGATTTTTAAACATTTTATTGTTATTTCAACCTACAAAATAAGTAAATACATAATAAAAAAAAAAAAAAAATTATGACCTTCAAAAATGTATCAAAAATTTGCATTACTGCTTAAAAACTTAATTAAATTAGCTTTTACTTTTTCTTTTTTTATATTCTTAAAATTTATAAGATTATGCAATCTTACATTTTAAATAAGTTAAATACAACATTATTAAGGTAAAAAGTGCGTTACTACTTATCAGACTTAAACAGATAATATTCATTTTTAATTTATATATTTTGATCATAATAGCTTCCAGACAATTCTCAAAAAAGTCTTTTTATTTTAATAAACATGAACAACAATAAAAGTAATATTCTGTATATAAGCACATATAAATTTATTTGTTATTAAATTTTATTCAATAACATAAACAACGTTTTTTTTTTTGCAGTATTTATTTGAATGTAATATTTTAACAACAAATTACGATGACACAAACTTCATAATAATAATATATATATTATAATGTTCACAGCAGTTTCTACATATTATTTCATAAAATCCTATCTAAAGATTAAACTATTTTCTTATTTTTTAGAAACTTAGCAAATCGGTTTCATTGATTGGTTAGGCTTGGCAGAACGATACATGCACCCTTTTCAAATTGCTTGACCAACCAAACCCAATTCCTATTTATAAACTCTGACATTTCTATATTAGCACCCGCATACGATGTAATTAAATATCAATCAGTTGATTAGATTAAAGTTGGCTTTTTGCAATTTACTACAGTGCAGATGGCTGAGATTTATTTAAAGTCAAATAATATGATAAATTAATTTGCAAAATTATATTTGACTCCCATTACATACTTTTATACAAATATATGTATAACTTGTTACTTATTTGTTATCAGCAACATATGATATATAATAATGATAAAATCAATATTACTGTTTGCCTTTTGCAAAGTTGCGAATAAACATGCAATATATCAAATTAGATATCCATGCAAACATGACGTGTAAAAATGTTCCCTCCCAATATTACTAGAAACTTTTAGTCATTTATTACTAAAATTTATGTCAAAATAAATACAAATATTTGAAATTTTAAAAGTATTATTTTACTGTGCCTTACAAATAGAAAAATGTAAATTATAAAAATTGTATTGAAATAATAGCTAAATTCACTCATAATGCTAGTAAAATAATTGGTTTGAATAATAATTAGTATGGCTGTGGAGTTTCTCTTGTACTCTTTACAACCTCTTAATAAAATGTTGCTAGTAATCTATCTGCTATAATTATCTGAAAACAAACCACAATAGTTTAAGTAATAAATAAAAACAGTAAAATTTTATTAATGCAAATTAATTAAAATACCAAAACTAGAAACTTATCAGTTTGGAAATTTCTAGTTTTGATATTTTATAAAAACCTAGTAAAATTGTTTATTTTTAAGGTTTTTGTTTTTCTAATTTTTTTAGAACATATTTGGGACATTTTTAAAATTTCAGTTTTAATTTATTGTTCTAATATTTTTATTACAGATAAATAATTTTAATTTGTACATGATTAATCTTTACTGACTATTTAAATATAAACCAATTTTATTGTTTAAAAGTTTATGTAACTTTTTTCTTTTTGTATTTCTTTGTAATCTTAATTGTTATATTGTTGAAGCGCTGTAGAATGAAATTAAATTTAACTTTCTAATTAATATTATTATTGTCATAAACTAAAATTTCACGTAAAATATAACTTATCAGTAAATTGCACATATAGGTATTTTATCTTGTTAATCAAATAAGTGCAGTGCTTAAAAAAATATAAAAATATATGAGTCTTAAATCAATATAGTTCAAATATGTATAATCATAAATTTGCTAGGTTTTAGATATTATACATAATTATTGACATTTAAAATCATTTTAAAATATTATATTTTTAATTTGAAATATTAAATTCAAAAAATTTACAAAGCATTCCTCATTTCACAATTTCTGAAATAAATCAATATTGGCGGTGTTATATTATTTTTGCACTAACATAAAAAAACTTACATTTTACAAACAAACAAAAAAAAAAAGAATAGTTATAACAAAATCAATAAAAAAGATTCAAATTTGCATGGCATCTTCTAACTAGAGATTTGTAAATTCCTCTAATTTAATTCACACTATTTCTGATGTTTGTGGTGCGATCCATACAATTGATCTGGCGCATTTATTGGCAATCCAATAAAAATTGTCAAGTTCATTTAAAATTGAAGACCCCTTGAGGTTTGTTAGTTTTTCTATGCGTCCCGTAGAAATTGAAAAACTATTGCCTGGTTGCCGAAGAAAACCCAAGAAATAATATACTTCTCCCAGAAGGCCAAAAATAAAACTAACTAAATTAACTAACTAACTAAATTAGAAGTCAATATGAATAAGTAAAAAAAAAAACATACAAGAAACCCTTAGGAAGATCCGGTAACAGACAATCCTCTACTACCTAATATAGTAATCTGTTCCATGGATTTGGGGCAACAAATTAATGTCTATAGGCGTAACAAAAAAAAAACAGTTACAGATTTTTTTAAAAACCCAAACTCGGCAAGTATAGCTAAGGTCGTAACTGCAAAGCCAAGGCTTTTGGGAGCAGCTAGGCATAAGCCCCAAATATTAAAATATACACAGAAAACTCAGGCAACTAAACCAGCTAATGCATCAAATAATAAGACAACAATATAACAGCAATATTTGCAAAACCAAAACATGACTAGCAAAAACAAAAAAGGATTTTTAAAAGGACCTTTAAGGACACTGTCAAAGGTTTTTAAATGTCTACTTCAACTTTAATGAAGCAAAAACTATCTAGACTACTATTGTGAGTAAGATTAATAATATGAAAAAGAGCAAAACTTAGAAGGAATAGTATTTATTTATCTGTTCATTGCACAATTTTAACTTAGGTTATTTTAATGTTAATTTTATGGCCTAACAGCCGAAACCGGTCTTTAATAAATTAAAATAATAAATCAACACAATAAAGTATAAAACATTTACATTAAAATAACCGTTAGAAAGAATGTTTCTTTAAAAGAAGATTCCTAAAAATTACATGTACGGACTACCTAAACAAACAGCAACCAAAAACAATCTGTTGGAGAGTTACTGCAGCCAATAACGAGCGGGAATAACACACCACTAATCCTTGGTTGCAATGCCAACGCCCTTTACGTAACCTGAGAAAACAAGGGCATTAACTTAAAAAATATAAAACGGCTTATATTTATAGTAAAATTTAATCTTAATATTATGAACAAAGGTAATGCGCCAACGTTTTGTAATTGTCTTGTAGCAATGTTATTAATCTTAAAATAGTACGAGTCAAACAAACCCTCATTGTCTGATCAAGCATGCGTCCAATTTAATATCAAAATCTAAAAAAAGGTTCCTTTTAAAATACAGAAACAACAAAATACTAGTTACCCAAATCAAAATTTGTCCAACAACATCAAGAACGTCACATAAGTTCCTAAAGATAATAACAGATAAATTTGTCAACACCAATAAAATTGCTTTTAAAATAAGTAGTTCTACCAATGACAAGCACACCTAAAAAAAATCACTTACTAAAACAAGAAATTTGACAAAGCAAGGACAAACTAAAAAATCTGTTTAACAAAGCCAAAAAAGGTGATTGGGGTAATTATAAAACCAACCTCATATAATAATTTTATAAAAACAAACAAAAATTGTAAAAAAGAACTGCAGAGCGGTCCCACATTATCTTGTCTCTAAAAAACTTTAAGCAAAGACCAAACTAGGAACATTAAATTCCTGCAAACCAAAAACAAAAAATACAGAAAGTCGGACAAAGGTACTCTGCAATAGCTGCCGCAGACACACTTCTTTAAGTTTAAGAACTGAAATGTAACTATAACATTATGTAAACACATTGTAAAAATTAAAACCGTCGGCGGGTGATCACATGGAGGAGTACTTCTACTCTTACAGTGGTGCCCAGTCATAGACAACCTACTACACATACTCAAAGACACGAAAAGTTTTGGGGTACTGTATCAAACATAATACAAAGTGCATCAAATACCGTAAAAAGTGATGCAAAAAAAGGGCTATTAGTAAACCTAAGCAAAACGGCAATTGCATCGTTCAGAAGACAATAAAACAATGACAAAGAAAGTAAAATATTTAAAACTTACGCTTGACACTAGACACAACTTTTACACATATCTACTATAACCAAAAAATCCATTCGAAAACTCATTGCATCCAAAATAATGGTGAAATATAATGAGGACTAATATTTAATACAACCAGATGGCTATACACAATAGTGGTGAGACCAATTTCTACAGATGCAGTGCTTGTGTAAAAGGAAAAACCACCCTCAAGTGCACAATCAACTAACTAGTTGTTCAGAAAGCTACTACTATTGTTACTACCACTTCCGCTAATAGTAATAACATAAACAAAACAAACAACATACAGACTGCAAGTAAATGAATACACTGTAAACCTTCAGACTCACAGACCTAGTATAACAAATGTGTTGCATAAAAAAAAACTTTATCAATGAGATAGGATTTCATAAAAAGTTGTTACATGGACAAAAAAAATATACTTTGGATTAGTCAAAAAAACTATCTGATACACAAATGACGCTAAAGATCAGAATAGCATAAAGCTAAAATCATCAAGGACAAAGACCAAAGTTAGCAAACTTTGCTACTCTTGGACAAATATGCATTGCCTTTGCAGGCAGAAGTAACTGCTATCAAGTAGTGCACTAGGGATATAAGAAAGTAAGAACTATACTTTGGCAGACCAATAATCATCATGTTTTTTAAGTAGTCAAGCAACATTGCATTTGCTAATAATAAAATCCAAACTGGTTATGGTCTGCATAGACAGTCAGGAAGCAGTTGCCATCATCTGCAGCGTTTGACTGGTTCAGATTCCAAAAAAACAAAGGATAAAATAACCCCATGACAAATAAGCTTGCTAAAAAGAAAACAAACAAAAAATAAACTAAAACTTCTTTTGAAGTCCCATACAAAACAAAACAAAAAAACTCGCTGCAGACTTGTGGCAAAACATAGCATAGCAACTTGTGGAAAAGCTGTAAAAAAATATAATATTAAAAATATCTCTAACAAAATTCCCGCATATTACAATGGTCCTGAGTAACACACGCAAAAGCTCACAGGATTAATAACTAGACACACATGCATAGAATAAAAACATGCCGCGGGTGTATTAAAAAAGATAAAACTTGATAGACTTGCTGCGTAAACTCATAGCTTGTAAACTGCAACGCACGCCCTCCTTTAGCTAAAACAACTTAACTAAAACAGAGCTAAAAAATCGTTGGCAAAAGATTCTGAACTTTATCAAAGAAATAGAGCTAAAATAGTAAAACATCAGTAGTGTACAACAGGTTCAACAGGACCGCAGTGCAACAAGCGCCAAACGCATCAGTACGAGTTGCCTAGTGTCTTTGGAAGATGTATCCTTTCCCACGCAAAATAAATTTGAAAATCTAGAAAACCATGGTAAGGAACAAGTCTTATTCATCAATTTTTAAAACTACGATTAGCCCATTCAACAAAGACGCTTTATTGTGCTAACCTAACCTAATCTCGTACGGTGTTTTAAAGCAATTTCCTGGAATTGGCTTTGTAATAACTGTAAGTGTTACTTGTTGTAACTGCTGATGATAAAATGAGTGATGCCTGCAAAATAATGTTAATAATTTTACCCCTTACATTTGCATTGAACTAGTATTAAAAAATTTTTTGCTTAATTATTATTTTTAACATTTCAAGTGAAAATAGTTTTGTTTGTCCAACCAAACAACTGAAAAAATAAAACTTAAATTTTCAATTTTCTCACAAGCTGACGCGCATATACAATTAATTTTATAATGATTTAGTGTTGGCTAAAACTAGTTGCAGTCAATAAATATACTTTTGAATCAATAATGGAGTATATTACATAATAGGCCACTACTATCCAATATTTTATGAACACGTAGCTCAAATCAATATTTTGCAAAAATTGAAATTGATTTGTAATAAATTTGATTAAAATTATATCGATAATTTTTATCGCTAATTCATCAATGTGAACCGGAATTATTTGGTTTTAACGTGACACAGCATTTATCTTATCACAACAAAAAATGGGCTATAGAATAATCTAATCTAATAATATAAATCAAACATAAATTGTCAACTTCAACAACCATTAGCAGGTTTCTTAATTTTGTCATCAGTTAACCACACATATCAGTTACTACACAAATATTTAAAAAACTTTATATACTTGAATTAAAGTTAAAACACCTAGTGTTAATAAAATTAATTTAAAATTTGTACAGAACAGCCATTATAAATTAAAAAAGATATGATTAATCATTAATAATAGTATATCAACAAACAAACAAGATATTTAATAACAAGTATACAAATGCATGTTACGTTATGTCATATAATTATGATGTCGGCTGTAATGTAATATAATTCAACAGCAATTAAAAATCACGCATTGTAATGTAAACCCTGCAGTAGTAAGAAAAGGTATCTTTATAATAAAATGTAATAACAAGTATTAATAACAAAGAACTGATATTACTCCAGGATTTGTAACTGGTATATATAATTTCCATGTATGATTATTAAGTAGTATTAAAGTAGTAAAAAAAATTAATAAACTAATGAAGTAAATAAACCAACAATAAAATTGTAAGTGCGGTGTTTAACACTTAACAAACAACTTTTCCCCAAAACTGTTAAATTATTCTTTTTGAATAGAAGCACATGTTGCGTTCTTTAACCCCTAAGCAATCCATTGCTACAAGTTCTAACAAGTTTGCTATATACCTGTGTGCATCCAAATAAACCTTAACAAAAATAATACTTTTTTCGCTACAAAATTCTCGTTCGTAAAATACAAACTTAAAATAAAAACAAAGTAACTTAATTAAAAAAACGATGGAAATCCTAAACCCTGTTCCCAAACCGGAGTGTAAATGCAATTAAAAAAATCATATAATACACATATAAATTGCCAATAATAACAAAAAATTCCATTTGTTAATATTGGAATTGCATAGTCTTAATTATAAAATTTACATTAAATTAATTTTTAAAACTTGTTTTATAAAAAATCAATTTCTTAATGTCTACCGTTTTTAAACAAGATTTAAGTAGACATATATCAATTTAATCTAATATTGTCAACTGAAAGCATATCTAATGCAATTATATAAATCAATAAAATCAAATCAAATTGTAGTTTAATGGGATTATAATCGATTTTGGATTATAAAACTATATAAATGATTAGTTTAATTTTAAATATAAATAAAATTATAGGATACACATAAGGTTAAATAGAAAAAATATCTTATAATTAATTTCACTCAAATAAAGACCATATATTTCAGTAAATAAATGTTAAAAACAAAAACCAGAGAAGTACTAAAAACGAGAAAACCTCCACTGTTAAGGCAGCAAACTTTACGTTTTCTAGGGGGAACAATTACTTGACAAACAAATTAGGATACAAGCAAACAACAACACAAGCTACAAAATTGAACTTGAATTCTAAAAACAAAAACAACCAGGCGTCTAGGAAAGAGAAGAATATAAATAAATGCTCAATTAAAAACTCTTTTTGTTAAAAGAAGTATATTAACAAAATCACCACTTTAAAACACGGTGACAAATCTAGTTGGCGGCCTAGGCTCATTGTGGAAAACTTTCGGTAAATAACTAATTTCTTAAACAGTAACAAAAAAGACTAGAGAGAATAAATTCCTCAAAGAACTTTGTTATAAATGTTAACCAAAACAAAGTGACATAAGAGAATCTCTACCAAATTTACAAAACGCAGCAGAAAAATGACGGCAGTAAAAACTGTCTAAGGCAAACCTAAAAAGACGTATCAGAAATCAAACAAATAACAGAAACACTGCGCTACAAAAGCAAAAACCAAAAAACATTATTAGTCCAAAGATCCAAAGTGTAAACCAAAGTCATTGACTACAAAAATACAGATGGAATCAAACACCTCGCAAATATACCAATTCCTTAATAAAAATCCGTAAGCACCCAAACAACAAACTGGATAATTAAAAACAGTTGCAAAAAACCTACCAAAATTAAAAATTAATCTTACGCTCTATTAAGAAACAGAAGAAGGGTTTTTTTTAACTCTGACAAAAACAAGCCAAAAAAAATATTGAAAATATCAAAGTTAACAACGGTAGCTAATTTAACGTCAAATTAGAAAAAGATATAGTCCTCATTGTTAACCCAAACACAAAACCGGACAATAAAAAACATTAAAACGTTAGTTCTTTTGGAATTCCTTCCATTATAGCAACAAAAACTGACAAAAAAACGAATAAATTTTATAAACTGTGAACAAAAATCAAAAACTAGTAAATAAAATAAAAAGATTAAAAAACATTTTGGTTGTGCTACAATGCAAGAGAAGATAGTGTAAACAATATTCCTACAAAATATGACTGTTGACTGTTAACCAAATACAAAAAGAAAATAACAACCTACTTCTCCAATAGTGTTGAATTACTGGTACTAAAAAATCATAATAAAATGTTTAAAAAAATGCTCCAAATTTTTATTAAGAAACACAAATATCAAAATTATAATTGCAGCAATTTATACAAGAACAAATAAACTAAGATTTAAGGGCAACGCAAAATTAAATCAACTCTTGACAAACAAATTTTTTGTGAACATCAAGACCAAAAGAATGACGTACAAAGAATTAGTGCGACCAGTAAAATAAACTTAGACGTTAAAAAAACCATAAAGTAGTTAATTAAAAAAAAACAGCAAAGACAAAGCTAACACTCTTAAACAAATCCCAATAAAACGAAACAATAAAAAATATTATAAAAAACCAGAATGCCTTTAACAGAAGAACACTCGCACTTGATAAAACCCAATCCTACCAAAAACTAAACCGCTACGATGAGTAAATACGCTTCGGACATAAAAAAAACATTAGTGTGCTTACATTAGAAAAGCATTGTAGATTCCTAAAAGTAATTTTGGGACAGCAGAGACAAGTAAAGTAGCCAAACTAAACTTAGTAATAAACAACAAAAACAATACTTACAACAAAATTTTGTGAGAAAGTCAGTGCGTCTTACATTGACATTACAAGAAGCTCGCTAAGAAATCGCCAAAAAAATTGCCGGGTAAAAAATTCTGAAAGAAAAAACGTTAACTTATTATCAACAGATCAACTTTAACATCAACATAAAAACAAAAAACCACCGCCAGTAAAAAATATAAAGTCAATTTTTTACTAATGAAAGTTTGGAGCAAAAATTTGCAAAAAAAATAAAAAAAATACAAGAAGACGTATCTTTGAAATCAAACCCTTTGATTATAACAGAGGCCATTAAACAAACAACCGCACCACACTACCATCACCACATAATGTAGTCGGCAGTTATCTTAATAACAGGAAAATTATAATTTCTCAAAAAAGCGTATGGAAATTACTTTAAAAGTCTCCCAAGGCTCTGTTCTAAGCCTAACATTATAGGACATCATTTATGATAAGATCCTATACCTTTTAATTAATTTTATTATGCATTGATAAAGCCGAAAATTGCGTACGTATCTTTGTATAGAGTTCACAAGTAGATAATCAAACAAATAACCAAAATTTTTATATAAAAACTCCTCAGATATTAACCTTTACCTTTGCAACAAAATAATGTATGATTTAAAATTTTGCATTAAAAATAGCTACTTACATTACAAAATTAAGTTTTTCAAACAAGCCTAGCTATTAGCTCATCATTAAGTCTCTTGATAGATAAAATATTTATAGTTTTCTTCAACAAAAAATAGATTTTCAACTTAGACTAGAAACCTATTTATTTTTAGTAACAATATGTTGATGATATCTTAGCTTGCTTTAAAGGTACTTCACGCCAATTAGATATTTTTCCAACTTACATCAATAGTATTTATTCCAGTATTAAGTTTACAGTAGAGACTACTACTCAAAATAAAATTAACTGTTTTGACTTAACAATATGTTACGATATTAATAATCTTTTATTTGATATTTTCGTAAACCAACCTATACAGACTTAAACATTCCTTCCGTTTGACTCTGCACGCCTTAACAGTTACAAATTTGCAACCAATTAATGGTCCACACCAAATTCTCAAAAAAAGAGCTTAATAAAATCATATCAATAGGTCATAACAATGAGTTTCCAAAAAACAAAATTAAAAATATTATTACTTAGAAAAAGTATAACCTCATAAGGAAAATATTCTCTGTAAATTTAATTATAAAGTAGTCAATATAAGTTATCAAACATTTTACTCAACGCTATAAACCGTACAAATTGTATTTTAACAGTGAGAGTTATGAGTTAAGTGCAAGATATATGACATAAAATGTACGGAGAGGTGAAAATTACGTTAAATTGATTATGATTAAATGATTATCAAATACTTACAATAATATAAAAAAAAAAAAACAGATTAAGCAGGTAGAAAAACAATGGCGCTTTTTACTTAAACATTCCGCATAAAAGAAGAAATGACTATTTCAAACAAAGGAAATTTATATAAGTCGGTTAAATCAAGTTTACAAAAGGATTATTTTATATAATTTATAATAATTTTAATTATAATAACTTTATTGTAATTTTCTAACTCATTGTACTATGTTTTACTGTCGTAAATATTCTTTGTATTTTTTCTATATTTATACTTTCATACGTCCGATGATGGCGCTGTAAAAGTTAAAACATGTTACGGTTTTTTTAAATATATTTGTAAAGTAGTACATGTGTGTGTTATATTTATTTTATAATAAACTCTTTTATAGTAACGGCCACCACCATTCAACTTTCAAAATAATTTACCTTTTCTATAGAACAGTAACTGAAAATGTGATCTGTGTACATAACTGTAATCATCTCACAAAACAAGAGTCTATGCAATAAGTTCATAAAAACTCTCCACCACCCAAGAAGACAAGATGCAATTTTTTGCATAAATAGTGATATCCTCGGTTTTCTAGAACGCTAAAAAAACCTTAATTGAGTATATAAAAAAAGTCTACAATAACAGAAAAGTCTACAAAATTCAAAACTAAAAAAAACTATGCTAAAAACTTTGTTTCTTCTCGACAACTCAGGTTGCATAAATTGTTAAAGAAATAGTTAATAAATGCTACTTTAAGAAATTACAACATCTGCTTTACAATCTCTTGCAAACATTGTATTCCAAAAAAAAAAACAGTTAAGAGAGCAACTTCAAAAAACGTTGGACCAAATGTTTGTCTTGTAACTCTTTGTTTTCATAGTTAGATAGAAATTTTCATCGTAAAAATGTAAGTATTCATTAAAAAATATTATCAGAATAACTTATAACAAAAGTATTGTTCGACTTCTTTATTACAAGATAGCAGCAAATTACAAGTATCAAAGATTAATTTGTTAAAATTATTATTATTTATTGATGATGATGATTATGATTGGTTAGTCTAGTCTGTATTTCCAAAATATTGACAAATAAATGCAAATAAATTAAAAATGCATTTTTTTATGTTGTGTAGAAAGGGGTTAGAAAAGCATCACCTCAAATTGTTAACCAAGATTTCCTATGAGCTTTCTCCGCTATCTTAAAAAGGCAACTAAACCTACTCTTAATTTTTATTAAGATATAAAAAAAAAATAACAAAAAGATTAAAACCGTTATTTTTTTCTGTTTTCTCCTTTCTCGTACCTTATATCATCAATTTCAACTAACAAACTTGTAAAGCATGCTAATACCTACAAAGTAATTTTTATTATTATTTTTTTAAATAAAATGTTTACTTTATATAATAGACCGCTTACTAGAATTTTAGGAAAAAATACAAGCATAAAAGACTCTTTTTTTATTGCAGATCATTTTGTTATAGCATTTTAAGCAGTTGTTTCAAGCATTTCAAAACAATTGTACGTATTCCAAAATAATTGTTTCATTTGCATAAAACTTATAATTATTAAAGACGTTTACGTGGTCAAGAATAAATTTCCTCAGACTATTTTAGCGACAAACGTGAAACGAAGACGCAAGGAACATCAGCGTATGTTAAAAATTGTCAATTCAGTAAGTGTTTACAATCCATGCTACAAAACATACAAGAATGAAAGACTAGCGTCGTTTGAATTTTGACAAAGTAAATCTAAACCAGAAAATAAACCAGAAAACCAAGTGCAGCTTGGGCTGACTTTTGATAAAAATAAATACATGTTTTGTAACAAAATATTTATCAATCAAAAGTAAAAGTAATTTATGCAGTATCGTAAAAATCAAATAAACAAAGCATTATCTTAATAAACGCAACAATAATTTTGTTTTTTCAATTTTAGAGCATATTTAGTATGTACCTGATCTTGTCTCCGCGAGACCTCAATACCACCAATATTGGAATTTGTGTGCATACACTAAGAGAATTAAAAAAGGACGAGTTAGCGCGTTGAAACATATGTAATTTTTTATAAATAATTTGATGAAATAATTAAAAAGAGAATCTGTCTCTGATGTCAAAATTGTAAACAAAGTTTACAAAAAATTTAGGAACATGTCATTATGATTATTGATAAACATTTGCGCAATTGCGTACAAGTTATAAAATTTAAAAAAAAATGATTCAAACAAAAAAACAAAAGCCCTAAAAAAAAACTACAAGTTATTCTCAAAACTGCAAAAAATTGAACGCGGCAATATTAGAAGTGTTCTTTGCAAAAATACTTACACTTACTAACTTACATGTTTATGAAATAATAAAACAATTTACTATATTTTTATCAAAAATTTATTCTTACAAAAACACTACTAGTTTTGGCTCTACTAGAACTTTCTACAGATGAAATAAGTTATATAAATTAAAGAATGAACAACAACATTATATATAAATATATAAATTTCAAAGTTAGGGGATCAGAGTTACAAAAATGATTAAGAAAGAAAATGACTTTTAAAAATTACAGTAATGAGCATGCGGTACTAATGGTAACATACATTGTTGGATCGATAACCCAACATTGTTTAATGTTGTTTATAGGAACAATTGATATGATCATGTCCGGCAGTAAAATTGAGTAAACAAATTTTTTTTGTCATGCGTATTCAAGAGCTCGTCATGCTTTCATTTTGTCACACGTCACACAATCTATACCTACATGGGGTAGTGTAGAAACAAGTTTTTTTTCTGGATAAATATCATGACAACAACTAGTAGTACATGAAAAAGTCATGTAACTTAAATTGTAGAGCAACAAAAATTAAAATGGTCGCAATTTTTGTCACATCGGAAAGCCGGTTTATCGTTTTTTTGTTTTTTTTTTTCAACAAGGCAAAAACAACTCATAAGAAATCAATAACTTGTGGTTAAGCTTTTCGAACTCCCTACTACACAATATAAAAAAATTGAAACTTTTAATTCATTTGCATTAACAAAAGTACATAGTTACTGGACGGCCAAGTTACAAAGATAACTCTAGTTTTAAAAACTGTGTGAGGTTAATTAACTTCAAATTAACAACATGCATTTTTTACAAGCCTTGCTTAAACTTTTGCAAATTAAGTTTGATATTTAACTAGTAAAGTTGATGCTTTGCCCATTCTCGATAATAAAGTATTTAACCTCAAAAGTTGAAAAGTCCAAGACAGATTGCAACAATAAGACAGTTGGTACACATCAGAAAGTTGAAAATTCAGTTTCCGAAATATACTGCAATTTCTTACAGAAACCGGTTTTTGCGACTATATCCTAAATTGTTGTATAAATCGTCGAGACCATTATTATGCACAAGAGAAAACGTCGGATGCAAGAACTTAACTTTTAGTTTTTCGGCGTACCTAACAGTCAAGATCTTACGCCAAAGGCAGAGCATGGTGCAACCGCTTTACACAAAACATTAGCAGTAGGGCTAGTGCGGAATGCTCTAGTTGATAAACAACTTCTTGTATGATGAATAGAATCAACAATATGTAATGTGGATAGAATGCAAAAGCATAGATTAGTTTTGAAAACACCAAAACGCGATGCAAAAGTAGCATTCTTTTCCGATCCGCTTCTTATAATTTTCCACTCAACAACTTCAGCAAGTTCAGTGCCGGAACACATCTTGATCTCAAATTTATTAAAAAGGGACGCCAAATCAAGGCACAATCAAATGTAAAACCAAGATATCAAACACTTTCCTGTACATAAATAAGTTCTCTTCCAAGATGTAATAAAGAGTTACCGTGTGGGGTTTACTTTCTACAAAAATAAATAAGCAATGTTTAACTGGTAAAAAAAGTAAATTCATTGCTATTAGCTCTGTTCAAACTGCAGTTAATTGCTAATTTAAGTTCTCGTTCCAATGTTAGGTTTTTTTTAGTAGGCACAATAGATATCTCATTATACATACATCCGCTTGATAAACTGATTTATGCCGTTAATGGCTAATAAATAACGTTACGCATAAAATAGAATCTTAAGGTATACCATGTTGTTGCTGACGTATGCCCAAGATGCTGTCACTTACACGTACCTTAAATGAACTGAAAATTACAAAACTTTGTATAAACAATGCCATGCTTCTGCAAATATCCAATGAAGCGTTTGTAGAACATTTTACTTCCAAGTCATATCATATGCATTTGCAATGTCAAAGAATACAGCGTTGATTCTGTACAAAGACATTTTTAATGCTGTATCCAGCTAAACAAAATGATCAGTCATAGAACAATGACATTTTAAACCACCTTGTATATTAGCAATTGGGTCTTATAACCAAGTAAAATGCTTATTGATCATTCTCTCTAGTAACTTGCATAAACAGCTATTTAGGAAAATAGGCCTATAGTTTGTCAAAAAAAAATTATCTTTACCAGATTTAAAAACTGGTACTATGATAGCCAGCTTCCACGACACAGAGAAGTACCCTTATGAACAACTTAAATGCTTATTTTAAATAAAATCGGCACTTGAAGCAGTATTGTGCGCTTCAGATAATGCCAAATCAAATTCTCAAACATTGAGCGTTGCGTAATATATTTTGTCTTTGTCGAAAAAGAATGACAAAAGTATTTTCTCAATGTTAGTTTTGATCTCTTAAAAATTTTCATTGTAATTCTTATCACTGGAAGCGTCAAAAAAAACATTATCCAGAATATTCAAGATATCAAGCAAA
Organism: Tachinus rufipes; assembly: GCA_963932245.1. Taxonomy (NCBI): domain Eukaryota; kingdom Metazoa; phylum Arthropoda; class Insecta; order Coleoptera; family Staphylinidae; genus Tachinus; species Tachinus rufipes. The sequence goes on along the minus strand of OZ010741.1, from coordinate 57,127,968 downwards.
TCGGTGATATTTAATCACCTGAAAAGTAAGTATTTTTACATTTATTTAAGGTAATTAAATCCATTTCTAAAAATTAATTGACCAAGTTTCAACAAAAGTTGTTCAAGTAATTGATTAATCATACAAATGTCTAAACTGACATTTGGCAAAATCTAGATTTGCAAACTCAGTAAGAAAAAAAGTTGTAATTGAACGGCTAATGCTTCTAATAAAGTGTTGACACAAAGTTTATTGCTGACAATTGTATCAAAAACCAATAAGATCGCTCCACCTTTAGCACAATTTATACAATCTTTCCAATAAATAGTATAACCACAAAGATTAAATAAACCTTAAAATTAATTTCTTGTTAGAAAATGCAAATAAGTAAATTTTTGCCTAATAAAATTTTCAAAAACTTGTAATGTGTTTTATATCCATTTCAGTTCTATTGTATAATGATTGAGCTACGTTAAAAAAGCAGTTTTAAATCTTTGTTATTCTGATCTAAAGTATCATCTGAATGAATAAAATTTTCACTAGTTGACATTATTTCATCTCACATCCATTGACTCTGACAACATGTTAATATTAGGGTCTGTGGGCGCAGGATTGCTAGAATCCTGCACCTCAAGTGACGGTAGTCTAGATTAAGCTGACGTCTTTGCAGGTTTTGACTCAAATTGAGTCTTAAATAGCTTAGGCTTTAAAATGAAAGTTGTCTCTTTAGTTGATTTTGATCCGCTACAAGCCAATACCTTAGATGGTTTAAGCTTAAGATTAGCTCCATGTAGTTTAAGTTGAAGTTCCACTTGTTGATACCTTGGTCCAGATTGAACCGTCGTTTTGATTTTGAGCCAAATAGGCCTACAAACAGTTTTTAACTTTTTACATTAGAGTCTCTATTAGGAAAAGTTTATGCACTAGCAGTAAATATCATAATTGGTGTTTGTTGAACAATAGGTATTTCAACAACAATTGCAGCAAACAATCTTGCTTACGGCTACAATTTACACATAAATGTTAACTGTTGTATAGATCAGAGTCATGTTTCCTTTTACTGCATTTTGCAAGTGTTACAACACCTGGACACTTAACTGCAGTGTATCTAAAACGTTGGCAGTAGAAACACCTCAATAAGTTAAGAATAAACAGGCTAACCGGGCAAGTAACATATGTCACATTAACTTTATCTGGGAGCCGTTTGGAATCAAATGTTAAGATCATAGATGTTGTATCCCTGACCTCGCAATCTTTTCTGCGGGTTAACTTTTTAATATTAATAACGCCTTGCAACGCCAGTTTTTGTTTGCATTTATCAACGGTTGTGTTTAACAGCTCATGCCATAAAATAACTGCCTTGAAAATATTTAAAAATTTATGCGGCTCAACTGTCAACGCAATATTTCCTAACGACATGCATTCCTGCATTTTACTGTTTTCCATTCTATTTTTGTTTTCAATAAACAAAGTATCGTCTCTTAACTTCTTTCACAAACTTAATGTTTTATTCATGATATTAGAAATAGTCTTGAAAATTAGAAAAGGCAAAACGTCCTTTAGACTTTGGACACTTTCCAAATATTTAATAAACAAATACCTAATAAACTTTCTATTTGCACTACCACAAACTTCATTAGCTCTCTCGTCTGCAAATGAGCAAAATCGTTTAGTTAAAGGTTTAGAATCTACCATAATAAATTCCGTCAACTTTATTGCTCAATTTTTCCACGGAGCCACATATAAAACGCTACATCACAAATTGATGCAGTCGCCAGAGCTAATTGAATGATATAGGTTTTATAATAAAAGACTTCATCGAACACAAATAACACTATCGAGCTCTAACCGTAGCACAGTGTAAACATCTATCATCTATCACTACATAAATAATTCCTTACCATAAAGTTTATCATAACGACCCAATTGATTATAACTCAGTTAGGCTTAACCATCCGTTTTTCCAAAAGTAGTGTGTTGGAACTAACACTCTTCCAAACATTAGTATTAGCCTTTCAACTACAAAAAAAACTCCTTTTTCTAGCTTTTGGGTCACCGTGCACGGCAAACACGCAAGTTAGTTTTACAAGATGTTATGTGAGTAATGTCAAAATTAAACTCACAATTAAGTTTGACTTGTTCGTGATAAACTGTGAATATTTTAATGAAATTATATCCTTGTCTGTTGGTTACCTTTTACGACCAGCAAAGGGACTAACAGAAGTATTTATTTGCAGCCTACTACATTTTTTTAACTCTTAACCGTCGCTGTGCGGTCATGGTGACCGCTCGCATATTTGATTTGTTAATAAAAACTTTTTCTTTTAACTTTTGTTGCTCTTATTCTCGGTACTTTCAAGTTAGACCATAATTAATGTGTATCTCAAAGTGGGTCGGTCTTAGTACATTTATTTTGCGTCAAATAAATATTAAAGATTTGAAGCGGTCATGGTGACCGCACCACGGAATTTACGTATAGTATTTGGATTATTCGAGCAGCTTATTATTTTTTTGTACTAATTCTAGTAATTAATGTAGTTTAATTACCTTTTGAATTTTACGACAAAAAAATTACTCAGATTAATATATTTTATTTGTTTTGCAATTTCTTGGATTATAATTCACTCAGTAATCTATTTTTCTTAGAATATACATGCATTTTAATTGCTTTGGTTGTAATAAAATTTGCTCTTACTCCACACCCAATCATCCCCTTTTTATTATTGACATATATAAGATTGTTACCTTTACATTAAAAATTAATAATATTTTGCAAATTGCCAGTTACAGTAATCATCTTTTATAAATAGTCATTAGTGAAGATAAAACTTATAATAATAAGTAATATCTAGAAGTACTTATTTATAGTATCTACTAGTACTAACGTATTGTTTACGTCTGTTATAACGCACTATCTACGTGTACTATCTACGTATTGCACACTTAGAATTTCCAAAGAGTAATCCGGGCGCATCAAAAAGAATTTGCTATGAAGATTTAGATTACGAAGAAACTTTTAAGATAGTTTGAAAAAAGCGACAATGAATATAGTGATATGGATAGTAACAGCGAAGACAATCCTAAAATAAGTGGACATGATTCTACTTTTGAACAAGAAGACAACAATTCTATTAATGAAATTGAAGAAGACAGTGACGAACAAAATGAAAAAGTAGTTGAAAGTGACGCAGATAAAAATGCCAAACCCAAGAAAAACTATTTTGGAAAAAACAGATTTAAATGGTCATCTCAATGTTTTGTGCCACGCACCAGAACGCAAAAACTCAATAAAGTTCTACAACTACCTGGCTTAAAATAATCTGCTGGTTTGAAAACTACTGAAGACCCAATTTCTCTGTGGAAATTATTATTTTCAGAAGAAATTTTAGAAACAGTGCTGCAATATACAAACGTCAAAATTAGAGCAACCCGATCTAAATATAGTAACAAAGTAAAATATGAGCACGGCGATCTTGATTTAAATGAACTACAAGCTTTTATTGGCTTGTTATTTTATGCAGCAATATTTACATCAAACCACAAAAATATTGACCGAATTTTTGCTGCCGATAGAAGTAACCGAGAAATATTTAGATGTGTGATGAGTAAGAATACGTTTGCATTTTTGCTAATTTGTTTACGGTTTGACAACCCGGTTGACCAAAATTTAAGACTAAAAACCGATAAATTAGCTACTGTCTCAAAAATATTTGAAAAATTTGTTCCAAATTGTCAAAAAGTGTACAGCCCCGGTGCCAATATGTGTATTGATGAGATGCTTGTTTTGAGGAAGATGTAAACATAAAATGTACATGCCCAACAAGCCATGCAAAAATGAATTAAAAATTATGTGCATGACTGATGCACGTACGCAATATTTGCATAATGCATATATTTATTGTGGAAAAGACACTGATAGAACAGGTCTTGATGAAAAGTCTAAAAAGCTACTTAAATCAACACAATCAGAGTTACGGTTAATTTAGCCCATTAAAAACACCAACCGTAACATAACAGCAGACATTTGGTTTACTTCAAAAGAGTTGGTTGAAAAACTACAAGAAATTGGTTTATCTTATGTTGGTACTCTGAAGAAAAACAAAACAGAAGTACCACTAAAGTTTTTGCCAAATAAATTAAGAATAGAAAAATCAGCTTTATTTGGCTTCACAAAATTTATAACTTTGGTATCTTATGTACCCAATAAGCAAAAGGCTGTATTACAAAATTGGAATGTTTTATAATTTGACTAAAGGCGGAGTTGATGCATTGAATGAAATATGTGCAAAACGTTCATCAAGTTGTCGTTGTTAGAGATGGCCAATGGTGATTTTTTTCCGTTTATTGGACATTAGTGGCATAAACGCGCATGTTCTTTACCAGGTATACAAAAATAATCCAAAAATAAAAGGAAAAACAGATTTCATTAAAGAATTAGCAGATCAATTGGTTAAGCCGCATATGCACAGAAGAGCAACAAATGTGTATCTGAGGCGAGAACTGCGATCCGCTATTAGCAGAATTTTAAATATTGATATCCATAGAAAAACTGGAAAAACGAAAAACATGCTATACTTGCCCCAGCAGGCTTAAAAGAAAAACTTTTTATTTATGTTATGTATGCAGAAACCCCATTTGCCTCAAGTGTTCATCTAAAGTGTACGGTGATTGCAAGCAAAATAACTAATGTTGATGTATTGCACTTTTATTAAATAATGTATTTTTAAGACAAAACATATGTTTATTAATGTTTATATTTTGCAAAAAAAAATAGATTTATTTTAAACGTTGTGCAATTTCGTTTATTTTTACTAATATGTGTTAAATAAAAAAAAAACAAATATTTATTTATTGATTGATTGATATTTATTGATATACTGTTTTATCACCTTACCAAAAATATAAATATAAAAAAATACAACTAACATTTAAAAAAAACTATTTTTTTATTTAATGTTTATATAAGGCCTAATTATATTACCGATCACCATGACCGCACCGCGGTGAAGTGTCCCAATTTTGGCACAACGGCGGTTAAGGGTTAATATTTTAAATTTTCATTTATGCAATTAAATACTAAACAATTAAATTAAATTAATTTGTTTTAAATCTGTTTGAACTATCTATAATTTTATTATAAATATAGTTAGAGATCAACTTTAAAAATGTGTAAAACGCATAAATTATCATCAAATCTGGTAAAAGCAATAACTACTTATTTAAAAATAAATAATTGTGTCACCCATTTAGCAGCGGTGCCGTGCCGCAAGACAAATTTTTTTAAACAATTCAAGCTTACAAACATTACCCTGGTATTTGAAGTAAATAATTTTTATAATTTAATTAATAAATTTTTGTTCACAAAACTTGGCAATTTGTTTGTTTGGTTAGAAATCACATATGTGCTCTTACGTATATTTTACTTATTTTAAATCCTATAGAAAGATTTAAGAAGTAAATCTTGTTCAATAAATGTACTTAAATTTAAACTTTATTGCAATAAAATCCCAACTCTTAACTAAATAAAATGCTTTATTTTATTAATTATATTTTGTTCTATATCTAATTGATTAAATAAGTTTTCAAAATAAAATAATAAAATCCAATTTAAGCCAGAACAAAAAAAAAATATCATTTCTAATTTATTTTAATTACATTACTTATTACAAATTTCAATTAACAGTAGTTATGTATACAATATGTATTTAATGTAATGGTATCACAAAGACGTCATAACCTCACTAGCATTAATACTTTTTAATATTTTATATTATTTCAAATATAATATTAGTTATCAAAGCAGTTTAAATGTTTGCTTGATATTATATGATTTTGTTACATCTATATTGCACCAAGACAATGAAAGTTTACTAATAAATAAACAATATTTATTTACTATTTATGCTAATTAATAGTGATTAATCAATTTAAGTATTAAGTTTTCAATATTTGAATTAAAATAATACTAATGTCTTATTTGATTTTATTTACATTTATAGCAACCTGCATTTATAATAAACCTGCGTTCTATTGTCAAGCATTTTATTTAAAAGATTTCGTTCTTTGCTATAATAAAACTAATTAATATTATGTTTTATATGTAATACTGCAGAGTATACACTGACTTCCTTATTTGTAATATTTTACTCACCCCTAACTATTGCCCTCCTACCATGTTGAGGTTGAGTCACGACTCACAAAATCCTAAGCGTTCCATGGGAAAAGACAAACATTAAATTTTATGTCGTAAAATAAAATTTATTTATACTACAATGTATGTTCATTGCCGTACCGGCTTGTTTCTATGGAAATTATTCGATTGATTCGCTAAAGAAATGCACAACACGGCGGCACGGTGTTAGCGGCAGCTTTTGCACTACTACGCTATCGAGCTTGGTGCGGCCGTTCCTGCGCACCTCGAATACACGAACGTCGTGGCCGTCGCAGGATTGCCGGAAAATTATATTTATGCATGTAGTGAGCATTCTGATTGATTTGTGTTTTCTGTGTACTGAATATGCAGCTGACACATTATTTTATTGATTATAGATATTAGTTTTAGTATATATTTAATGATGTTATCGTATCTGTTCAAGGACACGCAAATTGTAATTAACCTATACATTTAATAATTTATCGCTCTGCGTAATATTAAATATTTTAAAACGCTCTTGATATATAGAGCTACAGGATTAACGAAGCTGGGACGTCATCACTATTAATGGCGTGATAAATATTTCCTATCCCAAATATCATAAATATGGAAAATGCGCCCTGTAATATAAATCATGATAAATTATTACAATCATTAGATATAATTATATTGTATAATAAAAATATTTAAAGAAAAATCAAACAAAATAAAACATTATAGAAAGAATAATTTACCATTATAAAAAATACAAATATATCATTTAAAAATATACGTTCAAAGCGATTGTAATGATGCAATATATTTGAGAATACACTAGTGGTGATTCATAGAAGCAGAAATGTAAGTGGTTTTCATAATCGCTTTTATTTTTAAGTATAATAATGTTTGTTTTGGATTTCCTAAACGAGTATGTTATCTATTAGTAATAGGAAGCAGGTAAATAAAAACAGTTTATTCGTCATTTACTTATTTTTACTAGAATAAATTGTTACTTGAATAATTAAAAAAATCAATACTAATAATTAATAAATAAAATGTAAAAAATGTTAAGGCTGACCTGCCAATTATGTTCTTGTATATACAGATTTTTTAACATAGATAAATTTTAAATTCATAACTTTAAAGTGTTTGTAAGATAAAAATAAATAATATATTTTTTTTAAATCTTTATTTAATTATAAATACATAGGTGTAAAACAATAATAATAATAATATTAATAATAATTATTATATTATTTATATAAAATTTTATAAAAATAAATAATATATTATTATAAAATATATTTTTAGAACTTTTAAATATTAATTTCAATCTAAGTCGCTTGCTTAACTATAGTAGGGAACGTATGTTATATATTTTGTTAATTCTAACCTCAGCGCAAACCAAACTTTATTTATGGAAAATTAATTTCTAAAACTAAACTTTTTTATACATCATTTAAATTGTGATTATAAGTGGTTTTGATAATATGTGATGCTATTTCAAACACAAATCTGGAAGATTTTTGTTAGAAAATGTTTTGGCTTACTAGGTTTATTATTTTATATTTATTGAAACTTAACTTTTCAATTTAATAATTTTTTCATAAAAATAAAGAAAAAAGTGAAATATACTTAATACACTTTATTTAAAAAAGCAAATATGCGTTTTCCATATGAAGTCAATTTCTTAAAAAAATTAAATAAATGTTTAACAAAAAACAAGATTTTTTTTATTATTACAATAACAGAAAAAAAACATAATACAGTTTTAATAATTTAAAAACGGAATTTATAGTATCTGAGATAAAATTATATTGTTCTAAGAATTTAACATTTGTAAATTTCTTAAGCAAATTGCATAGATTGAATAGTTATACAATTTGCCTATAAATTTTTAGATATAAGTTTAACATTTAATTACTTAACAAATTTAGAAATGTATTATTTTTTTATATAAAATTTTAATTTAATTTAATTTAATGGTTTAATATATAAGCAATTCCATTTCACAAATATTTCAAAAACGACTTAAAAAACAGCGGCAAAAACTTTTATCCAAAAAAATATTGAAAAGGAATTTGTAGCCGAGACGATTTGCTACACAAATGTATTAAACATTTTTGTTATAAAGCAACCATTTACAAGATATACAATTTATTTATTTACAAAAACATATTAAGAGACTTGTATATTGAAGTAATTTTTATATTGTCAAATATTTGTTGTTTTGAACGTGGGATAAAAACTTTGATTGAGTCAAATCTTAAAAAACGCAATAGAAAAAATTATTACAAAATTAAAACAAACAAACTGTAATTGTTCATTGTAAGTGCGGCAAAGACTTTATTTGGAAAAGCAGTAATGTAAAAGACAAAAATATGCTGATAAAATCAACATATCTATTAGTCTACCTTGTTTAAAGTCAAGCAATAGCTTTAAAAAATTAAAAGAAAAAAATATTCTAGCTTGTCATCTAATACTGTTGGATTTTTTTATGCGGCTCTCTACAAAGAGTAAGAAAATATTAGAATTTCTGTTACACGTATTTTTTGTTAGCATTGCTTATGATTATTAATGTACTGTATATGATGTTATTTAAATACATGTATTGTCTGAGAACCTGAGGGTTATTTAAACATAGATCAAATAGGTCTTTGAGGAGTAAAAAGTACATTGACAAGAGGTCATTGAGGTATTTCACAACTGTTTGAAGTTGTTTACACATAAGCTAAAAAGAGTCTTGGATGTGTGTAAAACAAAGTTCATTGGCATTGAGGTCATTAAGGTACTTGACAGTTGTAGCATACCAGGTACGCTGCCAGATTTAGGGTTGTACTAGGTTGTAAAAGATAGTTATTCATACACTGGCACAAAGCCTTGAGGTTGTAAGTTAACACTGTATTTGGCATTGAGATCTTATACGTAACAGTCGTTAGGGGTATGCTTGTGCACTGCAGCACAATTAGGGCCTTGGGGTTGCACAATAACTGCAAAAGATTGTCAAGCTTACACAGGCCAGTTGGGTCATGAGTTTGTATGCAGGGCACATTACATTAGTAAGAAGCAGTTATTAACACACTAGTATTAGAGTATACCTTGGGGATGTGTTAATAAGGTGATTGATGTAATTGTAGAAATTGCGGTATGACTACCAGTCTAAAAAAAATTATTTGTTTGAGTGCGAGAAACATATCAATAATTATGTGCAAGTTAAATTTATAGAAAAGCAGCGCGGGAACAATTGCGGGTCGTTACGCTGAGAATGAGATGAACCGAGCCGGCACAAATAAAATGGAGTGAGGATAGCAGCTTGGAGCGCAAGTCGGGCGCGAGACGTACAAAGGAGCCTTAGTAATTTTTGCGCAGTGAAGCGATGCGATTAGTTGATTTTACGACAATTCATTATTAAAAATGTAATTGCTAAATAGAGTTAAGTTAATTAATATACGTCGTTTAAGCACAAGGAGGAGGAAGTTATATAAAAATAACACTGTATAACTGGGCGTAACATTTTCATAGAAAATATATTTTGCTAAATTCAAAATAATAGGGATTGTCAGTTCATTGTCACTGAATTAAAAACTGCATAATAGAGTAAACTTTAATCAGATTGAACGATTAAAAATAAATAAAAATATAGGTCTTGTTTTATAAAAACAGAGAAAAAAAATTGCTATTATTTGTTTTAACAATAGACAGGAGCAAGTTCTAATACATCAATCAGAAACAAAATAAAAGTGAAAAACGCTTACAAATAGTTAAAACAGAAACTGTAAAAACTTATCAAAATATTATATCTACAGTACTTGATAATCAATGTTATCATCCTTCAAGTCAAATGTTGCAAGATATAAATAATGAAACTACATTCTGTTTAGAAATATTAATTTTTAATAATAAGCAATGCAACCTTGAAAAATTAAAGCACGTATTGCAGTTGGTTATGCTATTATGTTGACAGTTTGTTCAACATTATTTATTTTACGGCTTCAACTTAACTTTTTTATATTTTTTATAGAAGATTTAGCTCCAGACGTCTTATTGCTATAAAGATGAAAGTTTACATATTAGCACTAGAAACAAGAACTTTTATTAATTTGCAACTTATAATGCTAATGTAAATGTACAATTCTATTTTTAATAGCTACAGAACTTATATATGAAATCATTTTGGTCATAACGTTATCATTGCATACAATTTTTATAATAGTTATAGAAACAAAATCAAAACTTTAGTGTAGAGTTGTAGTTGTGTTCGAGTATCTTTACCTGCTGATATATGTATTTTTGATTAAATGACGCTTTAACACAGATAAACAATCATAACATAATAAATAAACCAATTTCATCAAATAAATCCAAACAACTGATTAACTGAAAAGCAATATGTGATATCAATACTTGTTGGTATGCGGTTTACGTAATTAACAAAAACAAAAAATAATAAACAACAAGTCAATTACAATTAAGTATAAAACAAGTACGAAAATAAAAATTACAAAAAAAAAAATTAAAATTAAAATTAAAAAACATTTTGTAAACAAAACAAACAATTTAATAAAAATATATAATAATAAACAATAATAAACAAACAAAATAAATGACAACATAAACACAGATAAAAAAAATTAATCCATATAGAAATAGTGTACATCGGCAATACAATTTAGATTTAAGTCTAATAATCTTGTTTCTCTAAGAATTCTTACAAGAAAAATGATTGAGTAAGATTATTAAAAGCAACAGCAATAGCTTGTTGGTCGGATAGTGTTGCAGAAAATTAAAAAAAATATGTACATTTTTTTACTAAATAATGTCAACTTTTCTGTGGTTATCATAAAAACATACTAAAATGATTAAAGAAAACCTATTGAAAAAGATTAAAGTTGTTTTATTTTAAAAACAATATATAGGTAATTCCATTACTTTTTGACTAATTTAAAAAAGTCGACATTTTTGATTTTGCTCAAATTTTCAGAGATCAAAATATGGATAAAAAAAAAGATTTCTAAAATTTTGGATCTTAAAATATAAATATGAATATTACAAGTTTTGAAGATCGCAAAAACATGTACAACTTTCTGCATTAAAATAGTGGTGTATTCGTATTGATTTTATAACTCTTGTGCGATCACTTTAAAAAGAAATTAAACACAAAGAAATCTAGACCTTGCGGATCAAATTTAGTTAAGAATTGACAAAGTTGGAACGGTTTAAACAAATCATAATTTTGCAATTTTGCTAAGTTTACGGTTTTTTTTTGGAATAATGTTTGAAGCTTACTATATCAAAATGACTGCCACAAAAATAAACATAAAAATATGAGTTTTAAAGTACATGTAATAAAGAATAATTTGAGCCATCGTGAACCTTTTTATCTTTTTCTAGAAGCCCAAACATTGAGATACAAAATAAGCTAAAAAAGAAGTTTTATTGTAAAATTTCTGACCTTCAAATGTGTGTCATTTTGAACAGGCAATATTTTTAGGTCTAAAATTTTGAAAATCTCATTTTTTTCATCTATACTTTGATCCCTGAAAATTTGAGCAAAATCAAAGAGGTCGACTTTTTTAAATTAGTCAAAAAGTAATGAAATTACCTATATACATGTATTTGATCAGATTTTAGATTTATTACATTTATTAAATGGAAGTATACAAATTGGTAGAAAATTACATTTGATTCTGTGGTTGTAGATCTACGATCTTTTCCACATTTGAAATTAGATACATTATTAAAATAGAAAAAAATAGTTAAATATTGGTGTGTTACATTGCCTGGTGGCTTAGAGTTCATTCAAACAGTGGTAAACGTAGTACAATTTCATATACATATTACATAGATAACATAAAGTGATTCTGGAATTTACTTGGTACATAGGTTACATTAACAAATTGATTATAATTCCTGGGAAAGCAAAAACATACATAATATAATACATAATACAGGTACAGGGTAATACATTCTGGGTAATATAGCATTCAGTTTAATATTTATTGGTTTGGCCCGCATAGAGATGCTTTTGCCCAGCCCATGCAGACCAAACATTACCTAGGTGGGCGTGGTCTAAGTTACAATTACCTGTAAAAGAATGGAATATTATCCAAGAGGTCAAGGAGGTGGGGCGCAAGCTTGTCCGGGTCCGCGTGTTGTAAAATTGATGCTGCAGGGTACCGAATTTTTTTCCTAGGGAATTTTACTAGAACGTGGGGTGTTGAAAGTACCGCGAGGCTAGGTGATGTTGGGTAGCTAAAGGCGTGAGTTGATGGGAAGAATGTTTGCGAGTGCCAGAAGGGCTGCTGAAGGGTGACGGGGGTGGAGGTTTAGTATTCTCCGAAGAATTTTCTTCTTGAGGCTGGCAAGGGGGCAATATGGATTTGACGCACGATCGATAGGGTGATAGCTTGGTAATCAATAATGGATCGGATAAACATTTTATAGGTATGTAGTTAGGTTTTAGGTTGGTACTTGAAGGTACCGCGGAGGACCTTGAGGAGGTTGAAGCGATGTCGGACCTGAATGCAGATATTTGAGACTGTCACCGAGGGGTTGACGGTAGACGCGAGGGTGATGCCTAGATAAGTAATTTTGTTTACCGGAGTTATCAACTTGTTCTATAGGTTGATACGGATGTGGGTGTTACTGTGGCAGATGTGGAGGTTGGAATGGTGAAATAGAATTAGTTGGGTATATATTAGATGATTTTTGTTTAAAAATTATACTTTTGTAATCAAAGTGCTTGTTGAAGGTGGTAACGCAATGCTCTCTGTTAGGAGAAACGTTGAACTGATAGCATGTGAAAGAGAGCTGTAGTACAGTTAAATCAGCAATTACGTTTTTCCTAATAGAAAGTATTGCGTTACAATTTTTGACACACTACTAAACATAAACACCCTTATGCATAGTCATATTTAGTAGCTACTAAGGTGCTACTAGCTAAATATTAATGTTGACCATATGCATAATGATATTTAAAACGCTACTAAGCCTAGTTGTTGACTAAAACATTAGTACCCAGATTGTCTTGTTTTGCAAGTGGTTAAATACATCGTAAATATAACCTACAAACTGTCAGTTGTAAATATTAAGATATTTATCATCATTTAATGATATATTGCTTTATTTATTGCAATGTATGGTAATATTTTATATAATTAAAGAAATAAATTAATGTTATTTATTTTAATAATTAAATTAGTTTAGTGTTTTTCTGTAAGATGGCAGCACATCCAAAATCGAGTTATAAAAATTTAAATGGCAGCAGCAAACACATCTGATGTGCATTTTGAGTCTTTAAAACTTACTCTGACTAAACATAATAGTTGTTTATTAATTTTAAAAATACTTTAAAATTATTATAGCTTAAAAGTAATTGCAATAAATGCACAATTTATATTAGATATCAATGAATTACAGTTTAAAACAAATAAAAAATATATTTATCAATTTTGTTAATTAGGTTTTTGTTTACAAGTTTTACAATTATTATTATAGATTTATTTTTGTGTAAAACCTTTTCATATTTTGTTATTACCGCGCAAAAATGTAACATGAAGCAAACTTCATATCACATAATGCTGTGTTGCCAAAGCATAATATTATTGTTAGTAGCTACTAACTAAATTATACTAAACTATGCATAGGACACATTTAGTATGGTGTAAGTATCTACTAGTAAGTAACGTTGTAGTAGCATATTAACCAAAAAACTATGCATAAGGCTGAAACTGTTTAATAATTGTACGCAAAAATAAATTAATTTGAATTGGAATACAGGATTTTAATTTATATACATTATTTACACATTCTAAAGAGCCGCCTCCATATTATTATTATATGTTTACCAGGGAGATGCTAGGCACACTGATGATGAATGTATACCCTGAAACACAAATGTATGTGTCACTTACTGTGTAAAAAAGCAATTTATATAAAGTACATTATTTATTAATTTTAAATATGCTTGTTGTGTGTAAATACACACATTCTATTGGTTAATGGAACGGTTAAGATAATAACCAAAATTTACTAGGTTAAAATGATCTGCATCATTATTGTTTATTTTAGTTTTAGTTAAAAAAAACACAAATAACAATTAAGAAACATGAAATCAGAAGATAATAATGGCGCCTCAAATACAAAGCTCTGCAGCCATCTATATATGGAAACAGCGTATAGCAGCAAGTGGGGTAAAAACAAAATACAAATTTATATGTAAATAAAATATATATTATAATTATGAGGTTTTTTATGTTCAAGATGAAAATGAATTAAAATCAATTTTTTTTATTAGACCATAAACATTGGCAAAATTTTTATTTAAACTAAAAATTTAGCAAGATAGTATAACTAGGTTTATATAAAAAACTTGTTTTACTTAATTAAATCTTATCAAAACCTGTGTACAATTTGTTAATCCACTAGTGTCGTTTCTTCTACTATTCACAGGTGACTAAACTTTGTATTTATTAGACTTGGTTCAATCATCTACTAAAACTATATTGGCGTTAGTCTTTTTGATCAGTTCTAAATTATCCCCTGCTCACACAGTTAGATGCAACTAATTAATCTACAAAAAGCTAATTAAGCATTAGTTTGTAAGTTTTTTTTTGTTAAAATTTGATCAGCAAAACGGGAATAGTTTAAAAACTAACAAAAAAAATATAAGTTTACGGTACATTTATTTTGATTTTTTAATTTAAAATCATTTTTATAATAATTATTTTATTAATTATTTAATTTTTTTTGTAAAATATGTATAAATAAAAAAACAAATGAAAAGAAATATAATATAATAATTTTTGAATTTTAAATGAAACCATTAACAAGTTTTGAGGTTAGAGTATTTTAATAAAAAACTTATACTTTATTGTGCTGATTTTATTTTTATATATTAAGACCGGTTTCGGCGGTTAGGCCATCATCAGTTCTAAAATAATACATTAATTATATATATGTGTTACATAGATGATTTTAACAAAACTTACTTTTCTTTTCATTTCACAGGTGTTGTTGTGTGTTGCGGGTGGTGTGAATTTGTTGTGGTTACTGTTACATTAATTGGTTATTGTGTATTGTGGATATTGTTGTCGAGTGATTAACTGTAGTGTGGTTATTGTTTTTTAAAAATGTATAGATATGTTGGTATGGGTTATTGATTTGTTCGTTTAGGCATCTGTAGTTTTTATTGTTTTTTAATTTGTCTATTTCATATGATTCTAGTATTGTCATTTTTAAGCCTTTTTTACATTGGTGTAGGAGTTTTATATTATTTTTAATTTTGATATTGAAAGTGTGTTTGTGTATTTAAAAGTGTTTGGAAAGAGTGGAGTTGTGATTTTTGTGAGTGTGTTCTTTGAGTCTGAATTTAAGTGCTCTACCAGTTTGTCCTATATATGAAGCTGTGCAATCTTGACAATTGATTTGGTATATTCCTGATTTAGTCAGTTTGTCTGATGTATGTTTTTGATTGCAGGTGATAATTTTGATAGTGTTAGGGTTTTGTTAAAATCATTTATGTAACACATATATGTATATAATTAATGTAATATTTTAGAACTGATGATGGCCTAACCGCCGAAACCGGTCTTAATATATAAAAATAAAATCAGCACAATAAAGTATAAAATTTTTATTAAAATACCCTAACCTCAATTGTTTTAAACTGTGCAATAATCAGAAACAAATACTATTAACAAGTTTGGTTCATATCTTAAAAATACCACTTTTATATCAAAGTAAAAAAATAATATTTATTTAAAATTGATTATAAATTGTCTTTGAAATTAAAACCTACTCAACTATAATAATTTTATCAATTTTGTAACTTTTTAAATAACAAAGGTACACCATATTTACTTTCGAACTATAATACGGCTACAATGAATATATTATAACAAATTGGATGGCTTCATGTCTGCATAACTTAAGCGTATAAATGAAACGTGTAAAATATAGAATAATGGAACAATAGTAGCAAAACCATAATTAAATTTACTTTTTGCACATTCTAATCACAGAAAAATTGTTGATATATTTTCATGTGCAATGGTGTTACATAAACGTGCACTACCTACGCAAACGTGTTATTAGTATTGATTCCGCGCTTTTGTCCTATAGTAACATACCCTGTAAGTATAAATGTTTACTATGTTATAAACTTTTATCTTTCTTTGAACTTCTATGTTGATGTGCGGTTTGATAAAGTATCTACTTTATTACATTTTTAATAATTAGTAGTAAGTCTGTTTGCCAAATATTTTTGTTTGATTATCTTTAATTGTAAACTTTCTTAATTCTACTTGTTTTGCAAACGTATAAACTCTTTTTAGTTGTAATAGATACAAAAATGATTTTAAATTAACTGTAGATTTAAAATATTTTTTATTATTTTAATAAATAGTTTTTATTATATATTATACTATTATATATTTCTAGAAAATTTAGTAATCAATAAATTGTTATTAATACACAATTAAGTTTTGTAATCTAAATTATATTTTTTTTACATTTGACCGAAGATAATGTATTATATCCACG
The DNA here is from genome assembly GCA_963932245.1 of Tachinus rufipes. Classification (NCBI taxonomy): domain Eukaryota; kingdom Metazoa; phylum Arthropoda; class Insecta; order Coleoptera; family Staphylinidae; genus Tachinus; species Tachinus rufipes. Next base: position 57,111,314 of record OZ010741.1, on the reverse strand, counting down.
TATACCTAATAATATAACTAAAATATTGATGCATAGTTTAAATAGACTAATAAAAACATGTCAGACATTTGTTTTGTTATTTATTGAATCTTTTAAATTAAAAACTGACAAAAAATAGTTAATTCAAATAAATCAAATTGATGTATAAGAAGCATTTTTGAGTTTTAATTTATACAATTTTAGTTAAAAATAATTCAATATCATAGTTTTAATTGTTTTAATAAATAACTCTTGAGTTTATAATTTGTAACAAAAAGATAATTTTCTTTTGTACAATATCCTAAAAAAACTAAACTAAATTTAAATTCAAATATTTTTTTATTTGAATTTAGATTTGTAGGCCGTTAACAATAGTATTTTTTTAACTTATAAAATTTAAAATGATCTGAAGTTTTCATATTTTATTTAGCTATGGTTGAAGGATTGTTCAAACTTTTTAAATAAATTCAGTAGCTGTAGAGTTATGCTGTAAATAAAAACCATAAAACATTTTTTTTGCTACAAACATCAACATAAAAAAAAATAAGTTATTAAAAAAATATTTTTTTTAAAACTTAATATATTATATTTGTTACAGTAAAGGTCTTACATAAAAATTAAAAAAAAATTAAGATCTATCCAAGTTATGCCAATAAAAACAATAAAAATAATGTTAAGTCATTTACTTAGAAAGTTTTTTTAAGTTATTTATCAGAAGAAGAATCACTGAGTTTACATAAGTTCATACAATACAGCACAAACGGAAAAAAGGAAAAGGAAGACAAAAGAGAAGGAAAATGGAACATAAGAAGAATGGATAGAGAAAGGATAAATAGAGCCTTGGAAGCAGAGAAAGTGACTGAAAACGAGAATTCAGAGGAAAGATGGAAAAGGTACTTGGAAAAATTGAGGAAGGCAGCGGAAGAATCAATTCCCAGATAAAGAGAAGAAGGAAGAAAAGGACCATACTGGTGGTGCAAAGAAGTCAAGGAAAACAGGAAGAAAACAATTCAAACAGCAAAAAAAGTCAAAAGGCAAAAAAGAAGGGGAGAAGATTCCGATGAAACTGAAGAAGAACTGAAAAATGACAAAAAAACTTTAAAGGAAGCGATCAAGGACAGTAAGAAAAGATGCTGGGAAGAAATGTTAGAATCCATAGACAGGGGTCCCTGGGGCAAACCATACAAAATAGTAATAAGTAAATTAGGAGGAATGAAAGCAGTGTGCTTAAAAGAAGAAGAAAATAATGTAGTAATTATTGAATAGTTGTTTCCCACTGAAGGAATGGTAAAAGAACCAGCAAGAATAACGGACGAAACAGAAGCAGTCCCTGCAACAGTGGAGGAGATAAAACAGAATATAAGGAAACTACCTAATAATAAAACACCAGGTCCAGACAAGATAACAACGGAGATAGTAAAGGCAGCACTAGAAGGAAATGAGATAGCGATAATACAAATAATAAACAGATGTCTGAAGGAAGGAATTTTTCCGGTCTGCTGAAAGGATGCAAACCTAGTACTTATTGAAAAATAGAAGGAAGCAGGTAAAACAACGACGTATAGACCAATATGCCTGATCAACATATTAGAAAAATTATGGAAAAAGTTATTGTGAGGAGAATTGAACAGGATATAGAAGAAAAAAGAGGATAGGAACAGGAACAATACGGATTTACAAAGGAAAGAACGACTTTAGGAGCCATTGAAAAGGTAAAAGCCATAGCAAAAGAAGCAAACAGTAGACCATACAGAAAAAGACAACACTGTGTCATAGATAGTAGCGATTAGATTAGATTATAATCAGCTACTCAGAATGCGGCTGCCGGAAGGAGTGACAATAACAGCATTTGCGGATGACGTAGCTCTGGTAGGTAGAAATTTAGACATAAAAGAACTAAATGAAAGGTTAGAGTTGGCAATAGAGATGATCAAGAGATGGATGAGAAACAAAGGGTTAGATCTGGCTCCACAGAAAACCGAAGCGGCATGGCTATCGACAAGAAGAACAAACAGGGGAATGGAAAAATGCGGGTACGTGAACAAATAATAACTGTAGAATGGACAAGAAAACTAATACCAGAAATAAAAGAATGGGTAGAGACATTACCGGAGACGTGTTACTATACAACACAACTACTTACAGGACATGGAGTGTTTGGAAAGTAATTACAAAAAATAAATAAAATAGAGAAAGAAGAAAAATGTTTATTTTGTCTAGGAGACACGCATGACGACGCAGAACATACGCTAGTAGAGTGCAAAGCGTGGGAGGAAAATAGAAAAACGCTAGAAAAAATATTAGATAGGAAAATGCCAGTGTAGAAAGTAGAACAGAAAAATAGGGTATAGGAAGAGATGGGCCGGGGACAGCATGTGTTGCCGCAGCAGACTGCGTGAATTCCGCAAAGCCGAAACCAACTCACCTCAAACTAGTACCACAATAGAGACAATGACTAGAACAAATTAGCAGCAGGACTTACGCAGAGAAGAAAAACGAAAAGTATTGCCATGCGTTAGTTATTCTCAAGGGCCACTTGTTGAAGCCAACACCTTACTAAGTCCTTAAAAAAAAAGTTATTTAACTAAATATGAAAACAAACGTTCTCATAAAAAAAGTTTTTGGGATATTTTATTGTTTTACTCCAAGTTTTGTTCCAATCGAGTAAAAACAGTTTTATGTCAGTTTTACTTAACTTAAACACAAAAACGACAAACAAGTTTTATTGAAATAAGACATTAATTTAGTTTTCAAAATCTACTCGAAGATTTGAGAATGAATAAAGTGTTAGCATGTTGTTTTTTAAGCTGTTCAGTCTCAAGCAAACACTGTGTAGACTAGAAAAACTTGCTTGTTTTATTTTAAGATAAAAATTCTATAACAGAACTATACAATTGTACCTGAAAATAAATTTTAAGGTTATTAAAGCTCTCCAACACTTAAGAAGACAAACACGCATTTTTGTGCACAAGAAATAATGGTTACAGTTTTCGAGGCGTTGGGTGATTTTTTTAAATTAAGTATAAACCAAAAAGAACTGTAATAACGAGAATGTCTACAAAAACATTAATTTACAACTGAGTAAAATACATTTAAAAGTGGATGACAAATTAGTTGAATCAGGAACTGAAGTAGCAAATATATTTAATTTGATAGCCATCAATAATTTAACTATATTAAATTTGCAACAATTGATTAGTGTATAAAATTCAGTTTTCTTTAATCCTTAATAGCTACTACCAAAAAAGTTAAAAAAATACTTGCATTTTTAAAATCAACAAAAACGGTGGGAACAGATGATATACCTACTCTAATATTCAAAATATGTCAAACTTATTTATTAGAACCAATAACACATTTGGCTAATTATTACTTTTTTGAAAGATTTCATTAGTTATTACGCTGTACTAAAATTATGCCACTATTTCAATGAGGAGACAATAAATAATTAACAATCGTCGGTCTAGCATGAGTTCAAAAAGGCTTAGTCAACTACAAGTGCTTTACACAACATCTTTGGAAACATTTATAACAATAAAAATAATTAAAAAAATACAGCAAGTGTTAACTACATCATGTCAAAAGCTTTTAACCTTATTAATCACAAACTGCTAATTTATAAATTAGAAAAGTCAAGAATACGGATATTTTCTTTAGATAATAAAGTCATATCTGTCTGACAGAGTAGTAAAAGTATGTTTGAACAGTTCATTTTGATTATATTAAGTCTACTTTTTAACAGGAGAGATGGTGCCGCTGGTTACACTACTAAAGTAAACAATTTTAAATAATTCAGTAACGCTTACGTCTAAAACGTTGCCATATCTAATAGCTTATGTCTATTCAGTTTTGATTGTTACATCTATTTGAACTCTGCTTGGGGTAAGTAAGAACCCCGCATTATCATACTGACATGTATTAATTTCAATCATATTATTTTTAGTACCAAAGAAAATTTATATTTTTGTTTGTTTATTTATTAAAATACAAACTATTTAACTAGAAAACAAAGATTTAAACAAAGGTATAACGGCAGGAGGGTGTGAGTAAGAATGTAACTAAACAGTATATTAAGTATATTACAGTACAACAGAGTGAATGATAGTCGAATGAGCTAACACGTGCGTTCACGGGGCAGACAAGCACCAAAAATCCAATTTTAGTTGTTTAGAAAACAAAGATTAAATTAAGTAAAAACACTGATTTAAAAAAACACCAGCAACAGGTTTGAGGTAGTGGCCTCAGATGGCGCCGCAGGTATTACGGGCTAACATAACAACAGCGCGTTGAGTTACGGACGCGTCTAGAAATGGCGACGTGCACAATCACATTCAATTTTACTTTAAAGCAGATAATAACAACGTTAAAATACAATAAGAGATAACGGATACCAAACAAAGCAATTTAAGTAATCAAGAACAGTAAAACCAGTAGCAATGATAAAGAAAATAACAATCATTCTGGCCGTAAAGCGTATTATGATAAAAATTGTGGTTTAACAAATCTTTAGATCAGGGGTGGCCAACCCAAATGATTTTGCGGGCCACTTTGGAAATGCATCACAACTCCGCGGATCTCATATAAAATTATATATCTATATATTAGATTTAGATCCCCTATAGACTTTTTTTGGAATAAAGAATTGAAACATAATAAGTTATTATTATTGTGTTTACTATTATTCTAAATCTGAGAGTCTGCTCTACTATCAACTGTGCGTGCGTATCTAGGGATGGTCACTGAGGTCACTTAAGAGTAGAGTGTTCATACGTCTCGGATTTGTCCCGGTTTTAACTTTCTAGTTCCGGTGTGCCAACAATTTTTTTCTCGACTGTTAATTGTCCCGGTTTAAGTTTTAACTAAACAAAAACTATCCAACCAAAAATTTAAAAAAATTAAAAAGAAATCACAATAATAAAAGTTTAAGCATTTATTAATAAAACTATAGGAATAATAGAAAATAGAATTTATGACCAATTTTTACAAAATTCTTAAAAAATTTAAAAAAAATCACAATAATAAAAGTCAAAGCAATCATAAATAAAACTATTAAAATTATAAAAAATAGAATTTATGACCAATTTTTAAAACAAAATTTGATATTTTATTGTCAAAACTTTAATTTCTTTCACTACAGTTAATTTTTGAATATATGGGTGCATAAATAATGTTTTTTTTATAAATTGGTTTTTACTATATTGGCCATATAAAATAAATATATTTTGTAAAAGTGTAATAAATTTTGCGGGCCGGAAAAATGTTCACGGCGGGCCGCATGCGGCCCGCGGGCCGCGGGTTGGCCACCCCTGCTTTAGATAATCAAACTGCTAGAGATCCAAAACACAATATTTGACGTTTTTTTACTGGGATTAAAAGATTCTATGATGCAACTCATTTTTGCTGGGATTAAAAGATTCTATGAAGCAACTCATTTTTGCAATCATTATCACATATGGGAGCAGCTATTTACAGAAAATATGATGAATGGAGTGTTTCAAACTAATCAAAAATTTGAAAATGCTAGTTAGCAATATAAAAACCAAAACAAGACTAATCTAGAAACATAGATATTATAAAATTAAGAGAATTTTAAAACTTTTTTTAAAATTTTTAAATCAAACCATAAAGATCTGTGTTCTCTTTTTGCCACTGATGACAAAGAAATTTATTTAGATGTATTATATATATATTATATATCTCTAAATAATGCAGCCAACAGAACTAAAAAAGTGGTAGAAGATGAAGCGGCAAAAATATCTTGAATATTTAATTAATTTCTCAAAAACTCAAAGCGGCTTTGCATTGAGGAGATGTTAGTAGAGTTCAGAGGTAAGTGTAAGTTTAGAACACATATGCCTAATAAAACTTTAGGTACATTTTTTAATTTCAATAAACAAAAAACCTAAATATTTTTTTTGTCCACAACAAACAAAACAATATTACTTTAATAAGTTTTTAAAATAAACATTGATGCAAGTTTGACAACGCTCTAAAAAAAAGTTAAAATGCTTCAAAATCTGTTGTGTTTTGAATTTGCAATGCAACGTTTGCAATTTTCCTTTGTAGTTGTAGTTTTTTATTGGCTTCGCATAAACTAATTGTTTTATAGACACATAAAAATTCAATAAATTAGATCAGAAGATGTAGCAGACCAGTTCACTGGACTTCTTTAATTAATCTACTTATCATTAAAATTATTGTTAAGCCACCAAACAACATTTTGCTCAACATAGAACGGTGTTTCATTATGATGGTACCACATCTTGTCACGTAATGCAAGAGAGACATTTAAACAAGGTGGTAAAATTAGAATTGCCTATTAAAAACCCCACACTATGTGTTAACTGAAAATCTTTGTTAGTAAACTTATACTAGATATGCTCATTAAGTATATTGTTAATGCTATCTCTCGTAAACATAGATTTATTGCTCTACAATATTGAGCTAAAGAAGTTACAATCGTGTTGATGTTGTTCAAGAATCCATAAAAAAATGCAAGTCGTTGTGCTGCGTCTTTTGGTTGTAGATATTGTACTTTTTGATAATAATATAAGTGAAAAACTTTTTCATTTAAAGTTTTCCAGACAAAGTTTTTAGATAGTTGTAAACGGGCAGAAAGTTGCCTGCTGACCACTGGTTCATCAAAAACTGCGTCAACTATTTGTTCCTCTTCTGCCACGGTGTGCTGTTGATGTGGCTTTTCACTACGGCAATTTCCAGTTTCAAAAACACAAAGCCTTTAAAATGCTTTCAAAAATACGCAACGAGTTGGTTGCTTTCTGTCGGAAAATCTTATCAAATTTTACTAACCAAACTAAAGAAAAATATTTTGACAAGTATCAAAAGCTTGCATCAACGCACACTTGTAGTGTTACTAGAAGTATTGTTGTTTTCTTAGTTTTTTTTTGCTAAGTAAAAATTTTCTAAATAATGGTTTTTTTTTTATTACCTTAAAAACAAAGCAAGATTGACAAAAAGTTATTTAGATTTTCTGTTTGAAATTAAAAAATGTACTTAAAATTTTAGTTTTTTGTTTTCAGTTAAAAAACACACTGAGAGTCTGAATATAATATGCGGATCAAATTAAAATTCAAAATGTTACTGCTGGCAATTGGTTCAGTTTGATAAAAACTGTAAAAATGCTAAAACAACAAATTTTATCATACGTAGAAACACTGAAAAAAAAAGAAAAAAATACCATTTTTTACCAAACAAAACTTATTATATGGATTTACTAAAGACACTATTCTCTTTATTTGTTTGCAAAAAATAGCAAAACCGTTAAAATGATCTAATCAATGCATTATAAACGAAAACTGGACAATAAAACCAATAATCCAGAGATTATTGCTATTCACAATCAAACTAAAAGTAGTAAACATTTTGGATAAAAATATGCATGATACTCTACTAATAGACGTACAAGAAGATAGCCAATGACGTTTTCTGTTTCACCCAATTTTATATATATTAGATGCAAATGCACATATTTTGCATAGTTGATTTAGAGTTAATAAAGTTAAATCTCAATTAGAGTTTAAATAAAAACTTGCAAAGAAATTAATCTTAACTTAATTAAATAAAAGATTGGTAAACAAAAGATTACCTTGTTAACTTTGCTTGTCGATAAGAAGTATATTGCTTAAAACAACAATTAATTATGCAGATAATAGTAAAGTGCATAAAAAATGAAAGTGTTTGCAAGTTCTGTTGAATTTTTGCATGCGCGACTTGTATAGAAAAAAATTGAAAACAATGCGCTGAATTATGATTTTTGAATAATTTCACTAAATCATATTTATTTTATTTTATTTTTTTTTTTTATTTATTATAATTATTTACATATTTACAATTTGTATTTAAATATATAATATTTCAGCAGTGTCGCCATCCATCTGTTAGAGACTCGAGGGGCCTGGTATTGGAAATAAATTTCGGGTCTAGGACACTTTGGCGCCGCCATTTCGGCGCGGCCGTTTCGGCGCGGCCGATTCGGCGCCGGCCGTTTGGGCGCTGGCCGATTCGGCGCCGGCCGTTTCGGCGCCAAAACTTTTCAAATAAAACATAGTATATACAAATATATTATAATCATAAAAATTTATTTGGTTTTTTTACTATTTTATATTTTTAATTCTTTTAGTTATTTATTTTAATAGACTATTATCCGTTATATTTTTCAGGTTATTACCTATCATTAAAAAGTGATAATTAATTACCTAATTATTTGCGGGTCAAAGTTATGTTTATTTATTATAATATATATTGTATATTTGACAATTTAAATATGTACGTACATATATTATGATTTTTATGTATAATTTTTGTTTGATATGTTATGTAATTTATATGTATTTTATATTTTATTTATCATACATTATTTGTTATGTTTCACAAAACAAATCAATTTTTATTATAATGTGTATATATACTTTTATTTTATTTGAAAAGTTCTGGCGCCAAAACGGCCGGCGCCGAAATGGCCAGCGCCGAGGTGTCCTCGCGCCGAACCGGCCGCGCCGAATTGGCCGCGCCGAATTGGCCGCGCCGAATTGGCCGCGCCGAAACGGCGGCGCCGAAGTGTCCCATTCCGATAAATTTCTGCTGTCTTCTTTTGGTTTTTGTTGTGTCTTAGTTTTGTGTTTGTTCTGTCATTAGGTGTTGTTTTAATTTTGTTTTAAATTGTTGAATGCTGGTAAGGATTTTTATTTCATTAGGCATTTTATTGTATTCTTGGATTCTTTTAACAGCCAAGCTTTGATTTTTTGTGGTTGTTCTATTAAGTTCAATATTGAATTCATTTTTTTTTTTCTAGTGTTGTAGGTGTGAAATTCTTTTCTGCTTTTTAATTTAAATTCCGTTTTTATTTGTCCGAGTTTGATCTTGTGAATTAATACTATATTTTGTTGTTTTATCTTGTTTTTAATAGTTAGTTGTTTAGATAGTTCATGTATCATTTTAGTAGGTGTTAGTTTTTCCAGTTGATAAATTGTTTTTATAGCTTTGTTTTGTTGTTTTTGCAATTTGATTATGTTTCCTAGTTTGGTATTTGCCCATATGTTCATTAAGTAATTTGTTTGTGAGCTGAATAGTGCATTATAAATCATATTTCTTGTAGTTAGATTGATTATATTTTTTAGTTTATATAATGCGCCTATGGCCTTTGTATTTTTCTTAATTAGAGTTTGAATGTGATTGTCCCATTTTAAATTATTTTTTATTGTTAGTCCTAGATATTTTGTGTTAGCTGCCTCTCCTATGTTTATGTTATTAATCTTTAATCTTTAATGTAAAATTTATATTTCTTTTCTTACGTGTTATAAGCATGTAGTTGGTTTTTTGTTCGTTTATGTTTTAGTTTTTGTATATATATATTTTTAGATTAAAGTGTTAACTTTTATTTTTCATTGCCTTATTTTTTATAATTGTTAATTTAAAAAAATAAATATTTAGTTACATGTGTTGCTAAAGTAGTGTTTTTATGTTTTCTATTGCATTAAATTCCAACAAGTTATTTATTAATTAAAAATACATCTCATTTTTTGTATTTTTTAATTTGGTATAGATTAGTTCTTATAACTAATTAAAATGTAGGTTACTCTATGACCTCACCTTACCAGTTATGTGACAAGAAAACCACGTCACCAGTAAAGGACTAAATTAAATTTTGCTAATTTCATACTTAAACTTCACAAATAATCAGATGAAATAAAAATTTAAAAAACAGTATTTTTTTTGTTTTGAGTCTATAATAAGATATATATTTGAGAAATCAGCTCACACTTAACTTGAAAACTGTTGCAATATAAAAAGGCTATTTGTATTATTAATAGTTTTAAAAGATTACAATCCTGTAAATAAAGTTTTATTGAATTGGCTATTCTTACTGTGGTCAACTTATTTCTATATAAGAGTGTTTAAATTTGATTCCATACTTACAATGCAAAAAATAAAGTTTTTCTTAGACCTAATGCTTCTAAAACGCTTTTATATTTTAAATCATATTTTTTAACATGTGTAAATTTTACAACAAATTTCCTGCTGATATAAAAACGTCATTAAATGTAAAAACTTAAAAAAAAGTTTAAATAATATTTTCAACGTAACGTATTCTATACGATTGAAGAGTATATGGCTGACTAATTTTATTATTATATTTTAAGTAATTTGTTTAAGTATTAAATTTTATTTTGTTGTATTGAATTTTTTTATGTTATTTTATGTAAACCACATTTTATATTTTGTAAGTGATTTTTTTTTACTTGCAAGAGCCATTATTTTAGTACTTACGCTTATGCTACTACCACACAAAGAGCTTTTAATAGATAACAATTTAGTTATTAATCATATTTATTTAACAAAGAGTTACATACATAGAAAAAATATATCAAACAAGTAATTACAAAAAGAAAAGTAATACAATAGCACTCTTGTTAAACTGGCTATCGAGCGTGGTCTTTCAGCCAGAGAAATAAAATTTAAAATGTTCAAATACGTTAAAAAAAAGAACGATTAATTAAAATAATGTAGAAAAATGTATGATATTGTCAGTTGTCCGTCAGTCAGTCAGATAGTCAATCGTTAGTCAGTCATTAGTAAGTGTGCATTTGTTGGAATAATGTCATGACAGGTTTCTTAAATTTAGATCTAATTAATGGGTCTCTCGGAATAAAAATTTTGCTAAAAATTTTTAGATTGTATAGATTGCTTGCAAATTTTGTCTGAAGTTTATAAAATTGCTCGGGGAGTGAGATAAGGTTTGTTTTGCTACATAAGAGCTCGATTGAAGAATGGTGAAGAAGGTTGTTCTTTTTCCTACGTATAAATTATTAAGTGTAGGATTGTAAGAATTTAAGAAAATTATGAATGCGTAATCGAGGATGGGACAACATATAGTTTAGTATATGTGCGTAGCACATTTGATATTAATTCCATTGTTTCTATAAGTAAAAGAACGGAAGTGTTTTGCCCGGAACTTTATTTTTAATTTAATAGAGCTAGTGTGGTATTTAAAACTAAAAAAATGTGATAAGGAATTAGTAGTTAGGTTTTTAAGGGATTTGCAAAAAGACGCCATTTATTGAACCATAATTGTGTCTTATCTAAGAAAAACTGCAATTGATGGATAGACTCCTATAGCAATTTAGCGTGAGATACTAGAGTTGTACCGTCTGCGTATTGCAAAATGTAGGAGGTTGGGTTGAAAAGTTTTTCTAAATTTGCAATATAAATGTCTTTTGTATTTAATAAACCTTAATATAAATGGGGGAAAAGGATAGTTATAGTAGGATTTTAACGTTTTAGGAGTAAAGATGGTAAATAGATAATGCTAATGTTTTAGAAAATAGCAAGATGGTGTTTGATGATTTATTTGGATGAGCTTTAGTAAATAAAGTAAGTTCTTTGTTAATTCCTAATATACTGTATTTATTTAAGTTAAAGATAAACTTTTTAGGGAAAAGTAATATTTGCATATCAATTTTGAATGTGATTGTCATATAGTCAGAACACAGTTCGGGGATAACATTATCAGAGTGAATAAAAGGTTTAATATTGGAGAAACAGAGAAGAATATCAGGAGTGGTGTTTTGGTCATTACTCATAATAAATGTTAGTGGGGTATTTATCCTAGTAAAGTAAGAGTTTGGTAAAAATTGTTGGAAGTGCCGGGATTTTCTTAAGTTTAAATTGAAATCTCCCACGGTAATAGAATGAGGATATAAGGAAGCCTTTACAAATATGTTATCTTTAATATTAAATGTTGGATGAATGTAAACAAGGAATATGTGAAGTTTCTCTTAAAAAAAGAATTGAAAAATGGATGCAATCATTTAAAAAGTTATTGATACTAAAAAGATTATCTTTTCTAAGTGAAATAGATAGGTGTGTCATGGAAACAGAGCCACTTCTGTAGTTATGGTTGATTATATTGGCAGAATTTTGAATTATTTACCAATTATGAAATGTAATGGGATTTGCGGATTTGGTTTCGACAAACATTATAGGATTAGATTATGGTGACTTGTATACTGCTTACAGGGGTGGTGGGAAGAGTCTGTTCAGGGTTATGGAGGTCGAGCATTACTATAGATAGATAGATATTTATTAGTTTGTAAGAACATTACATAGGTATAAACGCGTCACAAGATAAAAACGTATAAATATACGCACGTATATAAATATACATACACATTCAAATAAATAGAATAAAACTATAACTAAAATTTACATAATGCATATTTGATAAAGTTTAATAAAATAAAATGCTAAACTATATTATAAACGTTGGAAAATTATCAACTTTATTATAGTTATAAACACATCCAGTAATAAGAACATGTTTAATGTAAGCTTTAATTTGTTTATTGCACATGTTTTTAACATTTGCTGTTAGTCTATTATAGCATTAGATACCAAGATAAATTGACGATTTTTTGTAAAAGAAAAGATTACATGCCTTAAGTTTTAGGCTATTGCTTGCCCGTGTGGAATAGTCATGTGTGTCTCCGTTACGTATAAATTCTGATTTGTTATTATGAATATAATTTAATGTTTTAAACAAATATATAAAATAAAAATTCATTATTTTATTGTTTATAAATGTTGTTCTGCAGGGTACAGTATGCAATCTCTATTGCAATCTACTGCCAAGCCCCATATTGTAATAATATAGCTCAGTATAGAGTACACCGTGCCATAGTACGCAGTAATAAGCTTTTTTCCATCGATTGATTTTTTAAGATTTTTTAAAGCAAAATAAGCTGAGTTTAATTTGGAATATGTAATCTCAATTTGTTGTACCCATTGCAAATTAGTATTAATGGTAAAAATGTTGCAGTTTTACTAAGAGGCACTTGTATGTTATTTATGCTAAATTTTAAATTGTTATTGATCTTTGCTCTAATATTACAAAACTCCATGCACCGTTTTGTTATAATTAATTATGAGTTTATTTTTATTACACCAACAATTAAATTGCTCCAAAATAATATTAACTTTATATTCAAGATGTTCATAATCAGTATCTGATATTACAATGGAAGTATCGTCAGCGTACATAAATACTATACCATCCTGTATGTGCTTAGGAAGATCATTAATAAAAAGTAGAAATATTAAAGGGCCTGCTACGCTTCCTTGAGGCACACCTATATTTACCTTATATTCACTAGACATTTTATTGTTTACTTTAACAACAATTTTTCTTTGCTTCAGATATGAATCAATTAGTTTTAATATGTTTCCGCGAATACCGATACAATTTAGTTTAGTAAGTATAAATTAAACGTCAGTTGAATCAAATGCCAATGATAAATCAAATAATATTGCAACAACTTTGTGTTTTAAGTTTATTTTTGAATGAATACATTGCACAAAATCAATAGCTGCAGTTTCTGTTGATCTGTGTTTTCAAAATCTATGTTGCAATTTAGATAATATATTATGCTTATTAACAAAATTCAAAATCCTGTCTGCTATAACTTTTTCAAATATTTTTGAAAATATACTGAGAAGCGCAATGGGTCTCTAATTTTTAATATTAGTCGGGCCATCTTTTTTATGAATCGAAACTATAACGCCAACTTTAAGTATATCTGGGTATTCTCTTATTGCTATCATTTCATTCAAAAGGTAGGTAAGATGTTCTATAATAACATCCCCACTTAGTTTTAGAACTTGTACCTGTACTTCATCTAAACCTGTAGATATTTTATTTGGTAGTTTACTTATTATAGTTAACACTTCGTCACCAGTAATTGGATTCATATACATTGAGTTGTTCTTATAAATAGAAGTTGTACAACTTTGAAACATGCGGTTCTTGAAAAGAATACTATTGTGTCAATATTATATTAAATTGTTAACAAGTAGATACATAGGCACAATTCAAAATATACAGCCATTTTAGAACAATTTAACATTTTTAATTTTATCTGCCATTATCTTTTTAAACAAATTTCTTATTACGCCCAGCAAGCAAGATAGCCTGAATGCCAATAGTAGTTGTTTATAAACATAATACTAAAATAAATGCTAAAGAGCGTTAGTAAATTAAATCAACAACATAATTCAAACAAACAAACTAATTTTTTTTTTTTATTTTATATATACTATACACTTAGTAATTAATAATAATAAACAAAACTAAAAAAAATATAAAACAAGTCAGTTAACAATATATTTGTTTCAATTTATTAAATATTTAGAAAAAAATAAAATTGGAACTGCAGTAAAATCATCAAAAGTTAGCTATTTTAAGTTTTAAACAATTTATAAAGCAAAATATTTATATTTAGCACAATTATGCATTGTTATAAAGGAAACAAGTAAGTATTTATAAAACAAAATTTATTACTCTTTCAATAATTTCATAATTCATTTTGAGACCGTTCATATTTCGTAGAACAATAATACGTACTTACAATGTTGCAGTTTTATTTCCAAATAGTGATTTAAATGAGCTATGACAAATTCTCATTCTTTAAAAATTAATAATAATAAATTTAAGTTGAAATATACTTAAATTCAATTTTTTTATTACGTTTATATTAAATTATAATGATGGACTATATACAAAAATTATTACATACCTATTTATAATTCACTTCACACAGTTTATATTAAAAATATATTTAAGCGGTTAAGCATTCAGTTGAGAAAAGTATTAGAGAATAACATTGTGTTGTATTGACTTTTTCATAGATTTGTTGTACCTAACATACAATTTAGTTTTACTTTATTTATTAAAAAAAAAGCAATATCTATAAAAAATAGTAACTCAATTTAAGACAAATACGTTTATTTAAAGCTCTAAAATTTTACAAAACACATGTTTTATCATAAAACTTTGATGCAGTCACAAATTTTTTAACTAAAACAATTTAGAAAATAAAAAATATTAAAGAAAAAACAAAAAAAAATACAATATTTGACTAAGACAAAGAGCAATGTTCCTAAAATTGACCAACAAAACCTTATCAACAAACATTTTAATTATTTTGGTTTATGCATTATTATTATAAATTTGAATCAATTAAAAACATTGAATTTAATTTAACTAAAATGATATTCAATGTCAAGCTGAGCTGACTTAGCTCATAGTTACATGCTTCTAGATTAGATGCAAATATGATAAATAAACAGTATAATAGTAAATCAATTATAAAAAAAAGTTGCCATGTTGTAGCAAATTTTGTTCCATAAAATAATTATTTGTTTCTTACTACAATTTGAGTCCATGCCCTGCGGGGCTCTTGATTATGTTAGGCACTTCTAGTTAATATTTCACTAGTAATTACATTTCTTTAGTAAAATCCAAAAACGTTTGCCAAACCAATAAGAAGGCAAAAGAATTTAAAAGAGCCAAATGATTAAAAGAAACTGTTGCAACACTATGCCGCAAACTAAAAGTGATGCAAAACACAGTACCCATTCCAGAAACCATTAAATGTAAGAAAAAACTTTTATCTATATACATATGTCGGTTTTTGGTTTAGACCGTATTATGCTCTAGTGGCATGACTTTATTTTTTTTAATAAAGCAAAAAATTAAAATGTCAATTTAACTAAATACCAAAAAATTCAAAAAAAATATTTGTCATCAACAAAAAGAAAATAATTGATGTTGCAAACTATTTTTACTGCTAAAAAGCTAACAAGATTTTATCAAAAGATCTCCAACAATAACTCCGTTGCTTGAAAAAAACCGCGCATAGCCTGGGCAGTCAGACACTTTTTACCATATAAGGCACCAATACTAAATGGGATTTTTTTATATAGACAAGAACATCATTCTAACTTACATGGCAAGAATTTATAAAAATTGCATCGTTTTTTTGCTACATTTCTATAGCGTTAAGAAAAGTAAAAGTCTACTTATACCAAACCAAGACGCTTGGATAATCTTACCGCTCAATAAACGTAACTTTTTTTTTTAATTTAAGAAATTATGCAAACGATCCATTTGAATACCCTAGAATGATAAGTAGATAAAACCCACTTTTGGCCATATCCACCTTATAATGAATACTTATAATATGTAAATTGTTCTATCGTTTAAAATAATAACGAAACATGTAGGTTACATGTATAATTGTCGCTAAATGATCGTCTAGTTGTATTTTGTATAGTGCGTTGAGTCTAATAACTAGACAAACATAATTTTTCTCAGTTTACTCTTAATACTTACTTTGGGCATTATTCACTTATCATTCTAGGGTCTTTAATTTAGAAAACAAAATGCCAGTACACCCAAACAAATTGCATACACCTAAAAAAGGTGTACATAATTGGCGCTATACTTCGCTATACAAAAAATTATCAAACAAAATCAAAAGAATATTTTTTTATTAGATTCATAGATATTAAAGATACACAAAACCACTTTCTACAAAAAATAGTTCTTACAACACGTTAAACTCACAATCAATGGATGAATAAAACACGTTCTAAAAAAAAAAGCCGTGACTGTAGGTGATACATAAGTCAAGAATGTGTTTGCCAAATGCTACTATAACTAAAAAATAGAATTTAGCAATTTAATGACCTAGGTTTCTACACAATTAAAAACTTAAATAACATAACAATTTTGTTAAGTAGCAAATTTGAAAGCATAATCTGCAACCTAATGCAAAAAGCCCTAAAATAAATAATAATAAATAATTGAGCAAAAACCAGTTTTTAACGGTTTACCCTCAAAAATCAAATTCTTTTTTTACAAAAAACTCAGTTTATTAACATTATTTACTAACGCTGTCAACTGAAGTAAATACCTACCTGAATATAATCTTTGATAACTAGCTCACATAAAGGCAACACTTACACATGTAGGCGGGCAAAACATAGAGATTGTTTTTAAAGATAGTACTATACAGCAAGACACAAATATTTTAGCCGGTATAATAGGCAACTTAATATACACAAAAATTATGTTGCCTGTGGTTAAACTCAAGCCTTTGCCAGTTTTAAGATCAAAACATTTAAGAAAAAATTTTAACCGTATTATTGACACATGGAATAAGTTTTAAAATTTATTATTTCTTAAGACTATAATCAGCAAGAGAGATTCAAAAATGTTGTTGTGACATATTAAGCAATTACTAAAATAATAAAAAAAAAATAATATATAAATTTTAATTAAATTGAAAATTGTTTTTTTTTTAATCATGTATTTAAGTTTTTAATATTACAATATAGTAAAGCTTACTGTCTATTGGTAATACACTCAACTCACATACTAAAGATTCCGGTTTAGAATTTCTTATATAATTGAAACGAGATATTTCTTGATAAATCACAAAAATGCTTTACTTTACATTTTCCACTTACACATTAATAACGTAAAAAATGACAAAGGCATTGAGTTTACCTATAGGAGATCTATTGCTACAAAAACAAAGACATACGTATACCGCTAGCCAAAACCATTCTAACACATACAATAAATGCGTTTCTTTCTTATGAATAGTGGAACTAGTAAAAATTGCGCAAATATTCGCATTCAACATTAGCCACGGAGCTGATAGTGCATGTAGGAAGTTATGCTATATTTTATTAAATTAAACTTATTTATACTAATTTTTTGTTTTTATTATTTTAGCTGTTAAGCCATTGTCGGTGTTACTATAAAAAAATTAAAAATGGCTGCCAAAACAAGTTTGTATAAAATAACAATAACAAAAATGTAGCTTAACTTAATAAAATAAAACTTCCATATTTATATAATAATATATTCAAAAAGTTCATAACAATTATTAATAGTGCATGTGTGGTAATTTTGACCTTGCGTCAATTATTGCGTCAACCATTTGCGCATTTTGCAATATAGCTACTTGTCACAGCACTCACAACATGTAAATTTGCTTCAGTGTACAAAGAAACAGTGTAGCACACGGACGCCCAAATACAAAACGTATTAATTTTTTATTATTATTGACTAGATTTGTAATTAAAGTTTTTATTTCTAGTTCTTTATACTATAAAAACCATCCATGGCTACAAAATATTTGTCAGAAACGGAATTAGTAAGATGAACAATCTGTTCATGTTTCTGTGGCAAGTAAAGTATCGGTAGAAAAATTGTTTGTTGAACCAAGTATTTTTTAAGAAGACAAAGCTCCGCAAAAGTTACTTGGAAAAAATGGATAAGAATGGAGTACTCATATTCCAATCAAGAAGGGACGACTACTAGCTAGAAACTACGTTTTTAAGCATCGACAAGATCTATTTATCAGCAAAAAAAAAAATAAGAATTTTTTTAGAAGCTTGAAAACAGTTGTTTAGTAATAACATAATCAGCAAAATCCTACTTCATACAAATCAGGAAACAGATTGTCAAGATCCTGAATACCAATCAGCCAGTTTTGTCAAACATAAACTTGCTAGAAATGAATGTTTTGTTTAGATTATTTTACATCTTATAAAGCCTTAGAGTGTCTAATCAAAATTTAGAAACCTCATGAGTATAGAATAAACACATAATGTTTGATATTTGATAAAAAAAATACAAAAAACAAAAAAAAAAAAAGATAAATTTACACCAATTTGAGAAATTTAAAATGTTTATAGACAGTTGTAAACTTTATAATACTAATGTTAATAATTTAAATATTATTTATAAAAATGTATTAAAAACGTGTGAACATTAAGCGCAGTACTAATTGTTATTCATTTTGTTAAGATGAATGAGTTTATTTGACTGTGTATCGTGTTTGCACGTGCATGTGTGGGCAAATAGTCATCATTATGAATGGATTATATAACCGTTGATTGAAAAAGTATATTACAAAATTCAACTGAAGGTCGTTTTAAAAATTTAATATTTGAAGAGCACTAGTAGTCTTTATTTTAGAGAAATAATTTATTTTCTTGTAACAAATCAGTATCATTAAAAAAAAAATAAAGAAGAATGTTTACAATCTGTTTTGTTAATAATATTACTTGCAGGATAGCCAACTACATAAATATTTGAACAGGTTTCCAAGGTGTTCTTTATATTTTCAATTTTGATAGGTCTAAACTTTCTTCTCTTTGTTCTTCAGTTTTGTTTTGAAAAAAAATTTCAAGAGGTATGTTGTCGCTTGTATCTAAATTGGTGTTTTCAGTAGCAGAAGAAAGTTCAAAAACTTCACTGTCGTCAATTTTACAGTTTCCGCTATCTACCGCCATTTGATGTCTAATATTCATATTATGCTGAATTGCAATACGGCATTGACAAACTGAAGAAAAAGGGTTGTATCCTCTTCTGTTTCTAAAAACAGAAAAACAAATTTCAAAAGGATCTTGATTAAGAAAGTTGGTTAGTAAATACTTAATCCCTTCAATTTTTAGCTTTGACAATAACAAACAACAGCTTTTATTATCCACTGTATTCCTTCTACGTAATGAATGTTTGTTCTCAATACTTCATTTTCATAAAACTCAATATTTTTAAAATATTTCAATCCGTACTTCAAAATATATTCAGACAATCTGCTATATACAGAAAGAGCACATTTATTTGGGTTCCAATCATTAAGAACTCGACTATTTAATGAATCAAAAACACTATTTACAGTTTCTATGAAATCAGCAGTTTCCAATGACGTACTGCTATTTAATTGGTTTGTTTTTGTTGCAGTTTGAATTGCCGCGGCAACCGTGTGCAAGAATATTTGAGTTGCATATTTAACTCTCATTTTTTAGAAATTATTAAGACTCATATGAACTGCTTTTAGTTTTATCATTGCTCTTGTTGTGTTGCTTTGTTTGTCGATTTTGTAAGTGTTACTTACATTGGACCAAGATATGGGCTTATTATTAACAAACATATTAAATTTTAAGTTCATAAAATTATTGCGTAATGATTTAATTAAATGAAGCGCAAAAAACAGATAAAAATAATTTGATCATTAATATTAATAATATAGTGTTCTTTTGTAGCTCCTAATGATAATATTGCACTTTGATTGCTGGTCCTTGATCGCATACAATAATCCTAAGATTAAACGACATTTTCCTCAAATTGTTAACAACATCTACAATTATGAGTAACAATGGCTTTTTTTTACTAGTGCCTGAAGAAATAAAATAACATAATGGTATCTTCCAATTATGAAAAAGACTACAAAATAGAAAAACTAACGCATGAGTGCCCAATTTATTTTTTCTTCCTAAAATTTCAAGATCCTGATACCATTTAACTAAGTTTTTTTTTTAGAACAATTTTATCAAACATTACAACACACAGTTTCACGATCTGTCATTGTTTTGGCTTTTAGAGCAAGTTTATCAGTTAAAGTTGTTTTTATTACCGCTCTTAAACTGAATAGTTTTAACCATGACTGATTAATTCTAACTAAAGCAAGACATAGTTTTAAATTATTAATCATAAATTTATAAGTCCTTGGGATTTATAGTAAAGTGAAAGAGCTAGTTGTTGCTCTGATTTTGACCACAGAGTTTAAGATTTATGAAAAAACTGCATATTTAATAAAGTTTTAACCAAATTATTTTTAAATCTTAGTAAATTTTTTATTACTGCAATTGTAGAAAATAAAGTTTTTTTTTCTATAAGTTACGAATATTTAGCTTTTAATTTTTTTTGCAAACTTTATATTTTTACACTTAAAATTTTGCAGTTTTTTGTCGTTTGTGATAAAGATGGCATATTCAGCAAACATTGACTAACAACACTGTTGCTAGAGCTACATTGAAACGATTGACAATTTTGCCTGGTAAAGCCAACAGATGTACTTTTGGAATCTTAATCTGTTAACGTGCTCGTAGTACTAATTGTCCTTTTCTTTCTAGTATATACTTTTGGGTAGTCAGATTTATTAATCGTTTTTGTAGGACTAGTGGGAACAAGAAATTAATGGTTTATACCTAAAAACAATATATACGCAATAATTTATAAGATTTTTTTTAATTATTATGCAATAAAGCCGCTATAAATATATATAAATTGCCTTTGCTAAAAACTTAATAATGTGCGCATTCACAATACCAGATCTAATATGATAATTGTAACGTCAGATAATAAACAAATAAATAAAAATGAATCAGTAATAAACACAGCATAACTACACAATTTCTATCTGATGTGCTTGGCCAATTAGAAAAAAAAATTTCACATGTGAAGATGACATTGTACCGTTGTCGGTAATAAAAAATCAAGTGCAAATAAAATGTGTAGATTTTCAACAACAAAATTAAAATATCTGAGCATGGAATAAACAAATTTCAAAAACTTAAAATGTCTTATACCTTCCGGTTGGAAATATATGAATAAATGCTGACAACCAACTTCAAATAACGCATCAAGATTTTGTCCAGAAATCATTAGAAATAGTGTTAATAATTTTTCAAAATTTAAAATCATAACTGGAATGAATATGTAAAAAATGGTAATTTACATTATGTATTAAAAAATAGCTTATTTTAAATAAAGTTAATTTACCAAAAACCTATTTTTTAAATTTATTTACATCTTCCCAGCGTATTCGATCGAGTACACCCATTTTTTTTCAAAATAATTAAAACTACTTTTAAACATATTTTACTTATAAAATGCTAAACATTACAAAATATGGATTGGCTGAATATTTGTGGGCAAATTATGACATTACAGCCAAAAAGTATTCAATTGTCTATGATCTTTAATAATCAAATTTTCATTCTTTAATATAAAAATAATTTTTTTTTATCTTTAAATATTATAAATACTAGTGGCAGCTAATCATTAATTATAAAAAAATAAAACTTTTAAAATATTTACTATGTTCTACAGTTTATAATAATAATTGATGGTAATCAATTATTTTGATCACTGTCTTTTAATAATCAATTCAGTATTGATTACTCGAAATCGAATTACTAATTAAATCGAAATTATATATTATAAATACATAGCCGTATTCTGAACGTTTTTTACAGCTGTGTTAATTAATATTTTTAACGTTGCTAAGTAATATAAGAAAAACTCATTGCCCGATTGGATTTTTTAACATCAATGTTAAAATATGTTCAGAATAGCACCAATAATTTTATATTATGATAGATCTTTCGAACGATGCTAAATATGCCAGTTTGCATTTTTAACACAAATTTTAATTTTTTAAGTAATTCGTGTAAAAACACTTACTTTTTAGTACCAGTTTTCTGTTTATATTAAAAAATAACGCTTGTTTATACGATAAAAGTTTTGTCATAATAAACCTTTAAAATCATAATTACTTTCGATATAAATTTGATTGCAACAGCATAGAGAAATAACAATTATCGAACAATATTAATTTTAAAGTCAGTACGTAAAAAATATCTCTAGCATATTTTTTTTATATTTTAACAGTTTTTTGTTCATTAATGCAATTTTAATATTTCCGCAATATTTCGGCCACTTTTTCAAACGTTGTTCATTTTTTATAGGAAAGGTAAAAAAGCTTATTGCATATAGTTTCTACAATAAATGTAAACACACATATTAGATATTAGAAATTTTATCCATGTTAATATTTTCTTAATTAATTTTGAAGAAATTCTTTATATTCATTTTTATTTAATAATATTTTATTATTATTAAATAAAAATGAATTTATTCATGTTGTTTATTTTATATCAACTGCTTATGCATATAAGTTTCCGTGCGGTTAATATCAAGGTCGCAGCAAGCTGTAGACCAAGGGTGGCCAACCCAAATGATCTTGCGGGCCACTTTGGAAATGCATCATAACTCCGCGGGCCGCATATAAAATGATATAACCAAGTATTAGATTTAGACTCAGTATAGACATTTTTTTGAAGTAAAAAATTGAAACATAGAATATAATTTAATTATTCTGCAAACTCTAAGCCCTATACTCTTTGCAACATTAATAGACGAATCTATAAAGAAAAGTCAAAAAAGAGCCAAAGACACAAGAATAAGACACAAAAAAATAGAACAAATTAGTATTCAAATCCTAATGTTTGCAGATGAAATGATATTAATAGCAGACAAAGAAGAGAAACTACAAGGAAACATAAAAATATACAAAAAAGAACTAAAGATCTTCTTTAGGCATGGAAATATACACAAATAAAACAAAGACAAGATAGAGTTGGATCGACAAATAATTGAACAAGTAAAGTATTACAACTACTTTGGTACAATAATAGAAGAAACAGGAAATATAGACATAAAAATAGATGAAAGAGTTTGAAAAGGAGGAAGTACATTCAATGCACTCAAAAAACAATTCTTGGTTAAGAAAGAAATAACGAAGACAATAAAATCAAAAATGCAAAAAGTAGTAAAACCAGCCATAATATACTTGAGCACATCTTGGACAACACCAGAAAAAATTAAAAACAAAATTAATGCAATGGAGATGAGATTTCTAATAAAAATTAAAGGAATAACAAGAAAAGATACAGTAAAGCGCTCGGAAGTAAGAAGTAAACTAAAAATTAAATCTATAGAAACAGTAATAGAGGAGAGGCAGCTTGGAAGGCTAGAACTCATACACAGACTGCATAAAACCAGAATAACCAAGAAAATACATGAATTGAAAATACATGGAAAAAACAAACAGCTGGTTCAAACAAGCCCACAAAGCAGCAGAAAGAAGAGAAATAGAGTGGAGCGAGATAGCAAAAATGGCTTAAGTTAGACAAGCTTGGAAAAAAGAATAAAGTAGTTCCAAAATAATACATTCGACACCCGAAAAGGGTATTAAGGACTAAGAATAAATAATAATATTCTGCAAACTCATAACTGTAAACTCATAAATAAAACAGGCAATATCTGTCATTTATATGCGCATGAATATTATTTTAAAATCAAAGTTAATTCATTCTCATAATTTCTACAGTTAATTTTTGAATATATGGATGCACAAATAATGTATTTTTTAAATAAATTGGAGTTCACTACTTTGCCCATTATAAAATAAATATAATTTGTAAAAGTGTTATATATCTCGCGGGCCGCAAAAACATTCTAGGCGGGCCGCGGGTTGCCCACCCCTGCTGTAGACGAACGAGAACATTACTCTCACAGCGTCTGACTGACTGACCGGCAATTTTATTTTATAAACTTTAAAGTGTTCAAGTAAGAGACCACTTGCGCCACCTACAACTGAAGTCAGCATTAGTTGACGGGAATTCGCATATTCGTCGCGCATCTTTATACACTCTTTCAATCAACGATATAATATTTTTGTGGTGATGATTGTTTGTTGAAACATGTATGTTGTGGATGGGGTGCGTAGTTGGGTGGGGTCATTCATTTCAATAATATGAATGTAATTCAAAGATTATTTGTATAATATATAAAGGAAAAACTTAAAATATACTATTAACTGTTTTCAGGTTTGTTAATTAACGTTAGTTGTCTCTTTTGTTTGTTATCTATTTGTTTTGAATTTGTATAAGTATGTATTAGCACCAAGCAACTTAAGTTGCCCATAGTCAGCAAAGTATCACTATGGTAAAATTTTGTTTTATATAAATTTATCAGGTTGGTAACAACAACAACCAAATTTGGTTTTACTAATGGCGTGCAGTGTTAGCAGCCTAATTTTAAACTATCCAGAATTATCCCAAGGAATGTATGACAATCCATCCACAAGAATGGGTTTTTTGTTTAAGTTATTGACAACAATAATTTTTTAATGTGTTAGTTAGGTAAGCAACATTAGTCTTTGTTAAACATGTGACTGTTTTGTGGTTATGATAATTTTACTCTTTCATTGATTGTAATATGTTTGTTTTATTTTGATAACTATGTGTTAAAATTTTAAATTTGTAATTTCCAGTTCTAAAGAAGGTTATAAAAAATAAATAACCGAAACCGGTCAGCGTACATGTAACAATTAATAAAAAAAATATTGAATAAACTTTTTGTCCGTTAATGTCATAAGAAAATCTCCTAATAATTAAGTTTATAATTGAAATAGGACAGTGAGAAATTTAGAAAAATAAAAAATATAGTAAGTAGAATATTTTATTATTAATAAATAAAATGAATTATATACCTAAGTAGATAGAAATAAAGTGTTGTTTTTATGTAGTAAGCGTTTTTCATGCAGGGCTCGACTTTAAATAAGAATAATGCAGTTTTACAATATTTGATTAAATTTCTTTTCAAGGCTTTTGTTTATACTCGATGTTTAAGTAAAACTATATTTATATATATGTTATTTTGAAAAATGTAATTTTAATTTGTTAATGAGCATTCTGTATTTAACTTATTCACTTAATTAATTAATTTTAATTTTAATTTAATTAAAATAATATTCATACATGATATATTACATGTATACTTTCTGTACAAAACAACTATGCGAGCACTTTTGCTAAATGACTCACATTTACGTCAATACATATACCGTTCACAACAATCAAGTATAAAATACGTCCAACCATCATATAGTAAGAGATATTATTCACGGGTAGATTATGTTGTACATTATTCATAAAATTTATCATTTTTATCTTAATCAGCAAACGGATTCAGCTTTCTTGACAAAGTTAGATATGTAGCCAATATAATATGTGTGAACTATTTATTTATATTAAATTTAAAAAATCTTTTATTAATTCCAAAATTAATATATCATTAAAAATTCTTTCTTTTTATAAAGTTTTGTTAAACTTTGTCATGAACCAAACCATTTTTATACTACAGTATAAATATATTTATAAAAAAATTGATATGCAGAATAAAACAAATTAAATTAAAAATTAAATAAAATAAATATTATCAAAATATTAAATTCAATTTATGTTTCCAAAAAGTAAAAATATATTGTTTACTTAAACAAAACATAATCTGATTTAAATATAAAGGGCTTGTAAAAACTGTTACTGTAAGATTTCATATTTATTATGAGAAAATGTTCGACGTTAGCAAATTCGATATTCGCATCCACTTTTATTTGTACCGCCATCTGCAATAAACATATTACAACCCTCGTTGGACAAAAAATCGATTCCGGGAGTTTAGTTAGTTTCAAACATGGGCGCCACCTATCAGTTAAATCAATAGCTCTACTCCAGTATTACAGATAACAGGAATAAAATGTTTCAAGTAATACATGCTATAAAAGAAAGGTGGCACGTAATGTATTGTTTTAAAATTATTTATTACTTTTATAGTAACTATACCTCAATCTGCATTATTTCTTTTTTTCAGAATCAAAATTAATTTTAAAAAATTATTTTATTATTTTGTATAATTTATTACTTTGTTTTAAGCACAATTTGTTTTTTTATAATCATTCTGATCAAATTAATGTTTTTTTTTAATATTAAATTAAAACAACTATTATTAGTATAGTGATAATATATCTAACTTAATCTTTTAGAAATATATAGACAAACATTTTAATGTACCAGGTGCATAGTAATGTTTCTAGTCATAATTTCATACAAAAGTCCTAACATTTGCTTACGCTCTAGACGTTCAGCTAAGTTCTAAAATGAAATAAATGATTACGGTCTGCATATATTTAACTTGCTCTCCAATTTTATAAAACAATTAACATTCATTTTGTTTAAAAAAGTCATTAAGAATTATTTTCTTGGAAGAGCTTTCTACTGCTAACGTGATTTCTTATGCAATCACTACAGTAATATCATTAATTAAATCAAATCAAAACTACGAACCGTTTTAGCTTGTTAGCTAATTTTATGTGTTTTATTGCTATTTATATTTGTTTATTTATTAATTTTAATATTAGCATGAATTAACTAATTTTATTTTATGTTTTTCAATGTAACAAATTTCTTAAAAACTTTTTAAACGTTAATTAACAGTCTAGGGTCTTAACAAGTTGATTTTATTTAATAGTTTTAATCAATATTTTGTCGAAACACATAGCTGTTAGTTTTGTATTTTATCATTTTTATTAAATTGTTTGAGATGGTTTATAATTAAAAAAAAAATACTATAATGTACTGTGTATATTTTGTTTTTTAATTTAAGATTAATATTGAAAAAAACAGATAAAAACACAAAAAATAAAGTTAGAAAGTAATAATTAATTACTTATCAACTGGGGATAGGTATATAGAATTACCATTTAAATCAACATAGTTTTAGATATAGTCATGGTTTATATTTTTCTGTAAAATTGATTGAAGTTTCTGAAAAATATTTGTTAAAAACGTCAGTAGTTTTTTTGTTGATTTAGTGTTTAATTAATTTTTGTTTTGTTAGTATATTTATTCAAATTTGTTTGATTTTTCATAACGTGTCACTTAATTTTTTGTTTATTTGACAACTTATTTATGAGATTATTGTAACAAAACTTTACTGATTGCAACAATTTGTTTTTGTAAAGTTTTATTATTTTTATTAAAGACGGAATTGTCAGGAATGGTTCCGTGGTAAACCACCGGGAGCGCTTCACTCGCACTGTAGTAAAATACCGCCCATGGCGCCAATCACCCAATAAAATCAAACTACCAATTATGTAATAGAAACAGTACCGAACGTAATGGACGGAGCCATCGGTGGGCTTATTGTTTACATCTAAAAGTATCCTCATCTTTGGTGCTACTTTTAAAGCAAACAAATAATTATTTTGTGATAATTTTTGCGGCATAATTCTTTTATATAAATATCATTAATATGAACTAAGTTTGAAATAAATTGAACAATTTTTATCACTTAACTTTTTTATTTATGTATATATATTTATACCAAAATAGCTTATTCAAATGTTGTTATTATACTCATAATAATGCCAAAAACGGAAATGAATTATCTTAATTAACTTCCGAGAAAAGCTGCACGATAGTTTTATGGGACAATTTTCCCACCTTAACATTGGTTTAAAAATAATCAAGTAATAACAATCAGATTTGACGGGCAACAGCTTAGTTTTTAAGCTTTATTTTTATTTGTGCAATTATAATTTTTCTTACTGCTTTTTATTAGAAAGAATTAAAATAAAACAAATGCTAATGTACAAAATTATAGACTTTTTCGACACTATGGGCTATAAAGTTATTGCTAATTTATTAAACTTAGATGATTTTTAATTGCTTCTCTGTTACGCAAAGACATATTTGCAAAAAATGTTAAATGCAATGCGTTAATTGTTTTAGTATTAGGCATTGTTATTTGATTTTTTTCTAAATTTTACTAAATAACATTCTGCTTAGCAGTGTTAACTTTTCTAATTTATTAAAAAAAAACAAATATTTTAATACAATATTTTTAAATTTTTATTTAATTTATTAATTAAAATTATTATTGACAACTCTCTTGTCCCAGATATCAAGAGCTATTCATTTTTTTATTTACTATTGTAGAATTTAAGTCGATCTAGAATAAAGTAAATCTTGGTTCCGGATGTTTGTTGCTCAAATTTATTGTATTTATTCTATTAAATCTTTTCCTCTTCCTCACTAGTTTGAAACCTTGATAATAATCATGATTTCACTTCTATATAAATTAATTTTGAGTTGGTATTCTTTTATTTATGTAAATTGCAATTTTTTTGTTCACTTTTTAGTTGTGAGCAATAACAAGCAGAACTATTTTTTTTATTGTTTTAAATTTTTTATAATTTAAGTTGATGGTTCAATTTAAAGTTGTGTTTTGTGTATTGTTTATTGCTCATTTTATTTATTTGTGTTGTAGAAAATGTGCTTTATATTTATTGCTTTTTTAGTATTTTTATATTTTTTAATAATTGATAAAGATTACTTTCTTTTGATTTTTTAACTAAAACAAGTCAGTACACTTTTACTTTAATTTAAAATGACTTTGCACTTAGATCAAGTGTTGTTCCTATGGCTTGCTAACTTAAAAAAACATTATTAAACCTGAAATTTGTAATATTGCCCAACAAATTGACAAAAATGTCAGTACAATAACTCGATGTTGTCGTAGATGGTCCAAAGGACAGCTTTGACGGAGAAAATAGACGTCTTAGAAAAAAAAAATGTGTCCTTTTCTTTTCAAAGCTGAGTTTTAATAATAATATAATAATAATATCATTTATTTCACAAAGACAAAATATTACATAAAATACAATCATACATAATACCAAGTAACGTGAAACAAGTCAAAATACAAATACATACAAATTATGGTTTTTTAACAACATTATTATTGTAGATGTCTGAAGAGGCTTAACTAACAAAAAATCTACGTTTGATCAGTTTTCTGGAAAAATCAATTATTTAGTCTCAAATCGTACCTTCTTTTCTTTTAATGGTCTTTAACTTTGTAGCCGGAAAGATTTAAATTTTGGAAAGTAGCGTAGGCCACCAAAGCATCATCAATAATCGCTCGCGCCGCGGTATTCACATATTTCACATCAATCCGCAGTTTTTTCTTAGCAAACCGTGTTGCTAGTAACAACGTTACTGTGGCCTATTGGTTACTTTAAATTACCTAATTGTATTATGAAAAATTTATTACTTTCTTATTTTTAGTAATTAATTCCTTATATTTGTTTAGTTTTGTAATGATACTTGGCCATACCGCAAAGAATAAATATTTCAATAAATCAATAAATTTATTTAACTAACCATCAACCGCTAAGATTTGTTTTTCATAACACATCTTTGGCATCCAACTTGTGAGCTGAGTTGCTGATAAAATTATTACATCAATTCAAATAAAAATAACTTTATCATAAAATATTTGATAAAATGGGTAAAACAAGAAGAACGCCACCTAAACACGTGGAGTAGAAGAGAGTGTGCAAACTAGAAGCAGTACTTAGAAAACATTAAGCAACACGGGAGCAATCCCTAAAATACCGCAGCAGTGCACGGCAACATAAGTGACTCTTACGATCGGATGCAGCGGAAGAATATTCCAGGAACCCAAATCGTCGCAGCAATATCACGGACCGTAAAGAAAACCATGATACCGCTGAGCAGTTTTCAAGAATACCGAGATGGCGGAAGGATTTTACAGACCGCGTGGACTCGGACGATGACACCGACCAGGGAGCCGCATCCAGGGAATTATTACAACAATAAAAAAAGGATTGCAGCGCATGGGAAAGCGCCGCTGGATTACAACGCCAGTCACCAGCCAGTACAGCAACAGCCGTAATTAATCCAGGAATTTCTAACTCTTGTACTACATCGCAACTATTATCCGGATACGCCGATTTACCATTTGTGAGTTATTAGTTAGTACTTTTTCCAATAATAAAAATGATAATCAGACAAATAGAATAAATTCAAATTTAACAAAAAAAAAAACTTCAATTGACAAAAACAATCACAGATTTTTTTGCGGTTATAATAATGCTTGCCACCGTGAACAGAAATTAATTATTCCTAATTGTAAAAAAAACAACTAAATTTGTTTATTCAAATATAAATAATGGTTTGCATTAATATACCCGCAAATATTTTAATAACATAACAATTATGCAACTAATTATGACACTTACAATAATGGTTTTTTTAGTAATTTACATTATAATCTTACTGTAAAAAATGAATTTATATATTTATTTATATGAATTAATAATACAAATGTAAACCAAATGTTAACAATCAATCAAATGATACGCGACTCTAGTTTTTACGTAAAATGT
Organism: Tachinus rufipes; assembly: GCA_963932245.1. Classification (NCBI taxonomy): domain Eukaryota; kingdom Metazoa; phylum Arthropoda; class Insecta; order Coleoptera; family Staphylinidae; genus Tachinus; species Tachinus rufipes. The sequence continues at coordinate 57,080,802 of OZ010741.1, read as the reverse complement.
TTACTAAAGTTTAGTAATGATAATTTGTGCCACCCAAAAGATTATATACAAAAAATAGATTCAATGATACCATTAATTCTCAATATAAACGGTATATCTATTTTAAAACATTATTTAAATAAAACTTTAATTGATGTTGCTAAACCGTAAGCCAATGCTTTTGTAAACAATTTCATAAGTTATGATCAATTTAAAAATTAATTTTTAAATCAATTCTGGGATCCCATAAATCAATCTTAAGCACCATTTTTTTAATGATATTGACAAGGCAAAATATTTAGATCCGCCATATTTCTAAACGGTTTTTGTAGCTATAATAAGTCGTGGGTTCTCTTCACATATTGCATCTTTGCTTATTGAAGCGCAAAACGTTGATGAAGTTTTGCAACGATTAAGGCAAGCCGATTTTTATAAAACTACGAGAAGGGTGTCTTGTTACACAAGCAACAACAAGTATAAAGAAAATTGTGACAACAATTTTGTGTATCTTTAAGGACAATTCCAGGTCGGGAAGAGTCACGGGAGCATATCGTACATCCCAACACACAATTACTCATCAAATGTATTTAGAATTTACTTCGGCAAACATTCACTTGAACATGAATTGGCTTACCCGGTAATCTTAGAAATTGATTGGCACATCAATTTTAAAAATTACGTTAGAATTTTACTTAAATTAGATTGTGAGATTTTGAAAATGAATTTTAAACATAAATATGCAATAAAACCGCCACATTTTAAAAATGCCGAATTAAATAGAAATTCGATTTGTACACCACCACCACAATTGCATATAAGTTATCGACGGACAATTTTGATAAAATTATGGAAGGTACTCATCTTAGCAATATAAATAGAAAAAAAAAATTCCCAGCTATTGCAAAAAGATGCGTTAGCATTTTTTGAAGTTCTGAAATATTTCAAAATATAAACATTATACCCAATTAACAGACAAAACCCCCATTTAAGTAAAACCATACCCTATATCTTATGCACATCCAAAAACAGTGCAAGATAAACTTACCCAAAAGGAATTATATGGAGTAATCAAACGTAGTAACACCCCATTTTGTTTAAATTACTATCGGTTGTAAAAAAGGATGGTAGCGTTTGCGTATGCTTAATCGCCCTTCGCTTGAATAAAGTTATGGTGATAGATACGGAACGTCTAAGATTGGCAGACAACATTCTTTACGGGTTAAAAATTATTAAATATTTTTTTACACTGGACCTTAACAGTTCTTACTGGCAAATCACTTGTTACCGTTTAGTATCAAAACGGTTGTTTTTTTGTTTACTAGATGTATGGAAATCATCTTAGAACCAGTTTTTTACACATTACATGTTTACTACAGCATTTAGATCAAATTTTAACTCAATTAACGGAATTTGGATTAACTTTTAGACCTAAAAATCGTACATTTATTAAGAACCAAGTAAATTATTAAAACTACGTCTTTAGTAAAACCGCAATTAAATCAGATCCGTCTAGAATCCAAGCAGTAAAATAATTTCCAAATCTTAAAAATTTGAATTAAGCAACTCTAGTTTTTTAGGATAATTTAAAGTAAAGTAAGAATTTTATTATTAATATTATTACATATGTACATTAAACTAAAGATTAATTATAAAACTATCTCTAGAAACAAATTAAAATTAAGATAAAATGAATATATATTTATAATGTATAAAATAAAATAAAAAATGGTTTCATCCCTCTCTCATCGTCCTGAGGTTTGTGGGTATTTATTCCCGTCTCAGGCTATTGGTATTGAAGGCTTGTTTGAGTTGTTTTCTTTATTTATTTAATTTATATTTTGTCGTGTAGTAGCATGTGTTTTATTTTTAATTTAAATGGTATGTAATTAAGACTTTTTATAAATGTTGGTAGATTATTGTATTGCTTTGTAGTTTCTGTTGTTAGTGTCTGTCTGCATTTATCAGTTGTATATTTTGTAGTCCTTATGTGCGATTTTCTTCTTGTTTGGTGGTTGTGTATTTCTTTGTTTGACTGTATTTTTATATTGGTTTTTATCATTTTGTGATTTATTTTATATAGCAATAGTATATTGTTCAAGTCTATCATCTTATTTATATTTAATTCTTCCTTGTATAGTTCAGTTGAAGGTGTTTTTCTGTCTAGTGTGTATAGAATTTTGATGAATTTATTTTGTTGTCTTTGTAGTTTGTTTATGTTTTTCTTGGTTGTGTTTCCCCAGATATGGTTTAGGTACTTGTTATGTGATGCAAATATTGCATGGTAAACTGATTTTTTTGAGTTTTTTGGTAGGTAATTTAGTATTTTTGTTACAGCCGCTATTGTTGAAGAATTTTTTTTCACAAGTTTGTTTATGTGAGCATCCCATTTCAGGTTTTCTTGAATAGTCAGACCCAGGTAATTTACTTCTTTTATTTGTCTTATAGTTTTGCCATTTATTGTTATTGTTATAGGGGTTTCCTGTTTGTTGTTAAAAATCATGTATTCTGTTTTTGTCTCGTTGATAGTAAGTAAGTTGTTGTAATACCATGTTTCTAAGGTTTTAACGTCTTCTTTAATGATCTTTTCTAATTCTATATTTTCTTTTCCCGAATATATAATGCATGTGTCATCAGCATACATATAGAGTGTTCCATGTAATGTAAGTTCTAAAATATCATTCGTGTATAGTATATATAGTGTCGGTGGCAATATTCCTCCTTGTGGTATGCCGTAATCAGCCTGTAGTGGTTTGCTTTCTGTAGAGTTTACTTTTGTTTTTTGTGGTCTGTTTTTAAGGTATGTGTCTATTAGGTTTAGTTCTTTACTCTTTATTCCAATTGCTTCCAGTTTTTTAATAAGTTTTGTTTTGGATATGGTATCAAATGCCTTTTTCATGTCGATGTACATTGCTACTACAGTTTATTTTTGGTCCACTTTACGCTTTAAATGGTCTATGAGATCATATGCAGCTGTTTGTGTTCCAGAATTTTGTTGAAACGCATACTGTTGTTTGAATATTATGTTGTTAGTGTTTATGTGTTCAGTTAATCTGGTATGAATCACTTTTTCTAGTATTTTATTTAGTGTTGATAGTAGTGATATAGGTCGATAATTTTCTGGTTTTGTTTCATCTTCTTTTTTATGTATAGGCACTATTATTGTTTGTTTCATGTAGCATGGGTAGATACCTGTTTCGATAACTTTATTTATTATGTTCACCAATATTGGTGTTAGAATGGTTTTGTTTTGTTTTATTATGTTGTTTGTAATTTTATCAAAACCTGGTGTTTTGTTGTCTTTCAATTTTATGATTATTTTATTTATTTCTTCTTGCGATGTGCAATCAAAGTGTATGTTGTTTATTTTTCTTTTTATTGTTGTAGTTTTTGATTCTTCATTTGTTCTTGAGAGTTGTTTTTCTGCTAGTTTTTTTCCAATATTTGTAAAATATTCATTTATTTCATTTGCTATTTCTATTGGTATTTCAGTTGTTGTTCCATTTTCTTTTAATATTTGTTCAATGTTTATTTTTTTAGAATTCTTTTTGTTAAGCTGTTTGTTTATTAAATCCCATAGTTTTGTGGGGTTATCTTTGTTTGATTGAAACTTGTTTTTATAAAACAGTATTTTGGTATTCTTTATGTTGTATAACGTTTTCTTTAACTTTGATAAATCATTCTGTTCCAAGTTTGTTACAATATCTGAATTACTTTTTGCTTTGCTCAGAAAAAAATGTAAGTGGAATTGGACGGCAAAGCAACAAAAGGCGTTTAAAAAAATAAAATTAACCTTATCAAAACAAACTTTATTATGTTACCCAAATCCAAGTAAAACGTTTTATGTACAAACGAATGTTTTTGATTATGGCAAAGGTGTTATTCATTGGCAAGAGACGTATCATGTAAAGAAAGATATATCTCTGACTATAAATTCCTAACTTATTTACATACTTGTAGAGTACTTTTGACTCGAATCACCAGATGGGTGTTATTGCTTCAAGAGTTTGATTTTTTGATAGTGCAAATATTATTTTTTAAAAAGTAAAAATAATATTTTGCCTGATATTCTATCTGGGTAGCAGTCAACACATTTACCGGTACCAATGAATAAGTTATTTCATGTTTTTGCGAGCCAAGTTTTTTACCAATTTAAAGATATTTCTCAAAGATGCAAGCAATTTTTGAAAGTTTTACCCACTCACCAACTTGCTGATCCATGCTGTGGACCAATTATAAAATCTTTGCAAAAACTACCTATGCTTTATGCTAAAAAATATGCGCTTAAAAACACGTTGTAATATCTAAACGGAGGCAAGTTTCATACGCCACATTTGTGCATTTTCAAAAGTTTATTACATAATTAACTTATTCCAAAAGCCATTGGACATTTTGGTGTATTTAAAACATGGTGGAAGTTTTTTTATAAGAATGTTAAAACAGTAATTACATCCTGTGATATTTGCCAGAAAACTAAATATTTAGTACTACTCAGTCCTTTTCAACTAGCCATTGTGCCAGAAAGTCTTAATGATATGGTTGCTCTGGACCTATATAGTTTACTACCACCTTTAATTGGAGACGTGGTTTACATATGTGTAGTATTAAATGTTTTTACAAAGTTTGTTGGGCCTTTCCTGTTAAAACGTGCTGGTATTCTTAATCGGCTAAAAATCAATTATTTTCTCAAGTATAGTTTTCAAATAAAAAAGACTCACCGATCATGATTTTTAGTTTAAGGCTGACAAATGGAAAGCAAGTTTAACAAAACTTTGTGTCAATTAAATACACTGCACTGTTTGGCATGCACAAGCAAACCCGCCGGAAAGAACTATAAAGGAACTTGGGCGTTTGTTTTGTGTGTATTGTTTTAAAAAACATACAAGGTAGGCAGTCGAAGTTCAAAATATATGTTGGTTATTAAATATTACTTATGAATCGACTTGGTTTGCGCCCAACGAACTACAGTTGAGTTCTACCAAGACTACCTTATCAAGTGCTCTATTAAAAGATAAGTCGTTTTATGATATCTACGTAAAGCTCTATCTAGCACAATAACGTTAATAGGGAATGCTGATTAGAAAAAAAACCCACATCCGGGCAGGCCTTATCTTCCTTTCCAGTTTGGTGAGTTGGTCTTATTGCGTATAAACCTTTTGTGATCGGCAGTAGTGTTTCAGTCAACAAAATTTATGTTACAAATAAGTGAGGCTACTTTTGTTCTTATAGACCAAACAACGTTGAAAGAGCGGGGTATGTTTTACGCTAGTCATTTGCGCAAATTTTATTTATGATTAATGTTTATTATAAATTACAACATCTCCATGCGCCTAGTTACTTGACTATACTTATGAAGATGTTTTGAAGCAGTTGTCATCAATTTACATATTTCACATCAATTCTGAGCAAACCTGCCATAAGTAAGAGTTAGTTTTAATTATTTATTTAGTGGTTGTATTTTCTTTACTCTATGCTAAATTTATTACATTCATATTATTAATAGTTAATTTTTTATATTTGTTTTAATGCATGTTTGTGATGATACTTGACCATACCGTAAAAAATAAATATTTCAATAAATCAATAAATTTATTTAACTAACCATCAACCCTTGAGATTTGTTTTTCATGCCACAACTCTTTACCTTAAGAAGTGCCAGTCAAAAATGGAGAAATAACAAAGATTTTATCAATTAAAAAAATAAATTAAATCCAAATCAAAATTTGGTTTGTATACCGACAATAGTCGTAAACTGATTAAACGTTGCTAAAAAGAATGACAAAATTTGCAGTTTGATGTAGAACGACATACAACTCTTATGTGCGAGTGGTATATAGAGCAATCGCTTATAAAAGTAAACTTTCACTAGTGTTAATTTCAGAAACATTAAGAGCATACCGACCGCTACCTTGATTTGTAGTATTTTAACAAAAACGGCAATTTTCCCTTCATTGCTGCTTCTACAAATAATTTGATAATTGATTTATTTATTTACTAGTACATTTAGAAAAGATTAAACTATGATATGTCAAAGTCTTCTAGTCAAATAATAGTTAGGAAATAGCCAATAAAACTCATCAAATATAGAAATAAATGTGGTTTTCTGTATTTTTGAATGCATTTTGTTGCTATTTGCAAATATAATTTCACAAAAAAAACTTCGACATATCATAGTTTAATTCTTTCTAGATGTACTGGCAAAAAAATAAATCGATTGTCAAATTATTTGTAGAAGCAGCGATGAAGGGGAAATCAAGGTAACGGTCGGTATGGTCTTAAACGCAAATTGCTACATTATTACAGTTCTAAAACCTACATAATGCTCTATCTGAAAAACATGGAAATTTCCATTTTCTAACAGGATAATGCAAAGCCGCATACAATTAGAGTTACTATAGAATTTCTTGTAGTTGGTTTGCGTTAAAATTACAATTGTAGCACTATCGAATACCTGCTGGGCTAAGACAAAGCTACTTGAATGCACTTGAATAAATTTAGTTAACGGATTTTACTATTTAATGTTTATTGATTTGTGCTTTTTTGTATTTAGGTAAATAATTATATGTATTTTAGTTTTAAAATGCAAATTTTTGTTGCTGACATAAAGTATAATTTCAAAACATTGAATATATAATAAGACTAAACGTAATGCAATTCTAGAAAAAAAATTTATGAAGTTTTTTATTATTAAAATAAAAGTAACTAATGTAATTAAATTAATAAAAATAAAACGCATACATTTTTATTAAACATATTAATATTTAATTAACGTGCAATCAACAATATTGTTTTTACTTTAGTTTTTATATCATTTTGTTTATTAGTTTTTGTAATTTTTTAATATAATAAACAAATAAAGTTTATTACAATACCAATAAGAATAAACATTTTGTAGCTGTTGAATTAAAGCTATGTGACATTAACTTAATTTACTTCCATTACCTTCTTGTTCTCCAGACCTATCACTTATTAAACACTTGTGGGATAAAATCGGTAGAAACCATCTTCAGCCTCCTCGACTCACTTTTCCTAATTTTCAAATGCATGTTCAAGAAACTTGGGATTTAATTCCTCAGGTTGATATTGACAATTTAATTTCTAGCATGTCAAGTGCTATAGAAATTAAAGCGTTGGGTGAAAAACAAAGTTATACTAAAAACTAGTATTGAGATAATTATGCTTAAACACTATAAAATAATACAACAAAAATTAAGAAAAAAATAGGTAATTTGACTTATACTAGCTTTAATATCACACATTTTAATATATAAATTTTAATGTTAAAGATAATAATAAAAATTTATTGATGCAGTAACATACGATTTTTCACAAGTCAGATAAGTATAATTAAATAATATACAGATTGAGCACTATTTAGCTGCGGTATTTTAAATAAATAAATATGTACTTGAAACAAAACATAATTAATTTACTTAGAGATAAAAAAACTAATAATTATAATAATACAGCTATTTAAAATAATTAAAATAAGATAATGATATCACAGATTCAAAGTTAAAGTAATTTAAAATACACACCAAACTTACTTCAACTTACTTAATTTAAGTCAACTAAAAATATAAATTAATTATTACAAAAAAATAACACATTTTAAAATGAACTAACAAACAACATTACAGGCTAAAATATGCATTAGAATTAAAAGTAAAATAGTTTTCTCAACTATAAAATAATTTTTTCAATAGTGACTTATTAGTAATTTTATAATTTGCAATGGTAAACTTTTAATAGAATGCGATAAAACATTCTTCTTTTTTGCTTGAATAATCCAGTTCTAAAACATTACTGTTATGTTGATACAAAACAACACTTTTCAGTTAAGCTGCATTTTTTGGCTTTAAGTAGATGGTAACAGCCAACACATTTTTTTTTCTCTTCTTTTACGCTTGCAAAAAATTTTTTGTGCAGCTTAAATTATTTTTTTGTTAACTTTGATTAATTTTGATTTGAATAAAAAGAAAACGTTTTTGAAATTTTTGTAAAAACTATCTAAATCTCTATGTCTTTATAGTAGATAGTAGTAGCCATGGAACTTTTTAAGCTTTATTGCTGTCAAGTTTATGTTGAAAACGTATGTCTTACTCTTTGGGTGAATTTGGATTTGAAAGTTGGAGGGTAAACCAAAGTCTACTGCACGTAGACCTCATAAGGCCTTTTGTATCTTTTCCAATGGTGACCTTTCCAACATGTATTTTTTATTGTATGAAGGAGCATGTACATAGCACGTGCTCAATTGTCTCGTCATTTATTTCACACTCTTCACATATTGGATTATCTCCAATACCAATTGCGTGTATTTGCTTTCTTATAGCCGTATTCTGAACTTTTTTTACAGCAATGTTAATTAACATTTTAAACGTAGCTAGGTAATATTTAAAAAAACTTGATACCTGATTAGTTAAAAATCAATTTCTACAGCGATGTTAGCTAACATCTATGTTAAAATATGTTCAGAATAGCACATAGTAATTGGCAGTCTTAGCATTTGAAGCAGTCATTGCGTTCTTTGCTTGTCTGCAGCTGGGAATGTCATTTCAACGCTTTTCCAGTGCGTTGTGCGTGTAATTTTTTATTAGGTTATTTAAGCTTTTGAGTGTTAATTTTTTTGACTTGTTTATATTTTGCTGTTTACTTTTTTTATAACCACATAAGTTGTACTACTTCTGCTCAGAAGATAGTTGTGTGATTTCCTAGTAGTAAAGGCATTTTGAAATTCAGATTTTGCAAGAATATTGCCGCTTTAGAATTTTTATTGGTTTTTGAACCATTCGTGTAAATTTTAATTGTATCATTGACTTTGTTTTGGTCAACTTGTTTATGTGTGCGCACGTTGTAGGGTTTTTGAAACACAAAGAAAGGTTATATGTTTGCGTTCCTAACAGAGGTGTTTTTTTTTACAGCATCTTTCAGGTAGGGTACAGCCCTCCCTGCAGTGTTAAAATTTAACTGCATTTAGAAGCAAAGCGTATTGGTTGAATGGTGTCAAACTGATTGGTTGTAGCGGCTGCAATAGATGATCGTGCCGGCGACCATGTAGGTAAAGTGTTTATTTGTTGCAAAGTGTTTTTTTTGTTTTCTCATTTTAAAATTAAGAAAACCTTTGAGTATATTTAACAAACTTGTATAAAAAAATTTTATTTATTAAATTTTCTAAATAACATAAAAGTACAAAACTTCAATTTTTTTGTTGCAGGATAGTTTCTGTTGGTTTGAACAGAAAGATTTTTTCTGAGCTTTCTACAAAAAATCGTTTAGATTAAATTCTAGTTTAGTTAAAAGAAGCCCATATCTAAAACCATGTTGATGATTTGGCAATAGGTTTTTAGCTTCCGTGTGATTTCTGATTTTGTCTAAGTTTATTTTGTAAAAAATTTTATTAAAACTTTTTTATGAATACAAAAATGAGACGTTTTTAGCATTGTATATGTTAGTAGGGAACATTACAGTCTTGTAAGAAAATGCTCTCTCAAGCTTTGTTCAAGCATTCCGGACCCGGTTTAAAATTTGGTTTGAAATGAGGAAACATATTTCTTACTTTAGACGGCCAAAGTAATTTAAAAAGTGAAACAAAATCAGTACGCAGCAGACAATATCTTACTTTTTTGTAGATTTCTTTTAATTGGTCCAAATCTAAGTCTTTGTTGTGTAGAACGGCGTGCATTGGAGTTGTCAGCAAATAATTTGGCCTTGTTTTCTAAAGTATATGCGCTTTTTTTGTCATAAATAAAAAGAAGCGGTGTACGCTTATTTTTACACATTAGATTATTATTTTTGTTGGAAAAATCAAAAACGGATTTTCAGCACTAATATTTGTACTTTTTTATTGCTTTTAGATTTTTGGCTTACCAGCCTAATAAGTAACCTCATTATTGAACTGATTTAGTTTGTTTTAGTTTTTAACTGTTTCAATATTAGATAGGGATGTGATGCTTTGTTCTAGAGTGTGAGAAAAAACAACTAGTCGGTCTTTTAGACCGACTCCCAACCTTTTGTTCACTCCTCCCATAAAGATTTAAGATTATTGGGCTGTGGTCTGAGCTAATAAAATAGTAGTTAAAATTAAGAAGTTTTTGAGTAAAGCAATGTGACAAACATCTCCAAGGACCCTTATTTCTTACTTAACAAACGATAAGTATTGATATTAATAACCAATCATAGAACTTTATACACACATTAATATATTTTTTTTTAATTTTCATTTAATATTTAAAAATTACTTAGTATGTCACAACAACAATTAGGTAGTGTATATTTTTTTTTTACAATAATAGATATCTAACTACGATTGGTTATTACCAACAGCATAGCAACCACCGGATGTTCATAGAAAAACAAAAAATTATACTTCTTTTTTTTTATATTAATGTCAGTTCAATTCGAAATAAAAAAATAGATTTGGAAAACTATCTAAAAAATCCGTACCATTTAAATTATTTCAATTAATGAACACTGGCTAAAAAAAAAAAGTCGACTTAATAAAAATTGAGGGATTTGTCACTGCCAATTGTTTTTTTTTTTAGAAAAAATAATGAACGTGGCGGAGCAATGCTAATGGTAAAAAGAGGAATAAAGTTTGAAAGACTAACTGATATTGATATTCTAGCAAAAGAAGTTACATGTAAACTGTGTGCTATTGTTTTAAAACAATTTAATTGTATTTTTGTATCTGTATCGCACGCCTTTGGGTGATTTTAATGATTTCATTATTGTATTGTGTCAGGTTTTAAACAAACTGGATAAGTATAAAGAATCAGTTTTTATTGGTGGTGATTTAATGTTAATTTTAATGTAACTAATTTAATGTAACAGATTTTTTGTGATACACATGTAAGCTTTAATTTCAAACATACTGTAAAGAGTAATACACAAGTTACCGCTACATCTGCAAAGTGTATTGATAATATTTTAGTTAGTACAGTCGTTCCTTATGAATTGAGCACAGTTGAACCTTACTTCTGACCATTATTTGGCGTTTTAAAGAATTTATTTAATATGAAAAAAAAAATACTAGTGACAAATAAAACAATGAGTAGATATTTTTTGTATAAAAACATAACTAAATTTAAAGAAACTCTAAAACAAATAAAGTGGATGGACGTAATTAACAATATACACGCAGAAACGTCGTTTGAAATCTGTTTTCCGTTGTGTTCCAAAAAATATCTTAATAAAAACAGCAACTCTTGGTATTCAAGTGAATTGAGACTACAAAATACTATAATAAATAGTTTATGTACATTACAAAAACAACAGCATATTCTATGAAGCAAGAAAACTAAAAAGCAAGGTTACAAATGGGTGTGGTATAAAGAAGGAAGAATACTCGTAAGAAAAACAGAAGAAGACAAGCCAATAGTTATACATGGCATTGAACATGTCAAAGAACTGTTAAACAAAGAAGAATATTAAAAAAAAAAAATAATAATAATAATTATATATATATAACGATAACTAAAATGGACAAATTAAAAATATACCTACACAACGCAAGAAGTATAAGAAACAAATTTGATGAAATACTAACAATACCAAAAGTGTACAAAGCAGATATCATAGTAATAACTGAAACATGGATATATACAAACGAAGAAAAATACTTCCAAATTCCAAATTATACAGCTATATTTAATAATAGACCAATAAAAGGTGGAGGTATTGCAATATATATAAAAAACGGAATAACAACTACAGTACAAGAAAGTCGAACAGAAAAAAATACTGAAATATTAACAATAAAACTTAATAAAACCAATATACATTTAACAGCAATATATAAACCGCAGACAACAAAATACGATGACTTTTTAAAAGTTATAGACAAAATAACAAAAACTAGTACTAAAAATATAATACTAGGCGACATGAACATAAATTTAAGAGACAATAACAATATAACTAACAACTACAAAAATATAATTGTAGAAAATGGTCACTATATTTTAAATAAAATAAACGAAGAAGGAGTAACAAGAAATAACGCAGATAAACCTGGGACAATTATAGATCACGTTATAACAAATATAAAAGATAACAACAGCAAAATAAAAGTTAAAAAACTAACATTATCAGATCATAATGCGGTAATTACTGAATGGAACGTAATGTGTAAAGAAACAAAATATGAAAAAGCTCTAAAAAATAAAATAAACTACGATAAAATTAAGGAAGAATTTGAAAACATAGATAATAAAACAGTAACTGATTTTGACACTCTAACAACAATATTACAAAATACAATAAAAAGAAATACAAAAGTAACGGAAATAAAAAGAAAAGAAAACAATGAGTGGATAAATATGGAAATAATAACAATGATAAAAGATAGAAACAAAACACAAGAGAGATACATCAAAAATTCAAACAATGATGTCATTAAAAAAATATTAAAAGAAAAAAAAAGGAAGTAGAGAACAAAATTAAGGAAAGAAAAGAAAATTACTACAAAAACAAAATAAAAAATACAAATGGAAATCAAGCTAAACAATGGTCGGAAATAAATAGTATGTTAAACAAAACAAAGAAAAAACCAAAACAAGAAATAACAGAAATTATAACAAAACACGGACAAAATAAAACAGATAAAATTGACATAGCAAACGAACTGAATAACTACTTTGCAACAGTGGGAAAAAACTTGGCAAACAAAATTAAGAAAAATGATGGCAGAGAAATAATAACAACTGTAAGAATAGAAAAAGAAGCTACGTTTGACAAAACAACAAAAGAAGAGATAGAAAATATAATCAAACAACTAAAAATAAGAAGCGCCCCAGGAGAAGATCAAATAACCCATGACGTAATAAAAGTTATAAAAAAAGAAATAGCACCAATACTGAAAAAATTAATAAATAAAATGATACAAACAGGTGAATATCCACAAATACTTAAAAAACAAATTATAAAACCAATACACAAAAAAGGAGAAAAATCAAAATTAGAAAATTATAGACCGCTATCGCTTATATCAGTGTTAAGCAAAATAACAGAAAAAGCAATATATAACAGATTAATGACACACATAAACAAACATAACATAATAAACAAAAGACAATATGCATTTCAAAAAAATTCAAACACAATGGGTATAACAACTGACATAATACAACACATAGCACAAAAGCTGGATGAAAAACAATATGTAATACCAATATTTATAGACATGAGAAAAGCTTTTGACACCATCGACAAAGACAAATTGATCAAGAAAATGGAAACTCTTGGAATAAGAAACACAAATTTAAAATTACTAAAAACATATATTAAAAACAGAACACAAAGAACAAGAATAAACGACATACTTAGTACATCAACAATAGGAGAATATGGGCTACCACAAGGTGGAGTACTAGCACCAATATTGTATATATTATACATAAATGATATATATGAGATAAACTTGACTGGAGAAATATATACATATGCTGACGACACATGTATTATATATCACGGAAAAAACAAAGAAGAAATAGAAAGAAACATAAATGAAGACGTTAAGAAATTAACTAAATGGTACGACGAAAACATACAAACAATAAATGAAGAAAAAACGACGTATATGGTAATAAGACAAAAAAATACAAAAGATATTGACATAAAAATTGCAATAAATAACATACCAATTACCAGAACAAAACAGACAAAATACTTGGGAGTAATAATAACAGAGAAACTAACATGGGATACACAAATAAAGAAAATATTAAAAGAAAGTGCAGCAACAATAGGAGCTGTCTATAGAGCTAGAAAATGCATACTAAAAGAAACTGCAATAAGTATATACTACTCATTTTATTTATCAAAAATTAACTATTTAATAAATATATGGGGTGAGACAACAAAAACAAATATACAAAAAATACAAAGACAACAAAACAAAATACTTAAAATAATACATAAACTACCAAAGCTAACACCAACAGAAGAAGTATACAAAATAATCAACGAAACAAACATTAACAAAAAAATAAAAATAGAAAAATGCAAACTAATATATAAAATTAAAAATAAAGAAATTAAAACAAATCTACAAATAATATTAAACAAAGAAATTCACGGACATAACACGAGAAGAAGAAGTAATATACATGTACACACAACAAGGACAGAAAAGGCGAAAAAAACAATACTAAGCAATGGACTAATCACATACAATGAACTACCTGAAAATATTAAAAAAACGAAAACTTATAAAAAATTTAAAACAAAAATAAAAGAACACTACATAATAACAAGACCAAAACAAACAAATAAATAAACAAACATGATAATACACACAAAATAAGATAAATGGAAAGAGAAAATAAAAATGGTGCCCCGAATACGAAGCTTTGCAGCCTACCTTATATGGAGACGGTGCAAAGCAGCAAGTGGGGAGAAAAAAAAAATATAATGTTGTAAATATGTAAATATATTATAATAAATTTAGTTAATAAAAAAAAAAAAAAAAAAAAAATATATAAACTTGACTGAATTAAAAACACTAGATAAAGACTAAAAAAAATTTTACAAAACAAACATAAATGTGGCAAAAAAATATTTTTTTGCTAAAAATTTTTTAAATTCTCTTAATAAACCTAAGGAGATGTAGAGAGTAATTAATAAAATTGAAAATTGTTTGAATAAAAAATTCATTAAGTAATAGTAGATATGGAGATGCTTTTATGAGCTAAATTTATTTTTGCTCAAAGGTATTTCTATCAAGTTAAGTGAAGTTTTAGCACATTTAGTGAATTTATCATTTAAACAAGGAATATATCCCAAGGAACTAAAACTATTTAAAGTGGTACCTATTTTAAAAAATAAAAATACAAACGAAGTTTTAAATTAAAAAAAAAACAATATGTAATAAGTTGTACAACTACATTGAAAAAAAAAAATATGAAATGCTCAGTTTGGGTTTAGAAAAAACAGATTGACAAAGAACGCAAATTACTCACTTGTTCATGATATATATGACGCATTTAAAAATGGGAAAACTGTGAACGCCGCATTTATTGACCTGAGTAAGGCTTTTGACTGTGTCTCACACTCGATATTACTGGATAAACTTGAACACTATGGAATCCGAGAAAACACGATGAAATTAATGGAATTATATTTAATAAACAAAAAACAATATGTCATTAAAAATAACGTACCGTCTTTTAAAGCACATGTTAAAATAGGTGTCCCACAGGGTTCAATTCTGGGTCCCATACTTTTTCTGATTTATATAAACAACCTCGAAAATAACATAAAAGCTGCCTCAACATTTCTCTACGCAGATCATACTACTCTGTTAGAAAGTCTAACTATTTCAAATTCAAGTGTAATCCAAGGTCTTAAAAAAGCCGAATACTGGTTTAAATCTCACGAATTAGTATTAAATGCCTCCAAAACTATTTATATTAAATTTTCTTTAAATTATACAGATAAAATAGAAAGCTTGAAGTTTTTAAAGGTGTATTTACAACCTAAATTAACAACAAAAATTTATACTTGCTAAGAAAAATTGCTCAAAACACGGATCAAAATATTACCAAAACTTGTTACTTCGCATACATATACTCGATTCTGAGCTACGGTATATTACTCTGGGGTAATTCGACAATGTCTAATCGCATTTTTATAATGCAAAAGAAGGCAATAAGAATTATTACTGCTATATAGCAACTAACTAATTGTTGTGAATATTTTAAATCGTAAAACATACTAACTGTACCATCTGTGTTTGTCCTTTATTGTCTACTATTTGCAAAAGACAATGTATCAAAAAAAAACAAAACAGAGTGATTTACATAGTTACAACACTAGATCAAATGCTAATATAGTTCTTCCATCTATTAGACATAGCAAAGTTTAAAAAAGCTATGAATATCTCTCTATTAAAATGTATAATCATTTGCCAACTAACATTTGTGAAATGCTTAAAAACATATTTAAATCTGTGATATATGTGTCAGTTCTGTCATATTGACATATTTTCGATTTCTTATCAAATTATTAAGTACTGGAGAGTATAGAGAACACTAAAATGGTAAAAGAAGCAACACTATGATTATTAAAAAAATAGAGAACATGGAGAAGCAGTGGTTTTAGAATATAGTATTAATTTAATATATTTAAATTTATTGTAAAATTTAAGGGTTAAGTGGAAGAGCAGCTTAATAGCTGAACTTCGCCTTTTTATCTGATTAAAATGATAAATAAAGATTGTAATAAATAATAAATAAATAAATAAATAATAAAAAAAAGACTGCGCTAAGAAACGTTATATACCTATGAACTCTTTTGGCAACTCCGTTGGGCGTCAAATAAATTGTGGACAATATAAACATATGCACTTATATTCGTGTTTCCTCATATAAACCTACCCTTTGCATATCAGATATAATTATATTTATTAATAAAGAGTAAATTTGCAAAACATACAGCAAAACTGTATTTTTTAAGACCGGGCTTCTGGTGGCCTGTAGTATGTACTAGGCTTCGCATCATCCGCGAGGTGCGTATGTATAAATAATACTTAATTACAATATAATTTTTGTAAATTCATAGTTTTTTTTATTAGCGTTAATGTGGCACATTTCAAGTAAACAACGTTTAAAATTATTTTGTTCGACAACATAATATTTTTGTATTATTATAGTCAGGTATGTAGCCAGTATTATTGCAATGTACACTTAAAGCAATAGATTTAGGTTTAATTTTTACATCACTTTTAATAAACAAATCTTTCAACATAATTGATATAATTCAAAAACAAAAAAAATTGTAATTTTATCTGTTCCTGATACTACGTTTGTTTGAATATATTGAATGTTGTTATTTGAGAAACAAACAATATATAAGAAGACTACCATATTTTGCTAGCTGTGTTTCAGCAACAATTATATTATATATACTAAGTATGCATTTTTCATCTTTTTTTTTTCTATTGTCTAAATTTTTTATCCGCACTGGAACACTTTCTATACAAAACATTTAACAATTTGTTTTGCAGGTTTAAATCTACTTTGCTACACAAATTCTTGCTCTGATATTTCCGTTCACATACGTGTCTATTTTTTCCGCTTCTGCAACTTTCATAACTTTTCTTTTGTTTTTGTTATATACTTAATGTATGGACTACATTGATTTCATTTCTTTAAAATTTTATTTAGTATCGTTAATTTTTTTGTGCTCTTTTTCATTCTTCTTCCTCTTATCTATCTTTTTAGCATATATATTAAACAAAGTTGGTAATAAACAACAGACTTGTCTCACTTCTTTTCCAATTTTAAACCACTCGGTTTTTTTGTCATTTAAAACTATAGTTATTTGTTGTCTCATATATACAGGGTGTCCGGAAAATACGTGTACAACGTTTGACGACAGACTCCTGACGTCAAAATAGGTCGATCTAAGCCGACTTAGTTATATCCAAATTTGTCTCGTTTAGCCGGTAGAGGGCGTCAAAAATTTGTAAATATTAAAAAGAAATTACCTGTAACAATAATTTTTTAAGTGACCTTGTTGCTATGGCGTTTAATAATTTGACAATTATTGACAAATTGTCACCAGTCTATGAAATTTACTCAAGTATACGATTAACATTCTTGAATTACAAGTTCATTTTACCATTAAAAATGGAAAATTATACAAACTCTCAGAAAGTTGACATGCTCCTGGTATACGGGTTTTGTCAAGGAAATGGGCGTCAGAGTGTTAGGGTTTACATGGAGAGGTTTCCTAACCGTCGAATACCAAACCACCAAACATTTGACAATATTGAGCGTCATCTTCGGGAAACGGGCAGTTTTGAGAAAAACTTTGAAGGCAGGGGTCGTATGCAAACAACTCGAACTGTGGAAACAGAAGAGATGATTCTGGAAAGAGTTGAAGAAGAACCAAGTACCAGTACCCGTCTCTTAGAACGTGAGTTAAATGTTCCTAAAACGATTGTCAATGAGGTTTTAAGAGAACAGTTGTTACATCCTTACCACATACAAAAAGTCCACGAACTTTTACCGACTGATCCCCCCATGCGGCTTACATTTTGTCAATTTATTAGAAACAAAAGAATCCTTGTTCCAAATTTTTGTAGAAAAATAATGTTTACTGACGAGGCATGCTTTACAAGATCTGGGGTAACCAATCTGCACAACGAACATATTTATTCCGATGAAAATCCACATGCCATTAAAGTTGCACATCATCAGCATCAATTTAAAATTAATATTTGGGCAGGTATTATTGATCACTACCTTATTGGTCCCATTGTTATTCCAGACAGGTTAGATGGAAATATTTATTTAAATTTTTTGCAAGACACATTACCAATTCTTCTGGAGAATTTGCCTCTTTTACTTCGGAGGGAAATGTGGTATATGTATGATGGTGCCCCGCCCCATTTTTCCGTTGCCGTTCGGCAATACTTACATCATCAATATCCCAACCGATGGATTGGAAGAGGCAATGATGCACCAGTAAAATGGCCACCACGTTCTCCTGAGTTAAATATGTGTGACTTCTTTTTGTGGGGCGCTATTAAAACAGAAGTTTACAAGACTCCGGTAAACACACGCGATGATTTATTGCAGCGGATTTTAAATGCAGGCAACAATTTTAATAATCCCGAGACATTAGATAGGGTCCAATATCATTTTTTAAAGAGTGTTAATAAGTGTATTCAGCAAGATGGCGGTCATTTTACACATTTGCTTAAGAAATGTTTTTGTTTTACTTAGTTTCTTACAATAGATACTTTCAACTTTGTTATACTTTTGTTTTTTTTGACGCCCTCTACCGGCTAAACGAGACAATTTTGGATATAACTAAGTCGGCTTAGATCGACCTGTTTTGACGTCAGGAGTCAGTCGTCAAACGTTGTACACGTATTTTCCGGACACCCTGTATATATATATATATATATCTTTATGTTTGTATGAAAATGAGGCTTTGAATACTATTTCAGTTTAGTAAAGACAGCTTTATTTAGAAAGTAAGGATAGCCTTACTTTATTGTATACAGTAGTACTATAAAGAGCGGATTATACGTATATACTGTCTAAAATAATGCTTTCTTTCTGCAAAAGGTATTACAAGCTTACTTTATGATACTACAGTTTATGAACGTATAGAAATTGTCGCCACATCTCCGTGGCCAAAAGTAAGAACTTAGGCGTATATGGTAATTTTTACTTACAATATAAGAGGGCGTAATACTAAATATTGTTAACAGAGTTGCATATATTCAATCTTTCTTATCAATGAGAGGCTTATTATAACGGAACATGCGTAGAGAGTTGCATATATTTTAATAAAGTTTTCTTTCAACAAGCTATCGTTTCAAATAAATATATCTCTCTTTAAAGCGGTCGGTAAATTTGTGGACCGTGACCTTTCTTGACCCGGGTACACAATAACTATTAAATACAATAGTACATATGCCGTTCTAAAATAATTTAAAAATAGTGAAATTTATAATACAAATTCTTATTGAAAAAATAATAATTAATAACTTCTTTTCTTGTAAAAATAATTAAAATGTTTGTCAGAAAAATAAATTAGATTTTGTTCTATTTAATCAGATAGAATCGTGTTAATATTGAAACTGATTTGTCTGTTAATTAATCTTTACAATTAAATCATTACTAATAGCTCTCATGATCATCCATGTTGTTTGTATAATTAGATAGGTACAAAAAATAATTTGATTTTTTTTTAGGAAATATGGTTTTTATTGTAAGTGTCAATAACAGAATAATAATTACAAAGCAAAGTTTGGAGTATTCATTTTACTATGAAAATAACAAAATTTTAATTTTGAGCAAATATCTAACTTGTGCATTATTTAATAGCATTTTAAAACTTTGTACTCAATTGTCTTTCTATTGTTCAAATAAAATATGAGTATTAAATAAGAAGAGCATAAATCATGCAAGATAAGTATTAAATAAGAGAAAATATGTTAAATTGTACAATTTATTTATAGAACCCTATTGTCCCCTAGCTAATTGAGTTAAAGGTACAATTATTGCTTAAATGTAATATGGGTATCAAATAAGAACAAATATGCTAACTTGCACAACTATTTTATAGTACTCTTAAACTTTGTACACTATTGTCTCCCAGCTAAATGAATTAAAGGTAGAATTATTGCTCAGATTTAATATGGGTATCAAATAAAAGCAAATATAGTAAGTTGTAAAATTATATTATAGTTTCATTATTGTACCTTATAGTCCTTCCAGCTAAATGAATTGGGGTACAATTATGGTATAAATGTAATATAGGTATCAAATAAGCAAATATGTTAAATTCTACCACTAATTTAAAGTATTTCTGAACTTTGTACCTTATTGTCCTCATAAGTAAATGAATTAAGGGTACAATTATTAATTATTGCTTATTTAATATTGTTATCAAATAAATGCAAATATAATAAGTTGTAAAATTATATTATATTTTCATTGAACTTTGTACCCTATTGTTTTCTCAGCTAAATAAATTAGACTACAATTATTGCTCAAATGTAATATGATATTATATACCTAATAAAAAGTAAGTTCTTATACTATTATCAAAATAAAGCAACTATAAACCTTTTTGGATCATTTGTTCGCAAGTTTTGACAAGCTTTTTTAATGCAATCTTAAAAAAGTTTAATATTTTATCAATTATATAGTTTGTTAGGAGGTTTTAATATACATAATACTGAATGATTAAATCACTCATCTTTTACAAAAGTATCCGCCCAAAAAACACTCATCTTGTTTAGAAACTCACCCATTTTTCTCATATTATTTAAGAGATTACAACTACTGTTGAGGCTGTTTTAGAAACATTTTCTTATTACTGTTATTACTGAACTTACGACGCTTCATCTAAAGTTATTTCAAAATAAACATTTTTTTTTTACTAATTTCACATTTTACACATTTCTTATAATCCAAAAGTTCACATAAAAAAATAAATTCTATTTTTTATTATTAAACAAAAACAAAAGACAGTTAATATTACGCGTAAAGCATTTAACAAAAAATAATTAATTGTTTGCAGATTATGATAATGTTATACAATATGATAAAAATGAGTTGACAGGAATATATAAAACAATAATTTTATTGCAAGGTTGTTCAAAATTTGTAAGACCTACTTTTAAACAAAACAAATTAGTTACTAATTAAAAGGAAAAAGCAGATATTTCTATCTTGCAATAGTTCTAGAAATTTCCAACTTATTTGATAAGGTTTGGCATCCGAATTTTAATAACAAGGTCATATCTTGATCATAAATCTGTAAATTTTGTCAATTGATTTTTTGACAACAAAAGTATTATTTCTAGAATTGATTGTTTAATGTCTGTCTTCAAAATAATAATTGCTGGTGTTGTTCAAGATTTTGCTTTCTTGTCGACTTTATTTTTTATTCATATTAATGAGCACAATTTATAGTTCATACTTTTTGAAGACAATATCGACAAACTTGTCAGAGCGTATTAGAGTTATGTACTAGGTTAAAATCTGTACCAATATTTAATAATTAATAAAGACTTTGAAATAATATCTGTCTGTAGTACTCTCAACTAAGCCAATTTTAACTTTTTAATGTTTTAAAATTAAATTTCGAGGTATCAGACGTAACGTATTAAATGAATGTATAAATGTATATCAAATCTTTTTTCTAATTACTTCTTTTTTGGATTGGCCATATATTTAAAATACTAAGATTTCTAAATGGACGTAAATAGTTTTTTTATGGTTTTGTACAATTCTGTATTGGAATATTAGGAGAAACATTTGAGACTTTGACTATCTCTTCTAAATTTTATTAAAAACAAGTTATTTAAATTATTTTTGATTCAAAATTGACAAATGACTTAAATACTTTACAACATTGACGTAATGTTGCAGATCTTTAAGTTTTCTAAGTTTTAGGTTAAACAATTGTAATTGTAAGTTAACGTATTTGCTTTCATTTGATACCCATATTACTATTGGGCAATATTTGAACCTTTATTTGTTTAGCAGGGAGACAATAAGGTACAATGTTTTAGGGTACTTTAAAATAATTATTTAAGTTACCACATTTGCTTTCATTTGATACCCATATTACATTTGTTTAATATTGTACTTTTATTTGTTTAGCTGAGGAAGAATAGGGTATAATGTTCTAGGGTACTATAAAATAACTATATATGTTACCATATTTTCTTTCATTTGATACCCGCCATATTACATTTATGCAATATTGTACCTGTAATTGTTTAACAGGGGGACAATAGGGTACAATGTTCTGGGATAGCATAAAATAATTGTATAACCTACCATATTTGCTTTCATTTGATACCTATATTACATTTGTGCAATTTTGTACCCTTAATTTATTAAATAAGAGGGACGGAAGGGTACAATGTTTTGGGGCACTATAAAATAATTTTCATAAACATTGTTTAAACTATATTTATATATGTTTTGCATTAACATCATAAACGCCGTCAACTTGCAATTTTAATTATATCTATTGAAATCGGCATACTTAAATATTTACTATTCATTCTACATATTTCTTCTTAAATATAACATTTAAAATATTTGCTTAATAAGGAATGTGAGAACAGAAAGCTATAAAAAGATAAATGCCTACAAAAAAATGTTTACTTTATGATTGAATACCCAATTGAGAGGCCCTTTTTGTTTGGCAAGGCCAAGCAAGCAAAATATAAATGTGATTTCAAACAAATAACATAAAATATATGCTCTTGAACATTATTATAATATTTATAGTTTTCAAATGATTTGTTTGGATTTATATGACTACTTGGTTTAATATAATTACTCGCAGTTAGCGAAATAATTAATAATAAAAATTTTTGATCAGTTTCAGTAACATTTAAACATGGATAACGTGTCTCAAAACCGTCAAATCAAATCATTTTTACATAAACATGAGAAATGCATTTTATATACATTTGTGTATTGTACCTATAATTTATTTAGTTGAAACGACGATTGGGTACAATGTTTAGGGTGCAGCTGCAGAGACAAATTAGTCTAACTATAAAACAATTGTACAAATTACGATATTTGCTCTCATTTGATCTTAGATTTGAGTAAAACTTGTACCCTTAGTTTATTAAGAGAGGGCGACGCAATTCTGTACCCTACAACATTCAAGAGTGTTATAAAATAATTGTACAGTTACTAAATTTGCAACAAACAGAAAAAAAAAACGATCATGATGCTAACTAATAAATTTACTTGCAATGTATTTTAGGACATTGCAAGTAAATTTACATTAACTTGGAAATTTATAATATTTAGTGATTATATCTATTTTAACGTAAATATAGAACAAAGTTGCCAAACCATTTCTATTCTTTTATAAAATAGTAATTTATTTTTATATAAATCTTAACAATCAAACACGTATTAAATAAAATTATCAATAATTAAATATAACTGCGATTTAAATGTAAAATTTAAAAAAAATCAAATATTAAATACAAATATATTTCAAAATAAAAATCTCTGAAATGTCAATATTAAATGAAAATTATTTCCGCTATTCATATAGTAAATCTTCTAACCTTGACCACTCATACTTTTCAACCAACTTGCTTTTAAAAAATTCTTAAAGGGGATGTACTCTTAGTAACGCTACTACCAGTTGTACTATCAAATATTTATTGTTGAATATAACGCCATCTAATATTAAGTGTACACACTGTACTTAACTAGTTTTACCGCTACGTCAGTGGCAACAAAATTCACACAATTTTAAACTGGACTTCCAACAGTATGCAACTAACATTACACATAATAATCTTCACTTTAAGTAGAACAGTAGCATTGTAAAATATGAAATATCTCGACAAATACCTTACTTTACAAATCAATTTTTACATTGGCAATTAGCAAAAGGTTTACGAAACTATTTTAGTATATATTAATAAGCAAATATGTTTTGTTACAATAATCCTGAGATTAAGATGTACACAACGATCTTCACTTTCATACCATCATGTATAAGTATATATATATAAATATATATATATATATATATGCATAGCTATCTTACTCGCCTCCGTGCACACATAAGGCGACCTAGCCTCCACCCTAAGTCTAATAGTTTTAACTGTGTATTTTTTTGCATTTAGTTATTTAAAATATTCTTTATTAGGACGCACAAAGAGGGGTAAAGAAATATAACATTAATTATATACAAAAAAATTGGTATATTAATAATACCAATAGAACTCCAAATGCCAAAGCATCGTTTTAGGCTCCAGTTGTATAAAATGTATATGTGAAAACGTCGAATACGCTTCTGCCAATGTTGCCACTATCAATATATTGTATTTTGTAAATTTCTATTATTAGTAGGCATATATTTGTTTTATTCAAGAGGTGGTTTAGTATAGTTGTTTTTTGTGTGTATAAGATTATAAAAATATTGAAACCGTAACACAGTCTACAATAAATAGTTATTTTCAAAAATTATCGAATGTAGGTACAAACAGTTATTTGAAGTTGTTTTGATTTTAATTTTTTATGTGGTGTACATTACAACAACTATAGTATGCTACCGGTGATTAATTGTTTCTACATTATAGCGTTTTTTAAGCGGTGACTTACTGCTGTGGTATTTTAACTCTAATTATTATAAAAATATGTTGCAAAACAATTAACCACTAATAATAAATACTACACTGTACTGTTTGTTACCGGTTTATGAATGGATTCCCTGCCTCAGTTAAACTGATATTTATTTTATTTTAATCTATTTAATTTATTTTGTTATTATTTATTAATTAATATACGTTTAAACGTAAAAACTCTTCAGAAACCAAACCATGGAATGTTAAACAACGGCTATTAATAGATTATTACAAACATGTAATAAACTCAAAAACAAGAGTACACCACCAAAAGAACTACTTAATTACATAAAACCTCCACCAATATACATCCCAGCAGTAGCAAACAAAAATTTAATCTTAAAATAAATAATAACCAAATTGTCAACAACAGATGTGCTAAAATATCAAGCAGCTGTTCAAGAACCAAAAAATCGTGATGTGCAATACTACACCTTTTATTTAAACCAATAACGCAGTTTTTATGTAAAAAACAAAAGTCATGCCTCAATGTGCTATTTGCCTTCAACTGGAAAGTACCAAAAATTACTGCATTTATGATCAGAGTCTACAAGAAAATGCAGCAAACATAATTTCCTTGGCCAGCCCAAAGCAACTACACACTGGCCATGTGACATAAAAAACAAATGTCTTCGATTTTTTTGCATACAAAAGTTATCCTTTAAATTATCTGCAAGTAAAAAAAAATGTAATATATTTTCAGACTATTTCCCTGTCCAAATCTACTTAAGCTCACACATACACCATAAACAAAAACCAGATTTTTTAACCAATAAAATAACTTGAACCAGTTTTAAAACATATTAGAAAAAGAAATACACCCAAATGTCTTGCTTAAAACAACATTTAAGCATTAAGCAGTTTTGAAACCCACAAACACTACAAACAAGCTACAAAATGATTTAAAAGTAACTAAAAAAGCAATACTAATAAATAGAAGAATATAGAAGTCTACTAGAAATCCACAAAACAAAACTAAATACAACCCGCTAAAAGCCTACTCTTAGAGAAAAAACTAAAAAATCAAAAAATTTCTAAAAAAACTACCACTACTACAAGCAGACAAAAAGCAGTCATCAGTTTTGGAATACCTTTATCAATGACATTGTTTATTAACGCCATCATACCATGTGAGTTAAACACGTGATTAAAACATGGCTATGATCTCCAGCAACTTCTATTTAAAACAATGCGTAACGAGTTAGATGAACGTAAGAATCAAGGGGAGAAGAACATTTTTATCAAGTATAAAAACAATCGTCCAATTATAGTATCCGGGAAACCAACTGTGTCAAAAAACTTAAAGAAATAAAAATATATTATCATAACGCTGGGGGAATTAAAACTAAGTTACAAGATTTTCAAATTAATTTATCAGTTAGTAATTATGATATAGTTGTTATAATTGAAACATGGCTTTCAGACGATATAAGCAATGAAGAATTGAATTCGAAAAATTATTCTGTATTTAGAACAGACAGATCTGCTAGGTCAAATGTCAAGTTCGAAGGGGGCGGTGTGTTAATTGCAGTACATAACAGAATACATGCTGAAATAATTCAGGATGTACACCCAAGCGTAGAACAATTGTTTGTGTCCCTTAATTTCAATGGAGAAAAATTTATTATTGGTGGTTTATATATTCCTCCAGGATCTGACAGTTCAAATTATTTAACTCATTGTGAAACTATTGAATCAATTACTGAACAATATGCCAATGCTCAGTATTTATTCTGCGGAGATTATAACTTGCCAGATGCTGTATGGGTAAACGATGAAATGGGAGCAAATTTGGCTACAGCAGCAAGCTACAAAGCGCAAATAATAAGTGAGTGTTTTGAAATTTTGAATTTTAATCAAATTAATAACATGCCAAATTCTCGCGGCACCTTTCTGGATTTGGTTTTTACTCGAGACAAATCTATCTCAATCGCAGCTGCAGAGGAAGCAATATTTTCAAACAGCATACACCACGACGCTTATCAGATAATAGTAAAAATGTGCAACAAAGAAGAACAGATGGAATTTATGGATGTAATTCCAGATTTCAAAAATGCAAATTATCAAGAAATAAATAATTTCTTAGCTGCTACAAACTGGGATCTATTATTTAATGGAAATAGTTCTATCTGTGATATAAACAATACAATTCAAAAATTTTATGATGTCATATATGAAGCTGTTCAACTCTTTGTTCCTGTGAAGTGTTTTAAACGTAGTACTTATCCAAGATAGTTTAATGGTGATTTAATTAATCTCATCAAAGATAATAATATAGCGTATGCTCTTTATAAAGTTTCTAGTCAACAAGCTGATTATGATCGCTTTAGTGTTTTAAGAAACAAATGTAAAATTCTTGGAAAAAAGCTTCATATGGAATATACTCGGAATGCTAGACAGAAAATATGTTCAAACTCAAAATTCTTTTGGACGTACATCAATGAGAAAAGAAAGACAGATGGATTTCCTAAAAGAATAAAACATCGTGATAAAATTTGTGATAATGAACAAGGTTGTGTGGACTTGTTTGCTGACTTTTTTTCAACAGTGTATGTTAATGATGTTTGTTCTGTCCCTTTATATAATACTAGTTGTAATGTAAGTTTTTCTAAATTTGTGATAAACCCGAGTGATATTTTTGATGGTATTTTAAAACTTGAAGAATCTGTGATAGTTGGGCCGGACGGCGTTCCTAATTTATTTTTAAAAAAATGTGTATGTACATTAACACAGCCTTTATACAAGTTGTTTATGTTATCTATTAACAATAACAAGTTTCCAGATTATTGGAAAAGAAGTTATATTACCCCTATTTTTAAGTCTGAAAACAGAAGTGATGTCAGCAACTACAGAGGAGTTTGTAAACAATAATAATAATAATAATAATAATAATATTTATTATCCAACAGTTACAAAAATAAACTATTTACAGGATAATATTAAAATAAAACAAATACAATATATTATATGTTTGTATATATACATACACATAAACACAAGTTAATCAATTTATAACAAAATATCTATTCATAAATATAACTATAATAATTATCATAACACAACAAAACAATATTCTAATAAACAAAAGTAAATATTTATTTATTAAACAAACAAAATATTGTGTTAGTTTAATAAACAAAAATAGTAAAAAGAAAGAAACAACAGTCTATATATAATCTGCAAAAACAAAAACAAAAACAGCAAAAAAATTTAAATTAAAAAAAAAAGAAAAAATCTACATATACCTTAATGTAAAGTAATATTTAACAATGATTCTGCTAACTTACTACTTGATGTGTTAAACATATCAATATCATTGCAATACGTGTTTACATAAATGCACATTGACAAAATAGGTGACCCTAGATGATGGTTAGTCATAGCACGGTCTATATAAAAAACAGTTCTAGATCTTCTATTTATTCTGGGCACAATAAAATTGAGTTTTAATAGCAAGTTTTCGTCATTAATTTCTCCATTTATTAATTTATATACAAACAATATTTGGGCAATAATTCGTCTTGATTGCAAAGCTGGTAGATTAAACTCATTTTGAAGAGCACTATTCATAATGCCACGATGTGGGTAGTTGCCATGAGTTCTGTAGTACATAGATTTTAAAAATTTTCTTTGTACTTTCTCAATTTCGGTTATGTACAGTGCAGCTGATGGATGCCAGACTATAGAGCAATATTCCAGCTTGCTTCTTATAAACGATTTATAAAAATTTAATAATGGCGTCGTATCAGTGAATGGTTTTGTATTTCGTAAAATAAAACCTAATGTCTTATAACATTCTTTGGTAATTTTCATTACATGCTGTTTAAATGTTAGTTTAGGATCAAAGTAAACACCTAAGTCTTTAATTAAATCAACATTCTCAAGTGGGGAACCATTTATTGCATACATATATAGTATATTAGTTCGCCTTCTACTGTATTGCATCACTTTACACTTATCAGTATTTAAATTAAGCTTGTTATTTGTTGCCCAGAGTTGTAGTGCATTTAAGTCGTTTTGTAATTGCGTACAGTCATCAAAAGTTTGTATTTTGCTAAACATTTTTAAATCGTCAGCGTAAATAAGACATTCCGAATTAATGGAATCTGAAATGTCGTTGACAAACATTAAAAAAAGCAAAGGACCTAAATTTGAGCCTTGCGGGACCCCACTAGTAGGTATAAATGTCTTTGAATTTATTCCGTTAAGATCAACAAAGTTGACCCGGTTGTTAACGTAAGATGCCAACAAACTTATTATGCCATTACTTAGACCAAAGAAATGTAATTTTTTAATAAGAATATTGTGTTGAACTTGATCAAAAGCCTTAGAGAAATCCGTGTAAATAACATCAACTTGATATTTTTCATCTAAAGCCCTTGATACAGCATCCGTAAAACTACATAAATTGGTGACTGTAGATTTCCCTTTTACAAAGCCATGCTGATTTGATTTTAAGAATTTTCCTACGTGACTATATAAAGGTTTGTACAATAATATTTCAAATAGTTTTGCAAAATTAGATATTAACGTTATTGGACGATAATTTGTCACGTCATTGCGATTTAAGTTCTTAAACACAGGTACAACTTTAGAACATTTCCAACAATCAGGAAATATTGATTTATTTAAAATCAAATTGTAAATATGGAGCAATGGTTTTGATAATATCTGGCAACAATCTTTCACTAGTAATGCTGGAATATTATCAGGACCCATAGTAAAATTTGCCTTTATAGATTTTGCTGCGTTAATTAAATCAGATTCGTTAAAACTTTTAATTGTGAGTAGAGGGTTTTGGTAAACATTTTGAGAATTTAATGAGTAAATACTATCTTTAACAGAATAAACTGATGAAAAATGAGTGGCAAAGGCATTTGATATGTCAGTAACATTGTGTAATTTACTATTATGGTACGTCATGCTAGCAGGTATTTTAGGATTTTTCTTTTGTTCATTAATAAATCCCCACATTTTTTTAGGATCAGTTGTTACTTTACACTGTACATCCTTGATATATGCTTTAAAATCATTGTTTATATTTTTCGTAACGATACTTCGATATTCAGTAAATTTTCTTTTATTGTATCTTGTACCACTCTTAAGATATATCTTCCTATAATGTTTTTTACGTCTTATATTAAAATAAGTATTACGACTATACCAAAAAGGAAACTTTAATATTTTGTGTTTTTTGAGTGGTACCGTTAAGTTAATAAAGTTATTAATAATTTCATAAAACACTTTACATGCCAAGTTAGGGTCACTACAATTAATTACGGAATTCCAGTTTTCCGATAGAAGCATTTCGTAAAGTCTGGGGTAGTCAGCCTTTTTATAATTATATACTACAGCATTAGATATTAAAGGTTGTATAGGTACGTTATCCAAGTAAGTGCAACATATTTCAAGAGCAGGATGATGTGCATCTTCCCGTACTAACGGATGTGTGGTATGACTGACTGTACACTTAATACTATGAGAACATATAAACAAATCAAGTAATCTATTATTTACGTTTCTAATGTCATTGAACTGTACAGACCCATTAAAGTAATTAAAATTTGTGATGATATTAGACTTTGAACAATAATCTGATGGATATGAGGGTATATTAAAATCTCCAGTAATAATAAAATTGTCATTTAACACTCCATGTGATTCCAACTTGCTAACTAATACTTCATATGTTGTTAATGAAGATTGTGGTGGTATATACAAAACAATAACATTACATACAAAAATTCCACAACGCAAGCTAATACAAACAAGATTAATATTAAAGTCATCAAGTTCTTGATCACAAATACGTATTTCATTCGCCGAAAAACTTGAGTTGACCGCAACTAAAACACCACTGCCATGAGACTTATCATTGCGAAAAACACTAAAGTTTGTAGTAAAAAGTTCATAATCGTTGACAGATTCATTTATCCAAGTTTCAGACAGCATTATAATATCCAGTTCATCATTTGCAAGTAAGTTGTTGTAAAATTGAGTCGTTTTAGTGTTAAGCCCTCTCACATTTTGGTAATAACAATTTAATGTTTTTGACTGTTGGATGCTTGCAAGTTTTTTGTATTTAGTATTTTTGGTATCCCATTCTCATAACGAAGATATACATTTTCACCATTGTTTTTCTTAATTTTAAACTGATTTATAATTCTTTTTTTCTTATCATTTTGCCTTGGAGTTAAATCTTTGTTTATATACATGTTTGAAAATTGGGGACAATTTTTCAATTTATTGGCATTTCTTAAAATAAAATGTGCATCTTCAATAGAATTTAATATAATTTTTATAGGACGAGACGAGTTGTCGGAGCGCGGTTTACCAAGTCGAAACATCTTTGGCCTACTAGCCATTATTGTTTGATTACTGTCTATTGTGTTTAAGATTTTATTCACTTCAGCATTATCATCAATTGATGCATTATCAGGGATATTTGAGATGATTATATTCTTTTCGCGCTTCGTCTGTTCATTAATTTCTTCTAAAATTTCATCAACCAAAACTTCAGAATCAATACTTTCTGATTTAGAAGATTTTAGCTCATTAATCTGAATTTCCAAGTTTAAAATAAGTTTTGACAGCGTTCCAATTTTTTCAGCCACATCAGATGTACAGCATGCAACACAAGTCCACTTAATGTTTTTTTTTGAACGGAGAACTTTGGTTTCTTTATCTGTTATGCTAACACATGAATTGCTATAAATACTTTGACATACAAAACATTTGATAGCATTTGCTTCAGAGACGACCGTGTTACAGCATTTACATTCCATACTTATAAATACAAAAAAAAATTAAAAAAAAAAAAAATAGGTATAAAGAATTAATAGAGTATACAAGGACACACACTTCACACCTAGGGACCTATCTAGGTGACTAACTTAGTACATACATGAAGGGCCACGGAAAGGAACAATCGGCTATTCCTAAGTTATTAGATTCGTTAATTGCGGATCAACTTAAATGGTTATGTAAAAATGTTATTACTGACAATCAACATGGTTTTATGAAAGGACGGTCAACAGCTACAAACCTCATGATTTTTCAATCTAAAATTATTGAAGCTTTTGAAAATAAAATACAAGTAGATGCTATTTATACCGATTTTGCAAAAGCTTTTGATCGCGTTCGATACGAGCCGCTGATTGCTAAACATTTAGCAATAGGTTTTAATCCAGAAATAGTAGCTTGGTTACAAAGTTTTTTAACTGGTCGATCACAATGTGTTAAGATCAATGACCACATTTCAAAGGTAGTTAATGTAACTTCTGGTGTTCCTCAAGGATCACACTGTGGTCCTATTTTATTTTTGTTAATTATTAATGATTTGAGTGATGTTATTGTTAATTGTAACTTTCTTTTGCATGAAGATGATTTAAAGATTTTTTATAATATCAGTTAGTAGATAGGCTAGGAGAGTTCTGGCTCAAAATCCCATAAGGTTTACATGGGGGGTCTAAATTCACATTTCCGCCATCTTGGATTTTTATATATAAAATATAAATATAAATTTAAATATTTTTTTATTGATGAGATACATATATATATATAATAATAATAATAATAATAATAATAACAATAATAATAACAATAATAATATAAATAATAATAATGCTTTTTAATTATACCAATATATGTAAAATCTAAATTAATATTATAGCGTTTCCATAATTTGCCAGTGACCCCAGGGCAAAGTATCATAGGAACCTGACACTATATATCTCTTGTTATCGTGCGGACTTAGTGCAATTTTAGTTTGTGCAACGGTGGAGACAGTGTGATTCTCAGATTGGAAAATTTTTTGTCTAACATATGTTTCCTTGTTCTCACATAAACACTCAAGATAATCATCAAATTTTAAACGATTTTTAACAACGTGCTTCTTTACTCCTTTTGCTTTCTTGTCCTTGTCTTTATCTTCAACACGCACCGCATACATTTTTGATCTTAATCCTACGAATTCAGTCATCACTTTACCGGAGTTCTCGTCTTTCATCATCCCCAATACTTTTTTATTGACACGTGGTATACCGTAGATGTTATCAACAGGATAATCACTTGTATCATAATATTTTGAAGCATCATTTAAAATGACTTTATATAAATCTTCACACTCTACCTCATAAATAAGAGAATCGGTGTCTGTATAGCACACTCGGGCCTTTTCTCCAAATCGATTTTTCATATACGTGTAGTGAAAGTCGTAAATTGCTAGTTTGGAAATGTCTAAAATACACATACCAACATAGATTGGTTTGTTGAAGTAAACTTCTGTCTTATTTAATTCTATTGCTACTAAATTTGAATCAAAGATTGTAGAACTTTTGAAATTTGGTTTAGCGATTAATGCTTCTGCACCGTATCGTCCTTCCCATTTATTTATCAGCTTCACAATAGAATGTTTTCTAATATTTTCCATAGTCTTACCAAATACGGCGTTATTCATTAATTTGTATAAGTTCTTTTCAAAATCGTTTAAGGCAGTCGTCCTCAGTTGCGTATTCAAATCAATATACGTTTTAAACCATGCTGACTGTTTAAATTTTAAAACGCGATGAATTTTTGTGAGAATTAAACCATTTTCTAAAGCCTGTTGTAAAGAGCGATAGTGCAATACATACTGCTTCTTATCGTACAGAGTAGCCATTAGTTTGGTTTGTTTTGAGT
The DNA here is from genome assembly GCA_963932245.1 of Tachinus rufipes. NCBI lineage: Eukaryota > Metazoa > Arthropoda > Insecta > Coleoptera > Staphylinidae > Tachinus > Tachinus rufipes. The sequence continues at coordinate 57,047,504 of OZ010741.1, read as the reverse complement.
TTGGCGGTGCAAGATGTTCAGGGCAAAACGGAAGATCGCTGTGTAAATCATGAATAGGTTGCGGATAATCTAAGTCGACTTCGAGAATATAACCGTCAGAGCCATCCTCAGGTACATTGAAATCAAAATTGTTCAAATCACCTTTTACCCACTCGAATCCACCATACGGCAAGTACTGGGACATAGCCCACCCATATTGATTATTTATATCATCATAAATTAAAAACTTTGTTGGTTTACCTGTATCATAATTTGACATGTACTTATTGTTAGCTTTCGCGTATCGTTTCGAGCACTGACTGAGCCCACCTCGAATTCCTCTTTCAATAAACAAAATCATATCAATATCTGTTAGTAACTCTAATTCAATTTGAGTATGCTTTAGCATACAATCCCACGTGTATCCGGGTAAGGTGTAATAGTGGGAAGGATCCAGACCGTAAGTTTTTAAACAGCTGGCGCGAAACTGCTCAAACACATCAGCTAATAACAAAACATCCGTTTTCAAGTATAAATCGGAGTATTCGCCCAAATTTCTACACCCAAAACTAGACCACACGCTACGGGCATGAGCATAATCATCATCAGTTATATCTGTATCGGTCAATGAGCTAAAAAAATTCTCTTTATCAGGAATGCTTGTTTCATCTAATTTGCTCCACGAATTTAAATAATCATAAGGAAATACACCCTTTCTCGTTAATAAATTAAATTGTGTTTCATCCAAGTCACAAAATTGAGATTGTAAATTTGGATAATTACTTAAATATGATGCTAATTTTTCTAGTCCGCTAGCTAAAAATCTAAATGAATCTATAAATCTAAATTTTACTAACGTATTATCCACATTTTTGGTAAATGAAATGTAGCGTTCTTTATTTATTGGAAGTAATTCTACTCGACCCTTGAAATCTGACGCTAAGTTCTTAATAATAAAGTGGGAGTCGTACCCACTCAAGTTATGAAATACCACGGGAATGATGTGACTATCCTTGTAATTAATGTTACACCCCTCATGTGCAGCACCGCGATATTTTCCAGTAAGATGACAGTGATCGCGTACTTTTTTGTCGGTATTGTTAAAAGCTTGCTCACAGATGTGACAGTTTGAAGAAGATTTAAATTTTAGTTCCTGTGTAGGCGTAAGAGAATCCATCGGTAGAGGACAGAGAAACACAGTCTCAGCGTCCTCGGCCAGCTGCTTCATTTCGTTTGCAAACCATTCCTGACAGTCCTGACCACGGTATGATCTATAATAAGATAATGAGTCATCATACGAGCACTTCACATAATACGCAGCGCTGAATGGTACATGTTTTTGCAGCTTTATTGTTGTTGTAGTCTTTTTGGGAGCTTCTAGATCGGGCGCAGTTAACAGACACTCTAAATCCGCATATACTATAAATGGAGCATGTTCTTTATTTTTAAAATTTTTGAATACAACATTAGTGTATTCTCCGCTAGGCAACCGAACCTTACACTCATTAAACTTTGTACAGTCTTTTGTATGGGTATCCAATTTCTGTTGCGAGCTAAAGTAGTGCAGACAGCGATCGCAAAAATATTTCTGACCATTACGGTTACTAAGCTGGGTGGAAACAAGACGACTAATATTTTTAATCCAAACATAGTGAAATCGTGGTAAACAACCATCATCACAATCATCATCATACAAATCTTGGAGAAGAAGTAGGTTTACATGTTTTTCTTGTTTGGTCTTTGTCAAGTATGTAGGCACCACATTAAATTTCTTATACAACCTTTCCAGGATGTACACATTTACAGAGATATTGTTTTGTGTTTCAAAACGAGGTATTTGTTTAATTGTCATGGGCATTGTAATATTTTTTAAATTCAATACGGTAGAGTGGTGAGGATATGATGTAGAACGGTCAGAGTTTTTTCTTGCAGGATATAGTGCTGACGTCACTGCCCACGCAAAACAGAATTCGTCTTCATTTTTAACGTTAACACAAGCATGTTTAAGTTTAATAGATTTCGGTAAATCAATGTACGAGGATCCTAATTGAGGTACAAATTTATTAATATTAAATGTAACATTAATAATTGTGGCCAAACTCCAACCGCTATCCCTTTCCTGAAACTCTTCAAGCTGCGCGAGAATACTATCTCGAATGTTTTCTTGGAACCAAGTAACTAGATTTGTGTCGCGGTAGATAGACGCATTTTTTGTTTTGAGATATTTAAATTCATATATCTCTTCATCTGCTTTAATAATAACAAACTCTCCACAGAAAGAAGCGTTAACTTTGATAGCAGCAGTCTTTTTACGTATGTTATTAATCTTGCGGTTAAATACACCTTGTGCATCAAGCAGAAATTCTGTAGGATCCTTATGTGTAAGGTTGACAACTGCTCCGGTATTAATCCTAGAAGTAAATGCCGATTCAATATCCCCCCATTTTACGCGAAGACTAGGGTAGTTTTGACGATTAGGATTTGAAGGGGTATATCCAGCACCGGTGACTCTTAAGGCTTTCATCATGCAACGAAATCCCTGCATTAGTCCGATACATGTAATGATGTGCTGCTTTGCAGAAACATTTACAGCGGTCTTCAATGCAGCATTCATAATGCGAATATGTCGACCACATTCTTTAATCGCAGGTTCGATGGCAGCGAAATCATCCTTAATATCGAGTAGGCGCCTCTTGGTTTCATCAATAATTTTTAAAAAAGACTGGTTTCTAGTAGCCATTATATCTGCAACAATTTAGAGGTTGTTTATTAGTTTTGTAACGTTGATCTTGCGACTTTTGAAACAAAAATGAATGACTAAATGAATTGAAATAGAGCTTCATAGATCTGTTCTTATACCACAAACAAAGTTATAATTCAATATAATGTTGAAGGAAGTATTTTTTTAATTACTTTCTTATGTTATTTAAAAATGTATACTGTATACTAAATTTATAAATTTTATGCATAGATGTAGAGATAACTATATTACAAATAATAAAGTTACACATGCACATAGCACTAATAAAATTAGATTATATATAATCAATATTAATAATTCTAATATAGTTTTCATGCGGGACGGAGTAGACTACTTTTAACTTTTTACAAATATTACATACATGTTAAAAAGTGTGTTATTAATATATCAATTACAATAGTGTGTTATGAAATGTAGGCATACTCAAGCAGTTCTTTAATAGCCTTAAGGAGACAGTTTCCCCAGATCATGTTAAACATACGGAAACACTATATATACCTAACTCTTTTAATGGTAACAACTAGCTTTGTACACTAGGATTACGATTACCAAAAGTCAGTACTTCACCCTTGCAAGGGCTACAGCGTCGTGTTTCTGTGCGGGAAAAAGTCGACCACGAGTTAGCCTTTTAAATACAATGTTAAAATTATAATAAGAATTGAAAATGTAGGTATAGCACAGCACCAATAAAACTAGTTAATTATTTTCTAGTCGATTAATTCCTGTTGTTACATGGCAACAATTTTTCCCGATCATGTTTATTTAAACATATGAAAAACACTATATATACCTAGCTCTTTAAAGATGACAACCTCCGTTTCAGAGAGGAATTAAGATCATCAGGAGCTGGTACTCGTCCCTCGTAAGAGAACTTAACGTGATTTCATAAGGGAAAGAGTCGACCACCAAGTGTTAGCGACGTAATAAATATTAGGCATAGTTATTTCAATAATTTTTTTTTTTTTAAACGGAAAAAATTTAGATTTTTATGTTTATTATAACATTGGTTATCAAATTATGTACCTAAAAAATATATAATACAAGACTAGCATTTACCGCTATGTAATATGATGTGAATATAATTTCATTGGTTAATGTCTTACATGAGTCTGATTATCGGTAAAATCACTTAAAATATTAATAAGAATAGCAAAAGTTAAAAGTATGATACTTCAGACTGCTTTATATAGTAACCGTTTATCTAGAGTAACTTACCTGCTACACAAGAATATGTTGTTATAGAAAATTTGTAATTGCTGCTTTTTATAATGCTTACTGCACGAGACACAAACAATGAATGATTTTTTTGATACATTTGCCCATATTTATACCTTTTATAAAAACTGAATTGATTAATCACCATCAAAATAATAATTAAAACGATAAAATTTGTTCGTGTTTTCATGCGTAAAAAGAGTCGACTTCTTGTTAACTTTTACAGATATTACCTACATATCTCATTATAAGATACTTTACTGTTACTCATTAAATGTTAATCAAATAAATGTCTACTCATACTAAATATGTATATCGATATGTTTGTATTTAATTATTTTGGAATAAAAATTTATTTTAGTAAAAATATGTTTTTTTTAATTTTTCATAATCCTATATATTCCACAAGTTGATCATTTGTTAACCTCATACAAAATTTCCTAGATATCAAAAGTGTGTTATTAATGTATTAATTATGATAGTTGTGTTATGAAATGTAGGCATACTCAAGCAGTTCTTTAATAGCCTTCAGGCGACAAATTCCCCAGATCATGTTTACATTTTAAACATACGAAAACACTATATATACCTAACTCTTTAAAGGTGACAACCTCCGTTTCAAAGAGGAATTAAGATCACCCGGAGTTGATACTCACCCCTCGTAAGAGGTATTAGCGTGTTTTCATGCGGAAAAGAGTTGACCACGAGTTAGCCTCTTAAAAACAATGTTAGTATTATGTATATTAAAAAATAAAAATGTAACTATTGTTACAGTTATTACAGAAAAGCTACATCATAATATTGTATGTAATTTTAATTATCCACTTTCTTTTAATAATTGCGTAATTAATTATAAAACTAAATTATCCGATTACACTCGGCCTGGGAGACCCGAAGGATTGCGAAGTCGCGCGATGTAGTAGTATTGTGGCCTCCGATTATTAATAGATGACACGCGGTAATAAATATTAACTTGTTATTTCATCAACAAATAAAAAAGGCAAATAATTACAATTGATAATATGTCACATGCAAACCCATCAAATTTTGTCAAAATGCCCCAAAATTGTACGTGGGGCCAGATACCGCTCCGACTTGATGTGTTTGGAAGTACCTAACGCGGCCACCAAGAATTTATAGGCGCCGCCGCCGGCGCTCGTAGTAAATTTTAACCCGTTCTCTCAAGAAAAAATAAACGGAAAATAAATATAAAATTGATACAATGTTACATACACCGATCCATAAAATTTTGTTAAAATTCACACAAATTACACGGGGGCCCAGATGGACCGCATGGACTTGGCGGTGAGTACTGAACACGTCGCGCGAGACCATTCGCATAGAGAAAGGGGGCTCGGTGGGGGGCCCACTGGAAACTTACATACCTTTTGTTTATAGCGATGATTTTGTAAAATAATTAATTGGAACACAAATAAAATAACACTCAATTAAAACACTGAAGAGTTGTTGATCCAAGGAACTAGCGAAGATAACTGAAGTATATTATAAATTTTCTTTGTTTATATACCTATCCTATGCATAAAAAATCTAGTCAACCAATAAAATTCATTGTTATTTCGTCCAATCATCATCAAGATAAATAAAACCTTACTAAGGGCCCTTTCGAACGAGCAAATATGTGCGTGTTTTACATAAGAAACAATGTAGTTTTGAATAAATATAGGGTGAAGACACATTATCACATAAGATTACATGTATTTTTAGACACAAACCCACACCCACTTTTACATTAGTTAACAATAATTTTATGCATTTGGTTCAATACCTAATCCCTACCCCCTCCCTAAACAGTAGCTAATAAGGATAAGTTTAATAAAACTTTAGTATTTTTTTTTTTAAGTGTTGCAATGTTTTTAAAATCGAAATATTTCGAGAACGGCTCTATACTTCACAAAAATAAATCCAAAATTCTTCCCTCGTCATACACCCCAGTCGATTTTCACATCGAGCAATAATATTTTATAATTTTCAGTTCCGTATCCCCACCCTAAACAATACATTATATGTACTTATTTGATAAAAATTTTCTAAGTGTTAAAATCCTATAAAAATCGATATATCTCGAGAACGGCTCAAAATTTCGCAAAAATAAATCCAAAATTCCCCCTCGCCATCCACCCCAGTCGATTTTCACATCGAGTAACAATATTTTATAACTTTCAGTTCCGTATCCCCACCCTAAACAATACATTATATGTACTTATTTGATAAAAATTTTCTAAGTGTTAAAATCCCATAAAAATCGATATATCTCGAGAACGGCTCAAAATTTCGCAAAAATAAATCCAAAATTCCCCCTCGCCATCCACCCCAGTCGATTTTCACATCGAGTAACAATATTTTATAACTTTCAGTTCCGTATCCCCACCCTAAACAATACATTATATGTACTTATTTGATAAAAATTTTCTAAGTGTTAAAATCCCATAAAAATCGATATATCTCGAGAACGGCTCAAAATTTCGCAAAAATAAATCCAAAATTCCCCCTCGCCATACACCCCAGTCGATTTTCACATTGAGTAATAATATTTTATAACTTTTATTTACGTACCCCCACCCTAAACAATACTTTATACGTACAATTTTGATAAAAAAATTCTAAGTGTTAAAATCCCATAAAATTCGGTATATCTCGAGAACGGCTCAAAATTTCAAAAAATCAATTGAAAATTACCCCCGGCACCCCGCAACTCTTACCCCTAATAATAATTTATAGGTATAACCTAAATTAAAAATGACTAACCAGTGGTTCAAATTATTTTTTTTTAGGAGGGGGTTAAAACTAATTTAAATACGGTGCACATCACCATGTTCATGAACAATCATGAACATCATGAACATGAACAACATCATCATGAACATGGCGAACATCACTATGTTCATGATGATGTTGTTCAACATGTTGTCAACATGGCGAACATCATGAATCATGATGTTCGCCATGTTCATGATGATGTTGTTCATGTTCATGATGTTCATGATTGTTCATGAACATGGTGATGTGCACCGTATTTAAATTAGTTTTAACCCCCTCCTAAAAAAAAAATAATTTGAACCACTGGTTAGTCATTTTTAATTTAGGTTATACCTATAAATTATTATTAGGGGTAAGAGTTGCGGGGTGCCGGGGGTAATTTTCAATTGATTTTTTGAAATTTTGAGCCGTTCTCGAGATATACCGAATTTTATGGGATTTTAACACTTAGAATTTTTTTATCAAAATTGTACGTATAAAGTATTGTTTAGGGTGGGGGTACGTAAATAAAAGTTATAAAATATTATTACTCAATGTGAAAATCGACTGGGGTGTATGGCGAGGGGGAATTTTGGATTTATTTTTGCGAAATTTTGAGCCGTTCTCGAGATATATCGATTTTGATGGGATTTTAACACTTAGAAAATTTTTATCAAATAAGTACATATAATGTATTGTTTAGGGTGGGGATACGGAACTGAAAGTTATAAAATATTGTTACTCGATGTGAAAATCGACTGGGGTGGATGGCGAGGGGGAATTTTGGATTTATTTTTGCGAAATTTTGAGCCGTTCTCGAGATATATCGATTTTTATGGGATTTTAACACTTAGAAAATTTTTATCAAATAAGTACATATAATGTATTGTTTAGGGTGGGGATACGGAACTGAAAGTTATAAAATATTGTTACTCGATGTGAAAATCGACTGGGGTGGATGGCGAGGGGGAATTTTGGATTTATTTTTGCGAAATTTTGAGCCGTTCTCGAGATATATCGATTTTTATAGGATTTTAACACTTAGAAAATTTTTATCAAATAAGTACATATAATGTATTGTTTAGGGTGGGGATACGGAACTGAAAATTATAAAATATTATTGCTCGATGTGAAAATCGACTGGGGTGTATGACGAGGGAAGAATTTTGGATTTATTTTTGTGAAGTATAGAGCCGTTCTCGAAATATTTCGATTTTAAAAACATTGCAACACTTAAAAAAAAAATACTAAAGTTTTATTAAACTTATCCTTATTAGCTACTGTTTAGGGAGGGTGTAGGGATTAGGTATTGAACCAAATGCATAAAATTATTGTTAACTAATGTAAAAGTGGGTGTGGGTTTGTGTCTAAAAATACATGTAATCTTATGTGATAATGTGTCTTCACCCTATATTTATTCAAAACTACATTGTTTCTTATGTAAAACACGCACATATTTGCTCGTTCGAAAGGGCCCTTAGTAAGGTTTTATTTATCTTGATGATGATTGGACGAAATAACAATGAATTTTATTGGTTGACTAGATTTTTTATGCATAGGATAGGTATATAAACAAAGAAAATTTATAATATACTTCAGTTATCTTCGCTAGTTCCTTGGATCAACAACTCTTCAGTGTTTTAATTGAGTGTTATTTTATTTGTGTTCCAATTAATTATTTTACAAAATCATCGCTATAAACAAAAGGTATGTAAGTTTCCAGTGGGCCCCCCACCGAGCCCCCTTTCTCTATGCGAATGGTCTCGCGCGACGTGTTCAGTACTCACCGCCAAGTCCATGCGGTCCATCTGGGCCCCCGTGTAATTTGTGTGAATTTTAACAAAATTTTATGGATCGGTGTATGTAACATTGTATCAATTTTATATTTATTTTCCGTTTATTTTTTCTTGAGAGAACGGGTTAAAATTTACTACGAGCGCCGGCGGCGGCGCCTATAAATTCTTGGTGGCCGCGTTAGGTACTTCCAAACACATCAAGTCGGAGCGGTATCTGGCCCCACGTACAATTTTGGGGCATTTTGACAAAATTTGATGGGTTTGCATGTGACATATTATCAATTGTAATTATTTGCCTTTTTTATTTGTTGATGAAATAACAAGTTAATATTTATTACCGCGTGTCATCTATTAATAATCGGAGGCCACAATACTACTACATCGCGCGACTTCGCAATCCTTCGGGTCTCCCAGGCCGAGTGTAATCGGATAATTTAGTTTTATAATTAATTACGCAATTATTAAAAGAAAGTGGATAATTAAAATTACATACAATATTATGATGTAGCTTTTCTGTAATAACTGTAACAATAGTTACATTTTTATTTTTTAATATACATAATACTAACATTGTTTTTAAGAGGCTAACTCGTGGTCAACTCTTTTCCGCATGAAAACACGCTAATACCTCTTACGAGGGGTGAGTATCAACTCCGGGTGATCTTAATTCCTCTTTGAAACGGAGGTTGTCACCTTTAAAGAGTTAGGTATATATAGTGTTTTCGTATGTTTAAAATGTAAACATGATCTGGGGAATTTGTCGCCTGAAGGCTATTAAAGAACTGCTTGAGTATGCCTACATTTCATAACACAACTATCATAATTAATACATTAATAACACACTTTTGATATCTAGGAAATTTTGTATGAGGTTAACAAATGATCAACTTGTGGAATATATAGGATTATGAAAAATTAAAAAAAACATATTTTTACTAAAATAAATTTTTATTCCAAAATAATTAAATACAAACATATCGATATACATATTTAGTATGAGTAGACATTTATTTGATTAACATTTAATGAGTAACAGTAAAGTATCTTATAATGAGATATGTAGGTAATATCTGTAAAAGTTAACAAGAAGTCGACTCTTTTTACGCATGAAAACACGAACAAATTTTATCGTTTTAATTATTATTTTGATGGTGATTAATCAATTCAGTTTTTATAAAAGGTATAAATATGGGCAAATGTATCAAAAAAATCATTCATTGTTTGTGTCTCGTGCAGTAAGCATTATAAAAAGCAGCAATTACAAATTTTCTATAACAACATATTCTTGTGTAGCAGGTAAGTTACTCTAGATAAACGGTTACTATATAAAGCAGTCTGAAGTATCATACTTTTAACTTTTGCTATTCTTATTAATATTTTAAGTGATTTTACCGATAATCAGACTCATGTAAGACATTAACCAATGAAATTATATTCACATCATATTACATAGCGGTAAATGCTAGTCTTGTATTATATATTTTTTAGGTACATAATTTGATAACCAATGTTATAATAAACATAAAAATCTAAATTTTTTCCGTTTAAAAAAAAAAAAATTATTGAAATAACTATGCCTAATATTTATTACGTCGCTAACACTTGGTGGTCGACTCTTTCCCTTATGAAATCACGTTAAGTTCTCTTACGAGGGACGAGTACCAGCTCCTGATGATCTTAATTCCTCTCTGAAACGGAGGTTGTCATCTTTAAAGAGCTAGGTATATATAGTGTTTTTCATATGTTTAAATAAACATGATCGGGAAAAATTGTTGCCATGTAACAACAGGAATTAATCGACTAGAAAATAATTAACTAGTTTTATTGGTGCTGTGCTATACCTACATTTTCAATTCTTATTATAATTTTAACATTGTATTTAAAAGGCTAACTCGTGGTCGACTTTTTCCCGCACAGAAACACGACGCTGTAGCCCTTGCAAGGGTGAAGTACTGACTTTTGGTAATCGTAATCCTAGTGTACAAAGCTAGTTGTTACCATTAAAAGAGTTAGGTATATATAGTGTTTCCGTATGTTTAACATGATCTGGGGAAACTGTCTCCTTAAGGCTATTAAAGAACTGCTTGAGTATGCCTACATTTCATAACACACTATTGTAATTGATATATTAATAACACACTTTTTAACATGTATGTAATATTTGTAAAAAGTTAAAAGTAGTCTACTCCGTCCCGCATGAAAACTATATTAGAATTATTAATATTGATTATATATAATCTAATTTTATTAGTGCTATGTGCATGTGTAACTTTATTATTTGTAATATAGTTATCTCTACATCTATGCATAAAATTTATAAATTTAGTATACAGTATACATTTTTAAATAACATAAGAAAGTAATTAAAAAAATACTTCCTTCAACATTATATTGAATTATAACTTTGTTTGTGGTATAAGAACAGATCTATGAAGCTCTATTTCAATTCATTTAGTCATTCATTTTTGTTTCAAAAGTCGCAAGATCAACGTTACAAAACTAATAAACAACCTCTAAATTGTTGCAGATATAATGGCTACTAGAAACCAGTCTTTTTTAAAAATTATTGATGAAACCAAGAGGCGCCTACTCGATATTAAGGATGATTTCGCTGCCATCGAACCTGCGATTAAAGAATGTGGTCGACATATTCGCATTATGAATGCTGCATTGAAGACCGCTGTAAATGTTTCTGCAAAGCAGCACATCATTACATGTATCGGACTAATGCAGGGATTTCGTTGCATGATGAAAGCCTTAAGAGTCACCGGTGCTGGATATACCCCTTCAAATCCTAATCGTCAAAACTACCCTAGTCTTCGCGTAAAATGGGGGGATATTGAATCGGCATTTACTTCTAGGATTAATACCGGAGCAGTTGTCAACCTTACACATAAGGATCCTACAGAATTTCTGCTTGATGCACAAGGTGTATTTAACCGCAAGATTAATAACATACGTAAAAAGACTGCTGCTATCAAAGTTAACGCTTCTTTCTGTGGAGAGTTTGTTATTATTAAAGCAGATGAAGAGATATATGAATTTAAATATCTCAAAACAAAAAATGCGTCTATCTACCGCGACACAAATCTAGTTACTTGGTTCCAAGAAAACATTCGAGATAGTATTCTCGCGCAGCTTGAAGAGTTTCAGGAAAGGGATAGCGGTTGGAGTTTGGCCACAATTATTAATGTTACATTTAATATTAATAAATTTGTACCTCAATTAGGATCCTCGTACATTGATTTACCGAAATCTATTAAACTTAAACATGCTTGTGTTAACGTTAAAAATGAAGACGAATTCTGTTTTGCGTGGGCAGTGACGTCAGCACTATATCCTGCAAGAAAAAACTCTGACCGTTCTACATCATATCCTCACCACTCTACCGTATTGAATTTAAAAAATATTACAATGCCCATGACAATTAAACAAATACCTCGTTTTGAAACACAAAACAATATCTCTGTAAATGTGTACATCCTGGAAAGGTTGTATAAGAAATTTAATGTGGTGCCTACATACTTGACAAAGACCAAACAAGAAAAACATGTAAACCTACTTCTTCTCCAAGATTTGTATGATGATGATTGTGATGATGGTTGTTTACCACGATTTCACTATGTTTGGATTAAAAATATTAGTCGTCTTGTTTCCACCCAGCTTAGTAACCGTAATGGTCAGAAATATTTTTGCGATCGCTGTCTGCACTACTTTAGCTCGCAACAGAAATTGGATACCCATACAAAAGACTGTACAAAGTTTAATGAGTGTAAGGTTCGGTTGCCTAGCGGAGAATACACTAATGTTGTATTCAAAAATTTTAAAAATAAAGAACATGCTCCATTTATAGTATATGCGGATTTAGAGTGTCTGTTAACTGCGCCCGATCTAGAAGCTCCCAAAAAGACTACAACAACAATAAAGCTGCAAAAACATGTACCATTCAGCGCTGCGTATTATGTGAAGTGCTCGTATGATGACTCATTATCTTATTATAGATCATACCGTGGTCAGGACTGTCAGGAATGGTTTGCAAACGAAATGAAGCAGCTGGCCGAGGACGCTGAGACTGTGTTTCTCTGTCCTCTACCGATGGATTCTCTTACGCCTACACAGGAACTAAAATTTAAATCTTCTTCAAACTGTCACATCTGTGAGCAAGCTTTTAACAATACCGACAAAAAAGTACGCGATCACTGTCATCTTACTGGAAAATATCGCGGTGCTGCACATGAGGGGTGTAACATTAATTACAAGGATAGTCACATCATTCCCGTGGTATTTCATAACTTGAGTGGGTACGACTCCCACTTTATTATTAAGAACTTAGCGTCAGATTTCAAGGGTCGAGTAGAATTACTTCCAATAAATAAAGAACGCTACATTTCATTTACCAAAAATGTGGATAATACGTTAGTAAAATTTAGATTTATAGATTCATTTAGATTTTTAGCTAGCGGACTAGAAAAATTAGCATCATATTTAAGTAATTATCCAAATTTACAATCTCAATTTTGTGACTTGGATGAAACACAATTTAATTTATTAACGAGAAAGGGTGTATTTCCTTATGATTATTTAAATTCGTGGAGCAAATTAGATGAAACAAGCATTCCTGATAAAGAGAATTTTTTTAGCTCATTGACCGATACAGATATAACTGATGATGATTATGCTCATGCCCGTAGCGTGTGGTCTAGTTTTGGGTGTAGAAATTTGGGCGAATACTCCGATTTATACTTGAAAACGGATGTTTTGTTATTAGCTGATGTGTTTGAGCAGTTTCGCGCCAGCTGTTTAAAAACTTACGGTCTGGATCCTTCCCACTATTACACCTTACCCGGATACACGTGGGATTGTATGCTAAAGCATACTCAAATTGAATTAGAGTTACTAACAGATATTGATATGATTTTGTTTATTGAAAGAGGAATTCGAGGTGGGCTCAGTCAGTGCTCGAAACGATACGCGAAAGCTAACAATAAGTACATGTCAAATTATGATACAGGTAAACCAACAAAGTTTTTAATTTATGATGATATAAATAATCAATATGGGTGGGCTATGTCCCAGTACTTGCCGTATGGTGGATTCGAGTGGGTAAAAGGTGATTTGAACAATTTTGATTTCAATGTACCTGAGGATGGCTCTGACGGTTATATTCTCGAAGTCGACTTAGATTATCCGCAACCTATTCATGATTTACACAGCGATCTTCCGTTTTGCCCTGAACATCTTGCACCGCCAAACTCAAAACAAACCAAACTAATGGCTACTCTGTACGATAAGAAGCAGTATGTATTGCACTATCGCTCTTTACAACAGGCTTTAGAAAATGGTTTAATTCTCACAAAAATTCATCGCGTTTTAAAATTTAAACAGTCAGCATGGTTTAAAACGTATATTGATTTGAATACGCAACTGAGGACGACTGCCTTAAACGATTTTGAAAAGAACTTATACAAATTAATGAATAACGCCGTATTTGGTAAGACTATGGAAAATATTAGAAAACATTCTATTGTGAAGCTGATAAATAAATGGGAAGGACGATACGGTGCAGAAGCATTAATCGCTAAACCAAATTTCAAAAGTTCTACAATCTTTGATTCAAATTTAGTAGCAATAGAATTAAATAAGACAGAAGTTTACTTCAACAAACCAATCTATGTTGGTATGTGTATTTTAGACATTTCCAAACTAGCAATTTACGACTTTCACTACACGTATATGAAAAATCGATTTGGAGAAAAGGCCCGAGTGTGCTATACAGACACCGATTCTCTTATTTATGAGGTAGAGTGTGAAGATTTATATAAAGTCATTTTAAATGATGCTTCAAAATATTATGATACAAGTGATTATCCTGTTGATAACATCTACGGTATACCACGTGTCAATAAAAAAGTATTGGGGATGATGAAAGACGAGAACTCCGGTAAAGTGATGACTGAATTCGTAGGATTAAGATCAAAAATGTATGCGGTGCGTGTTGAAGATAAAGACAAGGACAAGAAAGCAAAAGGAGTAAAGAAGCACGTTGTTAAAAATCGTTTAAAATTTGATGATTATCTTGAGTGTTTATGTGAGAACAAGGAAACATATGTTAGACAAAAAATTTTCCAATCTGAGAATCACACTGTCTCCACCGTTGCACAAACTAAAATTGCACTAAGTCCGCACGATAACAAGAGATATATAGTGTCAGGTTCCTATGATACTTTGCCCTGGGGTCACTGGCAAATTATGGAAACGCTATAATATTAATTTAGATTTTACATATATTGGTATAATTAAAAAGCATTATTATTATTTATATTATTATTGTTATTATTATTGTTATTATTATTATTATTATTATTATTATATATATATATGTATCTCATCAATAAAAAAATATTTAAATTTATATTTATATTTTATATATAAAAATCCAAGATGGCGGAAATGTGAATTTAGACCCCCCATGTAAACCTTATGGGATTTTGAGCCAGAACTCTCCTAGCCTATCTACTTCAGTTCAGTAAATGATTGTATTTTTGTTCAGCGTGATTTAGATAGTATCAGTAATTGGTGTGAAACAAACAGTTTATATCTAAATCTTGATAAATGCAACTCTATAACATTTAGCAGAGTGACAAACACAATACGGTACGTTTACAATATTAATAAAGTTCCATTAAAATCTGTGAACAAATTATCGGATCTCGGTGTTATTTTTGATACCAAGTTAAATTTCAACGAACATATTAATTCAATCTGTTCAAATGCAATGAAATTAATGGGATTTGTAAGCAGAACTTCTTACGAGTTAACAAGCGAGGCATCTTTATCTTTATACAAAGCAGTTGTAAGATCTACACTTGAATATTGTACGTTAATCTGGTCGCCACACCAAAGTGGAAATATAGCGCGAAATATAGATTGTAAGAATCCAACGTAAATTTATAAATTTGTTTGCTTATAAATTAGGAATTGGAAAAGAAGACATCAATTTACAATCTATTGCTAGCACATATAGTCTTAAATCGTTAGAAGAACGTAGACTTATAACTGATTTAAATTTTATTCAAAAACTGGTTAGCGGCAATATAGATTGTGCAGCATTAATAAACAAGTTGAATTTTAATTTTAGGCAAAAGCGATACAATAGGAACACTTACATTTTCCGCTGTGACCAGCACTCAACTAACTACGCATATTATAATCCTATATCTCGTATAATGCGAGAATCAAATATTATTCAGATGGATTCTAATTTTAATCTATTTGAAGTAATTGTAAAAACATTAACCTAAAACAGTACTTTAATTTTAATTGTTAGTTTATGGTATTATTAAGTATCTATTTATAAATTGTTTTGTTTTTTCTTATAAATTTATATGTGATATACACTATTTAATATTATATAATTAATTTTTATACTAATTCTGTATTTACAGGCGATATTCCGTTAATAAACTATTATTATTTAATTTCTATGAAAAAAGGTTCAGCAATTATAATTAGTTTTCAAAAAATGTGCAAAAAGCACTCACACAAATTATTCTGATAAACCTGTGACAGGAACATTTTTCTGTTGCTTTATAAGTTTATTTAATATGTATCTTTAAAGATATGTTTCTGAAAAAACTGAAATTAAAAGCATTTCATCTAATTCCAAATTACCAATTTGGTTTTTTTAAATTAACACACAACTACAGAGCAGGTTTACAGAGAAATAAAGCAAACTAACAACACTTAAAAAAAAAAAAAAATTGTTTGGCTGCTTTTCTTGACAACACCCAAGCCTTTGATAAAAGTCTGACACCGGAGATTTTTAAGCAAATTGAAAACGCAATTGCCCATTACACATTTCATGTATTATAATCATACCTAATCAAAACATTTTTATGGTTAAATATCAAGATAAAATAATTAACTTACACCTCATCAAATCAGCGGTACCACAGGAAGGTATTCTTGCACCGGTGCTATATCTACTTTTTACAGAAAACTTTCAAGAGTTACGTTTGTCATTCTAACAGTTAGTAAAATTCCAAGTTTTGTCTCTGAGAAACTTCAGACTTTTTTTAAAAACATCAAAAAATAGCTTAAAACCTTGTAAATTAGGGCTAATCAAAGTAAATTTCAGCATGTCACCGTCACTCTCCGGCAAACAATTATTACAATCTACCAATGTCAAGTACCTTGAAATAAATTTTAAAACCTGTATGAGCCAACTGTTCTTAACTATGGGACAGTAAGTTTCTAACATTCTGAAGCTGCAGATATATCAATTACAAACAGTTCAAGATTTATCACCAATAAGTCTCTATACAAAAATCTGAACATCTCTAATGTGCTACAAGACTCCAAGAACGCTAGTAGCAAATAGTTATCTTGGTTTGAACTTCATACCAACACGTACCTTCTTTAACATGTCACTACTAGCAATCATTGAGTTACCTAATTAAATTAGTTAGAACCTTAATGTAGATCTTCAACCGCACGCTATTAGGTTTATATTAAAAACACTTTACAGTCTTTTGTAAAAAAAAAATTAGTGCGTTTTTTGTGTTCAAGTGTTAATCAGTTAAAACTAAACTTGAAGATGACACTATAATTTTTTTTTGCAATAGTATATTATTGTTATAGCTAGTTAGATAACATAAAAAACCTCTTTTGTACCATAATTTTAATTATGTAAATATGGGATAGTTATATTTATCTCCGTAATTAATGATCTAACAATTTATTTAAATTGATAAAAAAATAATGATAACTTTAATTAAGAGGAGAGAATAGTTGTGCTATTATAAGGCTTTACAGAATCAAACTCAGTAAGAAAACGCATGAATATAATTGAATAAAATTTTCACACATTGTAGAAGAAAGTACACTCTGTGTCTTTAAATTTGTAAAAATTTGATGCAATAAGTCGTTTCTCCGCAATTAATTTTTTTTAATGTGGCGTTTTTAATTAGTTCTTTATTAATTTTTTACTCGTTAATTATAACTTCAAATCTTTAAACAAAAACATGAAACATAGAATATTGTCTGTAGTTCAACATATAAAAGAGTGATAATTAAAATCTTATCGTATGGATATTGAGTTGGTTGGCGTTTTGTCCCATAAGAACTAATTTTAATTCAAAAACGGCGCTGTACGTGTCAATATTTTTCTAGAGAAAAAGGTTTGCCGATATTTTTGTAGATGTGATAGGATTTAATATTTTTCCATAACAATACTACTAGTAGCACCCCCACAGGACAGTGCGACTAAACCTGGCAATTCTCTAGAGTTAAACTGAAAAGAATTAGTTTTAATTTAACATGCAAATGATGTCAAGTTTACTAAACAAGACTAAAATTAGAATTTTTTATAAATTTTAAAACTAATATAAACAATATTATTGTTATTTAATTTATTTAAAAATATATATCTAAAAATAATTTTTTTTTGTTTGCACATTTTAAAAATTTATAAACATTAGAACAAATGTCTATTAATACATGACACAAGTGATTAAATATTTATCTTGAAAAACGAAATAATCGTTGGGCTTGTGCATACGCGTCTTACAAAGACGAAAACAAGTTACTTAGAAAATAAAAGTAACTTGCACATTACAGTTAGTACTACTAATACTGCAACATTGAAAAAATAAAATTGAAAAATGTGGTTAAAATTTAAAAAAATAAAAATAATAATAAAAATAAAATTAAAATTAAACAAAAAAGAAGTATTTTGAAAATAAATTATAGATAAAGGGAAAAATGAATTGAAACACAATTAATATCTAGACTATGCAACACTAGAACAGGTAAAACATGTTCGTATAAATGTACACACAGTGTCTCAAGTTTACTAAATGTAACCTGCAACAATGTCGAACAGTCTTAAAATTACAAAATGTAAATATTAAAATGGTCTAAAATCATCCATATACGCGTTTCGAAATTTAATATTAAAAATTTATTATTAAAGAAATATTAAAAAGTATTATATCTGCGATTTTATAATATTTTTAAAATCTATTCTACATAGCACAATACCTAGATAGAATTATTTAAAAAATATTTATAATATATTATAAAAAAATGTTATTTATTTGTTTCATTGGACGTAAAGTTGAGTAATATTTTCTGTTTTATTTTTACATATTTTCTATACAAAACTAATAAACAACGTGAACCGTTTAGATAAATTAAAAGTATTTAATTATTTTTATAAATTGTATTTGCTATGTTGCCAATTGTAAGAGGCGTATTAGAACGTTAACTTATGAGGAGGCCTATTCTACTGGCCCGCAACAAAATATGTATTGCCTCCAGTTTTTCGTACCTGCCTCCGTTCTGGAGGCCAGTACTATCAGCGTGTATATATTTTGGAGGAGTATTAGTTGTTTTACATCTATATATATATATATATATATATATATATATATATATATATATATATATATATATATATATATATATATATACACTACCAAGCTGATTGTTTTATATTTTTTGCCTTTTTGCTATTGGTATCATTTTTATATTTTTCATAACTGACATTTATTTAGTTTTTTATCTACATCTATTTTTTTTTTCTTTTTTATTTATAATGTATTCTTTTCATTTATTTTTTTTTTCAATATTTTTTCTTTGATTAATTTTGCTATACATCAAATTGTGGTATCCCATCTTATATCTTATTCAATTTTTATACTTTTTTACACTCATTATCAAATCATTGCTATCTGGCTTTATTCTATGTTACAACTTCTATATTTTATTTCTCCTTCTTCTTGTTTTGCGTTTTAATTTTTTTTCTTTCCTATACCCAATAGTTTATTGCTGTTAATTTTTTTATTTCATTTTTGTTTGTGTTCTACTTTTTTTCTATTTCTGCTCCATCTTGTGCTACTTTAAACTACTTATCTCGTTTTTTTTTATTGTACAATCTTTTAAATAAATTATATTATAAAGTGTATCAACTAAAAAAAACTTTACGCTTTGACAAGTGTTAGTAGAAAAAAATCTACTCAATCTCATTCTAATCAACCCAAGTTTAATACTTAATGTTTTTGAAATATGTTCATGCGTGTTTCTCGATGTGGTACCGCAATAAAGTAAACTTTCTTATTTTTTATTTAAAAACAAATACTTTACTTCTTCTGAAATTTATAGAAATACTCGATAATATTATTTTGTCATCAACCATTCAAATGTAGAATGGTTTTTTAACACTCGCAAATGAGTTTGCTTATTTTAAAATGTAATAAAACTATAAAAGCAATATTTTAATGTTAGGCTTCAACGTCGTTTTTTATTTTGTTTAATTTAATGTATTTGTTATACACAGCGATGGTATAGAAAGGTAGGTCTACTTTTCAATTATCAAATAGACAAATGCCATATTTTAATTTTTTTTATGTTTTATTCTGTAACAAAAATAAATACAAACTCCGACAATTCTTTTACTGCATCTGCATCTTAGTTTTTATTTCAATAGTTATGTATAGTGCCTTTCAGCTGAAGAGATAAAAAAGACCAATGAGCATAATTATCTAGCATTCAATATCTTTAATCTTATATTTTACAAAAAAATTATAATTTTATTTTAATTTGTTTTGATTTATTTTGCAATTATAAGATAATATTCCAGCAAAATTATTTTTGAAAAAATATGACCGCTTTAAATTATATTTATAATATAATTTTTCTTGCTTTTATTTTGTCTGTTATTGAAAAATGAATTTGTAAATTTTGTTAAAATTATCAAAGATAAAAAAACAAAACTGTTTAAATTCCTGATAAAATAGTTTGCGTTAGAGCAGCCGTAGAGCACCAAATAAAAAGTTTTAACTCATGATTTTAAAGAACAATTGTTACACATGTTTTCCTGCCATTCATACCATTGAAAAAAATATTAATCAAAATACTACTACATTACATATTGTTGTATCTGTGTGTTCATTTGACTAAAATAATGTTTACAAACTTAAAATTGCATACAACTACTTTATTACTGTTACTGTTAATAATAAAATCATTTTGTCAAACTCAACAAAAATTATATAGTTTAATATTATAATTTTTAGTAATAATTTTAATTTTTTTACTAAATAAAACTATCGATATTAAATAAAAAGTAACAAATGCTTAGATCAGAGACAAAAAAAGACACATTTTTTATTTAGCAGTGCAATAATATTATTATCATTAAATAATATATTCAAACTTTAGGAATCAGTTGCAATAAATGATTTTATTATAGATATTTAAATGTCAACATTTTTAAAGTTTTAATAATTTTGTTTTATTATATTACTTGTAATCTATGATTTTTAAATTTTAAAGAGATTCAATTTGATTGAGCTACAGTATGACGCGACACCCACTTTAGATATTACTTGTTTTGCATAAATTGAGGCATTTATGAGATTTTATATAACACACAAATACATTAATTTATTCAAAGTCACGTTTTTGGTACTAGTTAATAGACATGTAAAAATATGAAATTTTATATAATAAAATTTATAAAAAACTTTATTTCATTTACAGATTGTAATATTTATATTATATATTAAACCACATTTAATAAAACAAATTCTAGAAAAAAAATGTCACGTTTTACATAAACCTCATAATTCCAGTGCTCTTCCCATCAAAACGCATTAAAGGTATTAGCCCAGTCTATTGTTTTAAGCGCGTTATAACACGCGCGCGCGACACCTAATTCCCACTAATTAACGCTCCGGTCGCTTGTACAGAGAGGGCGCTTTATTCACCAGCTAACTTATAATTGAAAATCCCGTTATGCATATTTAAATTTTGCTGTCAGGCCTTTCTAAAAAATTTAAAGGATAATCCAATTATCAGATTTTTTATTATTATTTTATTACATTTTTCTCTATTCCTTCGTTAGTAAGCTCCGTATAAAAAGAAAAGCTGGCAACGGACGCAATATGCAAATGCTTCTAGGTGGAAAAATGTTCGTTTATTGTACGCTTCTCTCGGAAAACTCCTGTTCCTATTTGACTTTATAATTGAGAATAATGATGACAAAAAAATTTAATGACTAAATTGCATACAGATTTTGTATAAGTGTGTATTACATGATAAAGATTAATTTTGACTAGTTTTGAAATATACCAAAAAAATACATATATAAACATTAGTTAAAAAACTGTAAGCAATAAAATATATCGTAAGTTTTAACTTACATTTAAATAATTTGCTATAGCATACTTTTTAAAATCAATGTATATTTAAAACCACTACTTTAATAAAAAATGCTGGTACTTTTATTTATAACTTTGTCAATATTGCATCGAAGTTATATCAAAATTTTTAATAAATCATTTAAGTGTTACTTAACAAACAAACTACTGCATATAAAAAAAATATTATAAAATCACTTATATCAAATTTATGTCCTGATGCAAATATGATTATTTTAAAATACTTGCTAGATGTTAACATAACTACCGACCAATAACAGTAACCAGCTTATTCTTAATTTATAATAAGAGATTATTAACTTAAAATTATAAAATTATATGAACACTACATATAAATTTAATAAAAGCCAATTTGGATTAAATTATATTACAATACAAATACTGCAGTAGGTAGAAAGCAATAACACACAAAATTATATATAATATAATAAAAAAAACTAATGATTGCAAAAACGTATGTAAAAAACTACACAAAAAAATAATAAATCATAATTATGAATTGTATACAGATTGTTTTATCTACAACAAACTAACTATAAACATTACAAATACTAAAGATACAGTATTATATTAACAAAAAAACATAATCTAATTTTACAAAATAAATATAAAAAATAATAACAATGATTAGCTAATCTAGAATGCTAGTTCATTTTAACTGTCTAAAAAGTTTTTTATTTTTTTAATCAAAATATTTTGTTTATGTACACAAAAATGTTAACTCATATATTTTACAAGAAACTTATATTACTCTAAATTAATATCCAATCCACAGCAACTACAACTTCTTTATGATTTCAATATTGTTATCAATCCAAGTGTATTTGTTTTACATGATAATCTCTAATTAAATATTTTATGTCAGTATGACATTTGAAACTCATTACCTCCCAATGTAGTTAACCGAGTACAGTTTTTAAAGTGTATTTTGCTATCTGTTAGACTTTTATGAACTTTTTTGGTTTAATGTCATCTGTTATAGTTTCCTAATTTAGTATAGACCAAAAAATCATATGTTTTATTGTTTGTTAAGCATTTATTAAGGCTAGTACACACTAGTAAACCATGTTGCGCAATTTGTCTACCATCTAGAGAGACCGTTCATTGTCACGTCTAGCATCTACAGTACAATGTGAATTTCTTAGTCTCATTTTTGCAGTCTACTATGGAAGACATAGTTTTGTGTGAAATGAGTTTTTTCCTACTGCTAATTACCAGTGAAAGAACGCAAAAACGTAATTGTTGGTGGACGCGCAAAGTGCTTGCAGAAGAACCTAGGTCTAGGTTTGGTTAAAATTATGAGACAGCTAACGCTCACATAGGCCTCAGATGGGCCCGTTGTGTTACCACAGTACTTAAAAGTACAACTCTCCTCAGGGGATTTTGTCAAACCATTTTGAGCCGTGAATGAACCTCATTGGCATAAGTAATGCTGAACACTCTCTGTTTCCTCATCGTCTAGGCAACCTCTGCAGTAGTTCTGCTTTGCTATACCCAGTCTCTCGGCGTGTTTGCCAATGGGACAGTGTCCCGTGATGATTCCTACTGCTAATCTGATATTGTTTTTTTTTTTTAGAGTGACAATGTTGGTGCTTCTTTTCCTGCTTTGGTGTGGCCATACTTGCCTGGTTACCTCACAGGTGTCTTCATCCTTTCACCTTCGCTCTGTTAGGTTTGAGGTTATTACGGCTATAGTCTCTTTGCACAAAACAAATAGAATATCAATATCCCGTAGTACTTTGGTTGAGTGCAGGCTTGTGCCATTCTTTGCAAGCTCAGCCGCTTTTGTGTTACCTGGGATTCCGCTGTGGCTTGGTACCCACATGAGTCTCAAGTTTGTGTGTGCTGCCAGCTCGTTCAGCTTTTTCCGACAGTCAGAGACCACTGTTGAGTTGGTACATACGCTAGTAATTGCCCTGAGAGCAGCTTGGCTATTGGTGTAAATGTGGATTTGTTCACCAGGGTTCCCATTTACCATCAGCCACTCTGCTGCCTCTTTTATGGCGGTTACCTCCGCCTGTAGAACGCTGCAGTAGTCTGGCAGCCGTAAGCTAATTTTGAGGTTGGGGTCGTTAGTGAAAACTCCGCAGCCTATTTTGTCCTCTTTTCGTGAGCCGTATGTGTAGACCTGCGTTTGCCTTGCTGGTATACGTTTCTTTTCCATCCCCTTCTTTTTAGAGGGTATGTAGTATGAAAATTTGTTGCCAAAAGCAGGTGTTGCTAGGCAGCGGTCTACGTTTTTGGGCACCCTTTTAAATTCATTGATTATTCCGGCGTGACCACGATGATCCGATGTCATTATTTGCACCGTCTTTAGTCTGAGTGCTGTGGTAATGGCAAGTTGCTTGCCTATTAGATTGACCGGAGCTATGTCCAGGATTGTCTCCAAGGCTTTTGTTGGCGTTGTTCTCATGGCTCCCGTTATCATGAGCGCCGCCAATCTCTGCACTTTTGTAAGCGCCATTTGATGAACTCTTTTATTAAGTGCTGGCTACCATATAAATACGCTGTAGTATAGTATTGGTGTAACTACGGCTTTGATTAGCCAGAAGGTAATCTTGGGGTTAAAGCCCCAGGATTTTCCCACCGCTTTCTTGCAAGAGTACAGCGCCACCGTTGCTTTCCGTACACTTTTGTCTATGTTGAGGTTCCATGATAACTTTTGGTCTAGTATGAGACCTAAGTATTTGGCGCTCTTTTTGATCGTCAGTTCAGTGCCTTTTAGCATTGGGAGCTTAAATTCTGGGATGTTGTGATTTCTTGTGAAAACTACTAACTTGGTTTTCGCCGGGTTGACATCTACGCCACACCTTTTGCACCATTGCGCTAGTTTTGATAGGGCCCTTTGACAAGTTGCAACATTATATTGAGGTGTTTTCCTGAGGCCGCTATTGCTACGTCATCCGCATAGGCGACGACCCTGCAGCCAGATTTCCTAAGTTAGAGGAGCAGCTTATTTAGCGTGATGTTCCAAAGCAATGGCGAAAGGACGCCCCCTTGTGGGATTTCCCTACTCACCTTCCTTTTTATGTGGGATACTCCTATTGTGGCTCTGATGTTTCTTTTACGGAGCATTTCTCCGATCAGGTGCAATAGAGCGTTGTCTATTGCTAGTCCAGTTAAAGCTGATTCTATGGTTTCAGGCTTCACGTTATTAAATGCCTCTTCTATATCGAGAAAGACAACCATCGTAAATTCCTTATGCCTCATCAAGCTCTCAATCTGGTTTACCAAGGCGTAAAGTGCCGTTTCTACGGATTTCCCCTTTGTGTATGCGTGCTGAGACTTTGACAGCATTTCAGGGTGTAGTGCCTCCTTCATGTGCAAATCAATCAGTTTTTCAAGCGTCTTTAGCAGAAACGATAATAAGCTGATAGGTCTCAGATCTTTGAAGAAAGTGTGTGAGGCCTTTTCTCCGTTTGGGATGAAGACCGCCTTAACCTTTCTCCAAATTTTTGGGATGTATGAGAGGTTTATACATGCCTTAAACCAAGTCTCCAATCAAGGTATAACTATATCAATGGCCTCTTGCAGCGCAACTGGACTGATCCCGTCAGGTCCAGGTGACTTAAAGGATTTGAAGCTTTTGATGCTTCAGATTAACTTGTCTCCAACTCAAATTCTGTCAGCCAGATACCGAGGTGGAGCAGTTATGGTGGAGTCTACTACACTTATTCCTTTGCCTGGAAAATGTGTATCCATGAGTAGCTTCAGCGTTTCTGTACATGAGGTTGTCTAGTTTCCATCTTGCTTCTGTATAAAGCTTTGGACTGCTGGATCCTTAGATAATATTTTTTGCAGTTGGCTGGCTTCTGAGGTTTTCTCTATCTGTTCGCAAAACTAAGCAAAAGATGACTTTTAGCCTTTATGACCTCCGTTTTAAAATTTTGCAGGCTGTTTTCATAGGCAGTCTACTCATTAGTGTTTTTTGCTTGTTGAACAGCTTCCTGCATTCCTTTCTTAGGTTGCTTATTAACGGTGTCCACCACCGTGGTTTGCTGTTACCTTTTCTGCTCACGACTTTGCATGATGTGCGTATGGCTTTGTTACAGGCAGATGTAAACTGCTTTACAGTTCTGTCTAGCTCATCCCCTGTTTTTGGTGTTGAGGGCGGCTTTTCCGATAAAAGACCCGATAAGGTAGTTTTATATTTACCCCAGTTAGTCTTTTGTTTGTCTACAAACCTAGGCTTTAAATAAAATTATAACACCACAAAGCATACTAGAGTATTATTTATTTATTATTAAAACCAATTATATTTTTACAAGTATGCAAGAAATGATTAATCAAAACAATAATATTATTTAATATTTATTTTCTTAACAAATTTCTAATTACAAAATTATTTTTAATATTCAATTTTTAATAACAAAATTATTGCAAAACATTTATAGATATGGTATAGTTCTGTACAAAATCACAAATGCCATTGCTAATTTTATCTCTTGACTCTAAGTGCTACGTAAGTTGAACATCTCTAACTCTTTCTGTACCACTTTTAGTTTGTGTAAATGAATTTGAGTAATAAATGTCTTGCAAAACGTATAATAATGATAATGTCTTGCGATTGATGAGATGGAAGTTGAAGGTGTATGTGACCCATGACTAATCAAAATAAAATATTATTAATATAACGCTGAGCAAAAAAAAAGAACTCCACTCTACACCTCTCATAATTTCTCATTTTTTTTGCAACATATTCCCCAAACACCGCATTCTCATCTCTGGTAGTAACAATTTCTGTTAGAGATTTCATGCACTTGACAGTTTGTTGTACAGAGTAATCCTCATTTTTTTGGACTTGTTAGGAGAGTTTCTTGGGGTTTTAAATGTTGGGCGATTGTTTTGCATCTACATTTATAGCTTCTTCTTGTTTCTGATTATCAACAGAATCCAACAAGCTGTCCTGATACAATTTTTTTTTTAATAAAAGTTGTAAAATACTTAGCAGTTTAATTTCTTTATTAAAAATATAACATTGTTTCCTCAGAATCCAGCAAAAGTTAATGTAAAAAATATATTCAGAATTTGTCATTGTGATTTGTATTTTTTGTTTGTTTCAGAGACCGACTTCTGTAGCTACATGGAAAGCTATTTCCTAAGAGTTTTAGAGTAGATAGAATTTTCTACACTGAATATGCAGTATCAATGGTAAGCACGTTTAGATGGTGGCCCTTTAACACTGCGGGAGCTTGTATTTCAATTACAAATGCATTTTTAGCATTGTGTTCCTTAGCTGTACAAGAAACTTGTAAACATTACTGCACAAGTACTTAAATACAAAGCATTACTAAGGAGTACGAAACTGGTACCATACGTTATTGTGGAAGATAACGCTGTTGCTAAATCTAATTATTTGATGAAACCGTTCTATATTAAACATTCCGGAGAGATTACACAACTATAGACTGAGTAGAGCTAGAAGGATAATAGAAAATGTTTTTGATATCATGTCTTCCAAATTTCGGGTGTTTCTTAAACTGATAGCTTTACAGCCAAATAATGTGTATGTCCGTCGTATTGGCTTGCGTCTATCTACACAATATTTTACGCAAGAATTCAGTTTCAAGGCATACCTACACCTCACCCGGATGTTTTGATTCAAACAATTGTGCTAGAAATGTAATTGAAAGATTGTGGAGAAAGAAAATTAATGAAGAAAGTTGTTTGCTGGATCTCCCGAACACTTCCCAAAAATGTTCAGCTAACTTGCATAAAATTTGTGATAAATTATATGATTACTTTGTTTCTCCAGAGAGAGAGAGAGAGAGAGAGAGAGAGAGAGAGAGAGAGATAGCTTGACAATACAATTTCATAAATTAATTAACTTATTTAACATATTTAATTAATTTTTAGTTAAATAATTATTCAATTTAGTCTAATATAAAGTAGCCAATTTTGTATTTTTAAATTAATACAGTAATTTTTTCTGTATTCATTGTTTCCACTCTGTGTATCATCTAAGTCTGAGTTCCGGCTGCCCTTTGATTTGTTTGCTGGTAGCATAAATTGCAAATACTCGTAAACAAACTATGCAGACTTTTTGGGAGAGGACTTATTGGAGTTTTTATTAAATTTTTTGGGAAATTGTAATGTTTTTATAAACCAAATACTTTTTATAGATAAATTATTTATTTTAAAAACTCAAACTAAATATTTTGGAATTATTGTAGGTTTAAAGCTATTATTGTGTGGTAAACCTGGCAACTCAGATCTTGCCTCTAGAAGCCAAGTGACGCCCCATTCCAATTGGAAGACTTTAAACCAATTTTTGGCTTCGCAACAGGCCCGTAGACGGAGTTTTGTCTATAGACATGTCTACGTAGACAACCTGAGACACGTCTCGGAGACCAAAATTGCGCAACAGTGCACAAGGCTTTAGATTATTGGCTACCCAACTGATTTGATTTAAAAAAATTAAACAAATTAATGCTGCCAAAATAAAAAAAATATTATTACAACATTTTGGCATAACAAAGACTTATGAAAAGTCTATCCATTTGAAACATATTTAGGTTTTAAAAAAAATGATTTGACAAGATGCTATTTAACTTATTATTGATCATTTATGCTATATGTAAAAATAATCATACTTTTACAATATAGGTATATTACTAAACAGGAATGTGAAATCTAATGACACCAGTAGTAGATACATGTAGTCTGCTAGAAGTTGTAAACCTTGCATTAGTATTTTTAATTAAAAAAATAAAATATTGTTATATAATCCTTGAATATATTATGAAGAAATTTTGAAATATTGCAAGAAAGAGAAGCTATGTAACAAACTACAGGTCTTAAAAGAGTGTGTTGTTTAAAAATATTTCTCATTATATATATATATATATATATATATATATATAAAATTTTGGTGGTTCTAAATTGTGTTTGTAATAAAAATTTTATTACAAAAAATAAAGTTTTTTTCCGCAAACTTGCAACAACAACAAACCAATCTAAATGCATTGTAGTAACAACAAGAACAATTCTAGTGGCCCAAAGCTTTAGATTGCACTAAAAAAAATTATTTTTATTATTTTAATACCTCTAATTATTCCTAATTTATTTCCATGTTGATTGATGAATAATTATTTAATTTTTAAATAAATATGTTTGTACCCTATTTAAGTGTCAAAACCCGTTTCGTTTGCACCAACATTGCTCAAATCTTAAACTGCTCTTAGAACGGTAAGGGGTTTATTTTTTGCACTACAAATTTAAGGAAGTTTATGGCTTTAAGGGACCTTTAACTTAAGCGGTCAATATTGTCGGTTTAGGAAAAACTTAACCTAAAAATATAATTCAGCGTCAAGATTTATTTTTTTGCAGTGGTATTCTGGCTTTATTTTCGTTAATAAGAAACAATAATAATTAAAACGTACAAATTAAATATGATCTGGACTGACACACGCTATTAAAAGTTAGGTTTTATGTTATTTTTGCGTATTTATAAAATAAATTGACACACAACTACCAACAGTTTCTGTAAAATTATTAGAAATGTGCAATGTTGCTATGTGTAATTTATTTTAAACTTCTGTTTGCTAAACTACGCTTAAAATATGTTAGTGCCATACATTGAAAATTAAAACTACTCTTAAAGTTAACTATGGTTTAATTAAGCGAAGATTGAAACCACTATGGTCTAAACAAGCCTGAATAGATTAAAATTTTGATTTTTTTGTTTAATACTTTACTGCATAAAAATATATTGTGTAATTAAAAAAATAGTTACAGGCATAATGTAATAGTTACTTTTAGTTTTCAATCTTCAAATTTATATTTGTTTAGAATACTGTACAAATTTTAAATGTTTTAAATCTTTTTTTACATATAATTTATTTTAACAATGCAATATGCAAATTTCTTGCGTAGTCTGCAGATTGTCTAGGTAATGTGCGCAACACAACTAAGATTTTGCACTTTGACGTGTATGAGTAGACAATTTGCAGATTTCCTAGTTATCTGCAGTTTATCAAACTTTTTATTAAGTTTTTGTCTTTTAAAAATAGCATGCTTACAATTGATTTAGTTTTGTTATTAAAAAATATTTTATTATTATTATATTAATTTTATTGCTATTTAACAAAACTTAGTTAACTTTTGTCATATTTTAGTTTATAATTTTATTGTATATAATTAATTTATTCTTATCGGTATTAAATGTTACTATGAAATGTTTCAGGAGCAAATTTATCCCGTAATAAAGTCTTAATATTAATATATCGTTGGTTAAGATGTGATACCTCGTATCTACAAAAGTGCAACTTTTCAGGAGAGACAAAAAACTGATTTAAAAGACAATCGCTGTAATTATTTTTTTGAAATTAATATATTATTTTAAACTAACTCTTTTGATTTAGGATTAAGTAAGATTAAGCTGTTATACCATTTTGATCCATTTTTACTGCAGATACGTGTTATCACATCAATTTTATGCAGATACGTGGTATCACTACATTATAAGTATTCATTTAAATAAAAATAAATAGGGTTATCAAAACAATTTTATTGAAAAATAAGGTACAAAATATAGGTATATTCTTAGGTTCAATGTACTATACATATTATATTATTTTACATATGTGGTAGGTTATCATAAAAAGGGTGGCAGTCTTTAGGAATTACAGATTTTAACTGCTGGAGATGTTCCCATTTTTGCTTTTTGATTTTTATGGGGTTTTTCCGTAATTGGGTAAAGCTTCCTAGATCTGCTACAGGTTTTGTATTTCTTCCTGGAAGAATTCTGAACTCTTCATCATCATCAAAAGTAAGTTTTACTGTAATCTGTCCATCCGGCGTGTACTTAATAACCTTTATGTTACTAACTGTAGGGTCGTCTTTTTTCTTACCCGGTCTTATGGACTCATATTTTGGTGAATCAGAATACTCCTTAATAAATTCATGGGAAATGACTTTTACTTCATAAGGCTGTTTTTGTCTCGCTTCTGCAGTGATTCGGTAATAATCACTAGGTAAATAAATTGATTTGTTCTTCAGTTTTCTCTCAATGACTGCGTGAACGGAATCGACCTCCATTTGCGTGTGTCCCTTTTCGAGGTATTTTTGATAGATCACGATGTTTTTATGTACACTTAAGCTCAATAAAGCGTTTGATAGAATGGAGTTTTTGTTTTGATACCCACATCCATCGCTCCATATTATAACTGGTATCGAAATATTCCCTAGATCCATAATGTAATCCACAATACAAGTAGCAAAAGTATTGGCCGTTAAGTCTGCTTCCGACTCATCAAACCAGTAGCAGCGGCAGTGACGAGAATTGAGGTTAAAAATGGTGAAATTGTGACAGACGAGTTTTGTTTTGTAATATAATGCAGAAGCTTTTAAAAAAGGACAGACTTTAATAGCTTGCAGATCTTGGGTCAAAACAATAGCTTTTCCCGTCTCTCCCAGCACTTTGTCTTCGGACTTACATGCTCTAGCTTTCTGTTTCATTATTATGTGTTCATTGTATGTATTTTCGTCAATATTTTTTACTGCGTATCCACAACACGTATCACATTGATCTTTCTTTGGTTGTTGAAAGGAAATGTTCTTTTCCTTTACAACATGGTCAAATAAATATCTGCTAACTGGTGTTATTTTTTCTTCGTTTTGAGAGCAGATATTTTTGTATTCCTTATAAACATCAGCCATGGTGTCTCCGTAAAGAGGCTCAACATACAATTTATTTGTAGATTCTCTGCAATAATGCGATGGTAGTTTTGGCATAGCATCCAAAAACTCCTCCAGTTTTATCTTTCCGGTGTTAAGTTGTTGTGGCTTAGTTAGTCTCCTTGATTCATTTAATGTGATTTGAGATGGAACCATTCCAGACTGTGATTTATTAACCCAGCTGGAAACGGACCATTCCTTGAGGCCAAAGGTGGAAAGAAAAAATTTTTTGCATACATTTAAAACTTTGTCGTCTAAATCTTTGATAGTATATTTTAAAGTTCCCGTTCGTCGTGTGGTTTCACTATTCAAATCTTTCGTACACCTTGACGTTTTGCATTTTTCAACTAAAGACGCAATGTATATTTTTCGTTGGTCCCAACTCATTTCAGACCAAAATTTTTCATGCAGAATAGTTCTATTCTCTTCAGAGAGCTTATCGCATTGTCTAAACTTAGATTTTAGACATAACTTTGAATCGCACCGAGGCCCAATTATTCTTGCCTCTTTGTCAATACCTCTTTGAGCAGGTGTATTTCTGCGTCTACTCCAACCTTTATAAGCTTTTCCCATTTCTCGTAATTTCTTATTTTTTACATCTTCCCAATCCGCTTTTGCTGCTATACGCTTCCTTTTTCTGGTACTTTCATAATCTGACAAATCATCTTCTGCCGGTGCCTCTTCTGCATCTCTTTCCCCATTCAAATTCAACTCTGCTTCTGCCGATGCCTCTTCGCCAT
This sequence comes from Tachinus rufipes, assembly GCA_963932245.1. Taxonomy (NCBI): domain Eukaryota; kingdom Metazoa; phylum Arthropoda; class Insecta; order Coleoptera; family Staphylinidae; genus Tachinus; species Tachinus rufipes. The sequence continues at coordinate 57,015,355 of OZ010741.1, read as the reverse complement.
CTCTTTGCTCATTTAAATCCAACTCCGCTTCTGCCGATGCCTCTTCGCCATCTCTTTGCTCATTTAAATCCAACTCCGCTTCTGCCGGTGCTTCTTCGCCATCTCTTTGTTCATTTAAATAATCAATTTGTAATAATTCAAAAATTGGCTGTTCATTATTACCAATTAATTCTTCAATTAATGGCAAAGTATTCCATTCGTTATCATCGTTTATTTCATTATATTTTATTTGTTCAATATTACAATTTTTCTCTGCTAGTGGTGATCTTTTTAGGACAATACTTGACTCAATCGGCAATGTATTAGGTGAACTAGCTTTTATTTCAGCACCATTTTCATCATACCACTTACAGTCGTCTATATGGACAGTCAAATTATTATTAGTGTCTGTTTCATTTCTGATATTCATCATACGAAGATTATTAAATATTTTCGCCGTACGGCAGTTATATTGTTTAGGATCCATTATCTTTAATTAAAAAAAGTTTGTTATTAACATGATAAAAGGCTGTAAGTGAGACCACGTAAATGCAAGTCTTTTGAGAATTCGCTTAACGTGATACCTCGTATCTGATTTTGCACAAAAACATCGCTTTTACTTAGGCTAGAACTGAAAATATCGAAGTTATTCTACAAAATAAGCGTAACTAGTTCTCTCTTGACTTTCATTTTATGTTTAGTTTTACAAAAGATGCCCAAAATACCTAAAAAATGAAGTACTTACCACAGAGCGTTCAGTGGACGCTGTGACACGCACTGTAAACACTGCAAGACTGAGCGAGATACGAGGTCTCACGAAAATATTTAGCGTTCGCGCATGCGAGGTATCACTTCACTTCAATTTAGCTCGAATCTATTACACATACACTTACGAGGTAGCACTGGGTAGATGTAGCGAATTTTTCTGCGAAATTTGATGTATACATCTCATTTTCGTAAAAAGTGCAGATACGAGGTATCACATCTTAACCGACGATATGCTAAAAGATTGTACATATTTTTAAACTTTTTTTCAGCAAAATGAAGTAGCTACTTCTTGAGAAAGTACAAATAATTTACTAGTATAATCATTATGGCAATAAGAAATTTTCTAGGGTGAGATAAGAGTGCAAAGAATCTTTAGGTTCAAAATTATGGCAAATATCAAAAATATAACTACAAAATACTCTATTTACTCTCTATTATAAAATAATCTTGTGTGTTTCATAGTCCGAAAGCAAGCAACAGTTTAGAGTTAGTGATTTAACCAAAACCTATCATCTGTGTGCGTAGTAGTGTATAGGTGCGGCAATTTCCTTAAAACAAAAAAAAATAATAACTAAAAAAACTATTATTACTAGTTAAAAAACGCGCCCATGCGCATGTTAGACATAACAGCAGCAGAGAGATGCTTATTTCTTTTTGTATTTGAGCTTGAAGTCTGTTAGCTGTTGTAAAAACAGAAACAAAACGTTAAATGTAAAAATGATCTGGCAGCTTAGCCTGCAATAAAGTCAATGTGACTTTTGTTTGTTTTGTTTAAAAAAAAAAAATAATTAAATCAAAATATTAAACGGATACAGAAACGATGTTGCAGAGAATTACATCAACTGCTAACTGTTGACCGCCAAGCGCGTGTAACTTACGCTCAAGCCATCTTAAATCTCGACAACTTTTTACAACATTTTCATCTCTGTGGATACGTGAATAAGAATTATTGCTTCTTAAGTACCAAAAATCCGCGTATAACACACAAATAGCCGAGTACACTTTATTTAGTAGTTAGTTACTTTATGATGTGGTGTTTACGCTAGAGACGTCATCGGGTTTTATTTTTTTGAAAACGCCGCGTGCCAAACAAATTCTGTAAACGGCAAGCGCTACAGAGCCATGCTTAACGACTTTCTTCTACCTCAACTGGACGGAACAACGCGCATACTGCACGACTTTCAACCAAAATTCTGAAAACTGCATTTTTGGGTTTTGGTGATTTGCATTGGCCAACAACATTGCCCGATATAACCGTTCTGGACTTTTTTGTAGGGTTTTTTGAAACCACGAAACTATGTCAACAAGCCTCAGACTCTTGAAATTCTCAAAAAGAATATTTGTCAAGCATGCGAGAACCTACCGCCAGAAGTTCTGACAAAAGTGATGGAAATTGCCATCAATCGAGCCCGTATGGTCATCAATTCTGGCGGCGGCCACTTAGCCAATATCATTTTTTCTACTTAATGAAAAAAAATTTAGACATCAAATAAACATAATCCAAAAGCAAAACTAAAGTTTTTCATTTGTTAAAAAAATTACAGTCTAACAACATCGAGTGACAACTTTTGCGCCACCTATTATATCTACATTTGTGTGCTTTTATACAAGTGATTTTAGATATTTTGTTTGCACCTTGTTATAAAATTAACAAATTAGTACATTATGCGTGTGCTTATTGCGTATACTATTTATTTTAAATAAGCACATGAACATTTTTATTAAATAAATGTTACATATGTTAATATTGTAAATAATAAAACAAAATTTGTATTTATTTTAACTACTTAAAAAACAAAAACATAAAAAATAAATTAACTGCTGTATATTATTACTACAAATCTGCAACTCAGCTAAGCTGACATTTAATTATGCAATAGAAAACTCATAAGTTAAGCAAAAAAAGTTAAAAATGCTTTGTTGTGACTAAAATGTTTAACTGACAACTGAAAGATGCAGCACAACACTTAGCGGAGTATTTTATTTAGTTTTAAAGGGATTATAAAATATTTTATTTCAATAAGCGTATTAAGAAAATAATTATCTTATGCATCTTTTCCATATTTGTTTTAAGTATTAAAAATAATAATAATCTAGACTTATTCACAAGTGATTCAAACACATAATATTTAAAATGTGACATACTAAATAATAACATTATTGATTCATTTTTACTAAAAAATTTATCAAATGTAAGTTTTTGTCATCTTAAAATTTTAGAAATTACTGAAGCAAAAATTTGAAATTGTGTCGAAAAGTCATTACATGTTTGCTATTATTAGCATGAGTTGAAATATTTGTATTCATACTATTATTATACCAAGAATTGTAACACTTCATCATCTAACATATGTATGTAGAGGCAACAACATTCTTGCTGCACCAACATAAGAATGCAAATTTACATTTTATTTAATTGATCATAATAATCATTGTTTCAACCATTTTCAAAATTATTACAACAATTATTTAACATATGAGTAAATGCAACATTTTACCCGCATCATCAACTTTAAAGTGTAAATTTACATTTAAACTAATGATTTGGTAATAATTTTTGTAATTTTTAAAACTATAATGCATGTTATCATCTAATAATTTTAATGTATAGATGGTATCATTTTACCTGAAACATAAAAATTTAATTAACATTAGTAGCAGTAGGTTAATAATTACTTGCACGGTTTTCTACAAATAATAAGTTTGCACAGTAATATTTTTTTTCTTTAATAATTACTGATGTTACATTTAATAATAGTGGCATCTTAGAATGTGCTATTTTATCTATCATTTAAGGTAGTAGGCTACTGGCAGTATTAATAGTTGGTAAACCATGCTTTTTTACATATTAGCAAACATTGGATGATTTAAAATTATACTATTTGTATCTTTTCTATTTGCTTTACTGCGTGTTTGCATTTTTTAATTTTGGCTGGCATTAGCAGAAAATCCGCTAGTTTATCTTTTATTTTTGCTAAAGAAACCCTGTAAATAAAATCCAAGCTTTATTGATAGACAAGATGTTATGTAGCGTTAAAATCTTAGGGTGGTTTTGTTAATAGCCAGTTTAGAGATGTTGTAGGTTCTATTTTTTAATTAAAAAAATTAAAACTAATAATAAAATTTTCAAAATCAACTAAATAATATTAAGATACTAAAAATATAATCAATTTAAAATAAATAAAATATTAAACTTAGCGACAGGTAATTAGCAATAAACTCATAATAATCCGAGATCCACAAAAAAATACCTTTCAGTTGGCGTACTAGTAGTAGATATAGCTACGGCAGCTTTCTGGAAACAAAAATTCAAGATTTAATGCTGATTTTTTTAACGTATTTATATCATTCTACACTAACAAAAAAGCATTATTAAACAACTATACAAAACACGCTAAGTAAATTACAACATGTAAAACTAAATAAAATACTCCGCTAAGTGTTTTGCTGCATCTTTCAGTTGTCAGTTAAACATTTTAGTCACGACAAAGCATTTTTAACTTTTTTTGCTTAACTTATAAGTTTACTATTGCATAATTAAATGTCAGCTTAGCTGAGTTGCAGATTTGTAGTAATAATATACAGCAGTTAATTTATTTTTTATGTTTTTGTTTTTTAAGTAGTTAAAATAAATACAAATTTTGTTTTTTTATTAACAATATTAACATATGTAACATTTATTTAATAATAATGTTCATGTGCTTATTTAAAATAAATAGTATACGCAATAAGCACACGCATAATGCAATCGTGTTGGCCAATGCAAATCACCAAAACCCAAAAATGCAGTTTTCAGAATTTTGGTTGAAAGTCGTGCAGTATGCGCGTTGTTCCGTCCAGTTGAGGTAGAAGAAAGTTGTTAAGCATGGCTCTGTAGCGCTTGCCGTTTACAAAATTTGTTTGGCACGCGGCGTTTTCAAAAAAATAAAACCCGATGACGTCTCTAGCGGAAACACCACATCATAAAGTAACTAACTACTAAAGAAAGTGTACTCGGCTTTTTGTGTGTTATACGCGGATTTTTTGTACTTCAGAAGCAATAATTCTTATTCACGTATCCACAGAGATGAAAATGTTGTAAAAAGTTGTCGAGATTCAAGATGGCTTGAGCGTAAGTTACACGCGCTTGGCGGTCAACAGTTAGCAGTTGATGTAATTCTCTGCAACATCGTTTCTGTATCCGTTTAATATTTTGATTTAATTATTATTTTTTTTTAATTAGATTTAATCTTTTGTATTTTTTAAACAAAACAAACAAAACTCACATTGACTTTATTGCAGGCTAAGCTGCCAGATCATTTTTACATTTAACGTTTTGTTTTTGTTTTTACAGCAGCTAACAGACTTCAAGCTCAAATACAAAAAGAAATAAGCATCTCTCTGCTGCTGTTATGTCTAACATGCGCATGGGCGCGTTTTTTAACTAGTAATAATAGTTTTTTTAATTATTATTTTTTTTTTGTTTTTAGGAATTTGCCGCACCTATACACTACTACGCACACAGATGATATGTTTTGGTTAAATTACTAACTCTAAACTGATGCTTGCTTTCGGACTATGAAACACAAAAGATTATTTTATAATAGAGAGTAAATAGAGTATTTTGTAGTTATATTTTTGATATTTGCCATAATTTTGAACCTAAAGATTCTTTTCACTCTTATCTCACCCTAGGAAATTTCTAATTGCCATAATGATTATACTAGTAAATTATTTGTACTTTCTCAAGAAGTAGCTACTTCATTTTGCTGAAAAAAAGTTTGAAAATATGTACAATCTTTTAGCATATATTAATATTAAGACTTTATTACGGGATAAATTTGCTCCTGAAACATTTCATAGTAACATTTAATACCGATAGGAATAAATTAATTATATACAATAAAATTATAAACTAAAATATGACAAAAGTTAACTAAGTTTTGTTAAATAGCAATAAAATTAATATAATAATAATAAAATATTTTTTAATAACAAAACTAAATCAATTGTAAGCATGCTATTTTTAAAAGACAAAAACCTAATAAAAAGTTTGATAAACTGCAGATTAACTAGGAAATCTGCAAATTGTCTACTCATACACGTCAAAGTGCAAAATCTTAGTTGTGTTGCGCACATTACATAGACAATCTGCAGACTACGCAAGAAATTTGCATATTGCATTGTTAAAATAAATTATATGTAAAAAAAGATTTAAAACATTTAAAATTTGTACAGTATTCTAAACAAATATAAATTTGAAGATTGAAAACTAAAAGTAACTATTACATTATGCCTGTAACTATTTTTTTAATTACACAATATATTTTTATGCAGTTAAGTATTAAACAAAATAATCAAAATTTTAATCTATTTAGGCTTGTTTATACCATAGTGGCTTCAATCTTCGCTTAATAAAGCCATAGTTAACTTTAAGAGTAGTTTTAATTTTCAATGAATGGCACTAACATATTTTAAGCGTAGTTTAGCAAACAGAAGTTTAAAATAAATTACACATAGCAACATTGCACATTTCTAATAATTTTACAGAAACTGTTGGTAGTTGTGTGTCAATTTATTTAATAAATACGCAAAAATAACATAAAACCTAACTTTTAATAGCGTGTGTCAGTCCAGATCATATTTAATTTGTACGTTTTAATTAATATTGTTTCTTATTAACGAAAATAAAACCAGAATAACACTGCAAAAAAATAAATCTTGACGCTGAATTATATTTTTAGGTTAAGTTTTTCCTAAACAATGCGGAAAACAAAAAACTTTTGAATGATTTTCGAAAAAAATACGATTGTGCTATTAAAAATGCTAAACTTGAATGTAACCAAAATTACATATTAAATTCTGGCAATAAATCAAAAGCAATATGGTCTGTAATAAATAGCAAACGAACAAACAACAAATGTGATAGTGTCTGTGATATTTCTGCGGAAGATTTTAATATTTATTTTACTGAAATTGCCCAAAATCTAGTCAACTCTTTGCCAAAAACGCCACCCTCAATGCAAAACTCATTTCTACCTGAAACCGGTCCTGTATTTAAATTTAATGAAGTCTCTATCTGTCACGTTCGAGATGTTATAACTTCTTTAAAAAACAGCAAAAGTAAAGATACATATGGGATAACAACAGAGCTCATAAAATCGATTAAGGAGTTAATTGTATCTCCGGTAACAAAACTGGTTAATATCTGCATCAGAGAACAAATATTTCCTGCTGCACTCAAACAAGCCATAGTAAAACCAGTTTTTAAACAAGGAAATAAAAACGTAAAAAGCAACTATAGACCAATCTCGCTGTTGCCCATTGTGTCAATGATTTTTGAAAAAATATTAGCTTCCCAAATAAATTATCATTTTGAAACAAACAAGCTCTTTACAGATTCTCAATATGGCTTTCGTCGTCAAACAGGTACAACAAATGCTGCATTAAAAATGGCACAAATTATTTCTAACAGCTTTGAAAATGGAGATATTGCAATCGCAAGTTTCTTGGATCTGACTAAAGCTTTCGATTGCATATCTCATAATATTTTAATACAAAAATTGCGCAATTACAAATTCAACTCAAGTAGCTGTAACCTCATAACGTCTTATCTAAGTAACAGACAACAGGCTGTGTTGTTTAACGGGAACGTTTCAACTGAAAAAGCACTTAACATTGGGGTTCCTCAAGGATCCATTTTAGGACCTATTTTGTTTTTGATATTTATCAACGATCTGCCGTACTCAATTTCAACGGGGTCCGTCATATTATATGCAGATGACACAACACTCACAGCTGTTGGTAATAAATATGAACTAGTTAATAGGTTAAATGAAGAAAGCAATAAACAAGCATCCAATTGGTTAATAAACAATCGTTTATGCCTAAATGCTACTAAAACTACCAACATTACATTTTCTTTAAAACCTGAACATCGGCTGCAAACTAATTCTGCAAAGTTTTTGGGATTTCAGTTTGATTCCAAATTAAACTGGGGCGCACACGGCGACTACGTCTCAAACAAAATTAGCCAATCTATTTTTACTCTTCGTTGCCTACGGGGCTCTGTTCCTAATAATTGCCTTAGAACAACATATTTTGCTCTATGCCAGAGTCACCTTACCTATGGCATTACTGTATGGGGACACACCACCATTTCCAACCGATTATTCTCTCTCCAACGTAAAGCAATCAGAATACTTGCTCACCTGCAATATAGAGAATGCTGTAAGTCAGCATTTCAAAAGTTACAAATAATGACACTTCCTTCTCTGTACATATATCACTGCATAAAGTACTATCTCCAAAATGATCAACAATTTGACACAAACGGTGGTCATACATACGAAACTAGGTACAAAAATAATTTACAAATAAAGTCAGTTCGGCTGAAAAAAAGCCAAAACAGTGTAAATTATTATTGTGCTAAGTTTATAAACAAATTGCCAGAAAAAATTAAAACCAAAGCACCCAAAATAATTTTAAAATGGTTGCAGGATGTTCTAATACTTAAAGTATTTTACTCATTCGACGATTATTTAAAACACGATTTTATTTAAATTATTTAAAGTTTTACTCCATTTTTATCTGTAATGTATAACCTACATGTTTCTGTATTTTATATTTTTAAGTGTATGTGTAAATATGTATTTACTTATATGTTTTTATTATGACAAGTGTATACCTATGGATCTAACACAAATAAACTATTCTATTCTATTCTATTCTAAACCGACAATATTGACCGCTTAAGTTAAAGGTCCCTTAAAGCCATAAACTTCCTTAAATTTGTAGTGCAAAAAATAAACCACCCTTACCGTTCTAAGAGCAGTTTAAGATTTGAGCAATGTTGGTGCAAACGAAACGGGTTTTGACACTTAAATAGGTTACAAACATATTTATTTAAAAATTAAATAATTATTCATCAATCAACATGGAAATAAATTAGGAATAATTAGAGGTATTAAAATAATAAAAATAAAAATTTTTAGTGAAATCTAAAGCTTTGGGCCACTAGAATTGTTGTTGTTGTTACTACAATGCATTTAGATTGGTTTGTTGTTGTTGCAAGTTTGCGGAAAAAAACTTTATCTTTTGTAATAAAATTTTTATTACAAACATTGAATTGTGATCTAGCACATAATTGTTTCAAAAAGCCAGACTAGAAAAGTTCAGTAATAAAATTTCAGATGTAGATAGAGCAAAAACGGATATTTCTTTGCATCTGACATTTTAACTTTGAACGTTTAAAATTTTTATTTTGTTTTTTTTCTTGTTTATCATTATTTAAGTGTTTTTTGCAAATTATTTACAGCAAAGTTTAATCAAAACCTATTTTATCAGACTGGGCCACTTCACAAATAACGTGTACAAACATGTTTCATTTAAAGCACCTGTGAGCATTTAAAGTCTTTTTGGAACAGACAATGTAAAAGAGATTATCTGCCGTCGCTAAACTTATCCGTCTAAGCTTAATACTCAAGGTTCCCTGAATCATTTTCTGTAATAAAATTGCTGAGTTGATCAACTTTTTAAAATTCTATTCATTTGTAAGTGCGTAAAAGATATTCTACTTTTGCTGATTAACCAAACATTGCTATGTGGGGACTCCGATTAACACCAGAATGTTATACGTAATTCTTCATAAATTGTACAATTAGCACACCTTTGCTCCATTTATCAGTTTCGTTGTTAGTCATTTAAGTAGTTGGCATATTTTTAATATCTTGATTTGCTTGTTCCTCACTGCCATGATTCTGTCTATGACTCAGATTACTACAATTACAAACCATTTTTAATTCATATTTCTATTAAGCTTTCTAAAACTTGATTGCAAACTTCACATTCATTATCAGAATGTAATATACATAAAACCTCTATCAAAAAAAAAAACATGTGATAAGCTACTTAGTTGGCTTGTTTAGACGTTATTATTTTACCACAATACTTTTCTTTTTGATATTTGTTTTTGTTGTTGGCATCATATCAAAAACATTTTATCTGAACTTGAGTAATATTTTTGTAACGTTTCTTCAATTGTTTTACTATTTTATTTCTTCAATCATAAATAAAAATAGTATTTCAAATCACTCATATATGTAAATAAACAGCTTAACGTTTTTTTTAAGAATTCAAGAGTAGTTTGATAAGTTTTTCACAATCATTTAATGTAAGTATATTATACCATTTCCGCACTTTAACAAACAGCTTTACGGTAATATGTAGATTATCTAAGTAAAATTTAAAAAAATATAATAATTCTCACATTAACTGAGTAATTTAGTTAATGTGCACTATATCTAGATAAAGTGCACGTTAACTGCTTTCGCACTTTATCGGTAACATATATACAAGCATAATTTAACGACAGAAAGTGTAGAAACTGTTCAGTTATTTTTATTAAAAAAAAATAAAGGAATAACTTTTTATTATGATTTTAACATTTCTGTATATTTGTCAAACACAATACTTATATACTACAGATCTTAAAAATTGACAAACCTGCAAAAAGTCGGCTTATTTTTACCAGTAAATACAATTTACTGAATACGTATTGTTATATATTATTATTTAACTATTTTAAAAAACTATATTATTTAAATAATGAAACGAATAACTAGTAGCACCAGCAAGTTCAATTAAATACTAATTTCTATTTTATAATTAAGTACTTATAATAAATTGTTACTTGTTTAATTTTGTGTAATGTGTAAAAATTTATTTTATTACTTTCCTTTACTTATTTTCAATGGCCCTTATTCGGCTCTTACTCTCTCAATAATTATTCTATTATATTTATTTTATAACTCAAGTTACACTTAACACAACTTTGTATTATATTTTTTTTTAATAAAAAAAAAATAAACAAAATACTTTTATCGGATGTTGAAAATTATCGTTAATAGTAGGTCGTCCAATGATCAATAAATTACTTTATTCAGAGGTATACGCTTCACTTTGAAGCTTTTATAGCATTAATAATTTTGTATATAAAACAGAGCTACTACTATACTTCAAAGACAAAATATGTGTTATCTCGTAATTGAAGTAAAAGTATAGTGTTATGCATACAAATGAGATATTTTTATTTTATATTCTAAAATTCATTATTTGTACATTTGTTTTATATATTTTTAATAAAATAACAAATATTAAATTAGTTAAAATACTTTTCAAGAACTCATTAAAACTCACAAATAAAAATTTTACTATAAATATTATGACTAATGAGTATATAAAATTTAATCATAAACTAAAAACAAAGTTGTAAACCTATAAAATAAGGTATTCACGCTTAAAGTTTAAAATTTAATTACGGAAATTTAGGTTGTGAATATAAAAAAAAGATGAAAACTTTCTCGCGAGCTATCAATAACCGTGCTCACCCTCCCGCATTCATCATTATGCATGAAAGATCGTGCATTCAATATTCAATACATATTGAGGCCACGCGTACCGCCCGTACATTCTGCCAGAATTCAAAACTTTTTTACCTTTCTTTTTTTTCGGATAATAGAAAATAAAATGTTTAATGGCGAGTGTATGCACTATCTATATAAGGTGGCGCTCAGTAAATTCAATGTACTATGCAGACATTGGAAAGATTTATGGAAATATTTATAAATTGGATCACTGCTGTCGTCTGATAAAGACGTTAAGACGTCCATAAAAATTATTTACATCACTTCAGATTTTATTAATATCTTAAGTAGATTGAAGAAGTGATTGAAACGAAGTTCTATTTATGATTTAAAATTCACTCGTTTGTGAACAATCCTTGATAACATTATTACACCATTTAAAACCCTCGAGAATGGTGGGCGTAAACTCTCAAAATTCATAGCCGCAGATACAATATGCAACCAGAGTATGCATGTATAGTGGGTACTACAGCAGGTAATAACCCGAACCAACCTGCATTTCTACAATGGTCTCTGCCTCTTGTAACGTTCCCTGTAGGAGATGTGGCTACATAGTTACATAGATGTACATAGACACACACTTACTCGGCACGAGCTCGTATGTAGATCGTAATAATGGCAGTGGTACAGTGGATTGTTTTCAACCAATGACCCGAATCGCTTTAGCCGAGATTTTTAGCGGGATGCATTATTTTCCCTACAGCGTGATACACACGTGGGAGCACTAAAAGCGCAAGCTGTGTTTTAATGGAACTCCTTGTGAATGAGAGTAATTTAAAAACTGCTGGTAGCATATGCAGGGTGGCAATTAATAGATTTACAAAGAAAAACTTTATATAAGTTAACTAAACTTATATAAAGTTTTTCATCCTTAAATATGTAGAATAGATAGTTTACTAAATAATAAATCATTCATTTAATAAATTGTTGTCAATAATAAATGCAATATTATATTTTTAATTTTCTAATTTAGTTTCAGTTTACATAAACTGAAGGTACTAGAAATGAACACATATAATATGAAACTGTTTATAACAGTGTAGGAGTAGTTTCAGATAATTAGCTCTCATGAAACTACTTGAAACTCACTAAACTTGCATCATATTATCGGGTAATAAGCGCTCAAAGTGAAAATATTTACATACAATTAAATAAAAATAAATAAATAATGCAGTAAAAAATATAAATAATTAAACACTACAACAAGTTTATTATCAGGTTTTTATAAAAATAAAGATATTTTTAAACATCAGCAGTATTTATTTTTTATTGTCTATATAATGTATTGTACCTTTTTTATTAAGTAAAGGATTTTCCAATAAAATGTTTCATTTTGAATAGCAGGCTATTTGGGCAGCTGTCAACTTTGAAGCTATTATCTTTTGACATTTGACAAGTAATAATTACGTCATTATTGAAAATGAAACGATACACGCATTGAAATTATTAAAATTTACTACAAATATGGTGAAAATTTCACAGTTCGCAAAACTAAAGCACTTTTTGGTCGTTGTAAAGCACCTTCTCGGCCGGCAATAGTAAACCTGGTGGAAAAATTTGAGCTGTTGGGACTAGTTTGTAATGTGAAGAATCAAAACTGTGTGAATCGCTCAAGAACACATTAAAATATTGCTGATGTAGTGTTGAAGAAAACCCAGGTTTATCGATTCCTCATCGATCTTTGGAATTTGACATTCCACAAACGACATTACACCGTATTTTGCATAAACACTTAAGTCTTAAGGCTTTTAAAGTTTAGTTAACACAAGAGCTTAAGCCGGTCGATTACCATAAACGTCGTATCTTCTCTGATTGGGTCTTTCAAATGCATTAAAATGATCCGGAATTTTATCGAATTATCATCTTCAGTAATGAGGCCAGTTTTCACCTCGGAGGCTACGTTAATAAGCAGAATTTTTGCATTTGGGGCTTAGAAAATCAAAAAATGACTGTTGAAAAGTCTTTGCATCTTTAACGTGTCACTGTTCTTTTGCGGTTTTTGGGCTGGCGGTGTGACCTTACTTTTTTGAAGGCAAGGCTGGTGCAACTGTTACGGTGAATGGATGGCGCTACCGAGCTATGATTAATGATTTTTTATGGCCAGAATTGGAAGATACTGATGTGGACAACGTTTATTTTTAGCAAGACGGCGCTACGTGCCACACAAAGAACGAAACAATTGCAAAATTTTGCAAGAAAAGTTTCTTGAGCGTGTTATTTCTCAAAGAGCTGATCACAATTGGCCACCAAGATCTTGTGATTTAACACCTTTAGACTTTTTTCTTTGCGGCCACGTAAAAGATAAGGTCTATGCCAATGCTCCACAATTGATTCAAAACGGAATTTGTGAAGTTATCAAGCCGCAAATGTGCAAATTGGTCATAAAAAATTTCATGAAAAGATTGTGGTACTGTAACCGTAACCGTGGCGGCCATTTGACTGATTGCGCTTTTAAATGTTAATGGCGTACCTTCCTCTTTACAATGAAATAAACATTTATTAATTTCTCTTAAAAAATACCCGTTTCTTTTAAATATCAAAATGAAACTTCTTATCATAAAACTCTATATAAGCATAGATGTATATTTAGTTTATTTTATATATTCTCATTTATTGGTATCAAGGTGCGCAACGCCATTCGACGTTGAGCCTTTCTTGAATAAACATATTAAAAGTTACAGTGCGAGTATAATTTTATTTAACCCTAGAGCTAAAAAAAATTATTTTTAATTAGACAAGGAGGCTTTGGCAATAAAATGGAGTGAGTGACAAAATTTAATCAATATTAATATAGGCGTCAGTTTATAATAGTATCTGATCATAAACCACTGATAAGTATTTTTGGACCCATCATTGCAAATAAGTTACAGCGTTGAGCTTATTTTTTATCAGCATATAATTTTACTATTGAATACGTCAAATTGGATAAAAATTTTGCAGATTGGTTTTTACGCTTGCCAATTCCCATTACAGAACATGACATACAAATTAATTATAGCAATTATAGTAAAAAAAAATTACCAATCAATTGGACCCAAATAAAAAAGAAAAGTAATAAAAACAAAATATTAGCAAAAGTAGTTCAAAAAAGGTGGCTTCAAAACGACTCAAGCATAGATGAGAGTTTGTTACTTTATATTAGAAGAAAAAACAAACTTCCAATTGACAAAGAATATTTCATGTGGGGATATAAAGTGTTTATTTTATATAAATTTTAAAACAATATTTTAAATAAATTACATAAAAACCATATGGGAATGGTAAAAATAAAATTCTTAGCTCGATCATACTTTTATAAACAATAAAATTGAAAATCTTGTTCAAAATTGTAAATTGTGTCAGAAATTTTTAAAAGCGCCTGAAAAAAGCAAAAGTTTGTAGAAAAATTAGGAAGAACCATGGTCAAGAATTTATTTAGAATTTAGATAATAGAAAATTATAATTTTTTAATTTTAATTGAGAATTTATTACAAAATGGATTAAATGTTATAAAATGAAAAACTTAACGTAACAGTTAATCATAAAAAAACTTACAAAAACATTTGCTAGATTTGGTACCCTTAAGCTAATAGTTACCGATAACGGAACACAATTTTGTTTAACCAAATTTGGTTATTTTTGTAAGTTAAATGACATAACTCATTTAACAAGCGCAACGTATCAGCCGAAAAGTAATGGGGCGGAAGAAAATGCAGTAAAAATGATGAAAAATTCAATTTATCATTCTAAAGAAACAAATAATAGTTTGGATATTGTTCATAATATAAATAGATTTTTATTAAAATATTGCAATGCGGAACATTGTAGAACAGCAGAATCTCCAGCAAAATTATTGTTAGAACAAAAATTAAGATCGCGTTTAGATCTAATATCTCCATTGAGTAATAAGATCAAAATTCAAAACCAAAATAGGCAAATTTAAAATCAAAAAAGTCATCGTAATGAAAATTTTATTGCGGGAGACGTGGAATATAAAGCACGTAAAAAACCAATTTGGGTTCCGGAAGAAATATATAAAAAAATTGGTCAGAAAAATTACTGGGTAATTTGTAATGACATAAAAATGAAAAGGCATATAAATCAAACAAAAACTGCACCGTTTGCAGAAGCCAGTATCAATTCAAATTTTAAAAATAACAAAGAATATGAAAGTATATTTTGAGGAAATTATTATTACTAAAAATGATGATTCTTCAGAAAATATACTTTCAAGATTAATACCAAAAGACAATCTTAGAAAACCCACAATGTTAACATTGTAAAAGGTTAGTTGTTCTTTTTGGAAGGGAGATAATGTAATATATTGTAAATATTAATGTGTTAAGTATATAAAGGGTCCGCCAATAAGCGCGCTCGATCTTTGACAGCTCATGGCGGCCATGTTGTTTGTGGTAAAGTTGTCAACCGTAGTTGTTATTATTCAGTGTATCTTCACAAATTACCATGAACCAATTCATTAAAATTTATTACGAAAATCATTCATCGGTTCGGGCAACGTTCCGCGCGCTCCGCCAATTTTACGGTGCAATTGGTCGTCCTGCAGAGTCGACTATCCGTCGTTTGATAAACAAATTCAAGGCAACCGGTTCGGTGAACAATCAGCCAACACCGACGCGTCGTCGAAACGTCCAATCTGCCGAGAATGTCGCCGCTGTGCGCGATTTCACGTCGCGCACAGGAACTCAGCCTTTCGGAAACATCACTTCGCCGAATCTTGCATTTGGATTTGGGCATGCATCCGTACAAGATCCAGCTGACACAAGAGCTCAAAATAAACGACCATAGACAGCGCCGTATCTTCGCTGATTGGGCTTTAGAGCAGTTGGAAGTCGACCCCGAGTTTGGTCGCAAAATCATCTTCAGCGATGAGGCACATTTTTGGATAAATGGGAATGTCAACAAGCAGAATTGCCGTTATTGGGCCGAGAACAATCCACAGGAGGTCCACCAGGTCGCAATGCACCCAGCAAAGGTGTAACTGTTTGGTGTGGATTTTGGGCCGGAGGCATCATCGGGCCGTATTTTTTCGAGAACGACGATGGTGTGGCCATCACGGTAAACGGCGAACGATACAGATCCATGATAACAAACTTTTTCTGGCATGAAATCGACAATATGGATGTTGAGGATATGTGGTTTCAGCAGGACGGCGCTACGAGCCACACAGCGCGGGCCACAATGGATCTTCTGCACGAGCGTTTCGGAAGAATGGTTATCTCGCGCGGAGGCGACATCAACTGGCCACCGAGATCGTGCAATATAACCCCACTAGACTATTTCTTGTGGGGTTTTCTTAAATCGCAGGTCTACGCAAACCAACCACAAAACACTGATGACCTCAAAGTCACCATACGCCACGCCATCGATGAAATACAGCCCGATTTGTGCGCCAGAGTCATTCAAAATTGGACTTCTCGTATGCGCGCCACCAAGCAAAGCCGAGGTGGCCATTTGAACGATATTATTTTCCATACATAATGCCTTCGAATACTCTTTCAAACAAAAAATAAATTTCATTTATACCTCTCACACAACTTGCTTTATTTTATTTTAAAGATCGAGCGCGCTTATTGGCGGACCCTTTACATAAATGTATATTTAGTTTATTTTATTTATTCTCATTTATTGGTATCAAAGTGATATCAAGGTTATTGTTACAGGTTTTTTATATATGCGCAACGCCATTCGACGTTGAGCCTTTCTTGAATAAACGTATTTAAAGTTACAGTGCAAGTATAATTCTATTTAACCCTATTTTTCTCTTTAAATTCATTACAGTTTAAAACATTGTATTGGTCAATCATATGGAAATACTGTTTGAGTCTATAAAATAACTCTTCTGCCTTATTTGACTTGCACCCAGTTTTTTGCAAGTTATTGGGCAAAATTGAGAACAAATTATGTGCGCGTGTTTATACAAAACAGTTATGGCTGATCTTAAAACCTAAAGCACAGACATTTGCAGCACTAGTTAATTTCTTTTAGATCAACGTATTATTTGCACTGCTTAGTTTAAATCAACAAGTTTGGAGATACTATTAACTTTTTGTTTTTAACGGAATTTGTTAAATGAACATAATTGGATATTTTATTTTAAGATAATTGTTTCCCAGTTGCGGACAATTACTACACCGTTATTTTTTATTAGTTACCCCACTTAGTAAATTCTTCTTTCTTACAAATTAGAAGTAACTTAGGTTTTCTTTCTTTTTGTGTGCATTTTGTTAATAGCAGTTGCGGTTAGACGGAATATAGGCATGCAAACATTTTTTTGGATTAAAAAGGTTGTTGGGATTTGTTTTCTTACTTGCTTGTGCGACGATACTTTGCTGCTTGGCGGGACTTTACTGTTTTAAATAAAAGTTTTGCAAGGTTCTGCAGTAACCTTGTCGGCAAGTGGTTTTTGTATGCAACAATCAAAAAACAGAAAAAATAAAGTAAAATAATAATAAAAAATTTATACTAATAATATTATAAAATTTCATAAATTTAAGTTTTTTTTAGATTTTTAAGAACTTATAAGTTTATCTGTAAACAACTATTTTTTATTTTGTTTTTCAGCGCTATATTTTGATCACATAAATAAATAATTTTTAAAATTTAACAGAAAGATACCATATTTATTTTTGAAACTATTATTATACTTATTTTATACTTAGTGTTATTTTTAAAAACTACCATAAATTAACCTCTAAAAAATAATATATTTTTTTGAGAATATAATTTATATAATGTTTGAAACAATCAAATACTTTTTATTTACAAATTAACAATAATAATGCAACATGTTGCTTATGCATTGTATTGTACTAACAGTGCAAGTGCTTACATTTAGTGTTAGGTTATTAAATTACGCACGCTATTTGATAATAGATTTTTTTTGTATTGTAACATTATGGTTTAACATCTATACATTATTTTATTCAACAATTTTATTAGCCATGTTAGTTATTAATAATAAAAAATGTTAGATTTTATTATTATCCATTATATAACTTGCAGTCTAAACAATATTTGATATTACAACTCTTTAGAAAATTCTTTTGTTTTGGTAATAAAAGTAATTGTAATTTTAGATAATAATCAGATTACTTGACATAAAACTAATATTTGTTTATGCAAGGTTAAAAAGTAAGTGCACTTGTAGTAATCAACGTTTTTCATTAAGTAATTTGGTTGTGTTGTTTATTGTAGTGTACACAATAATATTTTTTGAATTTTCTGCTGTAAGGTATTATTTATAAAAAGTGATCACCTGCCAAATACAAATTTATAAAAATTAAAAAATAATTTAATTTTGTTTGTGTACGACAAAAGTATTTTAGTCGTTGAAAAAGCATACTGTGCAACTTGAAAATACTTTGTAGTTTGATTTCCACTTGGATAAATGTGAAATGCATGTACGTGTGCAATGTTCATACTTTTGTAATATAAGTATTATACTGTGCTTTTTTGCATAATATACTATTAAAATATAAACACAAAGTTAATAAATTGCTGTTACTTTATTATATTATTGCAAATCTAATGTTCATCTAATAATTTACATGAAAATTATTAGTTAACATTGTTGTTAACGACTACGCAGTTCTAGAAAAAATATTGCTGCATTATCATAATAGAGTGTTAAAGTTATATAAAAGTTTAATAAAATTGTTCTTTATTATGTCTGTTTGTTCTAGTTAATTTGTCCTATCCACAAGTAGCAACAGATTCTTACAGTGCTAAAGGCAATAAACATTCAAATTTCCATTTTAAATGGCAATAAAAGAGGAAGAACAATAAAAATAAGATCATATTGCTTCAATAAAAAGTCTGCAGGATCCAAGAAATGTCCCATTATAGCACAACTGGAAACGTTTTAAAATCGAAAACGGTGTAGATTCCCTATATAAAAAGGAATAAAATATGATGTAAAATATCTCTTATTTAATTTATTTAAAAATATATACATATATATATATTTAATTTTATGATCTTAAATTTAAAAAAAATAAAATCAATAAACACTAATTAAACTCGAAAACAGCCATCAAAAGATTGCATACAAACTTTTATAATCAGACTTGTTTTCTCTCACCGAAATTATTCCCTGATAGTAACTTTCCGAGTGTAGATTGCAAACACATCGATTGGAAAAGGAAACTTGAGCTATGTATTCTTTACTGGAGATGATATTCTGAAGTAATGGAAAATTCTCCCCTATCGATGAATAAAAATACTCTCTAAACTTAAATAAAAGCTACAGGCTTCTTAATAACCGCATTTTTAGTTTTTTTAAATATGTTGTGTATATAACAATTTTTCCTAATTGTAATAAATAAGGTGTGAATGTAAGTTAGCTTTCAAACTGATTTTTTCATTTGCTCCGGGTTAAGATATCTTTTCAGTTAGTTTTTCTTATCGTCGCCTGGGTCTTTGTGTACGCGACTTTATTCCCTCCATTTCATTAGTCCTCTACAAAAAGTAAAAGGGGAAGTATAAGAAAAGTCGTCCTCTGTTCTCGATTACAAGAAGATACAGTTTTTAGATAGGAAATAAAATAGTATTAATAAAGTTAAGGATACATTAAACCTAATAAATTAATTTCAATTACAACATAAATTAAACACAAAGAAAACAACGTAAAATGAATTATTATATATCTCTTCTATGTTTAACATGATTTTCTTGTATTATATTTTATTTTATCAAATTATCATTTAGTTAAGTGATATTATTTTTGGTTTTATTGATATTGTCTTTTCAGTTTTATATGACAAGGCTAACTTCGGCTCATTGCATATACATTAAGTGAAACGTTGAGTTGGACTTTCTTATCCGAACCATTAAGTCTGTAGGAGTGTGATTCTTTTATTGCTGCTGTTCCGTTTTACGCGACATATAAAATTACACTTTTCAAACAGGACCCTAACATTCGCAGTAAGTGCCGCGCACATAATATCTTCGCACATACTTGTTAACGGGTACTGAAATACATTTTAAAAGTAAAATAATGTAAGGTTAGTAAACATAAAGAGCTTGTTTGTAAAAGAATGCGGAATTTATATGGTCAACTAAAATTACAATTTTTATATATATATAAATATAATTACGTATATTATTAAATAAATACAAAGAAATTATTATTGAGGAAAACTAATAATATATAAAATTGTAGTTAATTTAACTATTTTAATGCACATACTATTGCTAATTATAAACCTTGTCCAATTTGGTGAAAAACCTGGTTTATTTCCTAAGCTAGTCATACAAGAAGTTTATAAATAAATGGGATTACGTAATCACTTTAAATATGTCGCCTGTTTAAAATTGTCCACTATATTATTTGTTTTGACAGGTCAACTTTGACAGCAAGCAAGGTTTATAAGAATGTATACAAATAGACTAGAGCGGCACAAACGTACATTAGATGGTTACATAATCCCAAACATTTATAATCACCCTGTATTAGTTATAATTAAACAAAAACTTTATAATACATTAATCAACATTTAAAAAGAAATTAGTTTACTAAAACTATTGAATATTTCAGATAGTTTTGTTGAAAGATATTTTTTCAACATATTCTAATAATATAAATAGGTTATTTTTAAGCTGCTGATCTTGGTTTATTTAATGTAATAATTAGATTAAATTATATTTTTTCTATTGTATCGAGTTTCATGCATAGAAACAAAATGCAAATGCATTTTTATATTTGTCAATGCAGTTTTTTTAAACATCAACCAATTGTTAAAAAAAAGAACATGCAAAATAATACACAAAAGGGCAAAATATCTTTTGCTATTAACATTTAACTAATATCTATGTTATTTATTTATATGAGGTTGATTTGATGATGATTATTTTAAACGCTTATAACAAATTGTTGATACCTGGAGCCCGAACAGAGAACACATATACGCAATCGCAATTAATGATACGTTATTGATAATTGTGCATCACATCCACTAAGAAATATATTACTCATCAGAGCAAATCTAGAATAAAATCATAGCTGATAATGTAATTATTTTTAACTTATAACATTTAGTAATTTTATTGTGCAACGAGTGTCTGGTTTAATAATTACTATAACCTGTACCTTATAAATGGAGTAAGCAGAATCCAGCAGATCAAGTCGATGGCAAGTAGTGGTTGATAATTTTTGTTATTAAAATAACTTGTGACGCAGCTCAAATATTAATCACAGCAGCCCACAAATTACTAATTAAAAAGAGTAATGTTTTATAGCATTGGTTACAAAACTACGCACTATTATTACAGTAATATGTTCCAAACAGCTATTTTGCACCATACAATCATGCAAAATCAGTGCTTTAAAGGTTTCTTAACTCACCAAAGTCAATTAATGTAGATATATAAACAAAATATACAATTATTATCAAATATATATTCCACGGAAATTTGGACAATCGTCCCCACATCGATATGTCCGATTTTGCTCAAATTTTGTACACATGTTTAGGGTGCCAAAGTATGTTGATTTCTAAAATTTTAGATCTCTAGGTACAATACAGTGTAAATGGCGGCTATTTTAATTTTTTGGAATATTTAGTCTTTTTTTGGTTTTTTTGCTGTAAATAAGCTAAAAATAGTCAAATATCTTATTCAAAAAGGTGTATCTTATAAGAAATTTTCTGTAGAACACAATTCCGCTCTCAGTTTTCCAAATTTTTTTGCGAAAATTGAGAAATACTTGAAATTTGAATATGATTCTCCTGAAACATAGTACTTTTGATTGCCCTATGGTAAAATATAACACAAAATTGATAAAAATGGGTTTCATCGGATTTTCCGTAATTTTACTAATTTTTTGGCTTTTTTTAGCCTTAGGGCAAGCAAATTCAGTTTTTTAATTTTAATTTTTTTGGAAAATAACTGATGAATTGATGCGGGTTGTCTTTATGCATCTAGTCAAATATTCCATTTGTTTACTTAGGGATGTATTAATGAAATCAGGATTTTGTTCCTGAGTTAGATAGATAGATAGATAGATAGATAGATAGATAGATAGATAGATAGATAAATAGATAGATAGATAGATAGATAGATAGATAGATAGATAGATAAATAGATAGATAGATAGATAGATAGATAGATAGATAGATAGATAGATAGATAGATAAATAGATAGATAGATAGATAGATAGATAGATAGATAATAAAGCAATTGGCAACGACAACGTCGCGGTCGAGTCCCTAAAAACCGGCGGAGCTACGCTATTAAAAGCATTATGCAAGCTATTTGATGCATGTTAATTGCCACAATTAAGCATATAAAATACACAGTATGTAAAAAGTCAATAAAGTTAAAAATAAAATAAAATAAAAATAAAATAAAAACAAACAGTTTAAATTAACATTGATAAAATACAATAATGTAACATATAATACACGTTAATATACATATAACTTAAATTAGATATGTAGAAACAAAAACATACTTAAGATTTAAAAGAAATTAAATAAAATTTGTTTGTTTTATAAAGTGCATTTAATGTTAATATTTCTTTTATAGTCTTTTTAAAAGGAATAAAGTTTTTGTTGTGTTAACCCATAACATTACATTAAAAACAATAGCATAATAAATATCAATTAAAGCTTTTGTATCTAGTACTCTCTTTAATTGTAATATTGCAAGAAATGAACTATTTAGTTTTTTACATATGCTATCAATTTGTGTAGACCAACCTAGATCCAAATCTATTTGTAATCTTAAAAATTATGTAAAGTTTGAAAAAATAAAATCATTACTATTTTTATTGATCTCATAATTCAAAAGAATGGAACGTCTATTATTAAAATACATAGATACAATTTTAGATTTAGTTAAAATTAATATATTGTTTTTGCACCAAGTGCACAAGAATTAATTACTATTTTAGTTTTGACATTCAACTCTTCAACAGTTTTTGCTTTAACAACAATTGAAATATCATCAGAGTACATTATAATTTTACAATCTTCTAAAATTTCTGGTAAATCATTGACAAATATCAAAAAAAGTAAATAGCTGCAAACTGTCTCTTGAGATACCTCAAATTTAATGTCTTCTTCTTCTGATAATTGATTGTTTACTTTTACTTTCACTTTCATTTTTTTATTGTTAAGTGGGCAATTCTATTTCAAACGGACCAGAGCTTGAGGGAGGGTTGCATTGAGAAACTTGCTGATGTATTTTGTTTTAGTTTCTATAACGTATTAGTAGTCCTTTGATTAGTAGGTATATGAGAGTATGAAACCCAATTAAAAAAAATTGACGATTTTTTTTGTTTTTTTGTCGTTTTTTAACTTAATCGCATTTTTTGTAAAAAAACCGCAATT
Source organism: Tachinus rufipes (assembly GCA_963932245.1). Lineage (NCBI taxonomy): Eukaryota > Metazoa > Arthropoda > Insecta > Coleoptera > Staphylinidae > Tachinus > Tachinus rufipes. Next base: position 56,991,875 of record OZ010741.1, on the reverse strand, counting down.
TTAACTTAAAAGAAATAAATTAACTAATAAAATCAACCAGAAATTTTTTGTAGAATCCAAATCTGGCGCCATTTTAAGTCTATAACCTGTCTGTAAGCCGCAAAAGCCACAAAACTATGTTTTTGTTTTCATTGGGCCGGGCAAAAAGGAGCATTCTTTACTGACAAAGTTGACGTATTTTGATGTAAATTAATTGAAAAATATAAATTTGTTCTGTGTATTTGGGTTTTACATATATATAGGGCAATTGGTGAATTGGTGGGAAAATACAAGAAATTTTACAGAATATTAAAAAGTGGTGGATTATACTGAATTAGATCGGTTTGCTTGTTCAAAAGGTTAACGAGCGGATTATGGGAATGTTTATAAATTTTGGCGGATTCTAAAAGTTTATGCTTTGTACCTTTTGTACAGGTTTGCAAAATTTTTAACTGATTAATGTTTGAAAATGAATGATTACAATCTAAAATATGATTTAAAAATGAACTAAAATTATTATTTAAACAAATTGCGCGATAATGTTCAGCGTATCTTTTGTCAAAACTACAACCCGTTTTACCTATGAATAGGCTATTACATTCAGAACATAACATTTTATATACACCAGAGTTATTAAATGGGCCCAACTATATCTTTAGCATTAAAAAGAATGTATGATAATTTACAACTTGGTCTAAACGCGATTAGTTGATTAGTTGAAAATGAATTTCTATTAAAACTTGAAAAGTTTGGATAAAATTGAATTATTGTATTTTGATAACGTTTTTAGTTTATTAAATTTTGTATAAGATTGATTAAAAAACCGTTTATTATTTCAATTGATAAAATAGTGTTTAATTCTATGGTAAGATTATTAAATGATAATGGCATTGAAAAAGATCTATGTACCATAAAATGAAACGCAGCAAATTTGTGTGACATTAATGATTAGAGTAGAATAGTAGAATTTGTGTTTGTTGGTTAATTTGATTAAGTTTTTCTGTTTCTAGAGTGAATTTTATATTATTTATAAATTGATTAAGTTGACGTGTCGTACCATTAAAACAAGGAATTATGTTGTCCACATATCTATACCAGAATGATATGTGTTTTTTATTAAAGTTTTTTTTTTAATTTGTTCTTCAACTTGTGACATAAATATCTCTGCTAACAGCGGGAGAACCCATTGCTAGACGAGTATCTTGTTTGTAAAATTTATTATTAAATTGAAAATAATTTTGTTTCAAGCAAGTTTCAATGGCGTCAAAAACTTCTGATTATATAATTATGTTTAAATTGTGTTTATCTAAAATATTTTGAATAATTTCAAAGCAATCATTTGTAGGTGCGTACGTACAATTTAATTGTTTAAAGTAAGTTGGTATTACTAAAGAAACATTGAACTGAACTGTATGAACTGATTATTGTGTTAGGATTAGAACAAGGTACATGCTTAAAAAGTTCTGGTATTAGGATTTACTGTAGATTTAACGTTCAAAAATATAATTGTTGTTTTCAAAGATGTGCATACATTATATTATAGGTTATGTTTTAATTCTCCAGACGGTGACCTAAAAGATCATAGCTAAATAAAAAACATATAAAAAAAACATACTAAAATATACAAATAAAATTAAGTTTTGTAACATAACCTGTCAGAGATAGATTTTGCGTTTTGTTATGTTGCAACGTTAGAAGTTGTTACAATTATTAGGAGGTGATAGGAACTTGCGATGAAAGTACTCTGCAACCGGCAAAATATGAAGATGACAGAATCACTAGATATGAACAATAATAATTTAAAAACATGGCAAGCAATAAAAATTTAGTAAAATTAGGACTATCAAAATCAATTAGATTAACAAATTTCAACACTAACTAAGTAAGACAAATTCATAAAAAAGCAACAATAAAACCAAGCGTATTACAAGTTGAATGCAACAAAAATAACTGATTGATGCCTGCAACAAATTAGATGTAGTTAAGACTGCATACTTACCTTTAGGAAGCCTTGGAACTACTATATATTTTTAGAAAATTATAACTACAAACATTCTAAACATTAAAATGTAATAGATATTCCTATTTTAAAAGAATTGACAAAAAATATTTGAAAACTTCAACAAATTTTGTTAAATCATTTGTTTAAAAAAAAATTATTTAAAATATCTAAAAGTAGTACTATCCAGATTGTATCAAGCAAAATATACAATTATTCAATTTTGAATTGGACAAAGATAATTCAGACAAATTGAATGTTTTAGATAAAAGTGATACTAGAACAATATTTATATTCCTCTTTTTTAATATCATTCAAAATTACCTTAATTACTCTATTATTAAAAAAAGTTTTTAATTTAAAACAACTAATTGCTCATAGAAATTTTGTGGTAATTGGCATGTGATATTTATAAAATATTTATTTACGGTGTATAGAAAATAGATTCTATGTAAATTAAGTGGTTGATACAAAATGAGACGGTTTTATATTTAGTTATAATGTTGATGCACTGATTTTAGATAATAAATTTTGTTTTTTTTTATTGTTTTATTAATTAATCTACTTTACGTTCACTTTACTGACAGTTGGTAAGGGTAGCTACAATGTGCCTTATTTTAGTCATTTTTAGTGTCCGGGTGGATTGTATTTAATTAATTTAATAAATTAGAGCTTTGTAAACTGTTGCAATTTGGTACAATTGCTTATCTCGGTGCAGATGCATTTGCACTACTTATGTACCTGTTTTGTCAGCAAAAGGTTTTGATGCTTTTAGCCATTTTTTTTGTTTCCAAACAAAAAAACAAGCAGTTTGTTTTCCGGTCCTAAATAGATGATTGTGTATTAGCGTTGAAATAATGTCTACTTAAAATAAGGAGACATCCGTTGCTAGGTTATTTTTTCATTGTTTAGTGAAGAGTGGTATTAACACGAGGTGATCTTGTGCTTTTTGATTAATTTGTTTGTTTTGAACGACCAATAGCCTTATATCTATACCTACCTTGTAGACGGACGTGCTAACTTGAAAAGCCGCATACAACTTAGATTTGTACTTTTTGTTAATTATACTGGAGTGTTTTGTTTTTTTTTTTGCGGGGTTGTTATTATTTTGTTTTTCATGAGGTTATAATTATTATTATTGTAGACATTAGTTTGTACTTAGAGGCTAACTTCATTAAAAAAATAAGTTTAATATTGTTTGGGTAGATATTTTGGATTTCATGTTTTAGGTGCGCATGTAGCTTAATGAACAAGATTTTTAGTTATGGGAAAACTTAGTAGCGCTGTTGCCTCTGCCGTACTAATTTAGTTTTTAGACACAAGTCTGTAACCATGTACTTTGTTTTTTTTTTTCTTATCCACAAACTAATTCTTAGTATTCTTGAGTTTGAACTTTTTTTCTGGCAAATGTCGGAAAATTTCTATTTCAAGTTTAATTCTAAATTTGTAGCGTTCTTATAGAAAACAAAAGAAATGTAGGTTTTGTTTATTAGTTTTTTTTAATAATTTTTTTTTCAAAAAAATTTGAACGTTTTGACATTGATTTTACTTTTTGTTGTTTTTTTCTCTAAATTGAAGCTTATTTGAACAAACTTGCAAAATTTTAGCAACGTTTTTAGTAGAATTGCATCCTTGACCACTGTGTTACTTTGCACTTGTGTATAACATTAGTTACAAACGTAAGAAAAAAAATACATAGCTATCTTTTAAAAAAATATAAAATTTATGCAAAATAATAATTTTCTAAGATTTATGCATAAGTGACGTAATTAAAATTTATGCATGTAGTAGTAATAAACATATACATGAGTTTATAAATGAATGGGATTATGTAATCACTTTAAATATGCCGCCTTTTTAAAATTGTCCACTATACTACATATGTTTTCATATATTTGCTTGACAGCTGTCAAAGTTGATCTGTCAAAACAAATAGTATAGTAGACAATTAAAAAAAGCGTCACATTCAAAGTGATTACATAATCCCATTCATTTATAAACTACTTGTATATAACACAAACAACTAAATTTATTTTATACTTTTTAATTAGCTTATCAGTGTTATTCTGAGAACAGCAATAAAAATACGAAGAACGTCTACATTGATAAATTCTAGTAAAAACTTAAATCTATTGTTGTTAGTATATATTAAACAAAAAAAACATAATAAATATGCAATATTAAAAATTATTGTTTAAAAAAAATGTGACTTTTGCGTTATAAAGTTGTTGATTTGAGTTTGCTCTTTAAGCAATAGGTAGACATATTGAGAAGTTATGTTGTATTATATAGAGAAAAAGTGTGTTACTACCTATAAATATTCTTTGATGTTTAAAATCAAAATTGGTGTCATCTTTATTTAAAAAGATTAAAATGATTTACAAAATTTTAATAAAAATTATTCATTAACAAGTAAATACTTATAATGAGAGTTTATAATCTTTTAAAGTTATGAACATAAAAGATGTGTAAAACCCATTTTTTTATCACGTGACTAATTAATTATTATGAAAAAAACAAATTTGATGTTTGGTCTGTTTGAGAAAAGAATGTTTAAAAGTTTTTTTGAGTAATATTACACAACATTTATTAATTAAATAAAAAACACAATTTTTAGTCTTAAGATTGTTATTTTTAATTGAATCATAAAATAATAAGATAAAGTTATTTATAAAATAATACACCGGGCAAATAGCCTCCACGGATTTGTTAGCACTTACGCATTCTTTTGACCATTCTACATAAATGTGCGACAGAGAACACGACCAGAAAATGTCTCATGCAGTAACTGAATTGTTTCACGGGCTGTATGGCGTGTGGTATTGTCTTGGCTTTATTTTTATTAACCCTAAACTCTCAGCTTTTAAATTGTTTTTTTTTTTAGAGTTGCCAACAATTTACTGCAAAAATGGCGGCAATTTAATTTTATTCCAAAAAAAAATTTTCCTTTTTATATATTGTATTTGTTTTATTGGTTTTTAAATTATTTCACTTTCAATGCTAACATGTTATGTTACAAAGTAGTTTTTAAGTCGATCAATTTTAAATTGGCAATGGTTCAAACTCATTTTTAAATCAAATTTAGAGAAAGAAAAATAGTTTTAAAAATAACATTTCATGCAAGAGTTTTTGTAAGTTTTATAGGTATAATTTATATTAAAGTTGTAGGCAAAAAAAAAACTAAATCTTTAAAAAAATCTAGTTTTCTAGATTTTCAAAATTATGTCAACATATTCTTAAAAAAAATATTTAGGGTATGCACCCATTAACAGTGTGCCTAGCATCTCACTGGTTGGAGAGACAATTTACATAAAATCACAATACCTATTAAACAGTTTATGTTTAGTAAAATTGTTGTTTAGTTTAATATTTGATACGGCTAATATATTGAATTTTAATTTCTTTGTTTATAAACATTACAGATTTTAACCAAAAAATATTAAAATGCTCAGTCATATTTGTTTATAAGGTTTTTGCATTATATGAAGTATAAACGGTTATTATCTGCAAAACTATAAATAAAAGTTTTAATAATTTGACAAAATTTATTTATGTAAATCAACATGTAGTTGCTAAAACAGTAAAACCATGAGAAACACTATCATTTTTGGGTCAAAATTAGAATTATCAATTGTAACTTCTAAAATAATTGTTCTGTAGTAAAAAAAAATTAATTAATAAAAATATGATAAAATCAAAATTTAAAATAATATTATCTCTATTAAAAATGTCCATGAACTTTTTGTACTTTGGTCCGTTTCAAACAAGCCATAGATATATTAAATGTACTGTTTTTTTGGTAATTTAATGATGTCATGCATTATAAAGAGTAAGACACAGTCACAGTCTAACTTATTAAATCATTTAAATAAAACCATTTCAAATATTATATTGTCTTTTTAATTTTTTAATTTTATTATCGTTATCTGGCAAAATAAATGTTTTTAATTTTTTTGGAGGTAAATTGTTAATTTTGCAATAAATAAAAAATTTATAACATTATAGATAGTACTTTGTTGTAACAAAAACTGGTAAAATTAATTTTGTACACCCGGCACTTTCACCAGACCCAACATAACAATTTTGTAGCAAGTATTCATGTAAAACCCGGCAGACACTACCTATAATTATTATATCATAAATTAAAATAAAATTTAAAAAAAATCTAAAATACACAAATCATCAATTTTATTGTAAATTAAGAAAATTTATAAACATGTTTTAGTTTTCTTATATTATATACTTGATGCATAAAATGTGATATAATAATAAAATAAACAGCATTTGTAACATAACCAAGCTATTTTGTTAAAAATGCTTATTTGTACAAATTTTGCGTTAGAACGCACAACTGAATAGAGATATTTGTTTTTAAAAATAAAATGATTCAAAAACCCTTGTTTATGAAGGTTTGTTTTTCGACCTGCCAACACTATTTCTAGTGACAGTCAATTTAATAGGTGACAACTGATTTCTGCTTAGTATGTTTTGCCATTTTACCATAAATAGACTTACGCCCAAACAACGCTTGTAATTTGTGCAATTTTACTTCGAAAGTCGTGGTTCAGTTTGCAAAACTTACCGTGCACTACGTCCAGTTTACGGTTGACATAATCTTCTATCCAAGCAAGTAATTTAGAAAACTATGGATTGTTTTTGCACTACGCATAGTCTGATTGATAATTTGCATCCGCAGAGACGTCGTACAGTGCGCACCAAAAAAATTATTGCAGTTGTGGAGCGTAGTGTAGAGGAAGACCAGAATGAATCGATACGTCATTGTGCACAGCAATTGGAGCTCTGTCTATCCACCTTATGAATGATTTTGCAAAAAATAAATAAAATAAATTTTATATGCGTCGTACGTTTGGAGAATGAGCCAAAAACAAAAATGTTATTAATCTACATTTTTCCAAAAAAAAATTGTTCAGCGATGAGGCTCAATTTTTGGCTCAATGGCTACTTAAACAAACAAAATTGCCGGATTTGGAACAAAAATAATCTAAAAGCCACTATTTAGACTTACATTCACAAAATTGCACTGTTTGATGTGCTTTATGGGCTGGTAGAATCATTGGCCCATATTTTTTTTAAAATGCCGGCCAACACGTGACAGTCAATATAGAACGCTATCGATCCATGATTACTGACTCAACCCCAGTCAAATGTCGTTAATGTGGAGGAGCTTTGGTTCCAACAAGTCGACCCAACATGCTAACAACGCGCGACACAATCAATTTATTGCAAGAAACATTTGCTGACCGCATAACCTTTTGTAACGTAACCGTGGAAGTTAATTCACAGGTCCGTTACCCGTAAATTAGCCTCCACGGTTGTGTGATATTACATTTATGGACTAATTTCTGTGGAAATATGTAATGTTGCTAGTGTACGCCAATAAACCAAAGACATTGGATCAGCTAGGAGCCAACCATCGACGCGTTATTGCCGATATACGGGGCTGCACAAAAAAATGATCAAAAATTGAGCTTCTAGATTCACTTTATTTGAACCAGCCGCCGCTGTTCATATGCCGCAAATCATATTTAAGAGTGGGGTGACTTTTTAGTAAAGTTTTATTTTGCCGTAGGTGGCGGTAGATCCACGCTCCACTTCCATGCGTTTCAATGTATTTCCCTACTCCCCTCATTTAGACGAAACAGCCAATCTTTGATGAGCGGGGTAGCACGTGCATTGTGTTATAGTCGAAAGGCATAGATATTATAAAAATATGCGTGGTGGGGAGTACGATAGTGAGCGTGTGGATGAAATAGGAAGGCGGAGTGGGGATATATTTTTATCAATCTTGGGGCATGTTCATCTTCTTTATTAATGAAAATTAAAAAATACAAAAAATATATTCGTTTTCCTGATTTTTTTCTCTATATAATGACATAAATTTAAAATCGGTAAAAAAATAATTTACATTTATTTTGTAAAATATTGCGTAAAAATATAAACAAAATATGTCAAGTTATAAACAATTATATCATTAACAATTTCTGAAAATTTCACACTTCTGCGTTCAGTAGTTTTCCTAATGAACATGCTCCCAGTTTATAGCAGAAATTCGCCAGCCTTAAGCAGTAATGGCAAAAAATTATTTTTCCAATAAAGCCAATACCATGACGTTAACATAATTTTTATGAGTTTTATTTTAGTTCAAAATTTTATACTTCTAAAAAAATCACTACTTGCAATGACAACTAACTTTATTTTTTTTAAATGACAATTTTATTTATTTTTATTCTAAAATATTTTAAATCTTATTTTGTAAAATAATTTTATACTTTTATACTCGCTTTTATATCAATATTTTGCCAAAAATTAAATAAATTGTAATTTGATACTTAAATTAATTAAGTTCGTTGATAAAACATTTCATAAAAATACAGTTATGTATCTTTAAACAAATTTATTAACAGTTTTTTTAACAAATATTATTTGAAAGACTTTTTTTTTCTAAAATTGCACCAAAAAATTGTTAGATAGAATATTGTTATATATGGAAACAATGTTGTTTGTTTCTACACTTAAAACTGCCGTATTTAGGTAGGTAGTTGTTTAATTTGTTTAAATACTTTTATATTATTAACAAAATAAAACTAATCCTAAATAAAAAAATATATATATATATATATTAACATAAATATACCCCAGAAATAAAACATTAATTAGATAGTTTTACGGTCAACTACTAAATCACAATAATTATAAATAAAAAAAAAAACTAACAAATTATTTTACATAGTTAGATTCAGAATATGATAAAGATTAAAAAATAAAATAAAAATAAATATTGCTATTAAAAAAAAAGAAAGCTGATTGTCTATACAAGAATACTAAAATCAACAACATTCATGTATATACAAGTATGTTACGGGCAAAAATCCTCGGAGAATCTAAAACAATTTTATTTAATTTTTGTTTTTTATTTTTTATAATTATATTTATCATATTATAACATAGACCATCGGTATTGACCAGCTGTTAATTTGGTTGCCGTTGGAGAGTGGTCATTAGATGGCCTCTACCTTAAACATAATTCACACTTATGGGTTGTTCAATTTATGTGTACGTGCAGGCAGTAAAATTAATAATCAGAGACAGTTGTTTTCTGAACGTAATAAACAAGCGTATTTAAAAATGAATATTTATACTTACGATTGATACCTTCGTTTCATCCACCATATTGGTAATAAATTTTATGCTTACGTTTTCCCTCTATTTGATTTTTTTTTCCACTTATTTTTGTTCTTTAACTCTTTTTCCATTGTTGTTTATATCATCTTTCCAATTAATTTTGTAGTAGTTGTTGACATAACCTAAAATCATAACATTAGACAATTGGTACATAGCATTTCATCATTTGTATTCTTAAATTACATGAGTCATAACAATATAGTAATAAATAATTTACGTTACTAATTACGTGCAGTAACTTAAACTGTCTCACTGATTGCTGTGTTGTGATCTGTCAATTATGCGTGGTTGGACACAAAGCACGCAATAGTTAAATCAGTGGCAGTTGCTTAAGTTTTTTTTTAATTTTCATAAATTTTTATAGTTCGACCATTATTTACCTTTGGCGCTGTTTGTTGACAAACGCGCATTGTTTTCACCACTATATTGCTAACTTTAAAATCGCTCTTAGCTCATATACTTTAATTAATTAACTTATCTAACTTAACCAATTGTCAAATTATTTTTTCTTATGTAGTTCTCTTGTTATTTGTGTTGTTTTAATATTTTATTCAGAGTATTCTTTGTGAGTTGGCAGAACAGTCATGCGCAGAGAGTAATAAACCTGCAGAAGTTCCTGCCGGGACCCTAAAATTCGATCCTTTTTACCGATTACCTGCGAATAGAGCAGATCGCCGTGTGCGGATTTTTCGATTGATTTATATAGCTTCTCGTACTTGTACGGATTATAGAAATTTCGATCAGTATATCGGTGAATTTATTAATTATTAAAAAATGGAATTTTTAACAATTATTACTCTGTGCATGGATTGTTGAGTCAGGTGAGTTTTTATTTAATTTTTGGTATTTTTATTATCCCTTATCTTTTTTTTTTTCATCTTTTCCAGAATAGTCACCCTTTACCCGCGACTTATGTCCTGTAGGCATTTAGGCATGTAAAGCCCATAAACGCATTATATGCTTTATGCAAAAATCGGTCAAGTTATCATTTGACTCTACCGCAGTTCAACATATGCGACCACGTTTTAATAATTGAAAAGTGTGTGGGAGTTGCAAGCAAGTACTCAGAACAAAAAATAGCTATAGGTGCAATATTGGCGAGCACGTGTGTTTGTCCAGCGAGAGGCCGGGCAGCAGCCAAGAGGTCCCCAATCGTTATAATTCTTCAATTATTTTATGTTACTGTATATTCTATTAATTATTACATTATTATTTGCAATTATCCACGATTTTGGAATTCAAGTGTGAATGTGGTGTATGTGTTATTACTATTAATATTATTTTAGCGCAATTATTGTTCATTTATTATCCTTTTAATTTATAATTATTTAAATTTTGTATGAGCCCTGGTCATTGTAAAATTACAGCATTTTTACAATTATATTTTATTTGCAGTTTTATAAGTAACGTGTAGTTCTTATTCTCCCTTATTCTCTTTCAGTTTATTGTTTCTCTGCATGGTGAAAAGCGAAGGAATTCAAAATTATCGCCGAATATCCGTGTAACGCACTTTAATAAACCCAGAAGCAATTGGAGCCCAGATATAGAAAGGACTATTTTTCGGAGTGAGTCTTTTTCTTTATTTAGTTGTTAATTTTGCTGCCCGTATTTTGTGTATTTTTGAACCAATTTTTATAAGTGTAATTTATAAAAAGCGCACCTATTGCATTTAAAATTCTAATTGCAAAAGTTGTAAAATCTTATTTCGTAGTAATTTGCGCAATATTTTTCTGTAATGTCTAAAATTGAACCGGATCGTCTGAATAAAGACGAAGTAGAGTATCTTTTAACCTAACCGCAAGTTAGGGGAATCACGGGAGTAGGTAATTTAAAGGAATTAAAAAATATGCCTGCGGGGTATCTTAAAACTGGAAAAGGATGGAAAACATTACGAAAGTATTTGGAAAGGAACCCCTGAAGAAGATATTGTCTAGTGCAATAGAAAGTTGTTGTTGGTGAATAAAAATTTGATAGGTTTATCTTTAACAAGAAGCATCACTCGAAAACTGGATTTAAAACTAGCCCATGTAATAGGTCGGTTAGAGCGGTGTAGGACAAAGAGTTGGAAAAGAAGAGAACTGAGTTGTTACAAAAATCTATGTTGTGCTATGGTAAATTGCAAGGCCGGTTAGTAGAGGCCGAACCCCAAAGAGAGGTAAAAGTTCCACTACAGTTTACCTTATCACAAACTATTTTAGAGCGTCCAGGGTTATCATCTACTCCAACTCGGTCCCACGAGGTGCCTGCAACCGTCCACCACAACACTATATTGAAACAAACGCAACCTGTAACTACCGGTAAAGCAAATCTAAGAGTGTCAAATTAGTATACTTGTTTTGGAAAATGGGGGTATAGTTTTTTGGGCGTTTGTCTGAATGGGAAGTGTTATGTGCCGGTTTCAATCAAAATTCTTACCATCCGATTACAACAAAAAGATCTTACAGCAAATCAAATCTTGTACTTAAGGGCCTGACAAGAGTATTGGTATTTTTATTGCCTATATAAATAACTTATTTGGCCGAATGACATGTCCTGTTTCTAGCAAGATGCGATTAAAAGTAATAAGGCAAAATCTGCACCCCATGTATCTCAACAAGTTAGTGTTGGAGGATATTGACTCGGAAAATAAATTGATATCTTTGTGCCGAAAGTTGCGTAGTTGCGTGGATGACTACGTAACCCCTTCAAATAAAGGTTCAAAATTTACACTAGAACCCGATCTTTCTTATTACTCAAAATCGGGCAAGGTAGTCAGTGATATGTATAGGCAAAATGATAGGTATGTGGATAGCGACAATGAGTGGACAAAACCTAATTCCGGATATGAATTAAATGATAGCCGCGGGGAAAGGTGGCGTAGAAGCGGTGATAATACGTTTTACTATCACGATAGTCGTAGTAGGTACAATGATAGAAAACATGAAGGTAGAGAAAAGTATTCTCACGCATATGACAGAGATTGCAATCGACGGTACCGATACAAAAGTACAGATTCTGACCGATATTCGAGAAGAGAGCGAGACGATAGTAGGAATCGTGATCAGAGTAGAGATAGGTACTTGAGAAAAGAGCGGGAAGATAGTAGGGATCGCTTTTCTTGACAGAAACGTGATAATTCTTGACGAGAAGAAAAAAATAGTGTCGAACGTGCTTCTCAAAAAGTACCAAAAGTGGTGCAAAGTACGAAAAAAAATGAAAGGGTACCAAGTAGAGTTAGTTTTAGAATCAAAAAATCCCTTTCAAAGTAATGTGATATGTTTTAAATGCAATAAGAAAGGCCATTTGGCAAGAGAATGCCCTCAAAAAAAGATTAAATGTTTTGGCTGCGGATTGGTAGGCCATATCAGACATAATTGTCCAAAGTGTCAGGGAAACGAGCGTCGGAGTCAATAGATGGCCAAGAATTGACTCCCTCCGTTTCCGTGGCCGCTGTTAATCAGCACAAATTAATTCTAGATTTTATTTGAAGCCAATCGGGGAAAAAAAAGTGTCCTTATATGCCAGTTAAGATGTATGGCATCCCCATGCTTAGATTGCTTGACTCCGGAGCAAATGGGATATTTTTAGGAGTAAAAGGATGAGATAAATTACAAGTGTGGGGTGTACGATTGGAACCTTGTGCCACTGAGTGCACTATGGCTAACAATAGCCAGATTAAATGTTTAGGAATAGTGTCAGTTCCTATCAAATTGCAACGAAAGTTGAAAATGTTTAATATCTATGTTGTTCCCGATTTAAGACACGCCTTAGTCTTAGAGGTAAACTTTTAGGTCAGCATGGATATCATACCCAGTTTAAGGTCCGGTGAGTGGATTTTTGGTTCCAATAACGAAATTTTAGTCCGTTGTGACGCCGTAGAGTTAAATTCCTTAAAAAACTCTGACGATTTAATAAAAATAGAGAGGGAACAGTTAACTGTAGTTGTGGATCGGTATTTCAATAAAATTAAGAATTTAAAGTTATTGTACGGGTGAGGTGACGCACAAAGTACTTACAAATAGTCCATCTATTAAATCACGTTACTACCCTGTTTGCTCATTTATGCAGCGGTTGATAGACGCGGAGGTTACCGATATATTAAAATTTGGTGATAGAACGCAGCAGCAGTGGCTGGAGCTCCCCAATTTTTATGATCCTTAAGCAAGATGTGACATTATGTTTTAGCGTGGAATTTCGTAAGTTAAATGCCGCCTCTAAGCCGTGTGCATATCCGCTTCTGTACATAAACTCTATTTTAACAAAGCTAGGCAATTCTAAGTTCCTCAGTAGCCTAGATATAAATAGCGCGTACCGGCAAATACCGATGCACAACGATAGTAAACAGTACACGGCATTTACGATACCCGGACGTAGACTGTTCCACTTCAATCGTATGCCATTTGGATTAAGTGGGGCTCCTGGAACTTTCCAGTCACTGATCAATACCATTTTTGGTGCTATACTCGAACCATATCTATTCACCTATCTAGATAATATCATCATCACTACCCTTGACTTTGTCACCCATGTACGTATTTTTGAAAAGGTGTTTTCCCGTCTATTAAAATCAGGACTTACGTTGAGTCGAAGCAAATGCGTTTTCTGCAGAAGCGAGCTGCGTTATCTCGGTTACGTAGTTAATCGGGCAGGACTCAACGTAGATCCTGACAAGGTACGTGCAATAGTGGAGATGCCAACCCCAAAGTCCGTTTAAGACGTAAGACAAATTAACGGTATGGACTTTTGGTACCGTAAATTTATTCCGAAGTTTTTGGAAGTGACTATGCTTCTAACTTCTCTCCTGAAAAAGTTTGAGTGGACAGACGACTGTTCAGCTGCGTTGATTCAGCTAAAAGAAGTGCTTGTAAGTTCTGTTGTCTTGGCTTGTCCAATCTTCGACCTATCTTTTACATTGCAATTTCAATGCTAGCTCATACGGTTTGGGAGCGGTGCTGACCCAAACGTATGATGGTCGAGAGTTTGTTATGTTATTTGTCCCGTTCTTTGTCTAAATGTAAGCTAAATTACCACGTAACTAAAAAGGAGTGTTTGTGTGTGTTGTGGAGTGTGGAGAAACTCAGGTGTTATCTGGAAGGTGCAAAATTTATAGTCATAACAGACCATTATAGTCTGTTATGGCTAGATAACTGGAAAGATCCACAAGGCAGTTTAGGGAGATGGGCACTACAAATGCAGCAATATAATTTTAACGTTGTTCATAGGAAGGGGAAAGAACATGTAGTACCCGATTGCTTGTCACGTGCCATCCCTGACTCGCCTTGTAAATTGCCTGTTTGTAACCTGGTTCTTTTTACTATATCAAGCATACACACTTCCCTATCTCAAGATAAGTGGTACAATGGTATGTGTAGAAAGGTAGTTGAAAAACCACTAGCTTTTATTAACTGGAGGGTGGTGGATAGAAAATTGTATTGCAGTATGGAAAATAGCACATCGAATATAGATTTATTAGAAGATTGGTGGAAAATTGTTGTGCCAAAAGAAAAACGTTGGGAAGTATTGAGCAGATTCCATGACGATCCTACGGCCGGTCACCTAAGAATATACAAGACATACCACCGATTAGCTTCTAGGTATTACTAGCCCAAGCTAAAAGCCGACGTTGCTCGGTACATTAATGGTTGTAAAATTTGTGCCACTCACAAACCCCAGCAACAGAAGCTAGCTGGCTTAATGGGTAGTTGCTCAGTTGTTTTCAAGTGCTGGCAGATGGTTAGCACAGATTTAATCGGTTCGTTCCCACGCAGCACGAAAGGACAATGCTATGTACTAGTGGTGAGTGACCTCTTCAGCAAATTCGCTTTGCTTTTTCCGCTAATACAAGCCACCACTGCTCAGGTTTGTAAGCTTATCGAAACCAATGTGTTTTTGATGTTTGGTGTTCCCGAGATGTTGATCACTGATAATGGAGTGCAATACAAAAGTAAGGAGTTTGGTAAACTAGTGGCAAAATATCATGTTTGTGTTATTTATAATGCAGTGTATCATCCTCAAGCCAATCCCTGTGAACGGGTAAATCGTGTTTTTAAGACAAAGTTGGCTTTTTACGTTGATGATGATCAACGTAAGTGGGATAAACACCTGTATAAAATCGGATGTGCTATAAGAACTGCACAACATGAAGTTACCAGTAAAACTCCTTACTGTATTAACTCTGGTCAGGAGATAATGCTAGATGAGAGAGATTACAAGAAGTTAAGACTAAAGAAATATTTGACAGATGAGAGGCAGGATGTAGAAATTAATGTGAACAAGGAAGCTCAGGTAACTAAATTGCGACTGCTAGTTAAAGCTCGGCTGGGAGAAGCTCAAACAAAAACCAAGACTTGATATAACTTGCAAAAAAGACCTTTAACATTGAATGTAGGCGAAAGCGTTTGGAAAAGGGAATTTAAGTTATCAAATCCGAGTAAAAATTTTAACTACAAGCCTGGAAATTTTCGGGTCCCTATAAAATAAGGAAGAAATTAGGAACCAATGTATATGAGTTCGAAGATAATTTTAGTAAGTTATAAGGGTCTTGGCATATCCAAAACTTGAAACCAATAAAAGACGTGTACAATGATGACTAATTCCTTACTTTAATTAAGAATAATAATAGTTTATACTTGATTAAATTCATTTATTTTAGTTGATCATTTTACAATTAATTCATTTTGTAGTATTTATTATTTTTCTTCGTTTATTTTTAAAGAACATGATGAGACTGATCCATGTTTTATTTACTCAGTTTATGATTCATTTGTTTTATTTTCTTCTTTTGTTCAATTTTATACATTGTTAGAGACATATAAGTGCACTGTTTATTTGGTTTATCATTCATTTGTTCCTGGTGATTATTTTATGCAATTATGGTGAAGCTTGTCAAAATGCCCAAAGTAATAGCAACAATTTTTTTTTTATTAAGTTACGGGTGAGGTTTGTAACGGGCAAATTTCCTCGAAGAATCTAAAACAATTTAATTTAATTTTTATCAATTATTTTATATAATTATACTTATCATATTATAACATAGACCATCGGTATTGAACAGCTGTTGATTTGGTTGCCGTTGGAGAGTGGTCATTAAAAGGCCTCTACCTTAAACATAATTCACGCTTATGGATTGTTCAATTTATGTGTACGTGCAGGCAGTAAAATTAATAATCAGAGACAATTGTTCTCTAAACGAAATAAACAGGCGTATTTAGAAATGAATATTTATACTTACGATTGATTCTTCCGTTTCATCTACCAGATTGGTAATAAATTTTATGCTTACGTTTTCCTTTATTTGATTCTTTTTCCATATATTTTTGCTTTTTAACTCCTTTTCCATTGTTGATTATATCATCTTTTCAATTAATTTTGTAGTAGTTGTTGACATAACCTAAAATCATAACATTAAACATTTGGTACATAACATTTCATTATTTGTATTCTTAAATTACATGAGTCATAACAATATAGTAATAAATAACTTACCTTACTAACTACTTGCAGTAACTTAAACTGTCTCACTGATTGCTGTGTTGTGATATGTCAATTATGCGTAGTGGCACACAGAGCACGCAGTAGTTAAATCAGTGGCAGTAGCTTAAGTTTTTTTAAGTTACTGCCGGGACCCAAAAATTCAATCCTTTTTACCGATTATCTGCGAATAGAGCAGATAGCCGTGTGCGGATTTTTCGATTGTATTATATAGCTTCTCGTACTTGTACGGTTCATAGCAATTTCGATCAGTATATCGGTGAATTTATTAATTATTAAAAAAAATAAATAATTTTTAACAATTTTTACTCTGTGCATGGATTGTTGTGTCAGGTGAGTTTTTATTAAATTTTTGGTAATTTTGTTATTCCTTATCTTTTTTTTTTCCACTTTTCCAGAATAGTCACCCTTTCCCCGCGACTTATGTCCTGTAGACATTTAAAGCTCATAAACGCATTATATGCTTTATGCAAAAATCGGTCAAGATATCATTTGACTCTACCGCAGTTCAACATATGCGACCATGTTTTAATAATTGAAAAGTGTGTGGGAGTTGCGAGCGAGTACTCAGTCCAGCGAGAGGCCGGGCAGCAGCCACAAGGTCCCCAATCGTTATATTTCTTCAATTATTTTATGTTACTGTATCATCTATTAATTATTACATTATTATTTGCAATTATTCACAAATTTTGGAATTCAAGTGTGAATGTGGTGTGTGTGTGTTATTACGAATAATCAAAGGCTAAATTGGGCGTAGCAACTTTGGAGCCCAACGTGGGGCTGGCTAGGTGATTAAAACGGAGTAATTTGATTAATCGATTAGATGCTTAATTAAAATCGTTTTTTGTTAAGAAAAATTGGTTTTTTTTTTGTTAAAATTTTGCTTTTTTAAATATTATTTGGTGTTCTGATCTGCATCTAAAAAGCGCACCTATTGCATTTAAAATTGAAATTGCAAAAGTTGTAAAATCTTATTTTGTGGTAATTTACGCAATATTTTTCTGTAATGTGTAAAATTGAACCGGATCGTCTGAATAAAGACAAAGTAGAATATGATTTTAACCTAACCGCAAGTTAGGGGAATCACGGGAGTAAGTAATTTAAAGGAATTAAAAAAATGCCTGCGGGGTATCTTAAAACTGGAAAAGATGGAAAACATTACGAAAGTATTTGGAAAGGAACCCCTGAAGAAGATATCGTCGAGTGCAATAGAAAGTTGTTGTTAGTGAATGAAAATTTGATGGGTTCATCCTTAACAAGAAGCATCACTCAAAAACTGGAATCAAAACTAGCCCATGTAATAGGTCGGTTAGAGCGGTGTAGGTCTAAGGACAAAGAGTTGGAAAAGAAGAAAACTGAGTTGTTACAAAAATATATGTCGTGCTATGGTGAATAGCAAGGCCGGTTAGAAGAGGCCGAACCCCAAAGAAAGGTAAAAAGTTTCACTAGAGATCACAAACTATTTTAGAGCGTCCAGGGTTAACATCAACTCCAACTAGGTCCCACGAGGTGCCTGCAACCGTCCACCACGACACTATATTGGAACAAACGCAACCTGTAACTACCGGTAAAGCAAATCTAAGAGTGTCAAATGAGTATACTTGTTTTGGAAAATGGGGGTATAGTTTTTTGGGCGATCGTCTGAATGAAAGCCTAAATGGGTTTATTCAGAGAGTGGAAGAGTTAGGAGAGGCTCGAAGTGTTAGTAAAGCAGTCTTATTTTGCAGTGCTATAGAATTGCTAAGTGGCAGAGCGTTAGTGTGGTTTCGGGCTAAAAAGAGTAAATTATATGATTGAGAAGTGTTATGTGCCGGTTTAAGATCAAAATTCTTACCATCCGATTACAACAAAAAGATCTTACAGCAAATCAAATCTTGTACTTAAGGGCCTGACAAGAGTATTGGTTTTTTTATTGCCTATATAAATAACTTTTTGGCCGAATGACACGTCCTGCTTCTAACAAGATGCGATTAAAAGTAATAAGACAAAATCTGCACCCCATGTATCTCATCAAGTTAGTGTTGGAGGATATTGATTCGGAAAATAAATTGATATCTTTGTGCCGAAAGATAGAGGAGTTGCGTAGTTGCGTGGATGACTACGTAGCCCCTTTAAATAAAGGTTCAAAATTTACACTAGAACCCGATCTTTCTTATTACTCAAAATCGGGCAAGGTAGTCAGTGATATGTATAGGGGAATGATAGGTATGTAGATAGTGACGATGAGTGGACAAAACCTGATTCCGGATATGGATTAAATGATAGCCGCGGGGAAAGGTGGCGTAGAAGCAGTGATAATACGTCGTATTATCACGATAGTCGTAGTAGGTACAATGATAGAAAACATAAAGGTAGAGAGAGGTATTCTCATGCATATGACAGAGATTGCAATTGACGGTACCGATACGAAAGTACAGATTGTAATCGGCATTCGAGAAGAGAGCGAGAAGATAGTAGGAATCGTGATCAGAGTAGAGATAGGTACTTGAGAAAAAAGCGGAAAGATAGTAAGGATCGCTTTTCTTGACAGAAACGTGATAATTCTCGACAAAAAGAAAAAAATAGTGTCGAACGTGCTTCTGAAAAAATACCAAAAGTGGTGCAAAGTTAAAAAAAAAAATGAAAGGGTACTAAGTAGGGTTAGTTTTAGAATCAAATAATCAAAGTAATGTGATATGTTTTAAATGCAATAAGAAGGGCCATTTGGCAAGAGAATGCCCTCAAAAAGAGATTAAATGTTTTGGCTGCGCATTAATAAGCCATATCAGATTTAAATGTCCAAAGTGTCAGAAAAACGAGCGTCGGAGTCAATATATGGCCAAGAATTGACTCTCTCCGTTTCCGTGGCCGCTGTTAATCAGCACAAATTAATTCTAGATTTTATTTTAAGCCAATCGGGGGAAAACGAGTGTCCTTATATGCCAGATAAGGTGTATGGCATCCCCATGCTTGGATTGTTTGACTCCGGACCAAATGGGATGTTTTTAGGAGTAAAGGGATGAGATAAATTACAAGTGTAGGGTGTACGATTGGAACCTTGTGCCACTGAGTGCACTATGGCTAACAATAGCCAGATTAAATGTTTAGGAAAAGTGTCAGTTCCTATCGAATTGCAAGGAAAGATAAAAATGATAGATATCTATGTTGTTCCCGACTTAAGACACGCCTTAGTCTTAGAGGTAAACTTTTGGGTCGGCATAGATATCATACCCAATTTAAGGTCCGGTGAGTGGATTTTTGGTTTCAATAACGAAATTTTAGCCCGTTGTGACGACGTAGAGTTAAATTCCTTAAAAAACTCTGACGGTTTAACGGCAATAGAGAGGGAACAGTTAACTGTAGTTGTGGATCGGTATTATGATAAAATTAAAAATTTAAAGTTAGGGTGTACGGGTGAGGTGACGCACAACAAACTTACAAAAAGTCCATCTATTAAATCACGTTACTACCCTGTTAGCTCATTTATGCAGCGGTTGATAGACGCGGAGGTTACCAATATGTTAAAATTTGGGGGGTAATAGAGTGCAGCAGCAGTGGCTGGAGTTTCCCAATTTTTATGATCCCTAAGCGGAATGGGACATTTTGTTTTAGCGTGGAATTTCGTAAGTTAAATGCCGTCTCCGAGCCGTGTGCATATCCCTCCTGTAAACAGTACACGGCATTTACGATACCCGGACGTAGACTGTTCTACTTCATTCGTATGCCATTTAGATTAAGTGGGGCTCTTGGAACTTTTCTGTCACTTGTCAATACCATTTTTGGTGCTGAACTCGAACCATATCTATTCACCTATCTAGATGAAATTTTCATCACTACCCCTGACTTTGTCACCTATGTACGTATTTTGGAGAAGGTAATTTCCCGTCTATTAAAATCAGGACTTACGTTGAGTCGAAGCAAATGCGTTTTCTGCAGAAGCAAGCAGGACTCAACGTGGATCCTGACAAGGTGCGTGCAATAGTGGAGATGCCAACCTCAAAGTCCGTTAAAGACGTGAGACAAATTAACGGTATGGCCTCTTGGTACCGTAAATTTATTCCGAAGTTTTTGGAAGTGACTATGCCTCTAACTTCTCTCCTGAAAAAGAATAGAAAGTTTGAGTGGACAGACGACTGTACAGCTGCGTTGACTCAGTTAAAAGAAGTGCTTGTAAGTCCTGTTGTCTTGGCTTGTCCAAACTTCGACCTATTTTTTACATTGCAATGCGATGCTAGCTCATACGGTTTGGGAGCGGTGCTGACCCAAACGTATGATGGTCGAGAGTTTGTTATGTTATTTGTCCCGTTCTTTGTCTAAATGTGAGCTAAATTACCACGTAACTGAAAAGGAGTGTTTGTGTGTGTTGTGGAGTGTGAAGAAAGTCAGGTGTTATTTGGAAGGTGCAAAATTTATAGTCATAACAGACCATTATAGTCTGTTATGGCTGGATAACTTGAAAGATCCACAAGGCAGGTTAGGGAGATGGGCACTACAAATGCAGCAATATAATTTTAACGTTGATCATAGGAAGGGGAAAGAACATGTAGTACTCGATTGCTTGTCACGTGCCATCCCTGACTCGCCTTGTAAATCGCTTGTTTGTAACCTAGTTCGTCTTACTATAACAAGCATACACACTTCCCTATCTCAAGATAAGTGGTACAATGGTATGTGTAGTAAGGTAGTTGAAAAACCACTGGATTTTATTAACTGGAGGGTGGTGGATGGAAAATTGTATCGCAGTATGGAAAATAGCACATCGAATATAGATTTATTAGAGGATTGGTGGAAAATTGTTCTGCCAAAAGAGAAACGTCGGGAAGTATTGATACCGATTAGCTTTCAGGTGTTACTAGCCCAAGCTAAAAGCCGACGTTGCTCGGTACATTAATGGTTGTAAAATTTGTGCCACTCACAAACCCGAGCAACAGAAGCTAGCTGGCTTAATGGGTAGTTGCTCAGTTGTTTCCAAGTGCTGGCAGATGGTTAGCACAGATTTAATCGGTTTGTTCCCAGGCAGCACAAAGGGACACTGCTATGTACTAGTGGTGAGTGACCACTTTAGCAAATTTGCTTTGCTTTTTCCCCTAAGACAAGCCACCACTGCTCAGGTTTGTAAGCTTATCAAAACCAATGTGTTTTTAATGTTTGGTGTTCCCGAGATGTTGATCACTGATAATGGAGTGCAATACAAAAGTAAGGAGTTTGATAAACTAATGGCAAAATATCATGTTTGTGTTATTTAT
Source organism: Tachinus rufipes (assembly GCA_963932245.1). Taxonomy (NCBI): domain Eukaryota; kingdom Metazoa; phylum Arthropoda; class Insecta; order Coleoptera; family Staphylinidae; genus Tachinus; species Tachinus rufipes. The sequence continues at coordinate 56,969,999 of OZ010741.1, read as the reverse complement.
AATGCAGTGTATCATCCCCAAGCCAATCCCTGTGAACGGGTATATTGTGTTATTAAGACAATGTTGGCTTTTTACGATGATGATGATCAACGTAAGTGGGATGAACACCTGTATAAAATCGGATGTGCTATAAGAACTGCACAACATGAAGTTACCAGTAAAACTCCTTACTGTATTAACTCTGGTCAGGAGTTAATGCTAGATGAGAGACATTACAAGGAGTTAAGACTAAAGAAATATTTGACAGATGAGAGGCAGGATATAGAAATTAATGTGAACAAGGAGGCTCAGGTAACTAAATTGCGACTGCTAGTTAAAGCTTGGCTGGGAGAAGCTCAAACAAAAACCAAGACTTGATATAACTTGCAAAAAAGACCTTTAACATTGAATGTAGGCGAAAGCGTTTGGAAAAGGGAATTTAAGTTATCAAATCCGAGTAAAAATTTTAACTACAAGCTTGGAAATTTTCGGGTCCCTATAAAATAAGGAAGAAAGTAGGTACCAATGTATATGAGTTCGAAGATAATTTTGGTAAGTTAAAAGGGTCTTGGCATATCCAAAACTTGAAACCAATAAAAGACGTGTACATTGATGACTAGTTCCTTACTTTAATTAAGAATAATAATAGTTTATACCTGATTAAATTCATTTATTTTAGTTGATCATTTTACAATTAATTCATTTTGTAGTATTTATTATTTTTCTTCTTTTATTTTTAAAGAACATGATGAGACTGATCCATGTTTTATTTACTCAGTTTATGATTCATTTGTTTTATTTTCATCTTTTGTTCAATTTTATACATTGTAAGAGACATATATGTGCACTATTTATTTGGTTTACCATTCATTTGTTCCTGGTGTTTATTTTATGCAATTATGGTGAAACTTGTCAGAATGCTCAAAGTAATAGCAACAAAAAAAAATTTATTAATGTTTTTTATGGAGATACGTGTGAGGTTTGTTACGGGCAATTTTCCTCGAAGAATCTAAAACAATTAAATTTAATTTTTATCTATTATTTTATATAATTATACTTATCATATTATAACATAGACCATCGGTATTGAACAGCTATTGATTTGGTTGCCGTTGGAGAGTAGTCATTAAAAGGCATCTACCTTAAACATAATTTACACTTATGGATTGTTCAATTTATGTGTACGTTAAGGCAGTAAAATTGATAATCAGAGACAATTGTTTTCTGAACGTAATAAACAAGCGTATTTAGAAATGAATATTTATACTTACGATGGATTCTTCCGTTTCATCCACCAGATTGGTAATAAATCTTATGCTTACGTTTTCTCTCTATTTGATTCTTTTTCCATATATTTTCGCTCTTTAACTCCTTTTCCATTGTTGATTATATCATCTTTTCAATTAATTTTGTTGTAGTTGTTGACATAACCTAAAATCATAACATTAGACAATTCGTACATAACATTTCATTATTTGTATTCTTAAATTACATGAGTCATAACAATATAGAATTAAATAACTTACCTTACTAATTCCTTGCAGTAACTTAAACTGTCTCACTGATTGCTGTGTTGTGATCTGTCAATTATGCGTGGTGGCACACAGAGCACGCAGTAGTTAAATCAGTGGCAGTAGCTTAAGTTTTTTTTTATTTTCATAAATTTTTATAGTTTGATCACTGCTCACCTTTGGCGCTGTTTGTTGATAAACGAGCATTGTTGCCACCACTATATTGCTAACTTTAAAATCGCTCTTAACTTATATACTTTAATTAATTAACTTATCTAACTTAAACAATTGTCTAATTATTATTTCCAATGTCGTTCTCTTGTTATTTGTGTTGTTTTATTATTTTATTCCTTGTATTCTTTGTGAGTTAACAGAACAGTCATGCGCAGAGAGTAATAAACCTGCAGAAGTTCCTGCCGGGACTCAAAAATTCGATCCTTTTTACCGATTACCTGCGAATAGAGCAGATCGCCGTGTGCGGATTTTTTGATTGAATTATATAGCTTCTCGTACTTGTACGGATTATAGCAATTTTGATCAGTTTATCGGTGAATTTATTAATTATTAAAAATAAAATAATTTTTAACAATAATTACTCTGGGCATAGATTGTTGTGTGAGGTGAGTTTTTATTTAATTTTTGGTAATTTTGTAATCCTTTATCCCCGCGAATTATGTCCTGTAGGCATTTAAAGCACATAAACGCATTATATGCTTTTTGCAAAAATCGGTCAAGTTATCATTTAACTCCGCAGTTCAACATATGCGACTACGTTTTAATAATTGAAAAGTGTGTGGGAGATGCAACCAAGTACCCAGAACGAAGAATAGCTGTGGGTTTGTCCAGCGAGAGGCCGGGCAGCAGCCACAAGGTCCCCGATCGTTATATTTTTTTAATTATTTTATGTTACTGTATATTCTATTAATTATTACATAATTATTTGCAATTATCTACGAATTTTGGAATTCAAGTGTGAATGAATGCTATTACTATTAATAATATTGTAACACAATTATTTTTTATTTATTATCCTTTCAATTTATTATTATTTAAATTATGTATGACCCCCGGTCATTGTAAAATTACAGCATATTTACCATTATATTTTATTTGCGGTTTTATAAGTGACGTGTTGTTTCTATTTCCCCTTATTCCCTTTCAATTTATTGTTTCTCTGATTGGTGAAAAGCGAAGGAATTCAAAACTATCGCCGAATATCTTTGTAACGCACTTTGATAAACCCAGAAGCAATTGGAGCCCAGATATAGAAAAGACCATTTTTTTGGGTGAGTCTTTTTCTTTATTTAGTTTGTTAATTGTGCTGCCCGTATTTTGTGTATTTTTGAACCAATTTATAAGTGTGATTTAACCCCCCCCCCCATCTCCACTGTAGCTGGAGCCAGGCTCTCCCTTCAAATAATCAAGGGCTAAATTGGGCGTAGCAAGTACCTGTAGTACTTAAAAAATATTAAATTGTAAACTTTGTATATATAATTTACAATATACAAAATTATAAATAGTCTCAATCAGGCATTATTTATTAATAACTAACACTTTTAATTACTTGTCTATAATTTTTAATTTAATACAGGTATTTGGCACTTAAGCAATTGTCGGTGTAATATTACACAAAATAAATACGTAATATATTTTAACCGATATCCACAACACAATATGTGCACGTGAGCAGTTTAAATTGTTCATTTTTATGTAAACTTTTGAATATAAATAGGCATATCTATACTTTTGGTCGCTGTGATTTGATTGATTGATTTCGATTAAATTATTAATTTATATCATAAACTTTTAAACATTAGTTTGAAACCGCTATACAAGGTGAGTCGGAAGGAACGGACCAAACTCCAGGAGAGTATTGAACATGTAAAAATAATGTAAAAAAATTTAAATGTTGTTATCCGATTTTTATTTGTTTTTAAGTTATAGCGTAATTACAAATGTTTAACTAGTATGCTACAAAAAATTTCCAGGGCGTTGGATTGATTGTGGTGGTCCTACTAGTTGGTCTCTAACATCTACTGACCTCTTAACACTAAATTATAGTTTATAAAACTGGTTTAAATATGAAGTGTACAAATTAAAAGTAGACACTTGGGATGCACTAGAAATGTTGCAGCTGATCTTAAACAAAAACATAACTTAATCAGGAGAACATCAGACGCTCTTTGTGGGCAAAGCAGAAAATGTTTAGAGGTAAATGACGGTATATTTGAACATTTATTATAAGAAGGTTATGATTACCAAAACGTTTTTGTAAAAATTTTATTCATTTTTAAGTATGCTATAATTTAAAAATAAATAAAATTCGGACAACAACATTTAACTTTTTTTACATTACTTTTAAGTGTACAATACATTCTTGAAGTTTGGTCCGTTTCTCCCAACTCACCCTGTATAAATTAGTTGATAAAAATTTGATGTAAATTAATACATATTACTTAATTAAATCTCCATAATTATTGTTTTTGAACTTAACAAACAACAAACAAAACACTGCCAATCAACCACTAGCCAAATCTATTAAACGCCAATTATTAAAAAATTCAACGGTTCCTAAGGAAGACCAGAGGGTAAATAATTATATTTAACCTACCTGATTATGTACCCTATTGCCGACAGTATTTTTTAATTAAATTATGTGTATATGTAAAAGATATCGACAATAAAAAGCAATTATTAATATTATTATATACATTTAAAACAAATCTAATGTGTTTAACATTAGACATAACAACAGATATAATAGGAAAACTAAATAAGAAACAATATGTAATACCAATATTTGTAGACAAGAGGAAAGCATTTGACATCATTGACAAGACAAATTGATTAAAAAAATGAAAATTATAAAAATAAGATACACAAACCTAAAACTACTAAAGAAATATATTAATAACAAAAAAAAAAACTTACATATGGCGGGTTTAATGTGAAATAATGACAAACTACGCTTTCTCAAAAATCTTTTTTTTGTATTTTTAAACATACAATAATATAACAAACCACGCTGCCAGTTAAATCGTCGTCGTTGGCCATTGATACGCCACTGCTGGCATAGCCTTTTCTCTGCTTGTAATGCTGGCAACTTACATTACAAAGGATCTACAGTTTTAAGTAGATTTCAAATCACTAAAGATAATTTATCATTCTATCAGAGAAAATTTTAACTCCATGCTGGCAAGGCGGGTTGGGGAGTGGGAGAGCGTGTAGACACGTGAAAACTTTATCACGGTATATGGGAATTGAACCCACGATCTTTGGTACAGCTACCAGACCAGACCACTGCGCCACGCTTTCTAGTTAAATACTCTGATTTTTTTTTTGTATTATTCAAATAAATTTTCCATACACAAAACTATTATCTGTTTTTATGTATTTTTTAATTTTTTTTAAACTTTTATTTTACGAGGCTTGTCATTGTTTTACATTAAACCCATCATATATACATTAACAATAGCAAAAAATGGGCTACCACAAGACAGAGTGTTAGCGCCAATATCGTATTAAGCACAAATTATATATGTATATATAAGATAATCTTGATTGGCAAAATATATACATATGCTGACAACACATGTATCGTATATCATTTGTTAACAAAAAAACAATAAAAAAACATAATTGAAAACGATAGAAATTAACTAAATAGTACGACATAAACAGACAAACTATAAATTAAAAAAAAAAAGGCATGTATAGTAATAAGACAAAAAAATACTTAAAAATACTTAAAAATAATAAAAGATTACTAGAACAAAACAAACAAAATACTTAGAAATAATGTTTTATTTTTTTATTATTATATAGACAAAACTTTGCATATATTTTGCCAGATTTTAGTAATTTTTTGAATAATTTTGGTATATTATTTAGTAATTTTAACTTTTTAGCAATTGATGGCTAAATATTAGTTATGTTAATTGTCCGATTTCTAGTTTGTTTGATAGATTATAAACGGAATTTGCATGTTTTTACAGTTAAATTTTGACAGTTGATGGCTGATCAAAACTAAGTACTAATATTTTGTTTTGCCAATTTACCATTTGTTTGACAGTTACTAGCTAGATTTTAGTATATTAATTCTAATATTACTTACCACGTACAAAATTTAAGTCATATATGATCAACTTCTTGGTAAACCAAAGTTATTAGATCTGTATCTTTTACCTATTTCAGAAATATTTTTGTTATTTAAACATCTCTTCATATTACAGTTACAAAATATTAAAAAATGATATTAATTTTTACATTGTTAAGTTTTTGAAACAAAATAACTTTAGCTTAAGTACTCAATATAGATTAAAAAAACAGTTTTTATGACATATGTTAGTCACAAGTAGAATTTTATATGACAAACATATTGATATTTTTAGGTTGGAATTTGTAGAAACAATATCCAAGTTAATTAACTATAACTCAAAAAAATTCAACTTTTTACTGATTCTTTTAAAATTAAAATCAAAGAATTATCAATACTGAATATTAAACTATACAACAAACCTACATTTAAATCTTTTTCAATTTTTCTATGTTGTTGACACAACTTCAAAAGTATCTAGAAAATTAAAATTTCTTAATAGATGTATATTAGATATATTTAAAACTTATATAAAGTTATTTGAATTATTACCGATCTAAAATTGACTTAAATATTTTACAATGGCGTAATCTTGCAGATCTTTGCATAAAAGCATTTTTTACAAACTTTGTAATACATAAATGATAACTGAGTTATTATTATTTTAATCTACATCATGGTTGTCACCGACCAGCTAAGTCTCCAAATTACAAAAAAATTAAATTAATTTATTTTAGCAATCTTAGTTTTTTTTTTAAATAATAATGATCATATTAATAATATTAAAAATATTTTAAACAAAATGATTATAATGGACAATATAATAATAAATTATCTGATAAATATTTTAATAAAAACATTAATAAATGATCTAACTTCTAAAAAATAATACAAATACCAAAAATAAAATTCTAACTGTCCATCACTCACAACTAATATAAATAATTTAAGTAATCTTTCCAACAATTTACAACACATTTATATTCTATATTAATAATAATAAACAATAATAAATAATAATAAGAACCCAATTTATAGAAATTCTATTTATTTACAAGCAAGAATTTTTATTAAACTTAGAAGCTAATCTTACGCAAACAAGTTTTAGAAAGCAGAACACCAATGTTAATACTTTATCATACATCCAGCTCTAAAAACTAAGTTTAGTTATTGATCCATTTTAAATCATTTGTAAGATTTTCCGTAACTTAAATGTAGTACAAACATCATTCTCAAAAATTAATACTTTACATGAACTTTTATGTGAGATGATAATGAAACACGTTTAAAGTTTTTAGTGAAATTAATATTTACACTTAAATATAAAAACTTTGCAATTAAAATGTTTATTAATTTTAATAGTTGCTAAATAACTTCGGTAAAATATTTATGTAATAAAAAAAATAGTTTTACAGTGCAAATTCAGTTGATAAAGTTAAACACATCTAAAAGCTCAAAATATCTCAGTAGATGCTCATCATTCCTAAAAAGACTGACTTCAGAAATTTGTAAAAGTGCTCAAAATAGAAACAATGTTGCACTAAAAAGAATATAATATATGTAATAAAAATAAACTCAAACTATGAAGTCAATATTAAAAATTAATTTGCATTGTAATTAATTTTATTTAACTTATTTAGTCATAAAGTCACTTAATACGGTTATTAGTTTAAAACACTAATATTCAACTTATATTATATTAGCATATCATATATTTACATGTATTTATAAAAAAAATTAATAAACTTTAATTAAAATAACTCTTGCTTGATTTTTTTTCATTTATATTTTTTATGTCATAAATATAATAACATTATTTTATTACTAAAACATGTTTTGTTTTTGTTTTTACTTTTGAATATTAGTTACACAAGTGCAATGTAGAACAAGACATAAATTTTAAGTCGTCAAGATAAATTAAATTATTAAATATTAGCTAACAATTTTAAGATTATAATAGAAAATGGATATTTTATGCAAATTAACTTTGTTTGTTTGATTTTGAGTAGTAAACTTATAATTATTTTATCGATATCTCTATCCAATATCAAATCTATCTGAATAAGATAATACCCCATTTCTGAGAACCATATTTAATTAAATTTCCTTGACTAAAACTTCAAATATTAGTTCGTCGCTATAATTGATTTAAAGGTAATTGCGCATTCGACCGGAATAGGTGGATGCACCGGTGTTAATTCCAATTTCCGTCTACCCCACATACACCCATCTACAAAATAAAAAATATCGAAATTTATCTGTTCAGTCGGCCAATAATTTTCTATAATCGCTACTTTTTTTCGGTCACTTTCATATTCGAATCACGAATGTGTAAACTTGTAAGTCAGTCAAGTCAGTCAGTGGTAGCAGCATTATACCCCGTCTATTACACGTTGATATTGATTCCTTTCACTGGGACGTCACCTGGTTATGTCTCTCTTATCGTTGACGGGATGAGCTGCTGTTAACGTTACGTCCCAACCGTAATCGCTCTAACATTCTTCCGTTTGATTGAAAAAAAAAATCATATGGAAAATTGGCAGGGTTGATAAGGTTGATGTGATGAAATAAGAGTGGGAGGAAGTTTATCCAAGATAACAAATTTGTTTGATCTTTAGGCTTTGACGCTTTCATACATGTTAAAAATTGTGTTTCCGGGAATGCCAAAGCATATGCCTCTGTTGCTTTGCTGTCTCGGCTTCTTACTGTCTAGACATTTTACAGATTGAAAAGAGAATGTATATTTCCGTTATGTTTCTCTAATCTTTGTGTTTTCAATATAAAATTACTGTTTTTTTTCTCAAATAAGTTTTTAAATTTATTTTTTAAATTACTAAAGTATAATAATAGTAGTAGTAATAATTATAATAATAATTTCATAACGGCTAACCATAACGTACGTTTTAGATAATAAAATGATTTGATTTATTTAAATGGAATATTTAAATGTGCTTTCTCTTTCCATTAAATTAAATTCCCAGAAGATTTAGGATCTACTACTTTACTTAGTATTGTGGTTACCTTCGGTTATTTGTCTTAAAAGGTTCTTGTATGTTTTTAACTAGTTTCCTAAACATACAGACATGTTAGAGAATTTGTGTATTATAAGGATTAACACAAACTAAATTTAATCTTAAACTATGTTACAGTATTTACATTCTTTTTGATTAAATTAAATTATTATTTTTTAAATTAACCAATAGTAATTATTATGTGTGTTACATAAGTAACAAATCATAAAAAATGCTATGTTAACATTATTCTTGTTATTTTTATAAAAAGAACATGTTATGATTTTGTATATGTAAGAAATTGAAAATAAAGTTAATATGATTGCAAATAATATTATATATACATATATTAGGTGTCAACAAAAAACCTAAGTACGATTTGTAATAATAATAATAATAATAATAATAATAATTTATATTTTTCTAGGGTATTCACCTAATTACAAAGAAAAAATAACTACAATATAAATAAAGTTTGCGTATAGATAAATTACAATTCAAATTAAAAATTGATATGGATATTATATCCGATTACAACGTGGCTGAAAAAAATAATTAGTAAAATATATAAATATATAACACAAATAAAGAAGTATTTATAAAATATACAAATAACTATAAAAAACTATAATACATAATACTTAAAACCAAACATAATACCATTCATAATACAATTCATAACAGACACGACCATATGTCTTTTAAAAATTGGTTTCTATTAGTACAAAATATATCAACTCCATACTGGACACTGTGGTAATTTTTTAACATTGAAATGAGAGGAGAGAAAGTATGAAGATTTGTATGAGGAGTTGCATATTGAAAAGATTCATTATTACAAATACTAAAAAAATAATTTTAGAAAGAAAATCACCATTATCAGTGTGCCCGTAAATAATTTTATATACATGCATATTGTGTCTATTTTGAACTGTAATAAAGCCAAACTCATGTAAGTTGATTATAAGACACAAATCTTTCAGAATATGTACCATGCTTTGGAAAGTAGAGGTATTTTAAAAATCGACTTTGAATTTTCTCCATAACATTCATGTAGAGATGGTAACCAGGTGACCACACACAAGCGCAGTAAATAATTTTACTAATGATAAACGAATCAAAAAGTCTCACAGCGGTAGAAAGGTTAATAAACTTGCGACTGTTACGTATTGCAAAACCCAAGCAGTTTATAACACGCCTTAGCTAAATTTTCAATATGTTTGTTAAATGTCAGTTTTAAATCAAAGAAAATTCCTAAATCTTCAATTGAATCAGTTTTTTCTACAATAGACCCAGCAAGTGTATAGTCACCTAGTACTCTGTTACGTGATCTACTATAGGTTTAATACAGCACTTTGATACATTGATTGTAAGACCGTTTTCAGTACACCAAGCCGATAGCCTATCCAAATTCCGCTGCAAATGTTGGCAGTCAGAAATTGTTTTGATTCCTTGATACAGTTTTATATCATCTGCGTACATGAGAAAATTGCAATCCAAATCATCTACCACTTTGTTAATAAAGATTGTAAATAATAGTGGTCCCAGGATAGACCCTTGAGGTACCCCTGATGTCGGTGAAAATGTTTTAGATTTGCAACCCCCATAATACACAAATAGCTGTCTGTTTACGAGATATTACTGCACGGTATCAATAATGTCCGATGGTATATCATATTGCTTTAAATAGATCATCAGCTTGTCAAACGGCATACAATCAAAGGTCGACTGATGTCGGTATATAAAACGTCAACTTGGCCACCTACATCAAGTTGGTTGGATATGTATTGTGTAACACACATTAAGTTTGTTTGTGTGTTTCGTTTTTTAACAAAACCATGTTGGTTAGGAGTTATCAAACTGTCAACACAAGCATGTATATAGTCACAAAGGATATCTTTATATACTTTTGAAAAGTTTGAGACTAAGGCTATTGGTCTGTAATTGCCAATATCTAACCTGTCACCAGACTTAAAAATTTGACAAACTCTAGTTAACTTCCAAAGGTCAGGAAAAGTACCCTTCGACAAAATTAAATTAAAAATATGTTTAAGTGGTTCCACTAGTTGAAGAGCACAATCTTTAACAATTAATCTAAATAAATATTTAGTCTGGGCCCATGGTAAAGTTTGGCTTGATTTTCTTTAAGCACCGCAGGACTTTGTCTTCAGTAACCTTGATCTTTTCCATTACATTTGACATAATACTGACTAGTTGAGTCAAAGGATTGTTTTTGCAATAAACACCACAAATTTTTTTGGCAAATCCTTGAATGATATCTTGCGGATTATTTAGCGTCCTGTCTCCAAGTTTCATCAGACCGGGTATTTGTGACATCTTTTTTTTTATTAATAATTGACCAAAAATCGTTTGGCTCATATATAATATTTTCCTCTGTCGATAAAAGAATTATATGCTTTATCAATTTTTTTTTTTAATTTCCTTGCGGAGTTGTTCGTATTTATTTTTAAGACTGGATTGATTTGAAATGTTTAGTTGTTTATGGATTCGGTTTTTGGATTTTATTAACTTTATAATTGTATTGCCATACCAAGCTGGGCATTGTTTTCCTACACTTATGCACTTTTTTTTGAGTATGTATTTATCAAATGATCTATACAATAAATTATAAAATTCTGAACAAGCATTAATACTATTCAACTGTTACTGAATAACATGTGACCAATTTATGTTTATTAAATCATTGTATAGTTCAGGTATATTTCCAGCTTTAAAGTTGTACGATAGTAGATAAAAAAAGGGGTGTTTGGTGAAAACTCCCATAAGAATAACATGGACTTCCGGTCATTCAATATTTGCATATAATTCAGTCTATTTGGTCTTTAGCAATGTGAATTAAGTTGCATAAGCAATAAGCATTAGGGGCAGTATATCTCGGGACGGTTTTTGATTTTTGGCCCTAGGTTGTGGGAGTAAGTAGATAGAGGGTGATATATATGATTGCGTGTAGGTTAGTGTTGTTTGGTATCAAATGAAAGAGAAAAAATCGAAGAATGAGAAACAGGCGATAAAAAAATTCTGCGGTGGTGTGGGGGTGTTGTGGATAGAGGGTGATATATATTTGTCGATTTGAGTTGGGTGTAGGTATGTGTTGTTTGGTATCAAATAAAAAAGAAAAAAAAGAGGAATGAGAAAATGTGAATGAAAAAATAATGGGGTTAATGCGAATGACTTTAAATCATTAAAACATAGAATTGCGTAGATAAAAGCGTTGAGGAATGTAATGCGAGATAAGAGTGCGTCCTTGCTGCATTAGTCCGGCGGGGGGCATGCATGCGATTGTAAATTGTGTGCATTGAAATGTACAATAAAAAATTTGTGCGCGTTTTGCATAAGAAGCAATGTTAATTTTGATAAATCAATGCACAAGTCACACTTTTCCATAAGATTACATGTAAATCGAGACACAACCTTGAGTAAAATTGTGAATAATTTTATAATTTTTAATGAACTAATCATAATCAAGTGTAATCGAAAAAAGATTCAATTTCTATTCTGGATACATCAGTATGGAAGAAAATGTTCCTCAATAGTGACGTGCCCATCATTTCAATCGACTCTTGTAGTAGTGACGACGAAGATAACTCTGTGACCGATTTTATAAACAACATGTTAGAAGATCATGATAAACAATTAACAAGTGAAGATCGATTAATCAACGAAATAGATTACCCTCTAGGAAAAAATTTAAAAGTGTCAGTTGGATTAAACCCAGCTAGAGGATTCTACCACTGTATACAGATATCGTCATCAACAGTTAAAAGAAATAATATTTCGTTTATACATGTTGAATGGAATGCACTATTGAAATATAAGAGTCTCATCGAGGCCGGCTTGCTGCAGAATACATCTAAAAGTAAGAAAATAAAGAGGTGTACATCTTGTAAATGCCATCAAAAAGAAAAGGTTGATGATGATAATGATGATCAATCTCCTATCGACAATAGCAAACCCAGAATAAACGTGTTTGAAGATTGCTATTTGGATTTGACCAAATGCAAAAAAGCTAAAGATGTTTGCATTGAGAGGCGAGGTGTTACTATTTCACTTAATAAAGTTGCAATCAGTAAACTTTTTGACGTGTTTGATTTAATCGAATTTCGTCTACAACGCTTGCAAAGTTTGCATTTTTTTGAATATTACAACGCATGCCTGATAAGACTTGGTGCTGAAATTAATCAAGATAGCAAAACGCTTTTAACAATTTTACCTACGATTGGCGAAAATTGATATTATGAAAATATGGAATGCGTGCCTGAAATTATAATATTTAATCAGGAGAAGTTGTTAACGGATTTGGAAGGAGTTTGGCGATTGAATAATGAGCTTCAATAAAGGTTACCTCGCCTCAGTCGTGTAGAGTCATCACTGACGGTAAAGTGGTTCACGTGCTACGTGTTAATAATGGTTAAAACAACCATTAAAGAAAAAAAAATATTTAAAAAAACAGTTTGACAAGCAAATAGGTCGAATAATAAATATTAAAAAAAATATTGTCGATTATGAATCGCAAACACAATTGTGCTCAAGACTTGATGAACTACAACTATGAAGAACTCACAGATAACAAAAAAAAAATGATGAAAAAGATAGATAAAGCCATTGATTTGTATCACAAATACAAGTTGAGTGAAAATTATGTAAAATATCTACCAAAAAAATATTTGAAGTCGTTGCAAGGGTTGGAGTTGGAAAAATTATGGAAGTTCCTCCCCGATAAATGTCATAGTGATGTATACTTTCAAAGAAGACTTCCTTGTCATAAACATTACAACCTGTCAAGCGATAGATGCCACATGGATGGACCACCCCCGTCTATAGAGAACTGCATGAGGTGCCGCAAATAGACAAAAGAAACAAAATAAATATTGCAGTTATCATCAACCCCAAATATGGTAGACGCTATATCACAAGACCGCTCTCTCCCCACCAAAACTAATGCCGGGGATGAAGCTCTGGAATTCTGTTGTACCGTGATAGACATTATTACCCGTGAAAAGTGTATTGTTGAAGAGAAAAACGTTAAAATGTTATGTATTTTCATCTTGGGATTGGTATTTGTAATTAGTATGTTAATTTTAATAATTACACCAATAATTTGAACTAGTAATGCTGTTTTTAATGATTATGTGAATTAAATAAAAAACATTATTATAATAAACTGCATTTTATTTTATCATTATTTCTTTACAAGTTATTACATGCGCAATTTTACCGGTTATAATTACATCATAACAAAACAATAAAAAATTATTATTATTTATGCAAATTATAATACATTTTGTTTGTCGATCCAACTATTGTGTGAACTATCCATTCCCAGCCATTTTACAAATATTTTATTTCCTTTTTTTCGTAACACTTTTCGACCAAATAAATGTCGGGATTTGATGTTTTCTGCAATTCCTCAGCGTAAGAAGCTCCCCGTATAGGATCTCCTTTTAAATCTTCCAATATGTAAGATACCGGATTGGTAACTATAATTTTAACAATTTTAAATAATTCGGTTGTGCAATTAGGTGTGTATCCTTTTGCAAAGAGAGCTTTCTGTTTGCTCAATCGAACCATATCGCCCACTCGGAAATTCCCTTGTCCCGCAATTTTTATGTGAGAGTAGACAGTTTTCTTATCGCCGTCCGAAAGTACATCAGCTGGTTGCATTCCTATCGTACGGTGACGTTGATTGTTGTATTCTAGCGTAACCTTGTTCAAAATATCGTACCAGCTGTATCGCCCGCGTAAACTAAATTTAGCGTACAAATTAGACGCTCGACAATGGCAGCTTTCATGATCGTATATGTTGAGTAATGATTAATATTATATTGTTTCATTAATGCGGAAAATTGACTGTTATAAAATTTCTTGCCATGATCACTTTGAATATTTTTCGGAATCCGTCCGCCGGCATCTTTCAATATTTTCTTCATGGCATGTGCAACGATCACGCCTGTTTTATTTTTTATATCTGCAGTCCAGGCGTATTTTGAGAAACAATCAATCACTACCAGTATATATTTATATCCTTTATTTTCACGAAAGAATAATTGAAACTTGGCAAGATCTATTTGCCACAGATCGTCAACACCTTTAAGTATCGTACGTCTTCGAGGAAAATTTTTTCTCGCCAATTTGTGTAACTCTCGCACTACATCTTTCTTACTCATTTTGACTACTCAACGACGGTTTTTTTTTTTAATGGGGCAATCAACTGTTTAATGCTATTTGTTTGACCTAGGGATAGCGTATTTAATTCAATCTTAAACTGCACTCATTCAAATCTCCGGATAAACTATTAATCTTCTCCCCCAAATTTGTTATTACTAATAAATTTTTTGTTTAACTTTTGTATTAATATTTTCAAAAGAGGTTTTTAAATCTTGCAACTTATCCGCATTTACATCATCGACATATTTTTTGTTTCATTAATCGGTAATCCCAAAAATGTTATTGTTTTGCCATCTAGGTTTAAATGTCTATCGGCATCACGTTTAAATCCAATACCCGGCCTCCCCCGGTGGTTCTCTCTTACGCCCGCTAATAATTTATTAATTTTATTTTGCGACGAATGACTTACAAACTTATCGATGCCCATGTTGCGTATGATGTATAGAGAAGAGCGTGCTTTGTATTTATTAGAAAATTACATCTTCTTTGCGCAATTCCTCCTCGATTGAAGCAATCTCGTTATCGTGTGAATTATTTCCGGCCCCCTTTGATGCGTACAATAAACACAACCTATCTACAAGTTCGCTTAAATTGTTCCAATATTTGTATTGCGTGGTAGGAGTATGTTGCACACGCAGTTTAGAATTGAAACCGATACCGCTGATATGGGAGCTTGACGAGTCAACGCGAGATTTTTTGAACGTCGATGATCTGTTTTTAAACAGAGGCCTAATAATCTCTGTATACTTCTTACTTTTTGAACCCTGTTTTTGATTCCTTGGATCGTAATTGCGGTGTAAAGCATGCGTTTTTTCTAATATTTTCTTATAGTTCTTCAAATCGTCTTTTTTATAAATTTCTTCATCGGGTTCTCTCATAAAAAGAAGTTCATACATGCTTTTGGTTCCGACGTAGATGGAATTGCCAATTTTAAAATCTTTACCATCGACCAGCTCGACATTGTGTTTTCCAATCGTCCACTTTTTGGTACTTTTATCGATATTTATACCGGTGGACTCATCTAGTTTTTGATGACCCGAAAATCTCTTTCTGACGTATTTTCTAGGCAAGTCCTGCAAGGTGCTCAAATAATTTCCATCTGCATATTCTGTTTCATCCAATCCATGCGCCGCCGCCGCCGCTATCCCATACTTGTCATGATGATGAAGTTCACCAAGCGCCACTCCATGAGGCTCATGAACAGGTTTAAGAGGCTCATCAACAGGTTTAAGAGGCTTGTGAAGAGCTTTATGAGACTTATCAAAAGGTTTGTGAAATACCTTTTTGTCGTCGTCGTCGTCGTCATGGGACTCATCTTTGCTCTCATGCGGTCTGCGATGAGGTGTGTGAAATTTGTCGACGTCGTGTTCATCCTGCAAAGGCTCTCGTTCATGATAGTCCCCTTCGTGCTTTAAGATGCCATGCCATTTTGGCAATTTTCTTTTTTGCTGAGCCGGCGGCACTTTGACAATGTTTTTATTTCCTCGACTACTGTGTGCAATAAACACTTGCGCAAATTTAATTAATGAAATCAATTGTCGACAATTATATAACGATCGAAACCTTTGCGGTATCTTCCCTTATTTGGATCGCAATCTTTATTTATCACCATGAATCCGTATTTATCTGCCCAACACAGTCTACTGATCTTTTTAAATTTTTCGAAATTCATGTCGCTGCTTGAATAAAACGATAAAGTTGGCGTTATCGCGTATCAAGTGTTTGGGTATTCGCGTATAAGTTTGACATAAATAAAATGAATCAATGTTATTATGTCTTCCCATGCTAAAATATTCTCTAATTTTCATCTGTCCATCGCACGCAACATCATCAAAAATAAAGATTAAGTTTGACTTGGCATTCTCGGGACTCACGATTTCCTCATTTTCCTTAAATTGAAAATATTTCAATTCTTGCATAGACTTCATAACGCTCTCTAATAGACGATACTTTGGTTGATACAGCGATTTTGAGTAAATATAAACGTTTTCAAAATGTAATCCGTTTTCGCTGAACAGCAAACTCAGCATTGCGTTTGATTTTTCACAGTTGGACGGGCCACAAATGAGGGCTCGTATCAAATTTGGTAATAATTCACCGTGACGACGTCTATCCAAAGTCAAACCCATTCCCGAAACATACTCGTCCATGTTCACGATCGACAGCAACTTTTTCAGCTTAACCACCCGCATGATAATAATATAAATGTACGGTGTACAGAAGAAGCCTTTATAAGTAGAAGCGTTTCATCGATAAACCTTTTAAATGCATTTGTATCGCGCTGCGGGTATTATCAATTCTCTCATAAATAAGTTACCTATCGAATTACATCTACCCGGATATCAGTACTGCGGGCCGGGCACAAAATTATGCAAGCGTTTGCAAAGAGGCAATCCCGGCATAAACAAGTTAGACGCCGCATGTAAACTGCACGATATTGCATAATCGAAAAACAAAATTTTGAGCAATAGACACTCGGCAGATAAACAGTTGGCGGAAGTCGCTTGGCAAAGAGTCAAATCCGCAGACGCATCGTTGGGTGAAAAAGCAAGCGCTTTTGCGGTAACAGCGGCGATGAAAATGAAAACAAAATTGGGTATGGGCATGTCGTCAAAGAAAAAAAAAATGAAAAAAGTTGCGTTGTAAAGAGCAATTGTAAAGAGTGCAAAAAATGCGCTTAAACAATTTAAAAAGAATGGCATTAGAGAAGGAGCAAATATTGCATTGGTTGCGGCAAAACTTGCTGTGCGCGAAGTAGGTGGAAAGAGAAAAAATCGTGCTCCGAGAATAATTCCCGTTCCTAAGGTCGGCGGCGTCCTGCCGCTGATTCCGATTTTTGCGGGTCTCAGCGCATTGGGAGCGCTTGCGGGAGGCGCTTCCGGAATTGCAAAAGAGGTTAACTCCGCCACAGATGCCAGACAAAAAATTGGCAAATCACAACGACACAATAAGATGATAGAAGCCATTGCGCTCGGAGAAAAATCAAGAAACGGACTCTATTTGAAACCGTACAAAAAAGGCTTAGGATTTTATTTGCAAAAATCAAAAAACTTTTAAAGTCGCTACCTCGACGCCCGCTGACCGATGAGGATATAAAAAATTTTGTTACAAAAGTAAAAATGTCATATTTTAGGGGTGTGTTTATGAGGGATGCGATGTCGAATTTAATCGGGCAAAACGAGTCCGGTATTGTTAATCTGGATCTGGTTCGAAGGGAACCGGCACGCATTGGGTTGCGTACAAGAAACGCGGAAGTCTCGTGAAATATTTTGACAGTTTTGGCAATCTCCCTCCACCCAAAGAACTCATCAAATATTTTCGAGGTAGTGAAATTACTTATAACCACGATAGATACCAAAACTTCGATACATACAATTGCGGGCATTTGTGTTTGAAATTTTTACTATAAATACAATTAAAGAAAGAGAATTGCGTGCCAGTCATGTCTTATACGTTTACTCTATAGAGCGACACCAGCGTACTCTCCGCAAACTATTATCCACCAATTGAGTTAGATCCCAACAAAAAATATTATTTGGGTCTGATCGGTTTGCAAACGTACAACACCATTCCAAATATAGAGGAGGAGGAGAACGACGACGGGTGTAACAAGTTTTATTACAAACATAACGGTAACAAAGTAATTGACATACCCACCGGTTCCTACGAGATCGCAGACATTGAAGCGTACTTGCAATCCATACTGAAATCAAGAGCCACCGCCGCCGGCGACAACAAAGAAACCGACCAAATAATTCAATTAAAACCAAACAACAACACTTTAAAATGTGAAATTTTATGTAAACACGACATTGATTTTTCATCGGCCGACAGTATCGGTACGTTACTCGAATTTTTGGGAACAAAAATTTTGGAAGCAAATAAACTGCATTTGTCCGATTTGCCGGACATTATAAAAGTGTCGAGCATTTGACTCGAGTGTAACATTGTGACGGGGGCTTTTTACGGCGATAAACTCTCACACACAATATTTGAATTTTCACCTTCCGTCGATCCGGGGTTTGCGATAAACATAGAACCAAAAAATATTTTTTATCTACCGCTAAACGCGCAAGCCATCGATAATATAACAATAAAAATTATCGATCAAAACAGATCACCGGTCAATTTTAGAGGAGAAAACATTCTGGTAAGACTCGAGTAAAATGGGTATTTAATTTCACGGACCGAATATAAGGTGCGCATCCTTAAAAAATATCATACCCAGGTTGGTCTCTCAAAGGTTACAAAATTAAAAGATGGAAAAATTAAACATTTTTGAAAAATTCCATTCCGATGATATTATTGTCAAGGTGGAATTTCACAATTATCAACCGGGTACCTGGACCTTTGACAGCAACGATAAAATTCGTATTTTAATACAAGATCAGGATATTTTTACCTTGCCGTGTGACAGTTATCTGTTTATTTCGGGTAAAGTAAACCATGCGACGGAGGCCAATTTCAAGTGGACCACAAATGCGTTTGCATTTCTGATCGGCGAAATAACTTACTTAATTAACGGTCAGCAAGTCGATAAAATTCGAGACGTTGGAATTACTACGACGATTAAAAGTTACGTCTCGTATTGCAAGGAAGACTTAAGAAGTTTGGAATTAAGCGGATGGAGTGAGACGCTAGACTCCGGAGTTCAAACCTATTTTGATACCAACAAACGATTTTACGCGGTCTTGCCCCTAAAATGCCTTTTAGGATTTGCAGAAGATTATAGAAAGGTATTCGTGAACGTAAAACAAGAGTTGATCTTACTGAACTGAACTGTTACACAACTAAAGATGTTAAAATCACACTAGAAACAATCAAATGGCGCATACATGTCATTCCACGTGATAAAATAAAATTAAAAATGTACAGCAGCATGCAATCGGACGCTCCCATTTTAATGGCGTATTGCAGATAGGAGCTTCACAAATTACTTTCTCTCAGAAAAACTGACAAGGATATTTGGTTAGTCAAAACTTCCGTCAATCTGGAGCGACCTCGGTATGTGATCGTCGCATTTCAAGAAGATAAAATGTGGAAAAAAGATACAAATGCAAATCATTTTGATCATTGTTCCATTAAAAATTTAACGGAGTATTTAAAATCTCAATCATACCCATACAAAAAATTAAACCAAGATGTGCTTAACGGTGACTACAGTGCATCGTATTACGCGTACACAAAATTTCAAAACAGCTATTATGGTCGATTCAATCGTACTGTACCCACTAAACTAAATGATATTTTAAAATTATAACTATTTAAGGAAAATCGAATTTAATGAGTACAATCCGTACTATGCTATAAAACACATAGAAACTGACTGTACACACTAAACTAAATGTTATTTAACAATTATAATTTCTTGCCAAAGATCAAATTTAATGAGTATAATCCGTACTATGCTATAAAACACATAGGAACAGACTGTACCCACTAAACTAAATGATATTTAACAATTATATTTATTTGCCAAAGAATTAATTTAATGAGTACAATCCGTACTATGCAATAAAACACATAGAAACTGACTGTACTCACTCAACTTAATGTTATTTAACAACTGTAATTATTTGTAGAAAATCGAACTTAATGAGTACAATCCGTACTATGCTATAAAACACATAGGAACTGACTGTACCCACTAAACTAAATGTTATTTTAAAATTATAATTATTTGCGGAAAATCGAATTTATAGAGTACAATCCGTACTATGCTATAAAACACATAGGAACTGACTGTACCCACTAAACTAAATGTTATTTAACAAATGTAATTATTTGTAGAAGATCGAAATTAATGAGTACAATCCGTACTATGCTACAAAACACATAGAAAGTGACTGTACCCACTAAACTAAATGTTATTTGACAATTATAATTATTTGCCGAAGATTAAATTTAATGAGTACAATCTGTACTATGCAATAAAACACATAGGAACTGACTGTACTCATTAATCTAAATGTTATTTTAAAATTATAATTATTTGTGGAAAATCGAATTTAATGAGTACAATCCGTACTATGCTATAAAACACATAGAAACTGACTGTACCCACTTTACTAAATGTTATTTAACAATTGTAATTATTTGTAGAAGATCGAATTTAATGAGTAAAATCCGTACTATGCTATAAAACACATAGGAACTGACTGTACCCACTAAACTAAATATTATAATTATTTGTAAAACACCAAATTTATTGAGTACGAATCGTACTATGCTATAAAACACATAGGAACTGACTGTTCCCACTAAAATAAATGTTATTTAACATTTATATTTTTTTGCGGAAAATCGAATTTAATGAGTACAATCCGTACTATGCTATAAAACACATAGGAACTGACTGTACCCACTAAACTAAATATTATAATTATTTGTAAAACACCAAATTTATTGAGTACGAATCGTACTATGCTATAAAACACATAGAAACTGACTGTATCCACTAAACTAAATGTTATTATTTTAAAATTATAATAAATTGAAGAAGATCGAATTCAATGAGTACAATCCGTACTATGCTATAAAACACATAGGAACTGACTGTACTCACTAAACTAAATGTTATTTTAAAATTATAATTATTTGTAAAACACCGAATTTAATGAGTACGAATTGTACTATGCTATAAAACACATAGGAACTGACGATACCCACTAAACTAAATGTTATTTAACAATTGTAATTATTTGTATAAGATCAAATGTAATGAGTACAATCCGTACTATGCTATAAAACACATAGGAACAGACTGTACTCACTAAACTAAATGTTATTATTTTCAAATTATAATAATTTGTAGAAAATCGAATTTAATGAGTACAATCCGTACTATGCTATAAAACACATAGAAACTGACTGTACCCACTAAACTAAATGTTATTATTTTAAAATTATAATAAATTGTAGAAGATCGAATTCATTGAGTACAATTTGTACTATGCTATAAAACACATAGGAACTGACTGTTCCCACTAAATTTAATGTTATTTGACAAAATAATTATTTGCCGAAGATCGAATATAATAAGTACAATCCGTACTATGCTATAAAACTCATAGAAACTGACTGTGCCTACTAAACTAAATGTTATTTAACAATTGTAATTATTTGCCGAAGATCAAATTTAATGAGTATAATCCGTACTATGCTATAATTACATAGGAACTGACTGTACCCACTAAACTAAATGTTATTTAACCGTTATATTTTTTTGCGGAAAATCGAATTTAATGAGTACAATCCGTACTATGCTATAAAACACATAGAAACTGACTGTACTCACTAAACTAAATGTTATTATTTTCAAATTATAATAATTTGTAGAAAATCGAATTCAATGAGTACAATCCGTACTATGCTATATAACACATAGGAACTGACTGTACCCACTAAACTAAATGTTATTTTAAAATTGTAATTATTTGTAAAACACCAAATTTAATGAGTACAATCCGTACTATGCTATAAAACACATAGGAACAGACTGTACCCACTAAACTAAATGTTATTATTTTGAAAGTATAATAAATTGTAGAAGATCGAATTCATTGAGTACAATCCGTACTAGGCTATAAAACACATAGGAACTGACTGTACCCACTAAATTAGATGTTATTTGACAAAATAATTATTTGCCGAAGATCGAATATAATAAGTACAATCCGTACTATGCTATAAAACTCATAGGAACTGACTGTGCCCACTAAACTAAATGTTATTTAACAATTGTAATTATTTGTAGAAGATCGAATTTAATGAGTACAATCCGTACTATGCTATAAAACACATAGGAACTGACTGTACCTACTAAACTAAATGTTATTATAAAATTAAAATTAATCGTAAAACACTAAACTTAATGAGTACGAATCGTACTATGCTATAAAACACATAGGAACTGACTGTACCCACTAAACTAAATGTTATTTTAAAATTATAATTATTTGCGGAAAATCGAGTTTATAGAGTACAATCCGCACTATGCTATAAAACACATAGGAACTGACTGTACCTACTAAACTAAATGTTATTTAACATTTGAATTTATTCGTAGAAGATCGAATTTAATGAGTACAATCCGTACTATGCTATAAAACACATAGAAACTGACTGTACCCACTAAACTAAATGTTATTATTTTAAAATTATAATAAATTGTAGAAGATCGAATTCATTGAGTACAATTTGTACTATGCTATAAAACACATAGGAACTGACTGTTCCCACTAAATTTAATGTTATTTGACAAAATAATTATTTGCCGAAGATCGAATATAATAAGTACAATCCGTACTATGCTATAAAACTCATAGAAACTGACTGTGCCCACTAAACTAAATGTTATTTAACAATTGTAATTATTTGCCGAAGATCAAATTTAATGAGTATAATCCGTACTATGCTATAATTACATAGGAACTGACTGTACCCACTAAACTAAATGTTATTTAACCGTTATATTTTTTTGCGGAAAATCGAATTTAATGAGTACAATCCGTACTATGCTATAAAACACATAGAAACTGACTGTACTCACTAAACTAAATGTTATTATTTTCAAATTATAATAATTTGTAGAAAATCGAATTCAATGAGTACAATCCGTACTATGCTATATAACACATAGGAACTGACTGTACCCACTAAACTAAATGTTATTTTATAATTGTAATTATTTGTAAAACACCAAATTTAATGAGTACAATCCGTACTATGCTATAAAACACATAGGAACTGACTGTACCCACTAAATTAAATGTTATTTGACAAAATAATTATTTGCCAAAGATCAAAAATAATAAGTACAATCCGTACTATGCTATAAAACTCATAGGAACTGACTGTGCCAACTAAACTAAATGTTATTTAACAATTGTAATTATTTGTAGAAGATCGAATTTAATAAGTACAATCCGTACTATGATATAAAACACATAGGAACTGACTGTACTCACTAAACTAAATGTTATTATAAAATTAAAATTAATCGTAAAACACTAAATTTAATGAGTACGAATCGTACTATGCTATAAAACACATAGGAACTGACTGTACCCACTAAACTAAATGTTATTTTAAAATTATAATTATTTGCGGAAAATTGAGTTTATACAGTACAATCCGTACGATGCTATAAAACACTTAGGAACTGACTGTACACACTAAACTAATTGTTATTTTAAAATTATAATTATTTGAAAAACACCAAATTTAATGAGTACGAATCGTACTATGCTATAAAACACAAAGGAACTGATTGTACCTACTAAACTAAATGTTATTTAACATTTGTAATTATTTGTAGAAGATAAAATTTAATGAGTACAATCCGTACTATGCTATAAAACACATAGGAACTGACTGTACCCACTAAACTAAATGTTATTTTAAAATTATAATTATTTGTAAAACACCGAATTTAATGAGTACGAATTGTACTATGCTATAAAACACATAGAAACAGACTGTACCCACTAAACTAAATGTTATTATTTTGAAATTATAATAAATTGTAGAAGATCGAATTTTTTGAGTACAATCCGTAATATGCTATAAAACACATAGGAACTGACTGTACCCACTAAATTAAATGTTATTTGACAAAATAATTATTTGCCAAAGATCGAATATAAAAAGTACATTCCGTACTATGCTATAAAACTCATAGGATCTGACTGTGCCTACTAAACTAAATGTTATTTAACAATTGTAATTATTTGCCGAAGATCAAATTTAATGAGTATAATCCGTACTATGCTATAAATTACATAGGAACTGACTGTACCCACTAAACTGAATGTTATTTAACATTTATATTTTTTTGCGGAAAATTGAATTTAATCAGTACAATCCGTACTATGCTATAAAACACATAGAAACTGACTGTACTCACTAAACTAAATGTTATTTTAAAATTATATCTATTTGTAAAACACCGAATTTAATGAGTACGAATCGTACTATGCTATAAAACACATAGGAACTGACTGTACCCACTAAACTAAATGTTATTTTTTTTAATTTATAATAAATTGTAGAAGATCGAATTCAATTAGTACAATCCGTACTATGCTATGAAACACATAGGAACTGACTGTACCCACTAAACTAAATGTTAATTTAAAATTATAATTATTTGCGGAAAATCGAGTTTATAGAGTACAATCCGTACTATGCTATAAAACACATAGGAACTGACTGTACACACTAAACTAATTGTTATTTTAAAACTATAATTATTTGTAAAACACCAAATTTAATGAGTACGAATCGTACTATGCTATAAAACACATAGGAACTGACTGTACCCACTAAACTAAATGTTATTTATCAATTGTAATTATTTGTAGAAGACCGAATTTAATGAGTACAATCCGTACTATGCTATAAAACGCATAGGAACTGACTGTACCCACTAAACTAAATGTTATTATTTTAAAATTATAAGAAATTGTAGAAGATCGAATTCAATTAGTACAATCCGCACTATGCTATGAAACACATAGGAACTGACTGTACCCACTAAACTAAATGTTATTTAACAATTGTAATTATTTGTAGTAGATCGAATTTAATGAGTACAATCCGTACTATGCTATAAAACACATAGGAACTGACTGTACCCACTAAACTAAATGTTATTTTAAAATTATAATTATTTGTAAAACACCAAATTTAATGAGTACGATTCGTACTATGCTATAAAACACATAGGAACTGACTGTACCCACTAAACTAAATGTTATTTAACAATTGTAATTATTTGCAGTAGATCGAATTTAATAAGTACAATCCGTACTATGCTATAAAACACATAGGAACTGACTTTACCCACTAAACTAAATGTTATTTTAAAATTATATCTATTTGTAAAACACCGAATTTAATAAGTACGAATCGTACTATGCTATAAAACACATAGGAACTGACTGTACACACTAAACTTATTGTTATTTTAAAAATATAATTATTTGTAAAACACCAAATTTAATGAGTACGATTCGTACTATGCTATAAACCACATAGGAACTGACTGTACCTAATAAACTAAATGTTATTTAACATTTGTATTTATTTGTAGAAGATCAAATTTAATGAGTACAATCCGTACTTAGCTATAAAACACATAGAAACTGACTATACCCACTAAACTAAATGTTATTTTAAAATTATATCTATTTGTAAAACACCGAATTTAATAAGTACGAATCGTACTATGCTATAAAACACATAGGAACTGACTGTACCCACTAAACTAAATGTTATTTAACAATTGTAATTATTTGCAGTAGATCGAATTTAATGAGTACAATCCGTACTATGCTATAAAACACATAGGAACTGACTGTACCCACTAAACTAAATGTTATTTTTAAGTTATAATTATTTGCGGAAAATTGAGTTTATAAAGTACAATTCGTACTATGCTATAAAACACATAGGAACTGACTGTACACAACAAACTAATTGTTATTTTAAAATTATAATTATTTGTAAAACACCAAATTTAATGAGTACGAATCGTACTATGCTTTAAACCACATAGGAACTGACTGTACCTACTAAACTAAATGTTATTTAACATTTGTATTTATTTGTAGAAGATCAAATTTAATGAATACAATCCGTACTATGCTATAAAACACATAGGAACTGACTATACCCACTAAACTAAATGTTATTTTAAAATTATATCTATTTGTAAAACACCGAATTTAATAAGTACGAATCGTACTATGCTATAAAACACATAGGAACTGACTGTACCCACTAAACTAAATGTTATTTAACAATTGTAATTATTTGCAGTAGATCGAATTTAATGAGTACAATCCGTACTATGCTATAAAACACATAGGAACTGACTGTACCCACTAAACTCTATGTTATTTTTAAGTTATAATTATTTGCGGAAAATTGAGTTTATAAAGTACAATTCGTACTATGCTATAAAACACATAGGAACTGACTGTACACAACAAACTAATTGTTATTTTAAAATTATAATTATTTGTAAAACACCAAATTTAATGAGTACGATTCGTACTATGCTATAAACCACATAGGAACTGACTGTACCTACTAAACTAAATGTTATTTAACATTTGTATTTATTTGTAGAAGATCAAATTTAATGAATACAATCCGTACTATGCTATAAAACACATAAGAACTGACTATACCCACTAAACTAAATGTTATTTTAAAAATATATCTATTTGTAAAACACCAAATTTAATAAGTACGAATCGTACTATGCTATAAAACACATAGGAACTGACTGTACCCACTAAACTAAATGTTATTTTTAAGTTATAATTATTTGCGGAAAATTGAGTTTTTAAAGTACAATTCGTACTATGCTATAAAACACATAGGAACTGACTGTACACAACAAACTAATTGTTATTTTAAAAATATAATTATTTGTAAAACACCAAATTTAATGAGTACGATTCGTACTATGCTATAAACCACATAGGAACTGACTGTACCTACTAAACTAAATGTTATTTAACATTTGTATTTATTTGTAGAAGATCAAATTTAATGAATACAATCCGTACTATGCTATAAAACACATAGGAACTGACTATACCCACTAAACTAAATGTTATTTTAAAATTATATCTATTTGTAAAACACCGAATTTAATAAGTACGAATCGTACTATGCTATAAAACACATAGGAACTGACTGTACCCACTAAACTAAATGTTATTTAACAATTGTAATTATTTGCAGTAGATCGAATTTAATGAGTACAATCCGTACTATGCTATAAAACACATAGGAACTGACTGTACCCACTAAACTCTATGTTATTTTTAAGTTATAATTATTTGCGGAAAATTGAGTTTATAAAGTACAATTCGTACTATGCTATAAAACACATAGGAACTGACTGTACACACTAAACTAATTGTTATTTTAAAACTATAATTATTTGTAAAACACCAAATTTAATGAGTACGATTTGTACTATGCTATAAACCACATAGGAACTGACTGTACCTACTAAACTAAATGTTATTTAACATTTGTATTTATTTGTAGAAGATCAAATTTAATGAATACAATCTGTACTATGCTATAAAACACATAGGAACTGACTATACCAACTAAACTAAATGTTATTTTAAATCTATATCTATTTGTAAAACACCGAATTTAATAAGTACGAATCGTACTATGCTATAAAACACATAGGAACTGACTGTACCCACTAAACTAAATGTTATTTAACAATTGTAATTATTTGCAGTAGATCGAATTTAATGAGTACAATCCGTACTATGCTATAAACCACATAGGAACTGACTGTACCCACTAAACTAAATGTTATTTTTAAGTTTTATATATTTGCGGAAAATTGAGTTTATAAAGTACAATTCGTACTATGCAATAAAACACATAGGAACTGACTGTACACAACAAACTAATTGTTATTTTAAAATTATAATTATTTGTAAAACACCAAATTTAATGAGTACGATTCGTACTATGCTATAAACCACATAGGAACTGACTGTACCTACTAAACTAAATGTTATTTAACATTTGTAATTATTTGTAGAAGATCAAATTTAATGAGTACAATCCGTACTATGCTATAAAACACATAGGAACTGACTGTACCCACTAAACTAAATGTTATTTAACATTTATAAATTTTTGCGGTAAATCGAATTTAATGAGTACAATCCGTACTATGCTATAAAACACATTGGAACTGACTGTACCCACTAAACTAAATGTTATTTTAAAATTATAACTATTTGCCGAAGATCAAACTTAATGAGTACAATCCGTACTATGCTATGAAACACATAGAAACTGACTGTACCCACTAAACTAAATGTTATTTTAAAATGATAATTATTTGTAAAACAGCGAATTTAATGAGTACGAATCGTTTTATATAAACTTGTAGAATTAAATAAGTTAGTTATTGTTGGAAGTATGTTACTACACTGATCTATATTTTGCAAATGTAATGTTTATATAATACTGTTTCAAGGAGGGGTTAGTATTTAATAAATACATAAGCGGATTATCGTAATCACTTGTTATTTAATTGCAGGTTAGTCTTTAATAAGATTAAATTTTTCTTAAATGTACCTTTTTAATAAACATACTTAAAGTTACGTAACATCTTACAGTGATTATATTTGAATTTAAACCCAGTTGATGGCTAAAATTAAAATTTGTATTGTAAAGTCTAAGACTTTTGCATTTTAAATTTGTTAATCTTATTATTAGTTAAGTTGGTTTTATATTAATTAAATGATTTTATTTTGACATTTATATTAGCTTCGTTTAGTTGTTCTAAACATACTGGTAAATTTTAAACTGGTAAACTTAAAGACAAAAAGTTACAATTAAATATTAAGATTTTTATAAATGTTTATTGCATATCTGAAATATAAAAATGTGTAAGTGCAATAGCAGTGTGTGTACAGACTATTTTTTTAGTGTGTTTTAATATTAACTAAAGAATTGCTTTTGTTTATCTTATTTTAAGGAGCCTTTGCCCTAAATGTGTTGAATTAAAAACAATGTGAAAGGTAATCTATATCAAATAAATTTTTCTTCTGGTAATGCACTGACCAATACATACAAAAATTATTAGGTACCTTTCTTACATGCGCGGCTCAATTCACGTACGCTGCATGATATGCTTATATAAAAATCTGGGTTATTATGTTTAAAACAAATTGTTTAAAGTTTTGTTTAGACAATTTTGTTTTAAATGTTTAAACTTATTTTTAGTTTGTGGTTTTTAAAATTTTTGGTTATTTATCTCCGGAAAATATGCAGGCGACCGTGTTATTAGAATAGTTTAGCTACGCAAAAACAAATCATTTTTTACTTACTGCTGCTCACTGTAAACGATTTAAAAATAATATTATTATAACAAACAAGTTTTAAACATGTTTCTATTTATTTTGTTTTAAACTGTTTAAAAAAATTAAACATCAACATTTGAAAAAAAAACTTTTTTTTAAACAGACATCTATAGGGCCGTGTGTTTAAAAAAATGTTGTCAGCTGCAAAAGTCATGTGGATGAAATAGTAGTTGTTTGTTCTAGAGCATGGCTGGTAGTTTTTATACCAAGCATTATCAAAACAGAAAACAGTACAAACTATAATGCATTCATTATCTGGCGTGTGTAATATTAAACACAAAACAAAAAAGTATATTAGAAATTAATGTTAAGAATAAATATTGCTAAACATTTGAGTTTACTGTTAAAAAATAATTGCTAGTTAAAGAATTTAAAACAAGTATTGAGCTTTATAGGTTAAAATATAAAACAATGACAGCTCTTGCTAGGAAAAAACCATTTCCAACTATATTACGCAAACATTGAATAAAATGAATGCAAAAATTTGTAGTTTTGTAATTAATATCTGTATGCTCTGCGGTCTAAGCAATTTAAAAATTTTACGTGGTATTTAAAACAATTTTTTTTAATATGCACTAGAATATAAAGAATAAATAAAATAGTAGTACTAAAGTAGATACTTATTCAATTTTTGTAGATGCTTTAATTATATTCTTTTTATTTTTGTATTTTAATAATGAATAATTTTAAAATAAACAGAATAGGTGTTTTTATATTAAAAAACAAATTTATTATTATTTACCATTTTTATCATTATTAAATTATATAATTATTATAAATACAAGGTTCGGTTTATTTATCTGTTTCATAAGTTCAACAAATTTATAAATCTTTTATATAAATTTTAGGTGTATTCATCCCAGTTTATATATCACGTAATTATTGAACGCTTTCAATGTTTGTATACTGGTAGTATAGTTTAGAAAAAAATAATAACTATATATACTTTTGTGAGATAAACAGAGATACAGTGACTTTTTAGTAATACAGTTGTGGCATTAATACTTGTTATTTAAAAAAAAAAGCTTGCCTTGTAAGAAGTACTCGCTAGTTGCTTTCGAAAAGTTTTGGACAACCTAAATCAAACATGATATAAACTGGATTTATTTTAAATTAAAGTGAATAATATTTTCTTATTTCTAAGCATTTTAAAATCAAGACATTAAAGTTTTGTATAACGCACTGTAACATATCCAATAGAATTTTAGCAGTTTTAGCAGTTTTTTTAATAATTTTTATTTTTAAATTTCAAACATCTTGTGAATTATTAATAATATCTTGTTTTTTAATCTACCTAAAAAAAAACTGCATGTTGGCACTCTTGAGAGCCACAAAATAATCTTAAACTTAGAGATAACGCACCCTACAAACAATTGTTTGCAACGCATCTATTGATAATTTTGCAGTAAGTATTATAGTTTTTTCTTCTTTTTCTTTTTTAGCCTGTTGTTGTCCACTTCTGGACATAAGCCTCCCTTAAACTTATCCACATGTTTCTGTTATGTGCTGTTTGTTGCCATTTTTGTCCAGCAACCTTGCGGATATTGTCCCTCCATTTTATCTGAAGTCTTCCTGCACTGCGAGTCGTTATTCTAGGTCTCTACTGTATAATTCTTATAGCCTATTTTGCTAGATCCTGCCTGGCAACATGACCTGCCCAGCTTTACTTGAGGTTTGCAAATCGTACAAATACGTTTTTAACGCCAGTTCTTCTGCGGATTTTGTCGTTTCTGATGTGGTCCCTCAAGCTTATACCAAGCATCGCACGCTCCATGAATCTTTGACAGGTTCTGAGTTTATTTGCAGATCTCACTGTGAGAGTGGTTGTTTTGAGCCCATACCATTTGACTGGAAGGATACACTTGTTATAAACTTTTCTGCTTTAGACCGTATGGGATGGTCTTATTTTTTAAAATGTATCCTAGTTTACCGAACGCTGCCCAGCTTATTTTTACGCGACGAGATATTTTCTTTGTTTGGTTGTCCTTCCCCAGTTTAATGATATAGCCAAGACATACATATTCGGTCGCCTTTTCTACCATTTGTCCTTCTACGCTAATAGATGTCTCATTCTCACTCATTATTTGAGTCTTCTTAACGTTCATTTTTAGACCGACTTTTTTAGATGCTGTATTTAGTTGCAAGAGCATGTCTTTTAGTTAAATGTAATCTGAACTAATGAGGATAATATCGTCTGCAAAACGTAGATGGTAAAGGTGTTTTCCATCTATGTTTATGCCTTTTTTATCCCAGTCTAGTCTTTTAAAGATATCTTCCATTGCAAGCGTGATAAGTTTTGATGAGATTGTATAGCCTTGTCGCACCCTTCTTCTAATAGGAACCTTGTCTGTTAATGTGTCGTCATCAATTTTTACTTGTAGAGTAGCGTTATCATAGATGTATCTGATAATGTTGGCATTGCCTGTAATACTGCCCACACTTCGATAGAGTCAAACGCTTATTTGTAGTCTACAAATGCCAGGTGTAGGGGTATATTGTATTCTACGTATTTTTCAATTAAGGAGCGGATACTTTGAAAATAGTCTGCTGCACCAAAACCTTTACTGAAACCTGCCTGCTCTGTGGGTTCATAGAAATCCAGTTTAGTTGTAAGACTTACAACTATTATAGCAGTTAGTTGTTTTGTATAAACATGTTTAATTGTGGTCTCAGAAACTAGTCAATCATGTAAGTATAGCGTGCAAAATTAACTTTTAAAAAATGTTTGTTCTAATTCTTACCAACTCATTTCTTGTAAAATTTTAAAACCTAATGGCGGCAGTTTTAGTTTTTGGTATAGTCAGATAAATGCATGTGTGCTTCATCAGACTATCATAAATTGTGAACATCAATATATTGTTCTAACATGATTTCAGCAAAATTTATGCATCTGCTGACTATAGTAATTAAACAATTAGGATTTTATATAGATAGAAGTAGAGACCCTTGTGCAAAAATTAATAAAATGTAGTTTTATGTAAACACTAACGGTTTATAGTTTCTCCAATGCAATCAATGTTTTTGAAGCTTATAATTTTTCTGTTTGGATTCTTATGTTTCACATGGTTAGTTAGTCCAATCTTCAAGTTTACAAACCTACTTTTTATAAGATATGCAGATGGAACTGTTCCGTGACAAAAAATATTGAAATAAATTGTCCCTGCTCTGCGATCATGTGTAATAATTACTAAATGTCATACAAGAAGAAATAATGTGACAAACAACAATAATATTATATTCACTTAAATACTATTAGCTTATTTAAATATTTTTATACTGTACCAACAATTTGGGTTTACAATACAATCAACCAGCTAACAAATAATTAAACTATACAAATTTTAGTTTTGCCATAAAGTACAATCACACACTAAATAATTAGTCTTATCATAAAGTGGTGTTGCAAATATAAGATATCTAAAAATATAAAAGTGTAATACATATCTATAATAGTTATATAAAATGTTAATATAAAAGTGTAATTTTTTATTTGTCCATATTGACTAATTTAAAATGTACAAACAAGTTTAAAAAACAAAAAATTAGTTAATATATTATTCAAAATAAAATCACTATATTTATATAAAACTCAGTAACTGCATTAAGAATTTCAAATCTTGCCTAATGTTACATTTAAATTGAAATATAATTCCAGTAAAGTATTACGTAGTTTAGAGTACTATTATTAAAAAGTTAATCTCATTAGAGATTACGTGAAATATATAAGATCCATAACGGCAATCAGATTACAAGTGATTACAGTAATCCACTTACGTAATTATGTAGTATTTCATTTCCACTTAAACTATATTGTATAAAAATTAAATTTTTAAAAACTTTTGTTTTTTATAACATAGTACAATTTGTACTTCTTAAATTATAATAATAATATTAATAACAAAATTAATTTCAAAAACTATTCAGTTATATTAAAATTAAAATAATATTTTTTTTATAAAAAAATATTTGTCAATGCACACTTAAAATATATAATAAAAGTACATCTAAAAAACTTCAAATAAATAATAAAACTATTATTTTTGTTTGGATAGCCTCTAACTTTTTTGCTTTTTCCATCCCCAAATTTTCGCTACGTACAATAACATATTTTTTACTAAACTATCAAACTCATATCTTTTATTCTAATACATTCAATTTTTCTTTTGCCAATTCCTCATACTTGTCTTACCGCTTTATTTGTTTTTCTTGTCATATTTTTTATGTGTTCATTTTTATTATTGGATGTACAACAAACATATCCTAGGTGTTTAAATGTTTTTACTTCTTCAATTTCTTTTCCATCCCATTTTTAATTTTTTACTCCACGTCTTTTTCCCCCCTTTCTAAAAGTCATTATTTTAATTTTACTTACATTCACTACTTACTTTTTTTTAATACTTATTTAAGCATCTAATCATTTTGTTCGTTTCATTTGCTTGCTTTGCTACAATGATGTTACTATTTAATGCAATCATACGGAATAAAAAAACTTCTAAATATTTACCTGGACTTACTCAAGCTAGATATTAACAAACACTAACTTTTAATTAAGACTAATAAAGTTATTGCAGATGTAATTGCAAACTTGTAATAATGTTAACCTAATCTAATAATGTTAACCTAATCTAATAATGTTAACCTAATCTAATAATGTTAACCTAATCTAATAATGTTAACCTAATCTAATAATGCTAACCTTATCTAATAATGTTTCTAACCTAATAATGTTAAAATAAAGTGTAAATTCTTTTTATTTTTGTAAAATTTGGTATTAATCAAAGGTTTTTTAAGGACATGATTAGGTAACGTAAGAAGGTGAAGCGTTCTACCAATACTAAGGCTAACTTAACAAATGCTCTATTTTGGAACCCAGTTAAACCGTTTTGAAACCCTATTGAACCGTTTTTGAACCGCATTGAAACGCTTTGCCTCCACAAAATTAAAACTGACTCATTGTTTGATTGATTGATATATAATTGACTAATATTATCAAAGCTCATTTGCTTTGTTCAACATTAAATTGTTGACCACCTTAGTAAGACAATGTTTTCTAAAGAAATTGCATATTTAGCACAAGTTAAAGTTTATATTATGAACAAACGTGTACAAATTATAACAAATGTGGACTTACAAACCTACGAGGAAGTTTTTGTAGATTTTGCAGATGATGACATGGATGACTTGAAACTGGATCCTGACTTTATTGTGAATAATCATAATTTGAAAATATTACAATTAATACTTTAGAATGAATGTTATAAATTATATGTTGTAATAATATTGGATAATAAGAAAAATCTATGAATATTTGGAGTTTTGTACATCGACAAGGTAGAAAAAGTGTTTGGATGCTTGAAACTTTAAATAGAAATAGATTTGCAAAACGTGTTAAAAACTCAATAATATCATATCACCTGTTTTAGATACAGAGCATAGACAAAGAATTTACCTTGAACGAGTTAGCAGAATTTGGAAGTGCAATTTACGTCTTGGTAGTAGAGAGTATAAATATAAATAAAAAATATTTACTTGTTTGTTTTTAATCATGTGGACTGCATACGGCTAAATAAACTTCTAGTACCAACACATTTAGAAAGTACAATAGAAAGATGACATTGTTGATTTTACATTTTATGCATGGATGCTTGTCGTGCTCAAAATCAAATTGATAATTATAAAGGTGATAAAGTTTATCAAATGAGAGAAAACAATATGATTTGGAAATGAAGATTTGTTACAATTATCATCTTGAAATAATTTTATTAGAAGAATTTGAACCAAAAATTGATTATTATTTTATCTATAGTATAGAAAAGTTTTTATCAAATCATATAAAATTAAAAAAATTGACAAAAAAATTAATCATTGAAGCAATTTTGTTAAAAATTTAAAGAATTCAGAATTCTGTATAAATGTTAAAAAATGGAAGTTTTTTTTCCAGGTGGTATTTTATATCAACCCAATATGATAGAAGTAAACGGAACAAAAAATAAATAAAAACTTAAAGACTTATCCAAGGATCTTGGATTGTTTTATAATAACTACATATAATAGAAGCAAATAAACAGTTTATTTGTTTTTTAATTTTTTTATTAAAACATATTGTACATCTGAATGATTAAAAACGTACACAGAAACATTACGTTATATCAAAAATAGCACACAACAAAATCATAGCTAAAATAACAAACACTTTTATGTATTAAAATAGTTTTTTTATAAAACAATCCACAATTTTTTATCTTCTTGTTTTCTTGTTTTGATTCTTGTAGGTAAATGTATAATCGTTTCTCGTATGCTAAACATTGAGAAAATAATAGATAAAGTTTGTCGTTATGAATGGATTGATACTTATCTGTCCTGTTTGAAACATTTTGGATAAGAAGGAAGATGTATATGTGAACAAAAAATTAGTTAATTAAATATATAAATTGGTTGTAATTTGATTGGTTTATTTTGCTTTGCATTTATGATCTTGCAGAAAATTTCCGTACGTTACTTGCACTGACCTAACTATTATACTATTGCGTATAGTTTAACAGATACTTTGAACGCTTTTATTATGATCTAACGATCAATGCATGACTTTCCAATTTTTGATCTGGCAAAAAGATTGCATCATTTTTCCGTTTAGGTTTATATGCAGTATATTTTATGTAGATGTCTGACAAAGTATTTGTACGTTTAGATTCTGTTCTGTTCTGTTAGATGATTAATGTTTAATGAAGATTGATACATACATTTGAAATTTTTTTGTAAAATAAAAAAATAGATAAAATTAAATAATATAAATATTAAAAATTTTAGCATTACCCTTAAATATTCGTAAAAATAATATTTCATATTCATTTTGTTTCTTTTTTTTTTAGAGGTCTTGTTGTAATAATGAGATGTCTTTGTTATTATTTATGATTAGGCAGACAATTTCTTATCTTCTTGTTTTCTTGTTTTATAGATAAAATTTGTTGTTATGAAAATGCATTGATACTTATCTGACCTGTTCAAAATTTGTCTGGTATGAAATAGGTTATATATGTGAACAAAAAATTAATAAATTAAATAAATAAATTGGTTATAGTTTGATCGATTCATTTTATTTTGCATTTATGATCTTGCAGAAAACTTTCATACGTTACTTGTATTGACCTGACCATTATACTATTGCGTATAGTTTAACAGATACTTTGAATGCTTCAATTCTGCTCTAACGATCAATGCGTCTTCCGCCAATTTTTGATCTGGCAAAAAGATTGCATCATTTTTCCGTTTGGGTTTATATGCAGTATAATTTATGTAGATAACTAACAAAGTTTTTGTACATTTAGATTCTGTTTGATGATTAATGCTTAATAGAAATTGATATACACATTTGTGGAAATATTGTAAAATAAAAATAAGTTTGTTAATAGTTTATATTGTTCATTGTTTATACTGTTAATAGTTTAATTTGTTATGGAAAAAAAATTAATTTTAAAAATTAAGATAATATTTATAATCATTATGTTTATTTATTTTATTATAAATATAAAGTATAAATAAGTACAATTAAATTTATATATGATAGATTATTAATAATTATTTTTTTTATTTGAGCCTACTATTAGCCACCACCACCACCCATATTAAAAGTGGTCTCGAACTTTTTTTTGTTAATTTTAATTATTAAAATCTTATAAACATATATTATAGTTTAATTAATATGATTAATATTGTTATTCACAAATATGTATATTATTATTTATGCTGGTCCTTAATTATATTTAAGTAAATTAAACTTTAATCAAATTATAATTATAGAAAATATTTATCATTGTTATAAACAATAATTCATTTTGTTTTATGATAAATATCATTCTACTTTACAAATTTATAAAAATTAATCAAGTATAAATATATTTAAATTTATATATGAGAATATATTATTAATAATTTAATTTTTTTTATTTGAGGCCAATATTAGCCACCACCTCCACCCATATTAAGAGTGGTCTCGAACTTGTATTTTTTTAAATTATTAAAATCATATAAACATATATTTTAGTTTAATTAATATGATTAATATTGTTATTCACAAATATGTATATTATTATTTGTGATGGTTCATTTTTAATGGTTATTTGGATTTGTTTAAATTTCATATTCAAGTGAATAAAATTTTAATCAAATTAAAATTTTAGAAAATAATTATCATTTTTATAAAAAATAGTTTATAATTTGTTTTATGATAAATATCATCTATTTTACAAAAATCAATTTACAATTTTTCAAAAATTAATACAATATATATATAAATCTCCTTTCTTTGGTTTTTATTTCCGTTTCGTAGTCTTCTTGGGCTTTATAAATGTTTACATAAATTTATTATGTGGTTTTTTAATGTATGTAGAAAAAGCTTATATTAAATGCAAGTAATAATAATTTGCTTATCTGATAAATGATTTGTATTTATCATTTATCATTTTCGGACGTTTCTTTATTAAACTTATTTGTGGTGTAACTTTTTGATAAGTAAAATTACCAATATGTATTTGATTTCACGTACGTCTTATCACCATTGGATTTGTTTTAGAAATTTTTATAGATGGATGTTCTTTAATAATTTTAGAGTTTCTTCTCCATCCATCTTTATTTCTATAAATTTTGTCAAATTTACTGCATTTCTTGACCATATATTTGTGGATTATTTTAAAAACTCAATTCTTCATAGTAGTAATGTGCAGTAAAGCTGATATGTTGACCGTTTTTCGACAAATTTCAGTAGAAAGTTGTTGAACTTTAAATTAAAAAATATAATTAAAATACAGAAATTTAAAAATAAAGATATATTTACTTGTATTTTATTCTAAAAAAATTGTTACAAAAAAGATATATTACCTTATATATAATTTTTGACATGAAATTACATTATTTTTTTATTAGTGTAAAATTGTAAAATTATAAATTCAAGATTGATTAGTGGCATTTCAATCGATTGTATTATAATTTATATAGAGTGCGTGTGTGTATGTGTTTTGTTTTGATAAATTGAAAGTGCACGCATATTTCTACATTCATTTCGTCGATTATTTCTTGCACGGCCGTTTGATTTTCAAAGAGTTCCAAAGCTGGTTCGGTTCAGACACCTGTCCCGGCTCTGTTCTACGGTTTCTTTTCAAAACGTTTAAAACTTGTTGCTACACTATATTGTGTGTATACGTTTTTGCGGATCCGGATATAAGATGACCTTGTTTTTCGGTTTTCTCCACCTGAATCCTAACTCCGTCAAAAGATCTGGCCCTGGACCAAGACCGTGGACGAAGGCCGTTTTGTTTAGCAGTATCCTTATTTTGTCAAACGTTTGTCCTTGCAATTTGTTGATTGTGATGGCGAAGCAGACTTTTACTTTATGGAAAATACATAAGTACCCGGTACCGACGTCAGATCCATCCTCGGTATCAGGGCTCGTCGGCCTTTGCATCGTCCAGTCACAATTTTGCAATCAAGTGTGTGCCAAAAGATTTGTCTCACAATCATGCGCGTGCCGTTGACGAGTCCGTCTCGCAACGACATGTTTCGTAGTAGCATGACGGGCACGTTCACTTTCAGATCCAGTACGTGATACGGTAGGCTACTCATTTTCAAATTTTTCAAGTACTCTACCGGGAACTGGACTTCCTCTTGCTCCTCGTCGCTTACCAGCGAGTCAGTGCTCAACATGCGGACCAACTCGCCCGGAAACATCTTTATCACTCGTTGGTTGACATCGTCGCAGTCGTTGTTTTGAGTGCTGAGCACCACGCTGGTGGCCACAACATTTTCGAGCTGTTCTTGGTTCGCTCCCATTATGCAACCGTAAATATCTTTAATTACATCTTTGCTTACGCACCGCAAAGGTACTTCAAAATATTTGATTTGGGGAGTCGGGTCGGGCAATTTTGTGATGTTTGTCAATTTGTTTTTTCCGAGTTTCTGCAGCCAATCGGCTAACTTGGCCCGCTATCGGAAGAGCTGCCTCAGGAACTACTCTCATGTTGGTGATGAGCTCTAGCACTTTGAAATGTTGCCAGTTGTTCATTCTGGTGAACCGGTGCTCCATTTGCGAGATCTTGTTTTTGTAAATGAGAAGCGTTTGTTTTAGGTCGCCGCCCAACAGAACGCATATACCGCCAAATGGTATTTTGCGGTTTTTGTTGCCTCGCACCGTTCGTAACAAAGTGTTGACAATGTTCAGCGCCATTGCCAAAGTCATTGACACTTTGTCCCAAATAAGCAGTTTTGCGTCACGTAATTGTTTTGCTTCTGCCGATTGCATTTTAATGACGACGTTGAATCCTTGTCCATTATTCGAAGCAGTTTAAACGTCGAATGTGCCGTGCGTCCTCTTGATAACAGCAAAGCCGCCATTCCGGTGGGAGCCACTGTTATGACTTTGTAACCCATCAATGCCATAATTTCTTGAAAAGTGATGTAGAAAAACGTTTTGCTTGTTTCTCCGCTACCCTGCAGATAGAAATATTTGTTCAGTGTGTTTGTGTTTTCTATCGCCACTAGTACGGTAACAAATGAGCGTCTATCAGACGCTCATTTGTTAAACGTTAAACTTGGATGCGTTTGTGTTCGCCTCTAAACGTGCGAGGTGCGCGTCGAGCGTGGCGTAGGTCGGATTGCCCTTTTTGTCTACTTCAAATTTGCCGATTTTGTCTTGATCATCCAAGGTTTTTCTCGTGATTTCCTGCAGACGGACAAAATAGAATTCCGCAAAGAAAAAAAGGTGCGGGATCTAAATTTCCAAGTAATATAAATAATATAATACAACGATTCACATAAAAAAATTACAGTAACAAAAACAACACTTAACTAAACTTTACCAACATTGTACTTTAGCTATTATAACTTAAGTTGATCAAGAAATCACTGATGAAAAAATAACCTCCATACAAATAATTTAAACATTTAATATTTTAAAAGAATATGAAGACTGACAAGCATTCCCACGTACAAAATGCAACTTATTACCGCTAATGTAGATGCCCATCAAATTATATTACAACACGGCGTTGTTTTACCAAAGCAAACACTTTGCAATGTATGAAAGTCATTCTCCAGCACCATTACTTGATTTTTGTAGTAAACGCGGAGGTAATCATAAAACAGCTGATTGCGCAACTACCAATACACCAAAATGCACATTATGTAAGAAAAAACTAGGTTAGGTTTAGTGCTCTAATTGAAAGAATCTCAAATTTCAAATTAAAATCGGCAAACAAAAGATCAGAAAAATTTGATTAACAAATAATTTAAGCTTTAAAAATTACCTCACCATATCATCGACACGTATGAACACAAAATTAATTCTCTCAAAATAATAGACACACAACAACTTATTTAAAACCACCCGGTTGGTGTAGTGGTTAGCATACTCAACTGCTACACAGAGGTCTTAGATTTGAGTCTCAAGTCCCCTATCTGGAGGGACAGTTTTTCTGGTTAAGAAAAAATGTGTTGTGTTCTTTCGGATAAGAAGAAAATCTTTAGTAGGTTCCGTGTACTGCTTTAATGTTGCGTGCACGTTAAAAAACACAATAATTTTGGTTGGAATTCTTGAATTTGCGGCAAAATTCCCAGATGCGGTAGTTTTAACCTCTAGCGTGGGTGAACCCGCAAATTACTAATCCTTTATCACAAAACCTATAAACATTTACCTAGTATCTAAATTAAACAATAATTCTTAAGCCTATCTCATATATGTAAATATCTAGAAGTAAACTTTAACCCTCAACTGAATTTCAAGTTTTATACTAACTCTATTAAATTTAAAATCAAATCCTGTGAAAAACACTTCCAATTCTTTACGTATAAAAATCACAAAATTGACATTAAATGTGCTATGTTAAATCAATCTGCCGCCCAATCTTTGACGCATTTATAATATTTCTAAACTGAAATAAACTAACTTTTAATCTCCTGTTTGTAAGAGAAAAAGCATTTATTCAAAATATTACTAAAATCCACCTCAATAACTTTATCTATAATTTTTTGAACAAACTATTTTATAAAAAAAAACAACTTTATCTCACTTTACAAAAAACTCAAAAAACTTCAAATTAAATTTGCTAATAATAAAAAATAAAAAATAATTGCTCTTGCCAGTCAGTAAATAGTAAAGATTAGCTAGCCAAAGACGGACACATTTGTTGGCTCATTTGCATGCAGCGAGTAAAATGGCACATTTACTTGTGGCGAACATTTTTACGACCTACACCATAAACGTCCACACCAAGCAAACGATTTATTTGTCGTCATAGCGTGTCACAAGTAAATTCGCCAGTTTATAGACGTTTGTGATGATTTGCAAGACGGATTAGAAAAACTTTTGGTTCTTTGGATATTTTAAAAGGTCACAAGCCATGCCAATTGCACGAATTTTCTATCACTTTGCCGCATGCAAATGTGTCAAAAAATGTTTTTGTCTATGGATAGCTTATACCTTTTAAACCATGTGGCGTGCAAGTTAAGTTATGTTGTCTCATATGCATGGCTCGTAATATGTATTACTGGATTGTGCAAATAAAATCTATCTATCTATCTATCTATCTATCTATCTATCTATCTATGACACGCTAAGTCAGCGGATTTTCTATCACTTTGGCTTGCCGCATGCAAATGTGCCAAGAAATGTGTCAGCCTATGGCTAGCTTATATCTGACCAACCATATTACTGCATTATATATTATACTTTATCCACTATTTGTGTACTGTTTTAGTAATACAACATATGCAAGCAAGTAATGTGTTTTGCAGGGTTTATTATATAAAACGTTGAAAAGAACCAATACAGTATAGTGTATCAAAGGCCAAAAACAGGTTTTAGCAGCCTGCCGCTTTTAAAAGAAAAAAGCTGCAAGCTTTTTGACACAAGTTACACTCAAAAAAATTTTGCCTATCCCAATTAAAAACATTGTTTTTAATGTTTATTTTAATTTGTCACTACTGTCAGATTTTAAATTATAACGTCATCATATAAAATTGTAATTTACAGCCAATCAAATACCGCAAATAGTTTAGAGGCCTAAAAACCGAAAAGTAAAAACTCATTGTTTTAAATACAAGCAACAAAAATTAATATCACAAATTATAAAGGACGACGATAAACTATTTAGAAAACATTATATAAACAACAATTTTTTTTATGTAAAACAGTTTAAATGGTAGAGAAATAATTGTAAAACTGAACTTTTTTATTATAAAATTGAAAAAATATTTATGTATATATGTTGTTGTTGCTACAAAGTATTTAATTACTAATGATAAAAATAACATTTTTAAAAATATTTTGGTATTATTTTCGGAAAAATAGAAATATTCTTAGTAAATTTATATATAATGTAGCGTTTAAAAGTCAAATTAGGTTATCAAACATTTTATTCAACGCTAAAGATCGCACAGATACAATTTTAACATCAGGAGTGTATTAGTTTAGTTGTCTCACATGCAATGCACAATATATTAGGCAAACAAAAAATTAAAACTAATTTTATAGATCAT
This sequence comes from Tachinus rufipes, assembly GCA_963932245.1. Lineage (NCBI taxonomy): Eukaryota > Metazoa > Arthropoda > Insecta > Coleoptera > Staphylinidae > Tachinus > Tachinus rufipes. The sequence continues at coordinate 56,926,768 of OZ010741.1, read as the reverse complement.
TACCGCTCTTTCAGAAAAAAAATAGTCACCCATTTCCAGATATTGATAAACTTAAAATCTGTCACAACTGTTATAAAGGCAAAAAACTAAACTTGCTAATAGCTCTTAAGATTACTAAATCAAATAATTTGTTTAATAATCAATCCGAGTAGTATAAATCTTCTTTGTTTGAAATAATTTAATCCTTTCTTCCTTTTTGCGGAATGTTTTTTTTTTGTTTTAATTAGATTTAAGTTAAAACCGCTATTCATTAATCTTTTCTTTACCTGCTTAACCTGTTTTCTCTTTTTTGTATTATTGTATGAAATCATAATAATTTTAATGTAATTTTTTACCTCTCCGTACATATTATTATGCAAAAGTGCAAAAGTGTTGCGCAGTCTGGCATTATTTGTGTTGAGTGTGGAATTGTTTTTCATAATACTTGTGCTATTCGACACAAGAAATTTCACTGTAGTGAACTTTTTAAGGTAGAAGACTCAGAACTGCCAAAACTGTATAAAGAGAATATCTCATTATACCAACTATTGTAAGATGAAGTTCGTACTAACAATAAACTACTTATGGATCAATTTTTTTTCCCTGAAGAAAAAATAACTGAAAAAGATAATAAAATTTTCTTATTAAAATCTGCTAGTGAGCCTAAAGTTATAATAAGTAAGGTGATACCAAATGGAGAAGTGGTTGATTTGATACAACCAACAACTTTAGTTCCCTTACTCAACTCCGTTGTAAGATCGACTAATGCCCGTATGACACTATCGATAATAGTAGAACGTTAAAAAGTCTGTAAAATGCACAAATAATTATCAATTTTATTGAAGATTAAAATTTTTAAAATATTTTAGTTTTTCTTTATAATTGACGCAAAAATGTACGAATTACCAATTTTAAAAAAATAGTTAGGTTATATTAAAAATGCTATTTCTCACATTTTAAGTGTTATTTATAAAGAAAACCTAAAAATATTCTTAAAATTTCAATCTACAATAAGATTAATAATATTTTGTACATTTTTTAGACTTTTTAAGATTTAAATATTTTTATATTTATAATTATAATTATTGACAGTGTAATACGGGCATGAACCAATAGTGCAGCCAAAAACTCCTATTATTTTTGGAAGTGGTCCAAGCAACGACAAACTTCCTTTTATTTTTGGAAGTGGTCCTAGCAACAACAAACTTCAAGCGTATGTTCCATCATTGCATATCTATGTATCCAAACTAAAACGTGAAACAAAGAAAGTTGATATAGTTAACTACGTTAAGTTTAAATGTCCGTCTATTACTGTTGATGTTGCCGATTTAACTGAGAAGTCTAGAAGCTACTGCAGCTTTAAAGTAATTATTCCAGCTGATCATATTTGTCAACTTCTTTCAAAGAACTTTTGGCCTGCCAATATTGCCGTAAAAAAATTATGACTTACGGCCGTGCACAACATTTGCCACCTGAACCAGCCGTTGATTTTTGCACTCAAAACCCTGCCAACAGTTTGGACCCAACCTCATAAATGACACCGGCTTTTTCTGCTATTAGCAAAACGTCAGGAGAATGAAAACCAAACTAAAACAACTATTGTTAGCCATATATGACTATATTGTGCTAGCAAAAACCTGGCTCTCTCCAGATATTTCTAATTCGGAACTAAAACTATCTGGCTATAATTTATTTAAGAGTGATCGATCGGTCTTTTATAACTAGCTCAAAACTTAGAAAAGTGTGTGTGTGTGTGTTAATTAATAATAATAATAATAATAATATTTATTAATCCAAAAATCATTGATTACATAATATAGGACAAGTCAAACTAAAAAGTAAGTAAAAATAAACATAAAGGTTTAAAATTAAAATGTAACATAAATGTTTAAAATTAAAAATACAACATATAACATAAAACATAATATACATAATCTGCATATTTTAAATAATATTGAAATATTGTCTTATAAAATTTATTTATGGAGTAATACGCTTTCTATAATAATATTTCAGTAATTTTTGATTTAAACTGGCTTAAATTTAATTGTTTTCTTTCTGCTAGTAGCTTATTAAAAAAAAATATGCCAACATATTTTGGGCATTTTTCATAAAATAATAGTTTATGAATAGGGTATTCCAAAAATGTAGTCCATGTCTAGTGTTGTATATTTTATTTCCTCTATTTACGGTTTGGTAGTCTGATATATGCGTTTGACGTTTTAAAAAATCTGCTGAATTTACAAACTATACACAGTCAAAATTATATATTCAACAAATAATGTTTTGCAGTGAGAATTGTATTTTAGATCGAACATTATTTGAAGTACTTTCTTTTGTAATTTAAATACACGTTCTACATTACTTAAACCTCTCCATATAATAATACAGTATCGAATAATCAATTTAAAGTGCGCAAAGTAATACATTTTTAATATACATATATCTACAAATTCTCGTAAGCGTCGTACAACATTGCAACAAAAACATAATCTTTCAGAAATTTTATCTACATGTGCCTTAAAATTACAGCTCTGATCTATGACAACTCCCAAAAAGAAGTGTTAGTATTTTGCAGGATTGATTTATTATTGCATTTGATCAAAAACGAGTATTCAGGATTGACACTACAAGTATTAAATTTTATTGAAACTGATTGTTGCGTATTCAAATGCAAGTTATTGTCCTTAAACTAATAATTAATGTTATTCAATAACTCACTTGCAACAATTAGAATTTGATTCAAATTTTTTGATGATATAAGTAATGATGTGTCATCAACATAAACGACACTATTTTGAATTGTTAAATTGTCTATACATATTATAAAAAGAAAAAGACCTAAAACTGATCCCTGTGGTATACCCCTTTTCATATACAAGGTTTTGGACGTAGTATTTTTTATCTGAACATAGTTAGGACGATTGATAGAGCTTAGTAGTTAAAAGTTCATGATCAACAAGATCAAAGGCTTTGCTTAAGTCAAGAAATATACCCAAACAATGTTCTCCTTGATCCAAACTTGTGTAAAGATTTTCAAGATATTCTAAGATAGCGGTTGTTGTTGATTTATGTTTATAAAAACTGTGTTGATTCTTATTAAATAACTTAAAACAATAAAAAAAGTTAGTTAGTTATTCTTTCCGCAACTATACTATATATATTCTATTACTTTTGATAAAGTACTTAATATTGCAATAGGTCTATAATTTCATGCTTTGTTATTATTTGCTTTTTTGGGTACCGGAATAAGTTTGGTTTGTTTAAGAACTGTTGGAAATAATCCTTTGCGCAAAAAATCATTAACGATGGATGTAATTGTAGTTACTAAGAATGGTATACAGGTTTTTAATAGGTTAGCACTTATTCCATCTACACCCGCTGAGTTTGAGTTTTTAAATTTACGAACATCATTAATAATTTCACTTTCAGATGCTGGTTGCAGAAATAATGTTTTAGGTATACTTGAAAAATGTGTGCCAATAGTTGACTGTGATAGAGAATCAGCAATTGTATTAAAATAGTTATTTAAGTAATTTGCAATTTTTAATTGATTGTGCTCTGTATAATTTTGAATTTTTAATGAAGTTATAGTTGTGTCAATTAAATGGTGGGTATTTTGATTAATTATATTCCACGCTGTCTTGTTTTTATTTGTTGAATTAGCTGTTTGTTCAGTATAAGACAGCTTTTTTGCAAGAATAATGACTTTTTTATAATTTTTTTATATCTATTATAATAATCTTTTAAATATTCGTTACCATTTTTAACATATGAATATAGTAATTTAAGTTATTCGGACGATGTCTTAATTCCAAGTGTAATCCAGTTGTTGCTTTTTCCGACAATACATCGCTTTTTTTAATGGAAATGACAATTCATAAAATCTAATTACATTATTTAAAAATATTTGACATTTACTATTGATATCAGTCAATGAATTTATTATGTTCCAATGATTTTCTTGTAATAAATTAGTGAACGTGTTAATAATGTCAGAGTTTTTAAAATTTCTAAAATACACAAACTACTATCATTTTTAACGTTGTATTGCAAATCTATTTTGGCAGATTGTAGATTGTGATCACCTATGGCGTTTTCTAGCACTTTGAATGTTTTATTCTCAATGTTATTACTGATAAGAATATTTTTAAGACAATTTTTAAGTCGCGTTGGTTCATAAATATGATATTCAATCATATAGGATTGCAGCAAATCTAATAATTCAGTTTGCTGCTTATTATCTATAAGAAAATTAACGTTAAAATTGCCACATAGTACAATTTTTATATCTGTTTGCTTATATAAAGTGTTCAGTGTTTTATCTTGTTGTTAAATAAATATGTTAAAGTCGCCTTTAGTACTTCTATAAACACAGTACATAAAAATAAATAATCTTATTAAAAACATTACTTACGCCTAAATCTAATTTAATACCACAACATTCATAATGTAATTCAATTGACAAATTGCGCAACTCAGTCAAAATGCTTGATTTTAAACCCTTTTTAACATAATTAAACCACCACTATTTTAATGAATAGTTCTTGAAAAATGTGATCCCAAACCGTAATCAGATATTACTAGTTTATCTATATTATTATTAGTAAACCAGTGTTTAGTTATACACAAAAAATGACAGTTATGTACGTCGATAAAAACTTCAATTTCTTCAATCTTGTTTCGTAAACATTGAACATTTTGATGACTTATTATAAGGCTAGATTCTACTTTTGACGTTTTCCTATTTCTAAAAAAATGCTGTTTTGAGTATTTTCCATGTTTACTGATAACAAAGTTTCTATGTTTAGAAGAGGGCGGCTAATATTGTTTGGTTTCAAGATATTTTTTTCTACATACCTAGTAGGCGGCGTCCATAAATCAGTTGGTAGTGTTTCATTACATATATGAGAAGAATTTTATTGATTTGCTGTGGTAATTATATTGCATATTTTAAACATGATGGCTCTTTTTGCTGCTTTATCAAAATGAACACAATTATTCTTAAAATGATTCATTAATAAAGTGTTTGTATAAAAGTATTTCACATGATTAGAATTTTTATTATGTAATGTTTTAGAAATATTCAAATTATAATCATAAATCAAATAGTTTAATCTATGCTTACTTGTATAAGGGCATCCAAGAAATAAGACATTGATATGTTGAGTAGAATTAATGATATTTGATATAAGTGTGTGTGATAAATGTTCGTTTCGTATGGCATTCATTTCTCCAGCAAATATAATTAAATAATCATTTTCATTTTTGTCAAAGTTGTCTATTCGTTTTTCAAAGATATTAAAAATATGATTTAAAGTTGCGTTAGGTTTTATGAAACTATTTATTTTGTATGTTTTTTTTGGTAAGTACGTGGTTATCAGTTCATTCACTTCTCTGCCACTTTCGTCAGCAAGAATTAAAATTTTTGATATATTTTTAATTTGATTAAGTTCTACATTGCATTGGTCGTTTCTCGGTATGCTAGAATTTATTCTGTTCTGATAATTAAAAATATCTTCTTCTTCTGATACATCATTACGGTTTGAACAGGATTAAAACGTACATTATTACAACCTTTTTATTTTACTGTTGACCATTAATTTGTGTCTGTTATGTTTAAACATGTATCTTACGTTTTTAGTGTAGTATATATTCCACCTCAATTGCCTGTAGATAAGTATGCAGACATAAACTTATTTTGTTGGGTGATTACAACTTACTTTCTGTTACTTGGATAAATGATGACTTAGATATCCGAGAGATTTGTAATGACAATCACCCTGCGCATCAAGTTGCAAACTAAATTGGTTTTGAAATTGTATTTAATGTATCTCATCACCTAACAGTGAAGGTGTGTTTTTAAATTTGTGTTTTACAAGTGACCGTAATATATCTGTGATAGATGCCACTGATGTTTTATTAAATATTAGTCAACACCATAATGTTTATGTGATAGATGTAAAATGTCATACTCGCTTGATAATTTAGTATGTAATAATGTTTTTTTTATGGTTTTACGTTAGCAAACTTTGGTTCAATTAATAATTTTTTGTTTGAGATTGATTGGTCTATACTATTTTTAAACTGTGATGTTGAAGCGTGTGTGGATTTATTTTATTCTGCGTTGCATTACGTTGTCTATTGTTTTGTTTCTAAAAAAATATGGCGTCAAATAAAATTTCTAATTTGGTTTAGCAAAAAACTAATCTTGCTTACCAATCTAAAAAAAATGTACACAAACAATATAAGTCTTCTGGATTATTATCAAAATATACTAAATTCCAATCACTTTGCAGTTCCTGTAAAAATCTAAGTAAACATCTTTACAGTCAATTTATTTTACGTACTAAGAATGACATTCAAACTAATCCAAAACACAAGTAATAATGAAGACGATTTTGTAAATTTAATTGATATTTTTTTTGTTCTGTTTATGATTCAAATACTCATGTTGTACCTATGTATAAATACAACAAACAAATACCTCATAGAAAACTTTCAATCAATTTATTGGATGTTTTTAATGGGATTGAAAGCTTCCTAGGCAACCTTGCCACTAGACCAGATGGAATACTTTTATTACTATTAAAAAATTGCATTTATTCAATTTCAAAGCCATTGTGTTTTCTTTTTAAAGTGTCTTTAAATAAAGGGACGTTTTTTCAAGTGTGGAAACAAAGTTACATCACTTCACTGCATAAAGCTGGACCCAAGGAAAACATTAAAAACTAGGTGTTTGTATCTAATCTGCTATACCTAAATTATTTGATAAAATCATTACTAGTCAAATACAATAGATGTTCAAAAATATCTTATTAAAAGAAGAACATGGTTTTTGTAAGGAGCGATCCACACTGACAAATTTACTCTGCTATGAAAACGACTTGAAAAACGCCTTTTAATTAAAGTTGCAAATTGATTTTATTTACACTGATTTTTCAAAAGCATTTGATCGTGTAAACCATGGTGTTTTGATAGCTAAGATTTATGCACTTGGTTTTCATGACACTGTGGTTTGCTGGTTGACAAGCTATTTAGAAAACCGTACACAGTGTGTAAAAATTAATAACTTTTTGTCTCAAACTAATGCTGCACTATCAGGTGTGCTCAAAAGGTCTCATTGTGGGACAGTACTTTTTCTGTTTTTTATCAATGACCTTTCATGTTGTATTAATTCATTTTTAATTCTTTTTTTTGCAGTCGATTTTAAAATTTATAAAAACATATTATCTCTTGAGGATTGTCATCTTTTACAAATTGACTTAAATTCTATTAATAACTGGTGCGTCAATAATAGTATATTATTTAATGCACAAAAATGTTTTTTGACAAGTTTTGTCCAAAGTCATAGGCATATAACCTACAATTATATCATTGACAATGTACCACCTAAACAAGTAAATCAGATAAAAGATTTAAGTGTAATTTTTGACCAGAAACTTACATTTGTTGATTATATACACTATATGAGAAATTGCGCCACTAAAATGTTGGGTTGTGTTTATAGAATGTCATCCGATCTATCTTCCAATACACTCAAAATACTTTATTGTGCTTTAGAGTATGTTCCATCAGTATGGTGTCCATCCTACAAAGCACACATACATAATATTGAACGTATTCAAAATTAATGTTTTAGACTAATGATTTATATATTTGTAGGAAAACTAAAATTTGATTTCCCTCCACTTTAATCTTCCTTCATTGCAACTTTGGCAAAGAAAGGCATATATTTTCTTTGTGCGTGGACTTGTAATGTTGGAGACTGATTGTGGAAATCTACTAAAATCGTTACCATTTTTTGTTTCCTCAATTGATAGGCGTACTAGACAAGTGCCAATATTTAGAGAGCTTACGCATTCTGCTAATTATGAGTTTAATCATCCACTTAGTAGAATGTGTAGGTATGATATTGATTTTAATCTTTTTTGTTCTAAAAATAACTGTAAAACATAAATGTACCAATTGTAAATAGGATCTGTTATTCTATGTTATGTTCTTGTTTATTGTAGTTTTTTTTTTTAAATTTTAATGTGTAATTATTTTTAATATTAGTATTATTTTTGTATACATATGTTCTTGTTTCTCATTATTTTTTTATATAGTTGTATGATGCAGATGTATATGGTTATGCCGTTAATAAAAAAATATTATTATTGTTATTATCACCGTCCGATGATGGCCTTGTTAAGATTAATACTAGTTACGGTTTTTTTAAATATGTTTGTAATATACTACTAAGTAAATGTGTTTTATTTATTTTATTATTTATTTTTAACATATTTTTGTTTGTTTTATTCAATGTATTTACTTAAGTTGTCTCATAGCTAATTTCTCCAAAGAAATTAAAGCAATATTAAATGCATGTGTAAAATCTTATTTATTTTAGCACAGTCATTGCCATTAACTTAACCAACTAAAAATATAAACATTTAAAAAAAAATGTTTTAAATCAATGATCTGTTCTAAATTCAATGTAATTTCTAAAACAAGTTTTATTGTTTTTTAAGTTGGTTAAAGGTTTAAGCACATCCAGCAACTTTTACAAAAATATATAAACATAACTTTAAAAATGTTTAGCAGATTTATTTTTATTTATATGAATTTTTTAACTAAAATCACATTTATAATTTTTCATAATTTTGTTTAAAAAAACTAATTAAAATACCCGTAAAAAATTATAGGTTAAGTTACTGACTATTATTTCTCAAATAAAACATTATAGTTATGATTACATAACTTCAAACAAGTATCTTGTCTATTTTGAAATAGAATATATTTAAGAAAAACAATATTAATTATTGTCACTTTTTTAATATGTTTTTTTTTATTTTTGATGTTTATTTATAACCATGTTTTAAGTTTTTAACATTGACATAGTTAAATAATTTCACAAAATCTATTGCGTGTCATTTAACACTTGTATTATAAGCATAATTTATTATGTGGTGACAAATTTCATTTAAACTTATAAATATGTCATTTGGATGCATGTTAAATAATAAATTACCCATCACGCCATCATAGTTAAAGTAATATTATGTAACAAAATAATAATACTAAACTGCAAATTCCTTTTATCACTTTATCAGCTCTAAAAACAAGTATGCATACTATGAATACGATGTTATAAATGAATAATAAATACATATAACAAATAACATTTAGAAAACATTTGTTTAAAATAAAATCATTTAAAAAAATAATTATTTATCTAAACGTTGAAAGATTGTCTTGGATATAATATACAGAATTTTTTTTTATTAATCAATAAAAGTTTCTTTTTTTAAGTCACTACTCTATTTTATTTCTGTTGTGTCCTCTAGAAAAATGCTCAAGGCTAACACATTAGTGCGTATTAGTGTATGCCGCTATAGATCTGTCCTCACAAACTAGATATCGACTATCCGCTATCTTCGAGTCCAGAAAACTCTCCCCGACATTTAAAAATTTTAGATATCCGATAGCTTATGCTTATTGTATGCAGCATGTTAGGTAGTCAATCGACTTTGGTTAACATTATTTCTAATTGCATTGCATGCAATTCTTGTTGGTTTGGTGATTATAGATGAGATTTATGTGATTCAAAGACATCAAATACAATTTTAGTATTTAGGTAAAAATTTTGAATTTAAAATTTAAATTTGTAATAATTGTTTAAGAATTGTCTGTGAATATATATTTCTTATTAACTCTTAATAAGTCATGTATGATACACAAACGGTAAAATTCAGTCAGACAAAATTTTGACAAATTATTCATTAATTTAACTTTTACTTGTTTTTAACTTTATCTCTCTTTGCAGAAAAGATTGATTTAAAAAATACTTATGTTGGTTCTTTTGCTAGTTGTAAAAAGCAATTATCAGGCAAAAAGATAAACATGCTAAAAAATTTACAATTTGTCAAAAACAAATCTAATTTAGATCGTGCTTGTCAAGGAATTAATATTCATGTTTAGAAAACCAAATTAGTGTGTTAAAAACACTAATTTGGCCTTAGCTTCGGAAAAACTTACAAAACAATTGTTTAATTTAATTTTTAGTAAATATTAATTAACACAATAAAATATAAATGTATATTTATTATAATTTTTAATAACATTAACAAATAAATTGGTTTTTAAAGTGATAGATTTAATATTATGAGTAATAATAATATAACCATTGATTGTCATATATTAAAAGATATTTGTTCACTATTTACTTTTCTCCATAAGAAGGTGTAGAGTTGACATACCGTTTTTCTTTTCACGCATTCATTACTAATTGAAAAGTGCTGCACATACAATCGAGTAAAATATTATACAAAGAAGTGAACGTAAAAAATAAAATAGCATGTACGGATGGCAAGCAAAAAAAAAATCACTTTAAAATTATGACTTTTTAGAATTTTTGTTTTAACTTTTTGTTGACAAATGTTATTTATCTTTCAGTTATTATCACCGTGTTTCAGACTTTTATGAAACAGCATTTATTTTGCTCTAATTAAAAACTTACATATTGTTGTGGTTTTTTTAATTAGTGTTAATTTTTCTCTGTAGCATTTGTCATTTACATGGTGTACTGTACTTAACAGATCATAATGATTTAAAGCCCTTTTGTTGTAGCAAGAATTATAGCATCAACTAAAAATGAGCAACGAAAACGTGTAACTGCTAGGATTGTTGGTAAAAACCTTTGTGATATTCAAAAGGTGTATCAGCGCTACTTGGATACTGGCCTGATAACTAAAAGATCAAGTTCCGGAAAAAAAAAATCACCACAAATAAAGATAACCATTTTACGATGTCCACAAGTTTGCGGAATCAAACAGCTTCTGCAGTTTAACTACGAAATAGACTCCATAAAGTTAGAGATGTAAATGTTAGTAAATGGACCGTTAAAAGAAAACTTCGGGCTGATTGTCTTGTAGAAAGATAGCTACAGGTCCATCTTTACAACGCCGACATCGTGTTGCGTTTGTTCTAAATTACTTAACATAAAATAATGAAAACTTAAACAGGGTACTCTCAATCAATGGATCAGACAAACATCGGAAAGTTTGGAGAAGACGCGGAAAAAAACCCGCTTTAGTTTGTATTGATGAGCGACTTCAATTTGGCGGTGAGTCAATGACGGTTTGAGCAAAAATTTCTACCAAAGCACGCCCAGTTGGTTTTTATTGAGAATTGTTTCTTGACAGCTTACAGATACATTATGAAATTTCTCAAAAATCATGTTATGCCCTTCATTACAACTATGGGCAAGCGCAGCATTTTTATGCAAAATAATGCTAGACCTCACGTAGCCAGAGTTGTTAGAGATAATCTGGACTAAGTAAAAATTTTGCGGTTTGATTGATATATAATATTGACAAAAATGTGATCCTTAGTTTAATTCAAAGTGTTCCTCGTCAACTTCAAGCAGTCATTAATGCAAGAAGGGGTAATACTCGTTATTAGTGATGAAGTTTTTTTTTCATATTTTTTGTTTCATATTAGTCCTAGGAACAAAACAACAAATTTTGTCTAAACTGTAAATTTGTGATTCTTGCAAAATATGCAATAAAAACAATAAATCTGATTTACGATTCAACATTAAATTATTTTTAATTTAGTATGCAAAACAATTGTACTGTAGTACAATTATTTACAATTTGCTAACAAGATTAAAACAAAAAATTCCAAAACTAAGTAATAATTTTAAAATGACCTCTATTTTTTGCTTGCCAGTATATTTTTGTTGGGTTTAACAGCAAAAAAAAATACTGTAGCTGTTGCACAGCAAGTAATGTAAAGAGATACATTATAGCTAACTTTTTTATTTATAATAAATATAAAATGTAGTAGTGATGGCTGTGCTGTTAGCTCTTGCAATTGTGCGCATTAACAATAATCAAATTAGTTGCAAAAATTATAATAAAGGAAATTTATTCATGTTCCAGCTAGACCTTTGCGCCAATTGATTTATCTTTCATTTAAATAAGGTCCTGGTCTTATAATCTCTTTTAAATCCTTGTTCTCTCTTGAATGTTTCCAGAGGTATAAAAAAACAAGAAATACCTAACATTTTAACTAGAACAAAGCTGGAATAAATTGTAAGGTGGTAATATAAACTAAAAATAAATGTAGATCTAGTTGGTTTATTTATGTATTAATCTAAAACTAATTTTGGTACGTAAAAAACACACGTCAGGCCTACACATACAATTTGAAACTAAGCAATTAATCCTAGATTCTAAAAACAATTATGGGATCTACTTGTGAGTATTCAATGCGGTGATTTTTTTTCTGCCATATGGTCTATTTTTTAGCATATTGATAGATCGCAATTACTTTAAGTTTTTCTTAAGCCTAACACATACTAAGTTGCCATCTTGCCTGACAATAATAAGACTATATTTAAAATGTAACACAGAAGTAAACCTATTTTTTTAGGAGATTAAATGTGTCACCCTGCACGTTAACATACTAATTAAAATTCTCAAACCAATTATTTTTTTAATTGCGTTTTTTTTTAATATAATTATCTAATTTAGTAAAAATTATTTTTTAGTGTCTTAGATTAAAATCATAAGGTCTTTAAAAAGGAAATTGATTTAAAGCAAATAGCTCACTTCTTAGTATACATTCACAACTTAAAGCAGAACTATAACAATGACTATTTTAGAAATACAACTTATAGGACAATAAAACATTTACTAAATTGGCGGTGCAATAAAGTAATACACATAAAGTTTAGACAAGAATTTACAAAATTTACAAAGTATTTTTTAAATTTATTAAACAATCAATACTTTTGGTTTTCTGTATGTTTTATGACAATATAAATTATATTTTCTAAAAGAAAGTTGTAAATGCACAATTTGTGTTCAAAGCTGTAAGACACTTAAAATATCTTTATAGACCAAGACATGTTGTGTCTATGCAACAAAAATCTTAAGCTGCTCAATTTAATTAAAGTAACATTAAAATACTATTAGCCTTTTTTTTATATTATAAATTGGCAAAAAAATTGTCATGGTTAAAAACTGGACTGGACTGGTAATTTAGAATACAATCAGTTAGAAGCATTTGAAAATTTTAACCATGCATGTAAAATACTAACTTTAGCAGAGCATCTGATTTTTAAATAGCAATATATTTTGAAGATCTCATTTGCTTATTATTTGTCAATTGGACTTGCCAGTGCTACTTTTGCTGATTTCATAAGAGCTGTTGTAAGCAATTTAGTTGACATTGACTTAAAACTAAAAAAAGTATTTGATCAATATCCCTACAATCAAAATGATATAGCACAAAGGATGACAACCTAAGTTATATTTTGATTCACCTCACTTTTTAAAATCTTTAAAAAATAGTTTTATAAATCACAAAATTGAAACTTTTGTAAATAGCAAAAGAAGACCTTAGCAAGATATTTCAAAACGTATCTAATTGGCCAAAATAGTACTACAACTAAAGCAATTATTAAAATAACCAAAAGCATTTGCATCCAAATTAATTTTAAAAACATCAAGTAAAACTTGCTGGACAAATTTTTAATCACACCGTTTTAGCTGCTATAAAAACTGTTTTAAATACCAAAGAAATGACAAGTTCTATACCAATAAATACATTAGATTTTATAAAAACAAAAACAAACAATACTTTTTATGTTGATAAGGTTTTATAGGTCTACAAATTAAACAAAAAATTAAATATTAAAAATTACAAACAATGTCAGTTGAAATGCATTGTAAAATTGTTGTCGTTTTACTAATTGATTTTAAAACTGTTGTTTTAAATGTTTATTGTTTTTCAACTAGTGATATCTAAATTTTTAAATGTGGTTTTAAATAAAATTAATGTAAAAACATTTGTGGAGTGCGGTCAATGTAATATTTATACAAACAAAAGAAAGACTCACGTATGCTTTAGTTAAATTCTATATACTAATCAATTTGATATATTTTATGCAAAAACTATTAAAAAAGTAGTTAACAGGTACATATAGAACGGGGCGCTAAAGACCCGACTGTTTTACTAACATCAATATGCTTACCAAACAAAACAAATTTACACACTAACAATAGACTAACTAGTCAGAAAGTACAAAACCACTATTCAATGCACAGAAATAACTTTGGGTGCTTGTCTAGTGAAATGGTTAAAGGTACTGCTTGGGATATGTGGACTGGTAGGTTGTACACACTAATATCAACTATTGGTAGTTAATCATTATATTTATTTATTTAGTTAACACTCAAGTGAGACTGTGAATCTTTAATTAACACTGCTCAATTATTTATACCCGTTCGGCGAGCCACCTCAATGTCAATATTATTTATCTGACATAGAATTGCGATGACCGGCAAGGTGCTTTATCTGATAAATAATAAATGGTTATTATTTAACAAATATATTTTATAAATATACATTATTTTGTATTATATCTAACCCTGAAAGGAAGGGCGGCTATTACGCCATTACACTAGATATTAAGGAGGTATTTGACAAAACTACTTTCAAATTCTATGCAAGAGCAATAGAGAGCTAATAAATAAACCTTCTTGTCAAACAAATAAGTAAACATTATGTTGATAAACTAAACTGTAATTATAACAATATACGGAAAAACAATAGAAGCTTTTAATGTGATGTTTTTTTTTTTAAGGACGTTGTAAGGTGTTGGTTCTCAACAAGTTGCCCATAAAAATTACTTATGCGTAGTAATACTTTTCGGTTTTTTTCTTTGCGCAAATCCTGTTGTTAAAATGTCCTTGTCTAAATTAACTTACATTTGGCTTTAGTTTGAGGTACGCTTGTTTTTGCCTTGCTAATTTTTACGCATTATCTGCGGCACGCATGCTGTCTCCAGCCCCTCTCTTCTTCTAGCTCCTACCTTTGTCTGTTTTTTTTGTCATTTTGTCATTTTGCCTTTTTTTATTTGCACTGGCATCTAATTCTGCATTCTCTTCTTTATTCCATCCGTGTGTTATTTACTCTAGTTATATAATTTGTTTTCAGATGTGCTTTTAGCTTACCAAGGTCTTCGTTTACTTTTTCTTCATTGTATCTCCTTTTCTCTATGAATAGTTGCAGTTTCATTAATTTTATTCTTTTTGGCAGTCCTAGATTTCTAAGTTTTACCTCCAGTAATATCCTTGTATCTCCATCTAAAGTTACTTCTTTATGTTTTCTTGTTGCCAGGTATATTCTGATTAACTGAAAGGTTGCGTTCTCAGTCAACTTTGAGATAGCATATCTACCATTTGGTATTTGTTATTTCTGTTAATCTGCTTTTTTTAATAATTCTTTTTCCCTTCTCCTTATCTCTGCAATTTTGTTTGGTACTGTAGTCTTTGTAAATGTTCTTTTTTTTTTCTTAGTACGCATAATTGTCCTGTCCTTTTTTATTTTTTTCTTTCTGATCCTTTTCTTTGTTTTTTTTGTTCTTCTCTCATCTATTTCCTTTATTTTCTATTGTTTTTAGTTTGAGTGTTTGTTTCTATTGTTTGTTTTTCTACATTCTTCTATTGTCAAACTCTTTTTTAATATACTTAAAAAGATTCTTAGCGCCCTTTATTTATTTATTTTTTAAGCATTTGTTAATGATTGTTGTGTTTTGCGTTATCGTGTGTTTCTTCCTGACAAAATAGACACTTTTCTTCTTCTTTCAATTTTTTAAATTTTTGCAAGAATTTTTTAAATGCTCCTTGCCCGGTCAGTATTTGTGTTGTATAACAGCACGTCTTGGGTTTCTTCTCTACCCATTATTTTATCTCCGGAACTAGTTTTCTTGTTTATTTCTTCTTTTCTCCTCTACTTCATTGCCTCTGCCATCTTTCCACAGTCTCTTTACATTTTTTTAAATTTCTATTTTTTTCTCCACCATCATGTCCGCAGGAGGAGTTGCCGCAATTTCCTCTACTGCTTCTTGTGACACTGTTCTGTAAGTTCTACTAATCCTTAGCAAGCTTACTCTCGTAGCTCCTCTTCCGTTTTTTTATTTTTGTTTTTGTTTTTATTTCTTTTTTCCATATTTCTGCGGTATACAGCAATTTGCTTCATGCTGCCGTTGCTATTAGCCTTTTGCTTTCTTTTCCTGGACCTACGTTGTTTGGCATAAGTTTACCAAGTTTTTTCTCTAATTTTTTTGTTTCTATGACCGCTTTTTTTATTAGTCCATTCTTTTGCTTTGAGTGTCACAACGAGGTGTTTAGTTTTTTTTTATGGTTATCACTTAATCTCCACCTACTATTGCTATGTTGTCTGCAAATGCTGTTATTGACAAGCCTTCCGGCACCTTCATTCGAAGTAACTTGAAACAGACTAGGTTCCACAGTTTTGTTCCCAATACTGCGGTACCCCTTTGGTAAGTTTTAATTTTCTCTTCTTGGTCACTAGGTTTCTGTTCTGTAAGTAGCTCCATATAATTTTAATCGATTTTCTGTTCAGTTTTTTTTCTTTGCCGCCTCTATGATTGCTTCCTATGTCACGCTATTAAACGCGTTCTGAATGTCCAACGTTATCATTACACAGTGTTGGCTTTTCTTCCGCTTTCCGCTGTTTGTTTCTTTTGTTATTGCATTTACTTTTTCTATAGCTCCGAAGGTAGTTTTTCTTTTGGTAAATGCGTATTGTTCATTTTCCAATCCTTCTTTTTCTTCTTTTTCTTCATTTTCTTCATTTTTTTCATTTTCTTCATTTTCTTCATTTTCTTCATTTTCTTCATTTTCTTCATTTTCTTCATTTTCTTCATTATCTTCATTTTCTTCATTTTCTTCATTTTCTTCAATTTTCTTCATTTTCTTCATTTTCTTCTTTTTCTTCTATTTCTTCTATTTTTTGTTTTATTTTCTGTACAATAACTTTCTTCGTTATTTTAGCCAGTGTGTTGAATAAGCATATTGATCTGTATGACGCTGCTTTTCTTACTTTTTTTCTTTCTCAATCAGTACTAGGGTGGCGTCTTTCCTACATTCTGGGAAAGTTCTTTTTTTTAGGCATCTGTTAATTATTTGAGTTATTTTTACCTCGTTTTCGTCTAGAGCTGCTTTAAAAATCTCTGTTGTTATTTTGTCCGGACCTGGTGCTTTGTTGTTAGGTAATTCTTTTATGGTCTCTATTATCTTTTCCACTGTTGCTTTAACTGTTTCTTCTTCTTTTTTCGTTTCTGGTTCTTTTACTGGTTTTCCTTTGGAAAATAGTTTTTTAATTATTCTATTTGTTTGTCTTCTTTTAAGTAGATTCTATTTGTTCTTCTACCCAATTTGTCCATCACTATTTTGTACGGTTTTCCCCGTCTATAGATTCTATCATTTTTATCTATCATCTTTTTCGGCTATCCCTAATTGCTTTTTTAAAGATTTTTTTGTCGTTTTTCATTTCTTCTTTTATTTCCTCTGAGTTTTCTCTTCTTCTTCTCTGCTTTTTTTATTTTTCTGTTTTCTTAAACTGCTTTCTAATTCATCTGTCTACTCTCGATAGTATTCTTGACCGCAGTTTGGGCTGATATAATAGCTAAAATTGCTGCATCTGTTCCTTTGTCTCTTATCCACTTACCATTTAGTTTGTTTTTATTAGGTTTACTCACTAGCACTAGGTCTATTTCCTTTCTCTCCGCTGTTGCTATTAGTAAATCGTGAGCCTCTCTTTCTCTCCCTATATATGTTTGTATAAACTTATACATTATGTGATACAATTTCTTCCTTGTACTCTCTCCAGTTATCTGGGTTGTTGTCTTCTATATTCTTCTTTGTTTTTCTTATTTATTTGTAGCTGAATGTTTTGCATTCAATACAGTATTCTTTGTTTCTGCATTCGGCAACCTGGTGTCTCTCCTTTCCGCATTTTATACATAGCAAAGACCTGTCTTCCCTATTACATTCTGCCGCTGCATGTCTTTTCCTCCTGCGTATAACATTTTCTATCATTTGCTTTAATTTTCTCTACTCTGCATCTTATAAGTTCTATGTTTATTTTTTCTTCTTCCATTATTTGTTCCGCTATTTTTTGTCCATATTGACTATAGCGGTTCGTTTTTCTCTATATCCTTTCTTTAAAGATATTATTGTACTCCCTTTTGTGTTCACTTTGTCTATAATTTCTTTCAATATTTCTTCTCTGTTACTTTTTGGGTATAATATTTGATCATTATCAGTTTTGTTTTTTTGTTGATGGCTTTTTTTACAGTGCAGCTTTCTATTTTATTTTTAGTTTTTTCCATTTCTTTCTCTGTCTCATTACCTTTCGTAATTAGTAACAACTCCCTTTTCTTTGTTTCTCTCACCTCTTGAACTTCGATTTTCTGTATAATAATGTGTACCTTTAGTGTGATACTTGGTCATAGACAATTCACTACAGATACTCAAGGACATAAACATTTTTGCACAACACGGAAAGTTTGGAGCGTACGGCTAAACAATTAGTCAAAGTTTATAGATTAGCATATCTGTTAATAAAAGAGACAATAATAACAACGTCCAAATTAACCTTGGAAATACTACTATTGTTACTACTTAACCAGATGGTTATAGCAGAAGCAAGACAAACAGCATACAAACTACAAATAAATAAACCTTAAGACTCACAGATCTAACACAACAAATGTGTTGCATGTAAAAGAAATTCTAATAATGAGGTTGGGCCCCATAAAAAAACAATGCATCAATAAAAATTTAGTGTAATAATACTACAGGAACCGTATTCACAGATAGGGCCAAGGAACAAAAGTGCGCCAAAACTGGAATCTACAAAAACAAGTACCAGATAAAACAATTTTTGCAATCCAATCAAAGGTGATTGACATTAAAAAAGGACTAAAACCAGATTGATTAATAATTATTATGTCAAAGAGTCAAGCAATTGTCAGTAATATAACTTGCATAAACAATCTGCAAACAGTAGCTACAATCTGCAAAGTTTGCTTAGTATAGATACCAAAGGACCACGGGATAAAACAAAATTTTATGGCATGTTAAAGAAGAAGCAACGGAAACATTTATATAACCAAAATTTGTTTTCAAAGTTCCATAAAAACTGTAAAATAAAAATTCTGCAGCAGACTTGAAGCATAATGGAAGAGCTGTAACGGATTGACACATTAAAAAACATTATTAACAGAACTATCGCATAATATCAAAACCGCAGTAACACAAATGAGTTGTGTTAAATGCACATAATTGCAAAGCTAATAACTGGACACTGTAGTAAACATTTGTTTAAAATGGGAATAGGAATAGAGCTTTTAATTAAGTGTATAAAAAATATAAGATTTTAATACAATTGCTGAGTGAATGCAAAGTTTATAAACAGCAACCAGTAGCCATCTTTGGCAGACACAACCTAACCGAAACAAAGTTAAAAGTAACTCATTTCCAAAAGATGCTAAACTTTATCAAAGAGGCAAAGCTGCTAATAGTGTAAAACATCAAAGATGTACAATATGTTTAATAATAATTTGACACTACTATACTATATTTTTGTTGTTGTTAACAAACTTTTACTTATTATTTATTTATTTATTTATTCATTTATTAACTGATCAATATTTAATACAAAAATATAATTACAATTTAAAATACACATACAAAATAATATCTTAAATTAGTATATACATAGCCACACACACCTTCTCTCACATACATCTACATACATCCTCACAAAATCAATATATTTACATATATACCGGCAGTTGTAATCATTTACTAAGTAAATCTAGTCTGCTAATGGCTAATTTAATAGTATAAATAAGGAGCCAAAGATTGAAATGTTAATATTGTGCGAGAAATTATTAAGCGTACGCATAATTCTAGATATAGGTTAGGTTTGGTAAGTATAACCAGTTACGGTTTTAAGGGTAATGGGGTAATTACCTCTCCTAGGATTTTTTTGTTTATCAATTTTTATTGTAAAAAATTACCGATAATCCATATTCCAAACAAATAACATAACCGGTAAATTTTTCCAGTTAGAAAAGATCCTTTTTATGTTGTTTGTTTGTTGTACTTACAAAATATAATATATATTTATCTTTTTTTTTTTAATTACACCCCCCTAGACTAGTTGGCTGAAAACGCCCTTGGGTATAACTAGACTAGAATAGAATAAAAAATACATACAAATGATAAAAAAAAAAAAACAATAAAGTTGACATTAATACTAAGTCTGTTTAATAAAATAGAACAGTTAATTTTGCCATTTATTTAAATGTGTAAAAAAGATAAATTGTTTATTATTTTACGGTACTAAAACCTTTGTTATATGCAAACTATTTAAATAGCTTTTATTTTGCACTATATTTAACTTTAACTAATTAAAATTGGGCAACATAATGCACAGTATAATGTTTTCATGGTGTTTTTTTTAAATGATTTTGTATTACGGAAATATAACGTTTTAATAAACTTTGCAATAGTGATTGTGAAAAAAATTAATTTTGTCAAAAAACATTCATAAATCTTTTACTACATCCAATTAATCAAATTTGCTAGTGCCAAAAGTATATGCTTTTATTGACAAAATAAATTATTGATGTTGCACCATTTATTAAAGCATAAACAAAAGTGGACTCCAATGAAAATTTTGTGGTAAGAATGCACACATACACATTTTGTAGTATAGTTATTTAATTTTACCCGTTGGCATTGATCTAATTTATAATATTATTATTAAAACTTTGAAAAAGAAGTTTTGAAATTAAAATGTAATTTATTTTGTTATTTTTTTAGAGAAATTAGTAAATACAACCTATAACCCACTCTCTAAACCATCAATAAGGTAAGACTGATAAGTTACCAGATAAGTGATGGTAGGTTGTCTTTCAAAAAAAACTATGTTAATTTATAATGATTTAATTAGAAAGAAAAACAAAGTGTTTTGAAATTTATTGTTCCATTATTTTAGAGATTTTCAATTGAATTGCCACACCTTTCTGAAATAACTACATTTCTATATTTTAGGAAATACTTTATGTTTGATGGAAAAATTATACAGAATAAAATTTACACCGTATTATATTTTGTTTAATTTTTTTAACTTAAACTAAGAACATACATTTTAAAAATATATTTGAAATTCCATTTTGCTTAACAGTTGCTTTGTTTTTTAAGACATTGCAGAAAGGCAATAAATAAATAAATGTAGTGGCACTTGACAATTGCCAATGGTTTACTACTTGGGAGTATTGTAAGGCTCCAATTTCTTTGGATATACTTCCAGTTAATTTCTTTTTCCCTAATACACTCCGCTACACGCTAAAACGGGGTGATAGTTTTAATGAACGGAATAAGAAAAGCAAACTAATTTTCAAGCATATAATTATAATTAAAACAAATAAAATAAATATGCAATAACTACTAACATAAATTAAAAAACAAAACTATTAATACAAAAAAAAATTGAGTCTAGTTAGAGGTCGGCGTTTTAAATTTTTTTAAAGCCCGGCCCGGCCCAGGCCCAAAACCCAACCACAAACTCGGCCCAAAATTTAGGCCCAAAACCCGGCCCAACCTAAAGCCCAGCCCGGTACAACCCGGCCCGGCCCAAAGCCCAGCCCGGAACAAAAACATTATTAAAACATTAGACATTAATTAACTTAACTTATTGAAAATATCGAAAAATTGACATATTAACTTTTGCGTGAATGCTCTTCATATTTTTAATTTAAATAAATAAACAAAGTGTAATTGTTTTTATACTAAAAAGCCGCTGGATTGTGTGTATTAAATTAAATTGAGTTTTATCTTATTTTTAAATAATAATGTATAGTGTAAAATTTGAGTATTAATAACGTATATACTAAATAATTACATAAAATACGTTTATTATCTGGCTTGCTTTAAATCCTGACCCAAAGCCCGGCCGGAAATGCAAAAGCCCAACCTGGACCGGCCCAAAATACAAAAGCTTGGCCAGGCCCAAAGCTCAGCCCAAAATACAAAAGCCCGGCCCGGTCCGAGGCCCAGCCCAAAATACAAAAGCCCGGCCCGGCCCAAAGCCCGATCCGGCCCAAAATGCAAAGCCTGGCCCGGCCCAAAGCCCGACCTGGTCTAAAATGCAAAGCCCGGCCCGGCCCAAAACCCGGACGGGCCGGGCCGTGCCGGGCTTTGGGCCAGGCTATTCTTTAAACAATGGTTCAATTTTGGCAGTACAATATATAGATAAATAATATACAAGATATTCAAAAAAGAATGTAAAATATTTAAGAAGATGGTAGTACAAACCTCAACAAACAAAAAAATCTTAACAAACATGGATTGTCATAGCAACGGTTTCGGAAATATGGAATATTATTTATTTTTATTATTCTTTTTCCCTTAATTTTTTATTTTGCAAAAAAATTGTAAAATATTTAAAGGAGTAGTAGTACAAACCACAACAATCCAAAAAATCATAAAAAAACATAAGTTGTCATAGCAACGGTTTCGGAAATATAGAACATTATTTATTTTTATTATTATTATTATTTTTTTTTATTTTGCATAAACGTGCATTTTTTTTATCATAGTTAGCTGATGTTTTGTGAAATAAACATTCAGTATTTGACAATTGTTGTTAGTACACAAGTTTGCAATACTATGACTAATTACTCTAATACAGAACTAGCGGACATGCATTTCATGTATGGTCGTGTTACCAAATTGCGACATTTTTATGTAGAAACTGATTTAAATTGCCAGATTCCTTTACATTGAATGTTTAGAAAAATTCACCAGAGATAGAGAGATACCGGTTCACTTCAAAAAAAGTGCTATCTTTTTGGCAGACCAAGGTCGGTATCTACTCCTAGAACAGATCAAGAAATTATAGCACAAACAGAGCATAATCCAGAGACGAGTGTGCAGACATAATTAAACTGTTTGTGTAATATTATGTTGTAAAACTCATAAAAATAATAATATTGTACAAACCCATTGGTTTTCCCAATCTCCATTCAAAAGTGCTGGAGCAAAACTTTTTGCAGTGTTCATACTACCGCCAGTGAATGGGCCCTGTAATTTATATAAAATTAACTACCAATAATAACGTTAAATCGAATTAATTAATCACAATATGTTTCAATTGCTTTTTTAATATGATACACACATTATTCAATTAGAACGTAATTGCCGGCATCCTGAATGTCGCGTGCTAACGTTGCTGTTTTCACATTAGCTAATTATATTTGAAATGTATCTTGTCGAATGTTTAAACATTATATTGTGCTACATTTAGTATTATTTAATATTATAGACAAATTAATTTTATTAGATTATCATTACGCATTGAACAGTGTATTGATATTTAATATAATGATGATGCATTTAAATGTATGATTTTGTATTATTATTATTAAAAAAAACTGAATTTGGCATTTTTATACTGTATTGACGTTGCCCAAGCTGGTTGAAGCAGGTCAAAAAGTGTTATTATTATTAATTGGATACATATTTTATTTTTATTGAAATATTATAAATTAAAAATATCTTACGGCAGCCATTGCAATCGCAGCAATCGCAGCAATTGCAAAACGAAAACGCAATGGAACGGAATCTTGTTTCTGTGCGTTCCTGTTATCCCAAATACCACAACAAATTAATATCAGTAATGCTGTTATTATTGTTTCCAATCCCAATGCCTAAAAAATATTCGCATTATATAAATCATTATTTTAAAAACAAAGCTGCAATGTACATAATTAAAAATCTATATCGTCAACATAAACTGATCTAATTAAGTTACCATAAAATGTAAATAACAAAATCATCGACTTTTTTTATAGTATTTAACATTAACTAATAATATTAATGAATTTTTTAATGCTGATCTTGAACAATTTAATTACAATAATTTGATTAAAAATAAAAATATCATACATTTTAAAGTATTGCTTACCTGCATTGTTGTAATTTTAGGATGTGGCATCGTAGTACATAAACCTAACTTAGTGGTTGTAGTATTTGTAACAGTATTTTCAATTACTTGTTTAACATAATCTTCAGGTATTAATAGCTACAAAATAAAAATATTTGAAATGTTATACAACATTGTTTTTATTTAATTATTTTCAAACACCCTAAACCAAAAATTGCACCTGCAAATTGACCCACTAGATATGCAGACACTGCAGATTTGTCAACTATTCCAAAAATTACAGTTGCTAATGTCACGGCAGGATTTAAATGTGCTCCAGATATATGATATACCTAGAAAAATAAATTTAATAAGTTATTTAAAAGTTAAACTAAATTATAGTTTATGATTGATTTATTATAGCACAGGTATTTTTATGTATCAATTATATAAGTTATTGTGTTTGATTGGAAATATATACATTCCAGATACACCAATTATACTACAGGTGATTTCAGTTTTCCAAGAAAAACGTTTCACCTTGAAGCATTGTTTTAATGATGTTATTTCCAATTGAGTATTTAATTACAATATTCGGAATAAATCTCTTTTCTTAAGAGAGGTAGAGATAGTTTTAATAATACGGAGTTAAAAAACTACATTATAGTAGTAATTTACTAATCATTGCAATTAATAGCAAAACTAACTATAAAATTTACTATAAAATAACAAATCAATATAATTTATATTGCGGACTAAATAAAAACAATCTAAATTCATCATAAATTTCAACAATAATATTTGTATCATTTATGCTATTAAAATTAAATAAAGTAGTTTTACAGAGATATAAATATACAATACATCAATTTAATTCACATTTTTGGTAAGTTTATTATCGATTAGTTTGTTTAATCAAATTTATTTTTTTTTCAATACTGTAACATATACAGGATGTCTAAAAGTGACGCCCATGCTTTTGAAATCCGATTCAGTAAGCTCAAAGAAATTAAGAGAAAATGTACCTATGTGCGTTCACATTAAACGTTTTTGTTTTGTGAAAAATAGTCTCAACGCTATGATCTTCACTATTATAGTTATTCTCAAATTTGTAATCACTATAAAAATAAACAATTAATAAACTTTGTACATAAATTTGACATTAATTTGTTATAGAATAGCAGAGTAGCGATATTCATACGTTATGTTTTAGTGTAGGCTATGCGGCAGCGTCAAAAACTGCGGCTTAAATCACGGAAAAACACGTATGTTGCTACCTATCTAAATCTAATAGCAATGTTGTTTGTCTCAATAATAACATTGTAAACACAAATTTGTTTAGTATGAGATAAAGTAGAAGTTAACATGTTTTCGTTAAAACTTGATTTCATTAGTATATTTTTATAAATATCTTAACCTAATGTTGATAAAAACTAAATTACTCACCAGTTAATTAAAATATATAATTTTATTTCTAATTAATACAAATTTGTCAGCCAAAATACATCAAATGTTAACAATTTTTCAGATTGAAATTATCCAGTTTGTTTTATTAGAAAAAACCATTTTTAAGATAAAGACATAGTTTTAAACATTTTTCACCTATCTTTGTACTATATATAAACAAATCTGCAATTAAAAATTAAAATATAAAACAAAATTTAAATAATTGTAGTGCTTTGAATTTGATCAATTATGTATTAAATCAAGAAATACATCAACAAAAGATTGAATAAATGAACAATCATTTTATGAAAACATCATTCACAAATTTATACATTATTTATACAAGACTTAATCTTGTGTTTTTTTTCATTCACAAACTGCAACGGCAATCAAAATTAAAACCATATCAGCTGTAATTACGGGAAGACTGTCCATAAGGCGGTGTGTTATTGCCTCAACTGATGTCTGGTCATAGACGGTCTACTATAATTACTTAATAACATAAACAGCTTTGCAAGAAAGGAATCTGTCAGTAAACCTAAGCAAAACGGCAATCGTCCCTTTTACAAAACGACAAAATACCATAGACTAAAAAATGTAAAGTACCTAAAACGATTGATACTAAACTAACCTTTCTAGATGTGGTTACAAAGACTACAATAGTCGGACAAAAATAGAAACTAACACCTGATACAAGGTGGAACAAAGTAATATCATAACGTGCTGCCATTTTGTTAGAAATTTAAAAAAATGAGCTTTGTATTCACGGAAAGTTTATTTGAAAGTGTAAAATTGATGATAGTAAGTTGAAAAAATGATTTTAAATTGTTGCTCGCAAAATATCTGGCTCCAAATTGGAGATTTCTTTTTGTTAGCTTTCAAGACTTGCAAAGTTTGTAATTTGTTGTAATAAATTTGAGATTTTAAAAAACCTTAATGTAAGAAGTTTGTTGCCATCAGATTTAGCAATCTGGCTGGCCAGTTTAAACCACCAAAGCAAAAAAAAATCGCACAGCTTGGAAATTGATGTTTCAAAATCTTTATAGTTGGCCAAGTTGTGTAAGTGGTTGCACTGTCCTGCTGAAACTAACATTGCTCAAGACCCAATTCAGCAACTTGCAAAAAAAAACTCATTTAACATCTGTCCTTAAAAAAACATTTTTAATAAAATAAAAACATTTTAAAAATTGACAGCTGAGGTAGAAAATGGTGCTATTTTTGATTTTAAAACCCTTCACGAGCAGCTGCTCTATCCATCCCATGTACAACAAATACAAGTCTTAAATTTAACTGATCATCAGGCACGTTAAGTTTTTTGTCGTTGGTTTCTACGTAAAGATGCTGAAAACTCGCAGTTTCTTACCAAAATTATTTTTACGGATAAAGCCGGATTCACACAAGATGGAATTGTTAATTTTCCAAATGCACATTGTTGAGCCGAGAAAAATCCCCATGCTGTAATTAAATGTGAACATCAAACACGTTTATGATCTTTTGGATGACATTCTTTTGGCCCACAGACAACAAATAAGTTTCCCGCATAATGATGCGTTCGAGAGCATTTAGACCAAACTTTTCCACATAGGTAAGTAGGAAGAGTCGGCCCAGTTTTATGAACAGCAAGATCGCCTGATTTAAATCCTACTTCTGTAAATAACTTTGAGGAGTTGCAGTTAAAAATTAATAAAAAGTGCCAAGAAATCCGATCTAATGAGGAGGTTTTTGAAAGAGTACAAATGCCCATCAGACAATAATGTTGTGCTTGTTTAAAAATAGAGAGAGGGCACTTCGAACATTTTCTATATTTCTGTTTTTTGTAAAAATATATAAAAATAAATAATCTCCAAAATCGTTGCTATAACAACCAATGTTTATTAAAACTTTTTTGTTTGTTGTGGTTTGAACTACCACCCCATAAATATTTTACATGCTTTTTTGAGCTTCCTGTATATAATATATCTATTGCCCGGTTTCACCAACGCCTAATAAATTGTCAAATAACTATTCGTCGAATAAAATTTATTCATCAAATAAGTCATTTTACGTTTCACCAAGGTATCTCAGAGATTAAATAACTATTCCGTGATTTTTATCAAGTTGGTAATATAGTAGACAGAAAATTCGCCAAATAAGTTCAAATGAACCAGTATTTATGCATGCATAACTTCGAATTATTAGTGAAGTAAGAATATATCAACACAAAATTAAAAATATTTGTTGCTATGATCGTATTACACTGGCGGTATATAATTTCAGATAAATGCACAAATTGTTATCAATTTTATTTTAGATTGAAATTTTATGTAAATTTTTTATTTTTATTTATAATTGCACATGTGAGAATAGAATTTATAATATAAACCCAACTATTTTGTTAAACTGCTAATGAGTACATTTTTTGCGTAAATATACAGAAAAACTTAAATATGTTCTTAAAATTACAATCTTCAATAAAATTGATCATCTACTGTGAATTTTACATACTTTTAAATGAGATTGTTCCGCAGATTTTGAGAATCAAAATGGTAATTATTTCCAATAGTGCGTAGATTTTTTGTTTAATCAAAAACAATGTTTAAAATCAACATTAACAAATGAATTGAACATGACATTCATTATTTGAAATATATAAATGTCACACCTAGATGTTTTGAGGTTATTTGTCGAGTTATTCGATGCATTTTGGCCGGATAGTTTATTAGGAGATTTATTCGACGAATAACGCTATTTAACGTTGGTGAAACGTTTATTGGGCGAATAAGGCATTTATTTGATGAATAAATTTTATTAGACGTTGGTGAAACCGGGCATTAATTGTGTACTGGCGTCTACAAAGAAGAATGCCGTTTTGTATTCATAATATTTTTGTATTAATAGCTTAGGACCTCCTAAAGACAATTATTTCTAGTGTGCATGCACACGCATTATATCGTATGTATAAGGAAATAAGAACATAGTTAGATTTGAATTTAAATTAAGTAACTTAATAATGAGAATTAAACTTGGCATCCTCCCAATTAGTTTAGATTTAAACGTCACTTATATACAGGTTAGGGCCGCTTTTACAATTTCCAGTTAAAGCATAGTTAGGGTTTGGAGGGGAATAAACCGGGGTTAACTTACCCGGTGCTCTAAGCAGTAGTTATACCTAGTATAACGCACATAACCTCTTAAGCGCCGCACATATCATATTTGAAAAAATAAATAAGAAAAAAGTAGGATTTGTTGCTTCAGTTTTTGTCTTTTTGTTGTCACTATCATTTAAACACATTTGCGTTATAGAGGAGACAATCTAAATTTGCTTATAATTGGCACAATTGACGTTTCAATAGGTTATCCTAGTGAATAAACTAACTTAGCATTTGTAAAATGCATTTCGTGTTATACCAGGTATAACTGTAGATTAGTTTATCCGACGATTGTAAAAGCGGCCCTTAGTGTCTAATGAAAACAAATAAAAATTTCAATTTGTGAAAAAAAGATTAATTAACAACAATCAGTGTAGACAGTTTAGCAAGTACTCAAATATATGTTTAATATTACAATCCAATCTCAGTACATTGTTGCTGTTATTAATTAAAATTATTAAAATTAATTATGTACTTGTATTTTAGGTTAAGAAAAATTAAGCAGTTGCACAGAAACTACAACAAAAGATATTCATTCAAGAATAAAGATACTGCTGACTTGTACAAGGAAATTAATTTAATATGTTTTTACAAGTTTGCAGTAAATCTTTTTTTGTGCATGGCAATTATCTATGTAATAGATTGAATTAAAACGTAATTCTACTTTGTAATGTACGCTATAATCTATCAAAAGTTTGTTTAAAAACAGGGACATTTAACAATAAAGCGTATTCTATATATTTGAGTTTCAAAGAAAAGCTCTTAAAGTCTTGTTACGTTCTGAAATAATTTAAGAATCTGAAACAGAAAGATATATTTATTTGGTTTGAATATAT
The DNA here is from genome assembly GCA_963932245.1 of Tachinus rufipes. NCBI lineage: Eukaryota > Metazoa > Arthropoda > Insecta > Coleoptera > Staphylinidae > Tachinus > Tachinus rufipes. The sequence continues at coordinate 56,897,580 of OZ010741.1, read as the reverse complement.
TAAATTGCAACTTATCTTGTTTTATCATAGGCATCATATTAGTCGAAATGTACATCGGGTTGCTTCATTAAAATATTGAAAAATGGATCAATGGATTCCTATAGATACACACATATATAAATATTTTTATATTGTTTAAGCTAATTTTGTTAATTAATTGTGATGTGGAATTACTTGTGTGATAGGGCAGGAATGTGAGGAAGTTGTGAGAGACTTGTTGGCCCAGGCAACTAACTACAATTTAACTAAATGCTACTTACGGTTACGATGTTTGGTCTTCCTCGACAAATTATTCACTGCCATACTGTATCCTGTTATTTATATTAGATTTGATTATCCATTTGTTTATCAACCTTATATCCATTTGTTTATCCATTTGTATATCCATACCATCATCTTTGTTGCTCATCTCAACTGTTTGTTTTGATTTGATTTTCATTAACCAAAAATGTTTCCCTGTCAAATATAATTTAATTATAGTAAATTAAAATTATTTCATTTATAATTGCTAGCAATATGCTGTTTCTATTCAATTAACAACTGTTAATATTACTTACCAATAATTACTTAATTTATCCTTTTTTTTTAACTCACGTCACTTATAGCTGTCACTTTGCACTTCATTCATAATTGATTCATTCATCTGGCACCAACGTGAACATCGTTCGGTAAGGTTCGTTTACATTCAAACTTACTAGTTAGTTTTAAATTATATTGATGATCCCTTTAATTAATTCCTTTTGTTTTTATTATCATTATTACTTTTCCATTTATATTTCCCTTGTTTTCTTCTACCTTCCTTTTTAATTTTACTTGGTTGGCAAAGTAGTACATGCGCACTGGAAAGGACTTCTTCAGGAGGATCTGCCTTGGGCTGACGGTGAACAGCATATCGGCTGGACGTTTGTTATAACGGATTTTTTTTTGGGTGTTTGATGTTTTATTCTCACATACACGAGTTTTCACGGATGAGCAAATCAACCCCATTCACTGCTAAATTAAATTCTTTTCGAGGTGCGTGTGCTAATTGCCAGGTAAGTCCAGTTTGTTATTCCTTTCTTTCATTTGTTATCCTTGTCTTTTTTTCATTTATATTTCAGGTCTTAGACCCCGATTATAGTTACACTGAACAAACTTACTTTGCCATTAAACAATTTTATAAATGTAATAGCAATAATTTGTTGTTGTTTATGCACAATACGTGCAAGAAATTAAATTCTAAATCCAGTTACTGGATGCAAATAATTAACCAGCACGCTGCCCTTAAATTTGTGATTGACGACGAGAGGACCACGTGTGATATCAGAACCCGAAATACTTTTTCTAATTTTGCTAATTATTATCCGTTATTTGTAAATTGTAAATTCTATTCATATATATATTGTTTGAATTGCAATTACTATTTTTGTAGTTTCATAAGTGTGAAAGTTGAATGCGTGACAAGTGAATATTACTATTATTATTATTTTTGTTTATCTTATTATAATTGCATTTACGCTCTGTGTTCCTTTTTTTTTTGCTGACGCATTTGTTTTACGAATTAGTTGGATTCAACTATATGTTTTGGTTGGTTATAATAATTATATTTGTTTGGGAAATTAAGTTTGTTTTACATTGTTCTACTTGTTCCCTTACATCCCTTCCCCATAGCTATTTATTGCTTTTTGCTATCCCGTCAAGGAAGAAGGAAGACCAATCACGTGACAAAGCAATTGGAGCCCAAGTAAATATCAGCATAGAATTTTGGATCACGGGTGAGTCGATTTATAGCTTCTGTATATTTCTGTCAAATCACACAATCAATAAGTTACTGACCAATAATTATATATGTGTACACCCCTCCCTATCTCCATTGAGTAATGCCGGATGGACTAACAATCCATTACATCTAAAGTTTGTAGCAGTCTTAACAGGTCTAAAACGTATAGTAAACACCAGTACAAGCAACTAAATACATTATAAATGTGCCATGTTTATATATTTTTAAATGTTTAAAAGACATTAAAAACATAATAGTTTTTTGATTCTCTATTTTGTCTTTAAGAAATCCAAATAATATTCAGGGTTGGGTAAATGTATGAAAACACCCATTTGACTACATTTAAAATTTATTTCAAAAATTACCTTAAGGGCACGATTGACGCGCAAAAATCAAGCAAAATCATATTTGCTTGACATGTGCTGGCTCCTGATGGTAAATAGCTGAAATAAGATTGTACGCACATATGACATCATCATTCCGAGTATAGCAAGCAGCGTCGCTGATCACATACTTATTTATAGACTTATCACCCCGTTCCACACCCTAGTACAAAAACAATTTGTATGTTTAGAAAATAATTTCTGAAATTACGTATACGCGTAAAATATTTATTATTATTGAACATTTATTATTGTAATGTTGTTTTTCAGATATGCATACATATATTATATTATTACTTTCCACATTTATTCATGTTTTTATAATTAAATATATTATGTATATTTCTTTTAAAATATTTTATTAAATTAATTTATGTAAGTATTGAAACAGTGTCAAATAAAAATTGCAGTTTTTCAATTAAGTTATTTTTGATTACTACATAAACGAAAGTTTATTGATCAAAAAACTCTAGAAATTGCAATTTTTTTAATATTTGCAAGTATCTATTGTGTTTTTAGATGAAAGAAAATTATACTAAAGCTTATTGTAACATAATAATATGATATTTTATGAATTAAAAAATAATATTGGGAATATTAGGACGTTTAATCTATTTTCTTGTTAGTGTATGTTAATGTTTTAGCAATTTTATATATAGAATGTTATTTTATTTGTTGTATTGAAATGTTTATATTTTTGTATATGGGCAATTCCATTTCAAACGGACCAGAGCAGGGGTGTGCATTGAGAAATTTGCTTATTAGTAGTCTTTTGGTCGGTCCATGAAGGTATAAAACCTTAAAAAAAATTCTACAATTTTTTTTAGTTTTTTTTTGTCGTTTTTTAACTTAATCGCATTTAATGTTTAAAAATCAAAAATTTAACTCAAAAAAAAATAAATTTACTAATGAATTAAATTAGAATTTTTTTGTAGAATCTAAATCTGGAGTCATTTTAAGTCTATACTCTGTCTTAAAACCGCAAAAGCTATAAAACCATGTTTTTGTTATCAGTGGGCTGAACAAAAAGGGGCATTTAAAAATAAATTAACCGCCAAAGTTAACGTATTTTGATGTAAATTTATTGGAAAATATAAATTTGTTTTGTGTATTTGGGTTTTAAAGGTTTCAAAATTCTACATAGAAAATAGTCAGTGTCGTCCTTATCTGGCGTAGAAAAACCCATCTAGAAAACAAAAATTGTTCAACATTTACTTAAATTTTTTTTTTAATTTTCTTTAAGATTATTTGGATTATATGTTTTTAAGCTTAGACATTTTTTGTCGCTTAAGTCAATTTTGGGTCATTTTTGTTTAATAGTTTTTGCGCTTGCGGCACAAATTTAGACTTGATCTATCGGCGCCAAAATTTAAGAATATTATTATTTTTGGCATTTAAACTTGATAACTTGATAAAATTTGATAAAAAAAATTTAAACGACACCTTAGTGTGTTTAGAATATTTTTTGTAAATATAAAAAAATAATTAACTTTTAACGCATTTTTTGTCTAACATTTCTTTCTAGATAGACTTTTCTATAGACGATGAGTACAACACTGACTATTTTTTTTATATAAAATTGTCCTCAAAACTCAAATTTTTAATAATATTTTGTGTATTGTTCTTCGGCTAAACGTGCGTTTGTAAGAGTTTATGTTGAAGAATAGGCCTTCTTTGCAGATTTTTCGATCCCCAAAATATGAATGAAATGATAACTTGCTCTTTATCCACCAGCGTGGTTCGGAAGTCACGTTTTAAGCTGTTGGTCCCATCAAACCACTTTAAACAAGTCGTAGACTTACTGTGGCGATGTAAAATAGCCGTAGAAAGCATAAATAAATAAAAAATAAATAAATAAAACCCAAATACATAAAACAAATTTATATTTTTTAATCCATTTACATCAAAATACGCCAATTTTGGCAGTTAAAAGAAATTTAAAAAATGCTTTTTTTGTTCAGCTCACTAAAAACAAAACATGGTTTTATGACTTTTGCGGCTTATAGACAGGGTATAGACTTGAAATGGCGCCAGATTTGGATTTTACAAATTATTTTTGTTTGATTTCACTAGTAATTTTTTTTTTTTAGTTAAATTTTTGATTTTTAAACAAAAATGCAATTAAGTTAAAAAACGACAAAAAACTTAAAAAACTTGTAGAATGTTTTTAAGGGTTTTATTTCCTTATATACCGATCAAAAGACTACTAATAAGTATAAAAACTAAACCCCCCCCTTGCTCTGGTCCGTTTGAAATGGAAAATGGAATTGCTCATATTGTAATTGAATAAACGTCATAAACATCATTTGCCAATTAGATTACACGTAATGTTTTTAGTGGGTGATGATTTAATGAACGGTGAGTCTCCATTTAAAAAACAACAAATCGGGACAGTCCCTCTGTGGGTAGTATGGAAACTTGTCCAAACGACCGTTTTAATTGCTGTCCTACACATTAAAATATTTGATAAATAAAGCAGCGTAAACACAATTTTATTTATACATGGTAAATTATGGTAAATGAATTGCATGTTAAAAACCAAAATCTTATTTTACATTTACAACAAGAATTATTTTAAGTTGCGGTGTTGATTTCAATTTTTGTCTAAATGTCTAATCTTATCTTTCAACTTGCTTGTGTCATTTAGTATTGGTGTTGTTTTGCAATATCTCGTGTCAATTTGTATAAAAAAATTTTGTTTACGTTTTTTTTGTTTATCAAATGAAGAAAGTTTTATCTAAACTTTTTTCAGAGCTACTAAAAGAAATGTAGACTTTCTACTCTTTACTTTCTGGGGCATCGGGTATATTTTTGTATTAAATTTTATGTATTATAAAATTTACGTATACTTGCTTATAATTCTTATCTATTTTTTAAAATTATTTTCTGTATATCAAAATTTGACTTATACAGGGTTAGTCAAAATTGCTAGATTACTTAAATAATTTTCTATCCGAAAAAAAAGTTTCAAACAAATATTTTTTTTTTTTGGTTTTAAACAAACTTTTGTTTAAAAACATTTATAATATACAGAATGTTTATTTTAATATTGATATTTAATCTTTTTTTTTAAAATAGAACAAAACACCCTGTAGATATATTTTTATATTTTTGATTCTAAGATTTTGATTTTTTTTTGTAAAAATGCATCATTTTTAAGTTATAAGCAATTAATTCAAACTCTTGAACATTTTCTACAAACATTAATATTATCCAAACGTTTAAAAAAATAATAACATCAAAAACAAAAATGTAAAAATATAAGGGATGTTTATTTTATTATAGAAGTTTGAAGCATTTTAATTTTTAAAAACACCCTATATATTTTTACATTTTTAATGATAACTTTGCTATTTGTTTTTTATGTTATTGTTCTTTTTATCTAATTGGTTTAAATAAATGTGAATGTGAGAAATCGTTCTTTATTTGAAGTTCAGCAGTTTGAATTAATTGCTTAGTTAAAACTCAAAAATGATGCAGTTTATAAAAAAAATGTTTCTACTATAAGATACTCAAAATTAATTTTAAAATTAAAACATGTAAAAATAGGCAAAGTGTTCATTAAAAAAAGTTTACCATTTCTACAATAAAACGAACATCTTATTCTAAATATTAATAATTTATTTAAACAACAATTTGTTTAAAACCAAATAAACATTTGTTTAAAACTTTTTTTGATTTTTATACAGTTCGAGAACTATTATGTTACGGTAATTTTGACTAACCCTGTATATGTAGGTTGTAGAACATATTTGTAAACATTATGGCAAAAAATCCTTTTTGTTATTTTTACATCTAGATTGCTAAAATAGTATGTTTAGATACATAGTCAGAAAACGTTGTATTATTTATTTCGAATTATTCATACATACATACAAAGGCCGAGGTGTGAAAAAATGCAATGCCCAATTAAATAAATTTTACGACGCCAAAATAATGCAATCCACGACAAAATAATACATTACACAACAAATAATATACGTTGCATTTCAGAATAATACATAGCACGACAAAAAAGTTATATAATCACGACAAAATAATTCTGTATCGTCAATATTAACCGAATATATAAACTGAATATGCATCCCGCATCCAATCAATAACTTTCTTCACCATCACATCTAATATTAAATAAATGATATCAAAATAAAAAAATCTTTCAAAATATAAAATTCTTTCAAAATAGTTAAATATTCAACATAGTAAAAAAAAATTACAAGACACGGCTTGTAGATGAATTTACAACCTTGCTATATAAATACCAGCTTGGCTATAAACGCTTTGCTAGTGTCAAATCTCTATAAACAAAAGTAAAACATATCAAAGTAATATTATTATGCAAAAACAAAAGCAGAAATATTAAAAACAACTGGTTTTTGCAAATTAATCTACAGCAAATTAATAATTAGAATTATTAATTTAGTTATATTATTCTAATTATTAATTTGCAGTCGTTCAAACATCCTATTATGTCGGCATTTGTTTTATTTTGTCTTGATAGTTATTGTTCTAAAAACTGTTTTTGCTGTTGATATGTTCTATTCAACCGTTCATATGTTATAGTGGCTTTCATATTCTTACCGTGCATTCTCTACTCCTGTCGTGAAAAGTATTTAAATGTCAAATATATATTACTGTCGTTTAATATACTTATTTCCGTGTGAAATATGTTTTTGTCGTGTAATATATTTTTTTGTCGTGCAAAACCTTTTTGAGATGTTATTTCTAAATGTTCTATCAAATTGTACTTAAATTGCATTTGTATACATTTTTTACGTCCCTGACTATTTCTTTTGCAGTTTGCCGATAACATTCAAAAATATGCATCAAAAACACGAGCAGTAAGCCAATGCAATATTAGCGCCACATACGAGATAATAGCGGAACTAAACGACCCAACTTTGCACAAAAAATTGCCTAGTAATTTAATAATTCAACGTTACAAAATAATAAAAAATTTCTAAAGGGTTTATTTAAAAATTGCGTGGAACAGTTTTATAAAAACGGTTTAAATTCAAAGATATGTTACTAAAGTTAAATATAGTTTAATCTGATTGTATATATATCATGGATATAAATAAACAACGTATTTAAGATTTTGGAAGTGTCGGTTTATAATAATTAATATAATAATTTATTCTCAACTTAAAATATTGAATCTTCTTTTATGACTTGCGCAAAAGTTCAACCTTTCAATCTCTACATTGCATGACATGATCAGTTATGTAATTTGCTTGTAAAACGATGTAAACGAACTATATAATTTCCTATATACGACGCAACCAGTCGTACGTCGGTACCGTCACCTTAATAACAGTTTTGTATATTTTTTAATCTACATAGTGACCTATTTTGATTTTCAATGCGTGTCTTGTTTGTGTGATATGAGTTTTTTTCAAATAGAACATTCTGTATTTTTTTAAATTTTTAGCAAGTGATTTTTTCAATACATAAATTAATAAACTAACTTAGCATCATAGCATACAACACATATTAATAAACTCCTTTCAAATACTATATTTTTAAAAAAGTATCCAAAAAATTATTAATTATATAAGTATATTATTAATCTTAAATATTAAATAAAACTTATGTTAACAATTCAAATTTCATAGATACCAACTAATGAAATATAAACGGTAGAAATTAAATATCACTCGCACTGCACTGTATGTATTACGGAAAATACGTTTGATTAATTTGAATGAATTTTCTATGCAAATGAAGACAATAAAAACAGAATTTTTATCTTATCTTTATAATTTTGTTGTGTAATTTATTTTCAATTTGGAAAGCTCTCATTTATTTAAAAAAATATTTAAATTTACGTACCATATCTAGCTTGAAATATAATGCAATATACATTTAATCTAATAAAAAATGCAACTTTACTGTATACAACTCATGAAAATTGCATGTGCAATTATTCAGAAATTTATATTTCTGTATGCTATGTTATTATACAATTGAGCGTTCTAAATGACAAAGGAAAGAATAGATAGGAAATGCAATAAGACAACAAATGCGGATTTCGTCGGCAATGTATAATGATTGCTTGATTTAATATATTTCTTTTACTATGATAATTTTATTTATGCAATACTTGTTTATGTTTATAACGATCAGTTATTTTTACGTCCCCGCTGAAGATTTATGGAACGACATAAAAGTGAAACAATTGTATAGCCAATCGATCGTTTGGATAGGGAACGCTGGTTTTTGTTTATTCATTGCCATGTTTAACAAAACGGGACAATAGAGCGAGCGTAATCAGCGTGTTACATGTTTCGGTTTTGGTTGCATAATGTTTTTTTTAGAGTTGTTTATGTTGGTCGCAAAAATATTTGCTCTTGTGTCAGTTTGTATAATGAGCAATTAAAATAATGTAAACTGTTTGAATAATTATAGAAACGCACTAAAAGTTTGCATCTAACAAATATAAGTTCAACTAATATAAATTAAGTAAAATACGATCATTTATTCATAAGACTAAGAAAAAAAAATTATCTTAAAAACTAATACATAGTTGCTATTTCAAATTACAGAAGATGATTATTTTAACACCATCAAATAAATGATTAAATACAGTACACTATATGGACATTTTTAAACAAATAACTTTAAACATAATCTCTTAGTGTTAATTTATATACTGTTTCTTAAAGTTAACAGTATTTCTTCAAATTATTGAGGTATTTGTCTTTTAATTGTTCAGTGTCTGAAAGATGACAAATATTTTCAAAGGTATTATTTAAAAAAATATATTTTTTTTGCCATATTTATTTAAAAAACGTAATATATAATTGATTGAGCTTAAATGATTGCCGAAGAGACATTATCCATCTAATCATAATACCCTTTGACAATTTTTAATTGACTTGAAATCTAGTTAGCTTGAACATACAATGATAATAACTATAATTAAGTAATAATAAGTTTATGACATTGATTTTAATAGCTAATTTGCAGCGTTGTTTAAGGTTTTAAAACTTTCCAATAGTTGTTATAATTTTCAAGAAGGTTTGCAAAAATACATGTAAAACACTTTAAATATAGTATTATTATACAAAGTGTTAATAAAAAAACTATCCACGCTTTGACAGTTGATAGTAATAAATCAATCATTGACATCGGCGGAGGATGGAAGCGTATTAACAGTTGAAGTTGATGGAACACATTTGTTCAGTTTATTACTACTTTCAGCTATTGATAATTTATCATTATTAATATTGACATCATTATAACCATGTGATGCATTATTCATCTGAATTATAAACATTATTAAAATTATTATTACCTAACAATAGATTGGCATGTCGTTTCTATATTATTAGTAGTTTTTTTTTTAATATACGTTTTTGTTCATGTAGGTTTATTTAACCTTGAATCTTTTGGCAATATTTTGTTTACCAAAAAAAATCCGTTAAGAGCGCTCCTTACCCCCGGCCGGTATAGGAAATTACATGTATACGGGCGCCAAGATAACTAATGCATCGGTTAACATAATTACAATCCAAGACTGAATTTAGAAAACTTAAACATTTATCTACAATTGGATTAAGGGGTTTCAAGAATAATGTTGTTATTAGTTTGTTATGATAGATAAAGTTTGCGTACTTTTTTAATAAAATTAAAAAAAGTATGCGTTTTGGTTATCATAGCGTTAAATAATAAATGTTCAAAAATACCGCCATTTACCTCTAAACATTGTCTGCTTTGTCTACAAAGAGCGCCTGTTGCTTTCCTGTTAAAGTCATGTTTTTGTTTAAGATCGGCTGCAGCATTTCTAATACGTAGAATTAGTCCATCCCGAGTGTCTTGCTCACTTTTACTTTGTACACTTCATCTTTGAACCAGCCCCCTAAACAATAATTTAATGCTGTGAGGTTTGGAGATCTTGGAGGCCAACTAATAGGACCACCGCAACCTATCTTTCGTTCAAATGTTGTTTGACCTGACGAGCAAAATGAGTTTTAGCTCCATCGTGCTAGTAGTACATTTGCATTCTGATGTTTAAAAGAACATCTTCTAGTAGTCCGAGTAATTAATTTTGTAAAAAAATTAAGTAGTTGGTTCCTGTGAAAATGATAGGGCCAATTAAATAACCATCAACGCAACACAAGTTTACCAAAAACTTATGTTGAAAATTTCTTTTGACTGTTGCGTGGGGATTTTTGTCTGATAATACATGACAGTTGCAAGTATTATTAATGCCGTCACGGGTAAATGTTGCTTCATCTGTAAAAAGTATGCGCAATACAACACGAAGATTATTATTTATCCACAGACAAAATTTCATACGTTTAGGATAACATTCCGGTTATAGGTGCTGTACTCTCTGTACATGGTATGAATGTAAGCCCTGCTGGTGGAGTGTGTTTGGGTAAGGTTAGGTTTAAGTGGCAGCTAACGCTCACATAGGCCTCAGATAGACCTATTGTGTTACTACAGTACTTAAAAGTACAACCCTCCTGTCAAACCATTTTGAACCGTAAATGAACCTCATGAGAGTTTGCGCATCTAGTGATGCGAGGTCAGAGAGGTCATCAAAGAAAGGTCCGCCTAAAAAGAGCAATCGTGTTGCAGACAGAGAGGGGCATTGGCATAAGTAATGCTGAACTCTCCTTGTCCAGGCAGCCTTTGCAGTAGTCCCGCTTTGCTATACCCAGTCTCTCAACGTGTTTGCCAATGGAATAGTGTCCCGTGATGACACCCACTGCCAGTCTGATATTGTTTCTTTTTAGAGAGACGATGTTGGTGCTTTTTTTCTTGTTTCAGTGAGGCCATACTTGCCTGGTTACCTTGCAGGTGTCTTCATACTTCCACTTTTGCTCCGCTAGGTTTGAGGTTATTTTGGCTATGGTCTCCTTGCACGAGGCACATGGAATACCAATATCCTGTAATACGTTTCTGTGTTACCTGGGATCCTGCTGTGGCTTGGTACCCACGTGAGTGTTAAGTTTGTGTGTGTTGCCAGCTCGTTCAGCTTTCTCCGACAGTCAGAAACCACTGTTGAGTTAGTGCACACGCTAGTAATTGCCCTGAGAGCAACTTGGCTATAGGTGTAAATGTGGATCTGTTTACCCGGGTTCCCATTTACCATTTACCATCAGCCACACTGCTGCCTTTTTTATAGCGGTTACCTTCGCCTGTAGAACGCTGCAGTAGTCTGGCAGGCGTAGGCTAATTCTGAGGTTAAGGTCGTTGAAGAAAACTCCTTGTTCTCCCTCGGTGTGCCGTTTGTATAGACCTGCGTGTGTCCTGCTGGTATATATATGGTTGCCAAAAACAGATAATGCTAGACAGCGGTCTATGTTAAAAAGCAATGGCGAGAAGACGCCCCCTTGTGAGGTTCTTCTACTTACTTTCCTTATTATGTAGGATTCTCCCATTGTGGCTCTGATGTTCCTTTCACGGAGCATTTTTTCGATCAGGTGACATAAAGCGTTGTCTATTGCTAGTTCAGTTAGGGCTGATTCTATAGCTTCAGGCTTCAGGCTTCACGTTGTTAAATGCCCCATCCATATCAAGGAAGACAACCATCGTAAACTCCTTATGCTTCATCAAATTCTCAATCTGGTTTACCAAGGCGTGGAGTGCCGTTTCCACGGATTTCCTCTTTGTGTATGCGGACTGAGACTTTGGCAGCATTTCAGGGTGTAGTGCTTCTTTAATGTGCAAGTCAATCAGTTTTTCAAGCGTCTTTAGCAAGAACAATGATAAGCTGATTGGTCTCAGGTCTTTAGAGGAGGTGTGTGAGGCCTTTTCTCCTTTTGGGATAAAGACCGCCTCAACCTCTCTACACATTTTTGGAATGTATGAAAAGTTTATACATGCCTTATACATAGTCTCCAACTAAGATATAACTATATCAATAGCTTCTTGCAGCTCAACTAGACTGATCCAGGCGACTTAAAAGATTTGAAGCTTTTCATGCTCCAGATTAACTTGTTTTCACCTACAATTTTGTCAGCTAGATACCGTGGTGGAGCAGTTATGGTGAAATCCACTACACTTATTCCATTGCCTGGAAAGTATGTATCCATGAGTAGCTCCAGCGTTTCTGTACATGAGGTTGTCCAGTTTTCAACTTGTTTCTGTATGAAGCTTTGGACTGCCGGATCCTTAGATAATATTTTTTGCATTCGGCTGGCTTCTGAGGTTTTCTTTATTTGTTTGCAAAACCAAGCAAAGGATGATCTCTTGGCCTTTCTGACCTCCGTTTTGAAATTCCGCAGATTATTGTTATAGGCAGTCTACTTATTGGTGTTTTTTGCCTCGTTGAACATCCTCCTGCATTTTTTTCTTAGGATGTTTATTAACGGTGTTCACCACCGTGGTTTGCTGATACCTTTCCTGCTCACGACTTTGCATGATGTGCGTATGGCCTTGTTACAGGCAGATGTAAACTGTTTTACAGTTCTGTCTAGCTCATCCTTTGTTTTTAGTGTTGAGGGCGGCCTTTCCGATAGAAGTCCTGATAGGGTAGTTTTATACTTACCCCAGTCAGTCTTTCGTTTGTCTACAAACCTAGGTTTGTATCTGTATGTCTACCTTAAATTCTATATACCTATGATCAGAAAAGGAGTATTCTGTTGACACTTTCCAATTGCTTACAAGGTTAGGCGTTTTAGTAGAAACGAGTGTAATGTCAGGTACCTCCTCTCTTACGGCTGTAGTAAAGATGGGAGTGTTACCTATATTACAGATTTTTAGGTTAGAGGTTAGTATAAACTCTAGTAAAGACTCACCTCTGTTATTCGTGTCCGAGCTGTCCCATATGGTGTGGTGGGCATTGGCATCTGCTCCAATGATCACAACCGCCTCTACTTGGTTGGCTTTGTTGATAATGCTATGGAAACCCCCTGGGGGACTTTCCATCTCCTGGGCAAAGTATCCTGAGATCATCCATAACCTACGGTTAAAAAGTTTCATTGATACAGTGACAGTGTCGCAATCGCTGTGGTTAGGCATCATAAAAGCGTTGATACTTTTATCTGCCAGGATACACAAGCGCTTCTTGCGTACAGTAACCTGTACTTTTCAGAGCCCAGCCCACAGATCTTGGTTCCCACAACCCAGGGTTTTTGGAGTAGGGCAATGTCGACTTCTCCCTTTGTCAGTTAGAGGAGCAGAGCAGCCGAGGCAGCTTTGGAGTGGTGAAGGTTACATTGTAAAACCCCCACTATCGCTGAAAGGTATTTCTGGCACCTCAATGATCGTTTGGTCGTTGTCGTCTTTGTTGTCAGAGATTAGCGCCAGATTTTCCTCTGCTTTGCTTATCTCACCTAGTTGGGGTAGTCCGAGCATGTTGCTGACCCCCATGTCTGACATCTTACTGTCTGGATGTGACCGAGGCTCCCCTTCCCTCAAGCCGAAAGCGTAGCTGATCACTCCTTTACTTTCAGCCAGTAGCGCTAAAGATGGAGTGTGTTTATTACTTTTGTTTATGGAATACCCAATTGAGTACTAATTCTTTGTGAGCTGGCTGTTGCATCTTCTGCTACTACATCCAGAATATTTTCTACCTTTTCTAAATCTTGTCGAGTAGCTCGTTCAGATGTTATGTTAACACTGTGAAGCTTTCCGGTCTCGCTGAAACTCTGTTAAAAACATTTTTATTAAGATGTGAAAACCGTTGACAATATTCTTCAACAGCAGCTTTAGCATTCCCATTACAAAAACTATAAACAAACACCATATTTGCATATTCTAAATTTGAATAATTGTGTGGCCTTTTGTAACATTTTAATTGTACAAATAAAATAAACGTTAAATTACCGTCACACTGACACATTACCAGAACAAAAAAGCTATGAATGTTTTAGAACGTCGACCATAGCATACTAGATAAAAAAATTAATTATGCTATAAATTGAAAACAAATAAAAATTGGATAACAACATTTAAGTTTTTTTACATTATTTTCACGTGTAAAATATACACCTAAAGTTTGGTCCGTTTCTCCTGACTCGCCCTATATATATATGTATAAAACATAGGTTTCTGTAGTTTTGCAACATAAATATTACACAAATTAATAATGTTGTGTTATATTATAAAAAACTTTAAATAATAACAAGGGTGTTTTTTAAGCTATAAAATTAACTGTCATACTATTTAAATGTTAGATTAACCTTTAACAGCTTACCGCTTTTAGCAACACAAAAGAGCAAAGCAAATAAAAATTATGAAAAAGATCAGAAAGACGTGCTAAAAAGTAACGACTGGTAAAGCGGTGGGATAGATATAATCCCACTGGGCACAATTAATACTGTTGATGAAAAATGCCCAGAAGCAATAATAAAAAGGCACTTTTCCAGATAAATAGAAAACGGTAGCCTTGCCTTAATTGAAAGAAATAGCTAAAATTAAGAACAAAATTAAACTCGATTGGCAGGTTTACGGCCAAATCCTGAACAAAAAAACTAGAAAAAAAAGACAGTTTGTCTGACTTGCAGTTTGTTTTTAGAAATGCGCAAGCCACAATCAATGTAGCAAACAATTTGCAAGAGCTAGTAACAAACAATAATATTAAGAAAAATACAAAATATTGGTATTTTTCAGTATTTAATAAGACCACTTGCAACTATCTAGGAAGCTGCAACGTTCTAATTAGTGATGAGTACAAGATGAAAGTTACCGCCACATTGTAGAACAACAAAATAATGAAGCTGCAAATGCCCAAAAATATCTTAATCGTTATAATAGCAATAATTTTTTGCATGAAAAACATTGAATATATGGTAGAATGTATTAAATAAGCACAATATAAATATGGGCTTCTTCTTTGTAAGAGCAGCAAAAAAAAACAATAAGACTACCGCAATGCTAACAACACTAACACCCAACATTAGAAAACCTAAAAAAGGAAAATGGAAAGCAAGTATGCAAAACTCATGCCGGACGCCAATAAGTCCAAAAATTCAAACAATTAGAAAAACTTTTATGTCCAATCTAAGTACATAAGTAATAAAAAAACACAGTTGCGTCAACTACAACTTATTTCTAAACGCGCACGTTTGTTTTTCAAAGTACATGTGAAATTTGAAAACAATAAAAAAAAAATAATTTTTATAAACTTATTTTTGTACCAAAGAGAGGTAGTAGTCAATAAATAAATATATAATTGGTTATGACGCGCGCTAGCTCGAGTAAGTTATGTTATTCTGCGCGAGTAAATGCATCAAACAAACTTTAATTTGCTTGATTTTGCGCTTAAATGACTATCTTAATTTAATTTTGTTATAGATTGATTATTGCAGCATTGCTGCTATATATCTGTAAAAAGATTAGTGTTGAAAATTTCTTTATAATTTAAAATCATTTAACTAACAAGTTTTTGGTTGTATCTTCTTTTGTTGTATATATTTTTGTTTGTATATTATGTTTTTCTTTTTTAATTTAATTTTGAATTGTTGTGTTTTTTCTATACTTGTCATTGTTTTGTGTATTTTATTGTAGTCTTGTATTCTTTTGACAGTAAAACTATAGTTTTTTGTAGTGGTTCTTTTTAATTTGATTAATTTTTTTTCTAGTGTAAATTTCTTTTTTTTGTTTTATTTACAAATTTATTTTGGCAATGTTTATTTTTTTGAATAAAGATAATACTCCATATTACATTATTAAAGTTTTAAAATAAGCTTATACAGTATGTTTTTTACCGTTAAAAAGTTGTGATATGTTTGGCATGTAAGTACTAAGTTGCCGATTTGTATATACAAAATTTAGTTAAAACTAAAGATTTTTTTAAATAATGTAATTCAGAAATGCACGTTAATATTTTTTGTTCGTTTACTACTAAAACTTATTCAAATTGGACCAGTAGACTAGCCAAAACATAAAATTTATATTCCAGCTTGTGATTAAACTACGACCATTTTGATTATTAATGTTCAACATTTGTTTTTTAAGACATCTTTGCAAGATTATTGTTTACTTTGTTAAATCTAAACATTTTTTTTTAGATTAAAATTCTAATTTTTTTAATTTGATTATTTGATATTTGTACCTGCTTCTAATAATTTATTTATAATTTGTTTTGTTTCGATATTAATGAATAAAACTTAAAATTCTAAAAAGCAATTTTAATCTATTTAAGCGCTTTATTTTAATAAAAGTTTATATGTATGTACTTAATATATTATTATATTTATTAAAACTCACATTTAACTTTTAGTTTAGTTAGTTGCCCAGCATTGTTAATTAGGTTTATTTTGAAACAATTAACATTTATTATAAATTCTATTATACGTTACACAAACACATAATATGAGTGATAACACAACGTAAACAAACATGAATATTATCCAATGCAATTTACGACTAAATAAATTATTTGGATACACGAGACTCGTAAAAATAGCAATCAGATGGTTGCACTAATTACTCTCAAACGAACGCATTCAATCGTAACACCGCTGCGGGTTATTTTGTGTCGTTTTTCCAAATCCGATTGATTTATCTAGCGGAATAATTGCGAAAACAAACCAATACAAATATAAAATTATAAACACGTAAAAATAAATTCAGGGTTTATTAGATCATTTTTGTGTCCAGCTATTTTTTATTTATTATTTATTTACAAAAAATGTCTAGGAATTGCGTGAATAACTACACATACTGGACATGAGATTAACGGATCTTATTGATTTATTAACTTTCAAATAACCGACATAGTAATGTGAAATAATAACAAATATGATTTATTGCTTTGCAACTAGTAATTAGTCGCTTGTGAAATATTGGACTTAAACTGTATAATATGTCAATATTTATTGGGTATTATTTTATTAATCATATTATAATCGCAAAATAAATTTGTTTATTTTGAAACAACTATTGTTAGTTATACATTAAATGTATAGTACTCTATACGTAGTAAGCTAAATTTTATTACAAAGTTTATTTGTAAAAATGTAAATACTGT
Source organism: Tachinus rufipes (assembly GCA_963932245.1). Lineage (NCBI taxonomy): Eukaryota > Metazoa > Arthropoda > Insecta > Coleoptera > Staphylinidae > Tachinus > Tachinus rufipes. Next base: position 56,880,509 of record OZ010741.1, on the reverse strand, counting down.
TTTAAATAGAAATGTAATTATACGTATTATGTCTGAACTAATCGAAATAAAACTGGCAACATGTTTAGGTAAGTGTGATAAAAATATGAGTCGTTATGACAACTACATAGAGTACAATAAATGTGATATATTCACTTTCACATAGAGTATATGTGAAAAGTTAAGAAGAAACTTTTGTTCTCTCAAGCAATCAGGTGACACAAGGTATGTGGAGAAATCCTCCTAAAAGATTTATTGCTAGCTTTTTTTTTAAATCGCAAATTATAATTGGCAACGATTTCAACAGAGACTTAAACCACATGATAAGGACACATTATTTTTTTTATTTAAGTTCAGTTTGCAAACAACTAACAAAATAATCAGAACAAGTCTTATAAATCTCACTTAACTTAACTTAAGCAGAGTTAATGAAGTATTGCTTTGCATTTATTCCAATTAATTGAGAGTGATTGGAATAAAAACTATGCAGTTAATGTTTACAACATTTTTTACTGCACATTTTTAACAGAATTTAACAACTGTTTGACTATTGAAAACAAAAATTATGAATCATTGCAGTCATAAAATACTATAGTTTACCAAGCAATAAAAACAATTTAGAAATATTCTAACATTTTATATCAATTACAGTTACCAATACGGACCAAATCTTCAGGAACAGAAACCAGTCTATATAAATAACAGTAATTTACATTATATAAAACTAAATTGAGTTAAAACTTCACAATATATTGTATTTATTTTCATATGTATGTTTTATACCTTTATAAAATATAGTTTTTTAACATTTTGTTTTTGCTTATAAGCTGAATAACAACTTTTTTGTGAACATGACGCGGGAATTATCGGAAAGACATACATACGTCGTTTGCCGCACGTGTGTTTGTACAGACACGATAAATAATTTAAGATGCTGAGAAACAATTCGACACTTCTAAATAAAATTGAGATACTGAAGCAAATTGAAAATCAGACTACAAATACAAGTCAGCGTCGACTTGCAGAATTATTAAATGTGCTAAAAACCTTGTTTTAATTATTAATTTTTAATTGTCCATTTTGCATAATCGGACCAAAACTCACCGCTCCCGATGTGGTCCGCTAAGCGGAATCGACTGTATATCAGCAAAATAAAACTGAACAAATGTCTATACTAAGCACAAAATAAAAAATATGAAACTATATTTGAAACAGTTAAAAGAAATTATAACAGAAATAAGAATTCAAATAATTAACGTAAAAAATTGTCTCAAACATAAAAAAAGATAAAATGTTTTACACAAATAAATGTATGTAAGGTAATTCCATTACTTTTGTACAATTCTCAAAAACTCAATGTCTCAGAATTGCGCAAAATTTTAGTACATGAAATTATAAACAAAAATAGATTCATAAAGTTTTAGCCTTGAAGATCCTTTTTTGTCTTTTTAAGACCCTTAAAAGGATCAAAAAATGGCTTAAAAAAGGTAATTTTCTTAATTTCCGTTTTCTCAGCTCTGGAAATAGATACCGATACGTACCCGACGGCAAATTATTTGTAATTTTATGTACTTTGATCTGAAAATGTTGCATATTGAGGTATCTTGTAGATACATTGATATATATATATATACCGTTCCGATTGTGAACACATTTGATGAAATTTCACCTTCAAAGTGGCACACACAATTAACATTGCAAAATCACAATATAATTAGATTCAGGAGGGCTCAAAACGTTCTTTATATAATACATTTTCCGAATGTTTAGGGTTTTTTATGATGACTCAAGTACTTCCGGAGATATAGTGTTTTAAAGTTGGCCATTTTTGATAAAAAACGCAAAAACTGATAATTTCAAACAGGCGTACAAGTTTTCTGTCAAAATGTATGTAGGTATAAATAAATTCTGAAAATTGAAATATGGAACTTGGAGTTTGAAGTAGCTAAATTAAGGTCTAAAAATTTTAAAAATTCGTTTCTGCATCACTTTGTTTTTTGAAGAGATGAATGCATATTTTTTAAAACTAATAAGATATAAAAAAATGTTTTTACTGCATCACATTGTTTTTATCAAGTATGCATTTTTTTAAACCTATAAGAAAGGGGGTAGCGGGATAAGATGACTGTGGCGGCCCCCGCGCGATTTTAGTTAGGAATATTTAAATCTTATTTGAAATTTAAAAAAAAAACGAAATTTATATGCTCATCAACTTATTTTTTGACTTGTGCCAAAACTGTGGTAAAAAATGCGTTTTTCTAAAATTATCTCATTATTTATTTATTTGTGTTTTTTTTGGTTAGTATTATGATCGGATTTGAATGATTTGACTGTATTACACTCAAAACTAGTGCGTAGTATTTTTTTCAAAATATTTACAGGTTCTGGTTAATTTGCAAGAGTTCTAATGCCCGTACAAAAAAGGGCTAAATAGCATAAGTAGCCCTCTATATCAGCTTCATTTTACGCTTAACCGCATGTAAATATTTTCATTTGTTTGCGCGACAACTCAAATTAATTAAATTTTTGTTCCATGACTTAGTAACAAATTACAAATTAGACGAGCTATTGACAAAATATGACTCGTATAAATCATTTACAAAAAAATACATTGTTATTGATTTACAAATATCCAATACAAATGTTAAAATACATATAGAAACTTTTTATATAAAATCATAAATCTACAATTCAGACTTTGTCGTCGCTATCTTCGTTAATTACCGGCTGAATTCTCTGCACTTCAAATAATGTTAACAATATTTGTGCAGGACGTACTATTTTCGATAAATATCTTGCATGCGATAAATAATAAATGATGGTAGCAACGTGCGAACAACAGCCGACCGTTCGAAGCCCATTGGGGCAGTCACATACGTAACGCTTAATACCACCATACCCGATCGTGTTGGGTTGATAGTGAACATAGCATTTGTATATTTTACTGTTAATATGCCGCGACTGTATCTCGCATTTAAGCACCGTGTTGTTTTCAACTAAATAATTAATTTTTATGTCCCCCTCTTCGCTATATCGCTCTGCTAAGTAAGATATACTTTGGGCTAACTGATAGGTACCAGTGAACAGAATTTTCAAATCTTTCTCTGTCATCTCGGGGAAATCTTGTACGTTTGATGATTTTAAAGGTTGGAATGACTTTTTTCTTCTGTTCCAGTTACCTTCTTCCAGTTCTTTCGCTAATGAATTGTCGTCACTTTGTTTAGTAAGCATGAAGATGGCAACTTCATCTTGCATACTCGCATCGGAGTTCAAGCGTTTTCCAAAAGTATTAACCAAAAAAGAAGCGATTCTGCAGTACACTTGAGCAACGGGTAATAGTTTATTATCTAGTTGGTTGTGCAAAAGTTTAAACTTTGATGCAATGACCCCATGCACTGCTTCTACAACCGATCTAAGTTTTGTCACAAACCGGCTATCATTAGCTTCTTTAGTGGATAATTGTTTTCTTTTGCCTTTTAAAGCTGGCATCAGCACAATGTATCCTTTAGATTCCAACTCGTTCTTCACATCTCTAAAGCCTCTATCAAGGATGAAGATGTCACCTTCCCTCAAAAGGTTTGACAATCCATTTTTGTCCTTTAAAATAACTTGCAATATTTCTGCGTCGTTCATAGTACCCAGGTATGGCCCAAATGTATTGACTATAAAACCATCTGTGGTACAAACTGTAAACGGTTTACATAAGGGTGCTTTTTTCTGACTCGAATATGATTTTTGTTGGTAGTAATTGTTAGTACTCTTTTCATGTCGCAGATATGTACCATCAGCAATCAAAACTAATCGTCCTTCATAGCTATGCAACTGTTTCACGTAGGGCGACGTATAGTTTAATATTAAATCTTCACGAGAACAAGCTAGTACGCCGAGGTGTGTAGGTGAAACATCAACCTTAAAAGACCTCAAAACAGATTCGCAATAATCCGAAACTTGCTGTTTGCATTTCATATCAAAAATCGACACTGTCACGCTGTTGGAACTTCCAGTTCTTAACTTAAAAAAGAATACAAAAAAAGCTTGATTCACACTGCGATTGTCCGAATTTCGCACCGAAGTGAGCATCGTCGTCAACATTTTTAAATGTTCGGGCGTATAATCAGTTATTGCTTGTATTCGTTCGCTTGATAACTCGTAATCGTTTGCTTTGCCCAGAATACTATCCACACATTTTTCGGACAACACGTTCAAGAACAAGACCAACTCAGATTTTTCGATATAACTTGAAGGTGAATAAACTTTTAGCTCCTTAAGATCGTCGGTATAAAAACGCTGATTAATTAAATGATGTGTACAGCAGATACTTAGACATATCATAGTTTAATCCTTTCTATATGTACTGTTAAAAAAATTAATCGATTATCAAATTATTTGTAGAAGCAGCGATGATGCCAAAGGTGCCGTTTTTGTTAAAATACTACAAATCAAGGAAGCGGTCGGAATGGTCTTAAGACCATGCTGACCGCTACCTTGATTTGTAGTATTTTATCAACAACGGCTACTTTGCTGTCATTGCTGTTTCTACATATAATTTGATAATCAACTTATTTTTTCATTAGTACATTCAGAAAAGATCAAACTGTGATAGGTCGGAGTGTTTTAATCAAATAATAGTTAGGAAATAGCCGAAAAAATTTATCAAATATAGGAATAAATGCTTTTTTATGAACTTTTGAATGCATTTTGTTGCTATTTGCAAATTAAATTTGACAAAAAATATTCCGACATATCATAATTTAATCCTTTCTAAATGAAGTGGTAAACAAATAAATTGATTATCAAATTATAGGTAGAAACAGCAATGACGCCAAAGTTGCAATTTTTGTTAGAATACTACAAATCAAGTTCGGCATGGTCTTAACGATTGGTAATTATTAATGTCAAATGATTGTTGAACTAAGATACTGAAGAATGAGATTAAACAAGAATCAGAAGTTATACTGTTTACATTACCTGATCTGCCCAAGTTTTGGATGAGATTTATCCACAACGATGTTTGTTGACACTTGACACTGTTAAACATGGGGTAGCTCTAACCTCATATGTGCGCAACAGGAATTCCAGCGTCGCTTACAGTAATCTTCTTTACCAACATCGCGCCAAATTCAAATATTGCTATATCGTTGGGACCAATATTTTAAGTAAAAAACGAAGACAATTATGGTTACTACACGTATTCTAACATTTGTAAAACCATAACAATGTATTTATTAAAAAAAAAAAACAATCTATACAAGTCATATTTAGTCAATAACCCGCGAAATTATATTTTTGTTACAAAGTTATGGAAATTTTTTTTTACTTAATTTGAGTTGTCGCGCGAACAAATAAAAATATTTACATGCGGTTAAGCGTAAAATGAAGCTAATTTAGAGGGCTACTTATGCTATTTAGCCCATTTTTGTAGGGCAGTAGAACTCTTGCCAAAAAAAAAAAAAATTTGTAAAAACTCATTTTTTTCATATTTTTTGACCTGTAAATAATTTGAAAAAAATTCTACGCACTAGTTTTCAGTGTAATACAATCAAATCATTCAAATCCGATCATAATACTAACCAAAAAAAAACACAAATAAATAAATAGTGAGATAATTTTAGAAAAACGCATTTTTTTACCACAGTTACCCCGCTACCCCCTTTTTTTAACCAAATGTTTCTGCTCATCAAATGATGTTTGTTTGATCTCTATTGTGTTATCATCTACTGAAACAGTGAAACGTCTAAAAAATAAATTAGGTTTTTTTAATAACCATAGATTTGATTATATCAGTCATTTTTTCCAAATAGCATACACCGTATATAAAAGATGGTCTTTTGAGTCGCTGATGTTACAAAAAATTTTACTTTGTAACTTGTCACAGTTTTGCGTATTATAATGCATTATCATCGGATAGATTGTTCCATGGAAGATGTTATAATAAAATGCCTAAACTGAATTTTGTATAATTTAGTAATTTTTTGAAAAATCCATTATGATGATGCATGTATCTATTTGAAGATGATCTTTGCAATGATTCAAATAATTTTTTTGCATATTTGATTGGTTTCTGATTATTGCACAGTTTAAAATAATTGAGGTTAGGGTATTTTAATAAAAAAATTATATACTTTATTAAGCTGATTTTCCTTTTTTTTTTATATTAAGACCGGTATCGGCTGTTAGGCCATCATCAGTTCTAAAATATTACATAAATTATAAATATATATGTGTTACATAGATGATTTTAACAAAACTTACTTTTCTTTTCACAGGTGTTGTGTGTGTTGCGGGTGGTGTGAATTTGTTGTAGTTACTGTTACATTAATTGGTTATTGTGTATTGTGGTTTTTGTTGTCAAGTTATTAACTGTATTGTGGTTATTGTTTTTTTTTTTAAATGTATAGATATGTTGGTATGGGTTATTGATTTGTTTGTTTAGGCATCAGTAGTTTTTAATGTTTTTTAAATTGTCTATTTCATATGATTCTAGTATTGTCATTTTTAAGCCTTTTTTACATTGGTGTAGGAGTTTTATATTATTTTTGTTTTTGATATTGAAAGTGTGTTTGTGTATTTGTAAGTGTTTGGAAAAAGTGGAGTTGTGATTTTTGTGAGTGTGTTCTTTAAGTCTGTATTTAAGTGCTCTACCAGTTTGTTCTATATATAAGGCTGTGCAATATTGACAATTGATTTGGTATATTCCTGATTTAGTCAGTTTGTTTAATGTATGTTTTTGATTGCAGATGTTATTTTTGATGATGATAGGGTTAAATAGTAAAGCTTTAAGATCATATTTGTACAATAGTTTTTGTGTTTTGTTACTGGTGTTGTTGTAATATGTTAACTTTCTGTATTGGTTGTTTGTGTTTTTGGTGTTGTGTGTAAGAAGTGTTATGTTGTCAAGAAGTGTTTTTTGTGTATGTTTCTTAATTATTTTGTCTATTGTGCTGTGGGGAAATTGATTATTTATAGCTAGCTGTTTTATTGTATTATATTCAAGCTGTAGATGTGTAGATGATAGTGGTAGTGATAGTGCTTTATGTATTAGGGAGTGAAAAGCTGCAAATTTGTTGTTGAAACTGTGATTTGAGTTGAAAGGGATTATTATGCCTGAATTGGTTGGTTTTCTGTAAATTTTGAAGTCTAGTTTGTTTGGCATTGAAATGATAATAAAATATTTAAATCTGTTTATACGGAATATAAAAAAACAATTTGATGGTCTTTATATTAATTATTATATATTCCTATTTTAAATTGAAAATAGTGATATAAAAAAACAGTTTGATAATATTTATATTGATTGTTAAAATTTTTATTTCTTATTGAAAAAAATGATGATGCAAAAATGTTTTTTTTAGGTTAATTTAACACTTGTTTTTACAAATAATTATAATTTTTTATGATGGTTATCAATAATTCACTTAACTACAATAAAAAAAATACCTCAATCAACTAATTTTATATAACATATTATATAATGTAAACACAATTGTAATAATCAAGCGTTGTTTTGATCTGATTTACCGTTTGAGTTGATTTTATGTAATACGTAAAATTTTTATTCTTATTGTTTGAATTATCAAACAATTTAATTATGAATATAGATCGTTATCTTTCAGTCAAATTCGTAGTTTTTTCTCTGTGTGCCCTCTAGTGATAATACTACGCCAAATTTGAAAAAAAAACACATTGTATCGACATGAAATTTTCCGTTCAACAAATTTGTTTTTTTAAGCTTAGAAAAAAAGCATACTTCTTGATAAAAACCTCAAAAAAATTTTAGAGCGTCATATTAGCTACTTCAAACTCCGAGTTTCATATCCAAACTTTCAAAACTTATTTATAAGTTTGAAAAATATTTTCCCAAAATTTCAAGTCATTTCATTTTGATAGAAAAATTTTACGCTTGTTGAAAATGTCAATTATTGCATTTTTTGTCAAAAATAGCCAACTTTGAATATACGCTCCGGAAGTACTTGAGTGATCATAAAAAACCTTAAAGATTCAAAAAAGGTATTAAATAAAAATACATTTTGAGCTCTAGTGAATCTAATTATATTGTGATTTTGCAACGTGGCACCACTTTGAAATCAGGTAAAATTTCATAAAACGTGTTTACAATCGGAGCGGTATTTAACAATGTATTTACAAGATACTTCAATTTGCAAAACTTTTAGATGAAAGTACATAAAATAACTAATTATTTGCCGTCGGGTACGTATTGGTACTTATTTCTAGGGCTGAGAAAAAGGAAAGTAAAAAATAGCATTTTTTAAGCCATTTTTTGGCCCTTTTCTTTTACTATTCTTATTATTCATCAACGACATGCTTCTTACAATCAATGCACATATTACAATGTGTGCAGATAACACAATTATTAACATAAAGATTGCTGTGTAAAGAAACAAATTGAAGCAACAAGTGTAATGCTTATAAAATTACGTCTAGCTTACTAGAAATAATTTAGCAAACATATTAAAAACAAACTAAGTATACATAAGTTTTTAATGTAGAAACAAACTCAAAAGTCGAATAGAACACCTACAAACAACAATTATGCTTAAGAGTATTTTTGTATCTAATTTTTGCAAAACGAATCAATGTTTTATGTACATCATACAGCAAAAAATTGTAAAAGGCATAATACTCTGAGATTGTAAATCAAACTACAATTTTAAATCTATTTGTTGTTTGTTGGCTTTGCAACAAAAAAACTACTACAACTACCGTACAAAAAGGTTTTAAAAACCTTTATTGTAGACATCTGAGGCATAACTTGACAGTCTAATCAACATGCCAAATCATGTTTATGCAATGATAATCTATTCAAACAAAGCAAGAAGCATAATCTGAATTCAGATTTTAGCTACGCTCATCTAACAAGCAAAAATTAACAATGCACTTAATTGTGTAGATACGTGTTTGTTTGGCAAACTGATGCATTTTTACAATTTTAATTATTTTCAAGATTGTACTGTGACAAGTATCATAAGGTTAGTTTGTAGAATTTTAAATATTTTTAATAGTATTAATGTTGGACATTATTTCACAAACATAAAGATTAAGATTTATATTCAAGCGTGTTTTTGAATTATTTTTGTAACTGTGGTGAATTATAATAATTACTAACCCGGTATTATTAACTCATTTTAACAAACATTTAAGCCTAAATGGAATTTAAAAGCGTTTGTGCAGTATTATCAACAAATTTAGCACATTTAATGACTTGCGATAGTCAGGATCACAAGTTCTTTGCTAAAACCGTCTCCCCGATGACCAGCGGTATAATAAAATGGTAATTTGTCCGGCGCTAGAACCTGGAGACCCTTTTGCAAGATGTATATACGGAAAACTCTCTTTTTTGTACTTGTCAGTCGGCTATTTTACACGGGGTGTTTTGCGTTAAAGTCACTAGCAATTATAGTTGGCAGTTGGTCACTTAAGATTTTGTCAAAACCAGCAATTTTTATCAAGTTAGAAGGAATCAAATACACAGATGAATTTTATTCGATTCTAATATGACAGTGTGTGGAGTGACAACTTCAGAATGGTTAAGCAATCTTTTTACAAAAATTGCTGTTCCACTTTTCCGTTTCACATAACTGGTTCTTCAGTACGAAAAAGTATTTGGAAATTTAAGACGGTGCCACGGTTAATTTTTTTATTCCAAAACTAATAATACGTCTAGTTGATAGTTAAAGAAGAATTCTTCTGCCTCTCCCATTTTGTTTATAATGTTAAATGCATTCCAGAAACCTATTCTAAGTACCACATTTTTGGTTTATATCTTTTATTGAAGATCTGATAAAGCAGAAAAGATTTGAGCTTAAAAATCTACTAACTTTTTTTGAAGCTTGGCTATTCGCGTGTCTCTATTGTCCCTTAGGGATTTGTAACGTACGCAAAAAAGTTTTGCAAAGTAACTATCCTATAAGATTCAAAACTTATAGTAAGTTTTTGCATTAGAACCTTGGGGTCGGTCGCGCATGCTGCTGACTTGCCGGAAGTCTTTGGTATGCTTTGCAGCCTAAATAATTTGCTTAGTGAGACCCCGAAAATAGGGCATACTTTGGTTGTGTAATCCGATACTCTAAAAAGTTGTTAAATAAATAGCAAAAGAGACAACAATTTTTAAAATTTGATCTTAAATCAGGAGGTTTTTCTTAATGGAAAGTCAAAAAGTTTTCTCTGTTTCAACGCATAGAGTAATTTTTTGTTTATAACTGACTACGTTTTGGTATAACTAGTGCTCCTGTGCAATTTTAAAGACCCATGGAAAATTAATCAGAAAAATAGATGTTGCTTAGGTTGTTTTTTAGATAACATTGTTGTTACAGAAATACAAAAAGCAGCATCTTGAACGATTAAATAATCTATTTAAAACATTACGAGAAACAGGATTATCAATTTAAAAAAAAAGGTTGTAGTCTACCGATTGTGCATTTAAAAACATTAAAACAATATTAGCTTCTATTATAATTCAGATTTGAAAGTACAATTTGCGGTATAGTTTAGAGGCAATTTTAACTCACGTATATTCGAATTGCACAAAACGGCCAATTACTTATGCATTGCAAACTTTATCGTCTTCGAGATCTAGGTATTCAGAAATTTACAAAAAGGCATTAGCAATAATGTTTAAAGTTAAGAAGTTCTTTCAATATTCTTATGAAATTTGATTTTTTTAACTGATTATAAACTATTTGGATTTAAACATGGCATACCTACCATACAAATAGGCTTCAAAGATATGTATTATTTTTAACTGCAATCGATTTTAATTTAAGTATATTAAATTAAAATATATTAATGAGAATTTTTTATCAATATATAGAAAATTGTAAAACTGAAGAGAAAGAATATAAACATATACATTTTATATCCAAACGTAAAGATAGTCTTTTAAACATAGAGAATATCAAAAAATCACAAAAACATATTATTACAAAAAGTTTATAAATGTGTAGTAGATATATTTCCAGATAAATGTAAAGTTGAATTAAAACCGTTTTCAACCAAAAAATAAAATAAAATTTTAATTGTGAATGATAGTTTAATGTAAGGTTACAGGGTAATTATACTTTCTAAACTGCATGAAACTATTTAAAGTGAATTGCATAGCACTTATATGATTACTAAAACTAAATATTTAGCTTAATCATATGTGTGATAACTATCAATAAAGACAAACTTGTAATTTTGTCAACAGTTCAGATGTAACCTTGAGAAAGTTTAATTACAAAATTGGCAAATTCCTGAAATAGTATGGGAACGGTTACTAATAGGTTTTTTAAGACTGTTGCATAACTTGAATTATTTAGTAGTAACTGATGCCTTCTCCAAATTGTTAGAGGTATTTTCTCTTCAAAAGTTTACGACACAACAAACAATATTACAACTTAGACAATTTTTTACAAGTTTGAAATTCCAAAGGTGGTTGTGTCCGATAATTGACTCTAATTTGTGTCAATTAAATTTAAATTTCTCTTTAAATGACGCGGCAGAAAATAGTGTTGTTTTAAAAAAAAAAATAAATTATTAATAATACTGACGCAAAATTAAATGTATGCAGATATTTAATATATTATCAAAATACTGACCACTGTTTTATAGAAGATCTCCATCTAGGCTAATGTTAGAAAGAACAGGTTTTTGCGCAAGACTACCAAAGTAGTAAGCCGACTTGAGTAGCTGCGGTTATTGATAAACAATTGAGTGTTCATACATACCAAATCAAAGTAGGTAATTTCTTGTGAAAACGCCACGCAAATCAGTTGTTATCTATGCATATCAATTTTCCAAAAGTTAGTGAAAAGAGTGAATAAAAAAAGCAACATAATTTTAACCTTCCAGCAGTGGTGTCGCCTTTAGTTTAGGCATTCTTGGTGTCGGCGGTCTTAGGCACAGACCGCATTTATATTTTTGTAACTTTTTTTCAATTTTTTTACATTTTGACCTTGGTATATAATAGTTGTAAGTATAACACACACAAAAACTAAATTGCAATAAAAATATTATTTATTAATAAAAAAATAAAATAAAAAGTAAAATATAAATTTTGTTATAATACGCTTCAAATCAAATATTTTTAAACAAAAAATTTACAATAATAAATTAAAAGAAAAAAATTTAAAAAAACATACTAATTTGAACTATTAATAATTGTAATAAATAACAAACATTAAATTATTCGGTACAGAATGAAGTTTCCCTGCAGTTTTTGCAGACTGCTGTTATATGCTGTAAACACATATGCATTGTATAGTTGAAACAAGAAAAAACTTTGTTTTTCTGTTTTTTGTTCTATTACAATAAAAACATCTTTCAATAATAATATTTTGTTGAAGAAATTGAATTTGAGTTTTGCACACCTTTTGTAACCTAAATGAAAAGCCTTGTGGAAGATTGAATATACTTGCTCTAACTTGCAAGTGTGGTTGCAGTAAGTTATTTGCTAAATCCATCATAACATTTTGTCTTAAAATCCTAATTTTGGGGTTATTTGCAAAATATATAATTGACGAATTAATTCCAGCTATGCTCAACATAGAATAAAAAATCACCATTGGCCATTTTTGTGTATTTCTAGCACAATCATAACTAATTTGGTATATATAAAACCAAAGTACAGTCAATACATTAACATGCTAAAACGAGCTAATCAAGGAGAAAATTTTGAATATTCTAAAGGCAGTTTCCTTTTATTTTTTCTGATGGTGCCAATGGCGGTAAGTTTTTGTTCCTGCAGTAGATTTCAAACCAGAGGCACTGATGTAAACTAAGTGTCCATGATGACATTTCTGTTTGAACCAAAAATATGCTCACAGAGCCTATGAACCACATCAAAAGCACTATTGGAAACCTTATAAGGCCCGACCGGTTGTTCTCCAGCATATATCTCCAATTTGCTAGTATAAAACATTTTAGCATCTCATAATGCTTGTATTTTCAAACCATATTTGTTGGGTTTAGATGGTATATATACTTTAAAGCTGCACCTTCTTCTAAATAGTGCTAACATTTCATCTATTGTAGCAAATTCTAAAATGTGGTAGTTATTCTGACAAGTTTGTTTATTTTTTTTTTTTCACTTTGAGAAGAATCAAAACCTTTAAAGCGACATGGTAAAATGATATACTTCAATGCTATAGCCGTTAATTTTCCACAAATCTTTAAAATTTTGACAATTGCTTTCAAAAAACTGCAGCTATATACAATAGTCCAAAGAAAGCACAAAGTTCAATATATTTAGTTGTATGTACATTTTTAGAGTTGGCATAATTTTCGGCAACTTTTGTAATATTTTTATTTATACAATTGGTAATTGTAGTAATTATTGAATCATTAATAAAAGAATTCTATATTTTTGTAATATTTTTTATCGACTTAGTTCCTTAAGAAGATCCAGGAAGACGTTTTATGATATTTTCTTGTTTAGTTTTAAATGTTCTGCTTAGTCTTGGCATATTTTTCCAATAGGTTTTATTGTCTTTTCCAATAAACAATAAACTAGAACTGTTATTTATGTCATTTTTATCAACATCAGAAATTTCTTGTTCAGAATCGCTTTTATGTAGCACACGTTCCTCTTCATCGATTTCTGAATCATCAGACACATCATTTTCTGTTTTATCAACCTCATCATCCGTTAAAAATGTGTCCATCATTTTTTGCAAACGGACCTGCTCAGTCCATAACGTGTTTCTTCTTACAATTAAGGTACTTTATTTTAAAACAAAATACAAAACTTAACAAAGCAAAGGTAAAATTAAAAGATATAACTGTATAACAAGCATAAGTAGCTGAAAAACTAAATTTAACATAAACTTTTCTGATATTTATATTAGAAATTCCTAGAAAGGATTTACCAGGAATAGAAAGATTAGGAATAAAGCAATAATATAAAACATAAATTAAAAGATTACATTAAAGCTTAACATTAACTACTTTCAAATAACATTCGGTGGACCGTATTCTGAGAATAATGTAATTGAGTTTTAACAAAAGGTACATCCATAAAAAAATACTTTATCAGCTTAATATAATTATTAATTAAATTAAAAATTAAAAAAAAAAAATTTCTACTAAACGCAACAATTATAATTTTTGCAATCAAATTTAAACTACATTTGCAATTAAATTAGAAGTGCAAACTCCTAAAATATCAAGAATCAAAAAAAACTCAAACAACAATTGGCGCGGTGTCACACACCGTGCGTTACCATTGAAAGGTTATTAAAATCAGATTCTCTAACTGACATAAATGTTGAAGAAACAGTTGGACAAGCAAATCAAATTAACCGGGTTTGGTTTTTAATTCCGATACTGTTAAAGATGCTTTGTTTTGTGCTCTTTCTAATAGACTTTAATATTAAAATAATTTTGTAAAAGTGTACTTTTAATTTAAACAGAAAGAAATATAGTGTATTAAGGTATTGTTACATTTGTTTGTTTACGAGTTATTGTCTTGTCAAAAGCTCCGCAAAGACAAAGCAAGGACTCACTCTAGTTGTCACTTATATTATTGTATGCAATGCGTCAGATAATACGCATAATAAATATTATATTTAATAACATGTAGATTATTATTTCTACAATACTACAACAAAAATACTTCATTATTAATTAATTATAATTAATAACGAACAAATTATTACTTTTCCAATACTATAAAAATACTACACAATCCATCTAAAAAAACCATATCCATCACCGTTTATAATGTTTTGTTCTTATTATGCCAGACAAAATATTTTGACAAAACATTGTAATTGTTGTCAAGAAACTTAAAATAAGCCGGAACAGATCCAAGTGTTTTTAGCCTCTCACATTAAATGCCACATCGTTGACAAATCATTAATAGAACGTAATAGTTAAAACCTTGAGAGCAAATTATTAAGCTCTTATTGGTACCGGCTGCGCTAAGTCCCATCTCTATGACAAATCTTTAAAATAAAACAAAATTTATTGCTTATGTAAAAATTACCAAAGCTTTGTTAACCTGTTGTTGCTACTACGCACTCAGTGCTCTAGCGTCCAATATTGCAACGCCATTTTGTTAAGTCTAGCTAACGGCGAGTGTTTCCCAGCCTTTTTTGTGCCATGCCCCACCTAAGCCATTCTAAAACTCTTATGGCCCCCTATGTAACTTATACACAATTTTTAATATTTAAAAATTGAATTATTCACTTATGAAACTTAAATGATAGGTTTAAAAAAAATCACTTAAAAATTGTTAACAAAACACAGTAAGTAAATTTTCAAAACATAAATTTAAATCCAAAATAATTTTAATAAATATTTTTCTATATTAATTTAATCTTTTAATTTAGTGATATCCTTGTGCTTGATCTTTGCTGCACAGAGATTTTATGTTAGGGTTCCAATTTGGTTAGTTTTAGTCTTAAGTCTCCCCGTTGTGTTATATCTAAACAGTTTCTTTTTTGTACCAGTAAATCATGTACAGCACTAAATCCACATTCAGCTAAGTATGAAGATGAAAACGGTAACAATAGTTTTTTTGCACATTTGGTTAAATTTGGGTATTTAATTTCTGTTTCTTCATAAAGCCTTGCCATCGCTCCTTTTATATGAAATAAAGTTTTAACTGACTTATCATTTTGCATTTCCACCAGTTCCATGTTAGAAAATCAATTTGTTTTAAATCAGAATTTTTTCTTTTAAATAATCCGATAGAACTTTCAGATGATCGACAATAACAAGTATAGCGGTATCATTTACTTCACATTTTTGGAGCCAATAAAATTGTTCAAAGCTTTTGTTGTTAATATATTGTTACACATAACTCAATAAGGGTAATGAAACCATATAATATAATAAATTTATAATACTTATTGGCCGCAATTAAAAATTTGCTTTTTATTTTCAGTTTTGGCACCGAAATCTAGCATTACATTTAAATGGCCCAAAGCAAAAGGGTTAAACTTGTGTCAAGTCCATTTTTAAATTGCCCCCCTTAACAATCAAATTGCCCCTTTGTGGGGCGTGGGCCCCACGTTGGGAAACACCGCTAACCTATGAAAATTATATAATAGTGTATGTGTAAATATTTAATTTGGAGAACAGTGCGTTACAAAGTTACAGGTGTTATAATGTTGTGTTTTATGAGAGAGCATAAAGTGCTTATAGCAACAAGTAACGTAAATTTTTCATTAAATTATTTTTTTATCTTATTTTTGTATTTAAAAAATTTCTTTTACATATAAAAATATTTAAAAAAAAATATTAAAAAAAAAAATATAAACAACCCACAGAGAAAATCTTGCTCAAAAATATATGATAAACGTATTGTGTTCATCTGCAAAAAAAAATTACCACTATTAGGTGTAAAAAATGTGCTAACTCTGCATGCAATTTTTTTGATAACCAAATAATTTCAACTTTCAAAATGTAATTTTGTTAAATTAAATAAGTTATATTTCAGATGTATAAATACCATTTTTTTAAATAATTTTTACTTATTATTTTTTAAATTTATAATAACATATTTAGAGTAGCATAAAGTGCGACAACTTATGTTTTAAAAAAATTAGGGACAACGTAAGGGTTAAAAGTATTAGTTAATAAATACCCGGACAAAGTAAAGAAATCACTGCTTTTATCATACACCGCAGAGGGTTATTTTATTTAAAAAAATTACATTTGGTCATTTCTCAAGTTATTCAATAAACACACCTCCAAAAAGCATTTAATTGTATTCGGCAAGCAAATCTAAAAATAAACATGGATAAATGTATTTTACTAAAGTAAAATAAAATATTTAGGCCATTTTTTATCAAAAAATGTAAAAAAAAAATTAAAAAATTTATTAAAGCCGTCTTGTGGTACAATTTATACCATTATTTTCCATAATAACACACCCTTTAAGAAAACAGTAAAAAAAAAGAAAAGGTTAATTATATATATATATATATATATATATATTATCGTTTTACATCTCTTTTACCCTTTCGGGTGTCGAGATTCTTCTCTTGTTCTTAAATTAAGTTGTTTATTTGCTCTTTCCATTTGCTTCTGTTCTTTACTACTGTTCTTGCTTCTTGCCAGCTCAGATTGTTTCTGTTTAATATTTCTCCTACGTTGTTTTCCCATGTCTTCATAGGCCTTCCTCTTTTTTTTGTTTTTATTATCCTTGAGTTCCATACTTGCTTTGTCTCTCTTCGGGCAATGTTTCTAGGTGTCCATACTTTGCTAATTGTTTTTTGTCTATTGTGTTGTGTATACTTTCTATTTGGAGATTCTCTCTTATCCGTTCTTTTCTTATTTTGTCCATTCTTGTTACTCCTTCTACTCTTCTTAAGTATTTCATTTCAGTTGCCTGTATTTTACTTTTATCTCTGTTATTCAATACCCATGTTTCACTTCCGTATACTAAAGTTGGTCTGTATATTGTTTTATATAATGTCATTTTTGTTTCTTTTGAGATTTGCTTGTTGTTTAGAATCACCATGTTTATTGCGTGATAGTTTCTGGTTGTTGCCTGGATTCTTTTGTTAATTTCATGTTCCATATTTCCTTTATTATTTAGCGTTACTCCTAGGTACGTAAATGATTCTACTTGCTCTATTTCTACTCCATTTAATTTTATTTTTGTTTTAATGTTTGTTTTTGATACAATCATGATTTTTGTTTTGTCTATGTTTATTGTCATGTTATGTTTTCTTAATTCCTCGTTCCATATGTCTATGTTATGTTGCATATCATCCTCATTTTTGGTAATTATTGCTAAATCATCCGCAAATGCACATGCTGCTATTGTTGTTATTGCTAGCTTATGATATCCAATTTCCAATTTCTTTGTTTTGCCCTTTAAGTTCTTTAGTATATCATCCAGAAAGATTATAAATAGCAGTGGGCTTAAAGCTCCTCCTTGTCTTAGACCTTGTGTAGTAATAAATTCATCCGACGTCTCTTTTCCGGTTCTGATGTAATTACTTGTGGTTCTATAAACACTTTTTATTGATCTAATTAGTTGTTCGTTTATTTTATTTTTTTTCAATGTGTTCCATAGTTGTTTTTGAGGCACTCTGTCAAACGCTTTTTCAAGATCCACAAATGTTATAAACAGTTTGTTGTCTTGTCTCAGTGTTTTTTTAATTAACTTTCTTATTGTAAATATATGGTCCTGTGTTGAATGTCCTCTTCTGAATCCGCTTTGTTCTTTTTCCAATGTTGGTTCTATCACTGCTCTGAGTTTATTCTCTATTATTGCCTCATATACTTTCCCTGTTGTGCATATTAAGGATATTCCTCTGTCGTTGTTACAGTTCCTGCTGTTACCCTTTTTGTGAATTGGGAATATTACTGCCATCTCCCAATCTGTTGTGATTGTTCCTAATTTCCATATTCTGTTTAGCATTTCCAAAAGTAACATTGTTCCTGTTAATTATACCGCTTTTAAAGATTTAAAAAGAAAAACATCGACATTAATATTTATTTGTTCAGATTTCAATAATAAGTTCATTATCAAAACCAATGCTATCTATTATGGTTTACAAGCAACTCTAACTCAAATTGCCAATAACAGTCAAACAATTATCAGTTATGCCAGTTGGTCATTAAATACAGCAGAAAAAAATTTTACCACAGACAAGTAATGTCATCTGAACTATACTGCGTAGAATCTTACCATCAAAGTCCTTAATGGCTTTATTTTTTCAAAAATTCAACAGTTTTGCTGCTTATTAGACCAGTAAAAATACAATTTTAAAGTTCATTATTACGACATCAGAAGAAGGAATTGAGAAGGAAAACTTGTAAAGACGGTAATAAAAAAAAAAGGTACATTAATTATCAGCAGTCAAGAAGTTTACCTGATAAAATAAAGAAGTGAACAAATTAAATAAGTGTATTATTATTATTATTATTATTATTAGTTAGTTATTATGTATATTTTTTTTGAAAATAAAATAGACATACTAGAGCAACATATTTCACCCCTATATCTAAGTATTTTTTGTATTTTTTTTAACCTACTATTATTGAGTTATAAGCAATTAATTCAAACTCCTGAACTTTATATTAAGAACATTTATACACATTTATTTTAACCAAACTTATAAACAATTATTTGTTTAAAAATTGGTCAAAGTTTATCTTAGAATCAAAAAAATGTGAAAATATACAGGATCTTTTATTTTAAAAACATAGTATAACTAATTTCTATAATAAAATAATCACCTTGTACTTTAAAACCTACTTTAAACAATAGTTTGTTAATAACCAAAAAACTTTTTTTTAAATGTTTTACAGTTAGAAAATTATTCAGGTGTCTAGTAATTTTGACTAATCCTGTATATTCGTATTATTTTAGGTTCATATTGTTTTGCGGTATTAGGTTGTTGCTTGTAAATATAATCAAAAACCTTAGTAAGTTCTATTTAACTGACGCATAAGACTATCTCAATCGCTACCTTGATTTGTAGTATTTTAACGAAAACGGCAACTTTGACGTCATTGCTATTTCTACATATAATTTAATAATCGATTAATTTTTTTTATCTGTACATTTAAAAAAGATTACACTGTGACATGTCAAAGTTTTTTTTGTTAAATTATATTTGCAATTTTTTTAGTTTTTTTTATATTTAAGATTTAAAAAAATATTATTGATATTTGTTCAAATTATAACCTACTGTTTAAAATTTATTTTTATTTAATTAAAAACTTAAATGTAAAAATAAAAAACCAATAATATTAATTTTAAATATTTTTTATTAAAAAAAAGTACAAAACACATTTTCTGAAAAAACCTATTAGAAAACTTGTATAATAAAGCACTGACTTTATTTGAGCTCTAAAATTTTATATTCGTTTTTAATAAAGGCTTTTGCGTACTAAATTACAATCTACTACTTAATTATGTTTAGTAACAATGACACTTATTTGCGTTACTAATATAGTAAATAAATCAACATCTTTAGTGCAGCCGCTTTTTATGTTGTCACACAATTACCAAACTATAGCATACAAAGTAGTGTGACATAAACTAGTAAGGACTTTACGTCTTTTATTTAGTGCATAGGGTGTTGCCGAGAAAGTACCTCAGCCAACGGTCAATCTAGCAAGAAATAAAGCTGCAACAATATTCTATCTTATTATTAATGTTTATTGTTAGTTACTAGTATAATTGTTTTGTAGGAATATGTTAATGTAACTTAATTAATATTAATCTTACTATTCATATAGTTATGTAATTTGTTAAAATGTATCTAATTTAAAAACCCAAAAGTTTACATTTATTATCATTCTAAATTAATTCATTATTATTATAACTATAACTCTTTTGTTTTTAGTTTGTATTATGACTAAAAATAAAAATACACATTAATATAATTTTATTATAAAATAGATTAAACTTAATTATTGGACTAAATACCAAATTGAATACATTTAGTAGAAATCACAAACCGTAAAATTATGTATTTATCTTATACTAAGCCTAACATGAATTCAGTAAGTTACCGCAGCGAAATTAATTACGGCTTTGAAGTTATTATACTTTCCCATTAGTTTGTTACTTCCAAAAACAATCGTCCTGGAAACATAAATTGTATGCCCCAGATGCTTCGCCCTAATAAATCCACAGCAAATATTAACCATTTAATTACCAACCAATAGGTAAATATGTCCTCTTTCCATATCCGACTAATTCGATTCGGGGCCTAATGAAACATGTGAACTTACGCTTTGGCAAACATAGATTAAAAATGTCGTTTCATTGTCTTGAAAGTTTTCAAATATAGCTATTTAGAATTCAGCTTTTAAAAAATTTATAATATATCTTATAACTTTTAAAAGTTGAGGATTAAAGTGGTAAAATAAAATAAAAATAACATTAAAGTATATATTAAAGTGCATAACAGAGAGGGAACTCGCTTAGAAATTAATGAATATTAAAAAAGATTTCCGGTTTTAAATGTTTAGTTGGTCTTTGAATGCTTCATTGTGCACTTAGTTGTATGTTGTAATTTATTTCTATTGTTCTATTTCCATTGTTAAAATTTTAATGGTTTATTAAAGTAAAAGCAATTCATCAATATATAATATAATATAATATAGTTGTAAATATTCTAAAACTTTTTGATTGCAGAAATGGATACCCATATAGAGTTCATATTACATCATCAGTAGAACTAGCCATATCTGCGTTTATGATAAACTAAATGCTAAAATGTATTCAAATGACACGTCCTGGAGGCTTTTAGCGGACTGAAATTTACCCCCTTGATTCCACCGCACAACGCCCACCCAGCAACCATTCACTAGAAAGTTTTCCGAGTGCTCATAAACTTTAATATACACACCATACAGGCAAATAGGGAGTCATATCGACGCACAAAATATGCACACATAGGTGCGGAAATGAAATTACTCCAAATTATTCTAGAGGCCGGACACATCATTATAGTTTCAGTATGTCTTCTTTTGAGAAAAGCGTGCGCCACACAGATCTCGATGACGTCACGTAATTAAGTGCCCCCATGAATATGCATATGTTCTGGGGGCACGTTTCACCTATACGACATCGTAGCGGCATAGAAGTCTCATGGGGACCATGCCATATTGAAATCTATTCCACACTATTGTTAATTTCATTAGAGAAACTGAGAAATTATTAAAGCTTGGGAGGTATTCATCCATTGTAATCATAATTTAGCCGTGCTAATGTTAATAATGAAATTGGTTAGGTACAATGATTTGATGAATTTTTAACATGCATGAGTTGGCGTAATTTGTTATACGGACATACTGCAGATAGATATAAAGTAAACAATATAATATCTTTATGTACTTTAATAACATGCTGTTTTAATTTGTTTTATATCCATCAAGGGGCATATTAAAGCAATGAGCGTAAAACTTGCATAGTAATTTTCTACATTTTGTGAGCAATTTGAAATAAGTAATAACAATCTGGTTATGCATTTAATTCAAATAGTTATTCAACTTATCAGCATTTATTATTTACATATAATATATTAACATCTTTTTATTAATATTTTTTACTTAAAAACCAACTAAATTAATACACGGTTTTTCAAATGCATGAAACCAATTGTATTGACACATATGCATATAAAATTTTATTTTAAAAACATTAAATAAATGTTTGTATTTTGAAAGCATTTGAAATTGCAAACTTCTATAGTAAACATAAATTGTGTGCAGCTGATATTATCTTGTATCATTTCTACATAAATAAACAAAAAC
This sequence comes from Tachinus rufipes, assembly GCA_963932245.1. Classification (NCBI taxonomy): domain Eukaryota; kingdom Metazoa; phylum Arthropoda; class Insecta; order Coleoptera; family Staphylinidae; genus Tachinus; species Tachinus rufipes. The sequence goes on along the minus strand of OZ010741.1, from coordinate 56,858,303 downwards.
AAATAATTGTTTTTTTTATTTAAATAAAGTAATGATATTGTCAAAACAATTTTGTTATCTAAATAATTAATAAATAATTTAATAAATGTAAATGCTTGTCATAAATGTTGTAATTAGTATGTAAATAAGTATTATAGTATAGTATGCTCGTAGATATAGTGTTTTTACAACATGGCCTTAAATTATCTTAGCGGATTACTTCATTACCAATCGTTTTGAGAAGGCAATATGTTTGTATTATATAGCATAAATAGCTTATAACACCTCGCTATTCAAGGGTAAAAATATTATAAAAATATAGAATATTGTTACCCTTGAAAACTTTCTTGGGTTCCAGGTATATAATACAATCATAATTAGTTGCTATTGAAATAATTCGTTGAGATAAATTAAACCCATGTCGTAAAGACACTACATCTATGGTTATACTATAATACAGTATTAAAGTGTGCTGGTATAACTAGGACTATAGGCTCCTTAGTTTGGGACAAGTGCAAACCTAGTTTCTATTGTATTATGTATAGTTTGATTTTATACTAGGATTGATTTAAAATATAATATCAGAACCCATTTTTATTGCTTATGTTAAGTGGTCTAAAATAATGTAAGAACAAAAAATAACATACATATTTGTACATGAACAAAAAAAAAACTATTTTAATTCAACATGGACAGGATCTTCAAAAACACATTTTTGAAATTGACCGCTCTTTATTATTGTGGGTTGTTGCAGCTTTTAATCAAAAAACAAATCTAAAAAACTAACTAAAGATGTTACAGATAATTTGGAAGTACTTGGCAAACTAGATTCCGCAGAAGTTTGAACTAAACACGTTATAGATGGATAGGAACTACCTGGCAAAGTAGATTTAAGAGAAGTTTGAACTACTGACATAATAAATGTTTAAGAAGTACTTAAAAAACAGATTCAACAGAACTTTGATCCAATACATTTGCAGGAATATCATTTATTAAAGTGTTTGTTTTAGTGTTGATTTTTTCTGGATGATTAGTATTTCTGATTTGACTTCTTTCTATTTTTTTAAAGCACTACGATCAAAAGATTGTTCTGGTACAACAATTATATCTACTGGACAAGTGCCAACTTTCTTAAAGCCATTGATAATAATTTCTACATTTGATTTAGTCAAAATAACTCCAATCAACTTTGAAAATGTGCTTTTTAGAATTTTGAGTCCCACGTTTTTTTTGCCACTGAACTATCTTTACATTCCACCTGCTCTTGAAAGATTTAAATACGCTCAAATCTAACGGCTGCAGTATGTGACTAGTGCGTGGTGGCAGCATTAATATTGTTATCTGATTCTAGATAGTAGAATTGCTTCTAAACCTAAATGTGTAGCGTGACCATAAATGTGTAGCGTGCATCCCAATGGGATTATTTATAAACAGCTGCGCAATTTTACATTAACAGCAATAAAAAATGAAATAAAAAAACATATCTTAATTACAAATTTAACAAAACAAAAGGTAAAACTGTTTTCCATACAGACTTTGCAGATTTAAACATACATAACAAAAAAACATCTTCAATCATTCCAGACCATCTTCACAATGTTAATGAAATTAATAACTACTTTAACAACATACCTTCAATCATTACAGAAACAGAAAAACAAAATACACTTAGCTTCTATGATAATCAGAGTAAACCTTTATCTCAACAAAGGTTTACTTTCAAAAAGACAAATTAAACTGATTTACTAAAATTAATATCCAACATAAAATCAAAATCAATAGGATCTGACCAAATTTCAGTAGATATGATCTATATATGTTGTCCTTTTTTATTGCCGTTTATAGAACATATAATAAACTATTGTTTTGAGTATTCTACATTTCCAGATGCATGGAAAGAAAGTAAAATTGTTCCACTTTCTAAGATAAAAACTCCTGTTGAATATGGCAAATTAAGACCTATAACTATACTGCCAATTTTATCTAAACTAATTGAGAAAATTGTGGATGATCAGTTAAGAGCATATATTGAACGGTATAATATTCTTCCCAAACTTCAATCAGGTTTTAGAAAAAAATATTGTTGTGGAACTGCTATGCTTAAAATCACCGACGACATAATATCATCATTGGATGCTGGACAAAACACCGTTCTTGTACTTTTGGACTATTCTAAAGCATTATATATGGTAGATCACAAAATATTGCTTTCAATATTACGGTATAGTGGCTTGACTGAAGCATCAGTGATGTTTTTAAGGAAAATTTATCTAAAAGAAGTAACCGAGTTGTGATGAATGGTGTCTTGTCCGAACCAATGGCAATGGAAAAAGGAATTCCGCAGGGTGGTGTTTTAGGCTCATTACTCTTCTCAATATATGTTTCAAATTTTTATTTAGCATTTAAAGAAACAAAATATCATTATTATGCTGACGACACTCAAATATACTATTCGTTTGACTCCAATACCGATATTGTGTCAGTTAACAACACTATTAATACAGAATTGAATTATTTAGTTACCTTATCAAAAAACCACAATCTTAAATTAAATCCTAATAAATCAACCGTTATACTATTTGGTAAAAAAAAAGAATTGTCATTAAAAACAGTCTTGACATAAAAGTAATGGGCAAAAACTTAAAAGTTGTAGAAAAAATTAAAAATCTTGGAATGACAGTAGATTCAGATTTGAGATTAAGGAAACATGTGAACAATCTTGTAAGCAAATCTTATTTTAAACTTAAAACCTTATATGGTCATAGAACGTACCTTAATCAAAATTTAAAAACATTGCTATGACAATCAATAATTTTATCTAATTTTAACTATTGTGACTATGTATATGGTTCATGATTAGATAAAATGACAGCACATAAAATTCAATTAGTACAAAATGTGTGTCTTAGGTTTATATACGGAATACGTAATCAAAATCATATTAGTCACACACTTGCACTAGCTGAATGGCTGAATATGTCCAATAGACAAAAACTGCACGCTTCTTGTGCATATCTCAAAATAATTAAAATCAAAACCCTCAACTATTTATATGAAAAAATAAAATTCCGCACAGATATCCACACGGTTAATACTCGAGGTAAAAATAAAATAACTATCCCTGTCCATAGGTCTTCACTATTTCAAAGGTCAATTACATATAATATTGCTAAATGTTTTAACTCTATCCCTTTTAATTATATTGATCTCACTCTCAATTCGTTTAAGCAAAAATTTAAAAACCAGTTATTTGAGGATCAAAGTTAATTTATATTTATATTAGTATTGTATGTTTGTGTGTGTTTTAGGTGCAGGAGGAAGAATAGATAACCCGTTTTAGGGCTAATCTAATCCTGAACCTAGTTGTCATAAATGCAATTGATTTTGTAAATATAATTCATATTAATTTTATTAATGTATATGTATTTCTTTGACAATAAATTTATTATTATTATTATTATTATTATCAAATATGATGAGAACTGGGCGTTCATTACCAATGTGAGGTAGAAAGCTTTTTGCAAAGTAGTTTTTAATTACTTCATTCTCTATCAATAAGTGGTGTTTAGAAATTCTCTTCCAGAGGGTGTTAACCACTAGTTCCATACGTAGGTCCCTTTGATTATAATAAGCGGTAGTGCTTTATTTCCTATGGCATTGCAGTACATCAAAACAGTAGTATTCTGTTCCAGGACCACTAGTTGTACGTAAGTGTTAACGGAAGACCAAGATGTTCAACAATCTTAGTTTTTAAAGGGTCCACGAAAAAACTGTTTTCATCTAAATTCCAGATTTGGGAAGGTTTGTCTTCCAATTCTAATTATTTAATTGTTTTTCCCAGCAAATCAAAATAGTCATTTATTAGGAAAAGATCTACATTTTTCTTCTAGATTGACACTGAAGAAAAATAAACCCTTAATTTTAAATATATTCTATCAGAATGTACAATCATTAAATACAAAATTGAGTTTTAGATAATAATTTTATGTTTTAGCAAAACTTGGTCAAAAAGCACAAAAAATTGTAAATTTTAAACTGGCAGAATTTTTTACAAGATCTACCATAAATCAAGGAGAAGTATCAATATATATATTCATTATTCGATTAAATTTAATGCAAGAAATAATATTATAAATTTATCCTAGGAAATACACTGGAAAGTGGCGGCGGTGGAAATATCTAGGTATAATTCTTTAGTTATAACAATATATAAAACCCCAAGCGGCGGTTTTGCCGTGTTTATGATACATTTAACAATTTTTTTGCTAACAGAAGCATTTTATCTAAATATTATAATCAACGGCAATTTTAACATTCTATTTGGACAAAGAAATTCTCAAAAAGAGAGTTTTATGGACTTATTAAATATGTTTAATTTGTGTGTCACTATAAAATGTAATACGCGTTTTAACAATTGTATAGACAACATATTAACCAGTTTTGATCACTATATTTCTTTTGCAGTAGACACAAAACTCTCAGATCATAAAGCTGTTATCATAAATGCACAGATTTGTACAAATTATGATTACAAATCAAAAAAGATACTAAGTAGACTTATAACTAAACTAGGCATATATAATTTATACAAGTTAACTGAAAGTATTGACTAGAGTTTTGTAAATAGTTTTGCTAATGTAGAAAAGAAATGAAACAATTTAAAAAAAACGATTCCTCAAAAACATCAAACTTATTATGGTTTAACGGTAAATTAGCTTATAATTGCAATAATCTAAACAACTGCTTAATATTTATAAACAATATCCCAATGAAGCAAGTACAATTTTTACAATCACAGAAACTATTACAGATCAGAAATTGAAAAATCAAAAAAAACAATTAAACGATAAGAAAGTAACTTATTTTATAAATACTCCAAGAACTATGTGGAATATAGTAAATAATAATTTAAATAAGACTAATTGCAATTCACTACCTAACCATTTCTCTTCATTAGAATTTGCAAATTACTTTAACAACAATTCACTTGATATGGTGACTAATCTTTCTTTTAAGCTCAAAAACGCCTTCAGAATATATGTCATTTGTTCAAATAAATAACGACACAGAATTAATGTTTGGTGACGTATCACATTGTAAAATCAAAAACGCTGTCAACCGAATTAAAAACTAACCTACTAAAGATGTGTACGGATTAAGTGCAAAACCTAATAAAGCTATAATAACTTTAATTATTTCACCTCTTGCTAAATTGATAAATATTAGTATAAATGTTGGCATATTTCCAAAAGTCTTAAAAATTTCAAAAGGAATTCCTATTAAAAAAAAAAAGGTAATGTGGACAATTTAGCAAACTATAGGCCAATCTTTATCATACTCTACTGCAGTGGCAGTAAGTAAATTAACTGACAAATTAAACAACAATACAGGGGAGCCATTTTCTGTGGCCTAATGTTGCACTATAATTTTAACCCACAATCAGTAAAGTTTATTATGCCATATTTGAGTAACAGTAGTAAACAGACAGAAAGTTTAAACGTTGAATATAGTGTGCTTCAAAGTTCCGTACTGGACCCTATTCTGTTTTTAATCTATATTAATAATTTACCAAATGCAATATCAAAAGCCTAGTTAATACTTGACGATACTGCTAATATAAATAAACACCGCATATTGAACGAGTTAGTGCAGGATTTGCTAGATACACAATTGATGCTCTTAGAATGGTTTTTGGCTAATCTTTTAAACTTAAATGTTTCAAAGACTGTCAATACAATATTTTTGCTGCAACAGTCAACAAAAAATTAAACGTTGAGGTAGTAAAGTTTCTCGGGGTTTAAATAGATCCGGGGCTTACGTGGAATTGTTATATTGACAGCATAGTTTTCTCAGTTAGTAAAAATATCTTTATCTCACGTAATAATTCAAAAATAACATCGTTGAATGTGAGAGTCTTGCACTTTACCATGGATATATCATGTCAAAACTTATATATGCTATTACAGTATAGGGCCATTCTTCGGCTAGTCAACAACTGATTATAAATTTCAGCATAGAGCAGTCCGAATACTATCTGCTTCAGATTATAAAGTGGATTGCAAATATGCGTTCATTAATCTTAGTCTTTTAACAATGCCTGCAATGTTTATATATATATATAAATATCTAAAATATATTAAAACAAACACAGACAACTACAATAGTATTTAAAGCTTTCATGAATTTAATACAATAAAAAAACAAGACTTCAGACCTGATTTTTGACGATTGATTAAATCTAGAACATTAAATAATTACTATGAACCAAAGCTATTTAATGTTTTTTCTCCAAATGTAAAAATGCTGCCATTCAAACGTTTTATATTCTACGTAAAAGTGTTTTTGTTAAAATTAGCACCATACAATATTGATTAACATGTAAATCATAACTTTTTCAATACGTTCAATTAATAAGTATTACAATTTTTGTAAATGCATCAATAAACATCATTATTATTATTATTATTTCTTGCAAATTCTACACTTTGTGGTTTTTTTATAAAAAAGGTTGAGCTAAGATTTAAAGTTGAGGAACCATTCTACTCCTGGCACTTTGTCAGCAACAGTTAGCATTTTTTCTTTTCGAGACAAACCAAATCCCATTTTTCTATGATGCAGATAGCATTAGCAAGGGAGTTTTTATTGTTTGTACTAAGAGCAGGATTTTTTCCGTAACTGCTGCTTGCTTTACTCTTTCTGCCATTTAGGTGATCATGTATTGTATTTTTGGAAATATTATACGTCAAGCTAGCCCGGTAAACTGTTAATTCTCCGACCATAACCCTTTCTAGAACCATTTTTAAGATTTCCGGAGTTTATTCGGTTGCTCTTTTGCTAACTTTTATATATTTTCTTATCCTCTATAAAACATTTCTGAACAAAAAAATATAAATTTATGATAAATTGATCTTCTGAGTAACTGCGTTCGATAACACGCAGTTTCTTCATTTTCTTAGTGCGCACTTTCCTAGGCAGCATGTTTTACAGGGGTAAGAGCAGACTAGCAAAAATTAAAAAAAAAGTTAGTTTGTTAACAAAATAACAATTGTTTTTTAAAATACAAACACAAAACAATATCATTTACCAAAAATTTCAGCAAAATCAGTGATGATTACAAATAAAATATAAGATAAATTTTTTGATGACACCTTGTTGTACACTTAGAATTGTAAGTTGGAACACAAAATTTTCTCACAGCACGCTCCTGCCCTATTTTATCTTATGGAATTATTGCACAAATTCTAATAAAAATTATATATATAATTTAAGACATAATTATAGTGTCAAGCAAATTTTAGATTAGATAAAAAAGCTAATTTATTTTATCTTAGCGTATAGTTTAGCTAGTCAATATAATATAACTTAAGATTTTTTAAAATTTTTGCATATTTATTGTGCTTTATTTTCAACATTTTTCATTTAATTATTGCACTACTTTATTTTATAATTATTTAAGTTTATGAATGATTCTTAAAAAAAAATGTTGAGTTTTTTTGGGTGCAGTCTCAAAAAGTGATGTTTATGCAAAAAAAGTAATCCATGCTAAATTTCAGCTGTTAAAAAAAACACGTGTCGCAATGCTTTTATGTTATATAGCAAACCAATAAAATATAAAATATGATAAAAATATGATAATTAAAAAAAAAGAGTAAATTGAAATAAAGTTTTACGTAGAATCTAATTAACAAATCACTCATTTGCTTCTTTAGGAACCCAGGGTATGCACCTGACTCAAATAAGCTATAATACTCATTCAACATATTCGGTAACTCACATATTTTTTTTTGTAATAAATTGTTTAGTAAAATATTATTAGATCTGATATAATAGAACAATGTTTTTTATCACAAATTTATTCTTACGATTACATTACTAGTGTTAGCTTTATTAAAGCCTTCTACAGATGAAATAAGTTATATAACTTCTACAATCTGTTAAAAAAATGTATGGTTAACCTAAGTGATCAGAAGTTCTACAAAAAAAAAATCTTGTCATACTGGAAAAGTTGTTTGTGACAAATGGATCAGTGCTAAAAATGTTTTATATTCAAACATGACAAAACAAAAACTAACTCACTCAGTTGGTGTTGCTCTTATTTTAAATCTGTGTAGGTATTCCGTCAGCATCTGAGTCATAAAATAGTTCATTTTTTTATGACTTTTCAGCGAGCATTGCTCTATATTAGAGATAAATCTTTTTGTCAATTGGCCAGACATCTTTCATCTTTTTTCATTTTTTTTGCTAATCTTCTATAACCTTTTCTGTTTCTGACTGCTTTCCTGCTTGGCCTTTTCTATACTCTCTATATGTGGCATGTCTGCAAATACTAATTTTGCGTTTGTGGAGACAGTGTGGTATGCACTGCATATTTGTATAATCATTTTTCTTTGCACTTTTACTAAAATATTAGTGTACTTCTGACACTTTAGTTTTTTTTCTTAAATGTGAGTTGCGTACAAAATAATTGATTGTGTAACTGCACATAACATTTTTTTTAAAGAGGTTTTTTACATTTGGCATCAGACAAGCTATTATTTTGGCCAATGTTTCTGTATTCAAATATTACACATACTTAAAATATTCTGCTTCATTTTTCTTTCAAATTCAAAAGTTACTAATTTGTTTTTGTTTATTCATTTTGTGATATTGCTATGTTAGCGGTTTCCACTAGCATACCCTTTGTTTTAGCTGTGATAACTGCTAAGTTGTCGGCATATTCTACTACCTTGATAGCATTTGGTGACATTTTTAATAAATATTCCATAAAAAAAAACGCAATATCGATCTTTGCGGAACCTTTCTTGTAGATAAAAACTAGAAGAAGGGTCTGTCTGTTTATCCACAATTGTCAATCTAAAAAATACCTCTTTACTATTTGCAGTACTGCAATATTTGTTTTTCCTTAAACGCTCTTACAACACTCTTCCATATAGCAGAGTTGAATGCGTTTTTAACATCAAGTGTAACTAGTACACAAAGCTGTCTATTTTGTCATGCACCTTTATTTGCTTTGTTAGCTTTATCTAACACGCTCTCCATTACATCGACGGACAATCTGCCTTTTACAAAACCATACTGAGTGCTAACCAGGTTTTTGTTTTTAGTTCCTCCAGTATCCTGTATTTTAGCATCTGTTTAAGTAACTTTACTATGCAGTTTAGAAAGCAAAGTGGTCTGTATGTAGACTTATTTTGCTCTTGCTTGCGTGGCTTTTTTAGTAAAACTAGTTTTGCTACCTTCCAGATTTGAAGAAACTTTTGGTTTGTAGCAACCAATTCATAACAAATAGGCAGTTTTTATTTTCTATTTTGACCATTATTTTGGTTTAATTCTATCTGCCGCTCTTATTATTTTATCTACCGTAAACAGACGTAGTTACATTATGCCATTATTTAAGGATGGCAATAAAGTAAACATTTCCAACTACTGCGCTTTTGCCATACAATCTGTAATACCAAATATGCTAGACAAACTAGTTGAAGATCATTTTATGTGATGTTGTAATAATATTTTTATTGAAAAACAGCATGGGTTTTGTAAAAAATAAATCTACTCTTACCGGTTTGTTGGTGTACTAACATTTATTCCTAATGCAATTGAATCTAACAAGCAAGTAGATGCAGTGTACACAGATTTCTCCAAAGCCTTTAACTGAGGCCAGCATCTAATTGTAATTAACAAATTAAAATTTTTAATTATTGAAAACCTAGCATTCAAGATGTTTAACTGATTAAAAATGATATGTAAAAATATTTTACTTTATATAACGTGCTATAGATGTTAATTTTGGGGTACCACAAGGTTTGCATTGTGAATTTATATTATTTTTATTGTTTATAAATAACATTGGTACAAAGTTTTAATTTTTTTTAATTTGTTGTTTGCTGTTGATATGAAACTGTTTAATAATGTAAAAAACTGTACTGATCAAAATAATGTTCAAACAGACTTAAAAAGTGGTATAAAATTAATCAACTTGATCTAAATTTAGCAATTGTGTTTCAATATTGTTTTGGAGATGTAAGATTGTCTAAAAAAAATTGTATTTTAATGAACATAAATTTATTTTTTAATCAGATTTGAATAACTTCCTTTTTGATAGCAGTCTTACATTTGCAAAACATATTTATAATATATGCGCTAAATCTATGTTTGTTTTAGGTTGTACTAAACGGCTTAGTAAATTATAGCATTAGAATACGCTTGTCTAATCTGGACAACTTATTATTCTAATGCAATTGATCAATTAAAAAAAAATCAAAACAAATATTTAAAAGTAACAGCATATCGTTTAAGATATAGTCATACAATGCATAATTGCTCCAATATTTACGTATTTTAAAAATGAACCGTTGAAAATTAAAAAAAAATGATCTCTGTACTTTACACAAACTGGTTAAAGGAAGCATCAATTGTCTTTTGTTAGAAAATTTTAATTATTATGTACCGCCTTTCCAAAACACACGACATGCCAGAACATTTGGCTCTTCATCCATGCAATTATAGCTTGCATGCGCTTTTATGTAGGTTTCTACGGTATTACAACAATTTGTCTGCTGATTACAATATAAAACTATTTATGCAATCTTATTCATTTAACTATCTGTTATGTGATGTGTATTTATTATTGTTATATTCTATTTATATTAGATAATTTTGTCAATATGTTTCAACTCTTGTTGATTTTTATACTTTTGTATCTATACAAAATAGTAAATTCCGCAAAAAATGTATTATTTTTAATATTATCATATTTAATTTATTGTTTTTATTGTCAAAAAAACTTGTTAAAACTTACAGATTTCTGATCAAGATATATTCAATAGAGTTCGTTGATGAGATATGAGTGCCATATATTTTCAAATGTTTTGGAAATTTCTAGAGTTACTGCCAGATTTTTTTAATGTTTATTTAAACTTGAATTCTATTTGAATTTTAATTAATTTGTCAGAAGATCTATTGTCAAACATTTTGATCAAAATTCATATTGAGTATCTGATATAAAATTACTTTGTTCTAAAAACATGACAACGTGTAATTAATATATTTTATTTTTTTATGTGTAGTTTGCAGTTGTCTCATTTGAAACACGTTTAAGATAACAATCAGAATCTTTTGCATTAAAGAGATTTTTATTGCTTACTTTTGTTTTAGTCAAAAAGAGGATATAAAAAATTTTATATTTAAAACGATGATGAACAAAATTTAGATTATATTTTAGAGAATTTAACTTTCAAGCTACAAACTAAATTAATGTTTTATTAAATTGGTTAGTAAAACAAGCAAGGCTTACTTTTGCCAATTTAGTCGTACCATTTGAATAAATGTCAATACAAAAATAACTAATGACTTAGATTTGTAAAATATCTAAGTCATTAGTTATTCGACGTAATGTTGCAATTTTTGTTTTTTATAAATATTTTTATAGATAGATAAATAGTTTATTGTTGTCAGGTACACAAAGTTATTTATAATACCAAATTCAGAATAATTAAAATATAATAAAACACATTTAAAAAACTAGCTACGTTGTGAGCTGTAAGATTTATTGTAATTACAGATTTAAAAAATGTAATGGCAAATTGTTTTGAATTATTGAAATTTTGTTGGCAAGTTGTTTTAATAGATTGGTTCATAGCATGCAACACCAGTTCTTGTTTTGTTTATTCTAGTATACATAGTTGATAAATGATTTGCAAATCAAATGTTATAACTCGTACTTAATTGTCTATTTTTTGCATATTTATTTTAGTTGTTTTTTACGTGTATTAATTAATAATATTGCGTAACAGGCAATTGCTTAAAAAAATTGCAGAATATGCTTTTATTACTACACTTTGTGAAACAATTTGAGTCAAAGCTCGCATGACAAATTTATTTTGTGATAATTTTTTTGACAAACAATTTTTGTAGCAATTCCATTACAGTAAAAAAATTATATAAACTTCTAAAAACTTCACTAAACTAGGATTACCAAGCAAATTATGCTGTCTTAAACTAAATATTAATATAAATGTAGTTGGTTTACCAAAAACTAATTATTGGACTTTTTGTTCAAATCTTGCATGTTCTTTATCAATAGATTGAAATCACAATGCCAATTTGTTATTTTGGTATCATCGGCGTAAAATAATGTATTTATTTATAACCACATCTGTTATATCATTAACATAATTAAAAAACAAAATTGGAGTTTGTTGTAGCAAATAAGACTGCAGCAACGCTAAACTGTTTCCACGTATGCCATAGATAAATAGTTTATTTAATCAAAATGTCAAAGGTACGCAATCGAAGTCTTTGCTAAGATTACAAAAAGTTAAAGTAACATGTTGATTTTCTTTAAGGCTCTTGTCTACGTAGTGAATGTTGTTTTCAAAATATTCAAGCAACTGGGATTTCAAAAACATTTCGAATATCTTGGATGTTATAAAGATTAACGATATTTTTGCAATCATCTGCCAAATCTTTTTTTTAGTATAGAAATTACATTAGCAATTTTATAAACATCTGAGTAGTGTCAATTTAGTATACAGATGTTTAATAGTTTGGTTAAGAATTTTTTTATGTTATTGTTTTATGTACAGTATTTTTTACTTCAATTGCTTTAACTTTTCTAAAACTAAAGCTAATATTTGTTTGCGATTTTGAATATACTTGAAGTTTGCTTTTATTTTGGCATTTTATATTGATATTTGTAGTTTTTATACAATTTAATGTTATTTTTGTTTGGAAACTAACTTCAAGCCTAATAAAAAAACTTAAATTGTTTTTTATTGATTTGATATTATTGTTATATTATTTTAATATTTACACTTACACTTACATTAGTATTTTTAATAGGAAAAGATGCGTTTATTGATGTTTTTATTTGACGCATAAACTGATTTGCCAGTATTTTGACTGCAAAAGACAAATCTAAAATGTCTCATGTCGTGTTTTTTATACAATTATAAAATGTATCTAAACCTGATTTAGTAATTAGTTGTTAGCTGATAATTTTATTTTTAATTGAGTCAGAATCTTCTTGCTTTTATAACGTAATTTCTGAATAAATAGCAAAATAATCTGAAACATGTATTTACTAAAATAACATTTATGTATTTGGTGTTAAATTTTATAAATGTTGTTAATACTATTTTGGAAAATTTACTGTTTTTTATAAGCTATAAGCGCTAAGCTTTTTACATAATTGTTTTGATCAGTTGTCATTAACATTAACATTAAAAATTATGCTACAATTGCCAGTTAACACTACATATTTATTTATAAAATCAATATTATATAATGTTTGGCTAATAAACATATTAAAATTGCTACTTGGCAAACAATAAACACATAAAATATAAGTATTAACATTATTAAAAAAAAACACGAAAGTGCTTCAATTTTAATTATCTTGTTTTTTACTCCTTTATCCTTTATTATTTGTTGTCGATATGATTGGCTGATTTTGAAAAAATGTAATAAAATTAGAAAAAGGAATAAAGCAAAAATTGTATTCAATTAAGATAGCAAAAAATTAGAATAACTAAATTTTTTTATTATATTTTTGTTAATTTTTAAAAAAAGGTAAAAAATAATAATAAAAAAATAATATTGTTTGAAAAGCGCTTGCCTCTTATCAGGTAAAAAAATAATTTTTTAAAATATTGTTTATGATCTAAGAAGTATAATATTGCAAGTATGCAGATTTAACATATTCTTTATTTTGACAATTTATTTATGACAACTCATAATATTTAATTATTTTCAAAGCACGCTTTTATTAAAATAATTAATTATAACAATACATAAAATAATAGAATAGAGTGGCGCAAACATGCAAAAGGTTCACCTTTCAAATGATTTTACTCGTTAAGTAGTAAACTGGATAGTTTTTTGACATATTCTTGGGTCGTTGCTGGAGTGTGTGAAAATATTCTGTTGACTATCGTTTTCAAAAATACTGACGCATCTTTTCTAAATGCTTCCAACGCGAAAGCCTATTATCTGGAACTTGTAACAGATTTGATTTAAGAAATGCTGTTAACGCAGCGCCAATCATTAAATGTCCCGGTATCTAGCAGTCAAAATCATTTGGATCGTTGGATAACAGGAACAAAAGTCGAGAATATAACACCGATTCCACTTTGCACAAAATAATGATCTTCTAAAGTTAGTTTTGTTTCTCCTAATACCTTTTTCATATGAGTTTTTGTGAATTTTACTGCTGCTTTTCAAAGTTCACTAAAATTAGATGCGCGTGGTGGTATAAAATGCCATTGTATTTTTTTTGTGTTAAGATATATTTTATTTTTATTTTGATGTTGGCAAAAAATAAAATTGGTGCCGTTGTCACTGTATATGTCACTTGTAATGTTTTTTAAGTGTAGTACTTTGTTTAAAAATTCTAGCCATAGGGTTTGAATAGTTATGGGCAGGCATTTATACCATTCTAATTTTAATTTTCATATTTTCTGTATCATCATCTTTGCGGTTAGAATTATTGAACCGATGAGACCTTACGGGTCAACTATACTCGTAATGTCAGATAGTACGTTTTGTTTTGTTGGTCTTTTATTTGATTTACATGATTTAAAATTAATGTAATGAAGTGAGTCGTTTGATACGTTCCAATGTAATCCAAGAGTTTTAAGAATTTTGTTTTTCTCAATAGATATTTGATCAAAAGTGTCTTAATGATCTATCGGTTTTAGAAGAGCTAGTGCATATTATGCTCATTTGAGCAGTTGGAAACCGCCTTGTTCTAGGAGTGCGGTTACTTAAATCCGTATGTTGTTAGCTTCGGCAAATGTTTTGGCTCCCGTAAGGAGATCAACTACGTAAAAGTCTCTTCTAACTATGGTTGCAGCTATTAGATACGTTGCACCTTCAAAAATCGCTAATTCATCAATACATTTAATGGCAAGGTATGATAATGATGCCATTTCATATGTAACTGTGTTCAGCTCAAATGTCTTAATTTCTTCCTTGTGATTATCTCTTTATCAAAATCTTTGGAGAGGAGTTTGTGACTTATCCACGTCTAACTGGCAATACATTTTTTTTATATCAGCCGTTATCACAAATTCAAACGTAAATAAGTCTTGTTGTATGACAGGCCTTATTTGCAACGTATTATTTATTGATGCAATCGATGAAGTTTTGCATGATGCGTCAAAAACAACTCGCATTTTTGTTGTCAAACAAAATTTTTGTCTTGATTCCTTAACTCTTTCATGTGACCAAACTTTTCGTATTCTTGGATAACAGCTTTGAAATTTAACTTCAGATAAGTATTAATGCATAATCTTTTCTCAAGCATTAAGAAGCGTTTTAATGCTATGCTGTAAAATTTGCTAAGTGTAGGGGCATTTTCCTTTATCGAAAGCTTTACAACAAATTGTCCAAATTTATTTTTTCGGGTGTTTGCTGCAAATTGTTCTTCAGCCTAAAAATAATTAGTAGATTGATATTTATGAAAAACCTTTTCAAGTTTACAAAATTTAGTCTTTTTCATAAATGTCAACTTGTGGTTGACATGATATTGTTGTTTTATTAATTTCTTGACGTAAAGAATCTGATACAATCCAAGCAAGTTTTGTTTTTTGAAAATATAATTCATCGATGCAGCTTCAATTATTGCGTCAATGCGGTCCGATTGGTTATATTTGGAATCGGCCAGCTTGATTTGTTTAGATATTTGTAACCCTTTTCCCTTATATGATTTTGTAACGAACCCCGTGATTATTTATTAAAATAATGCCCAAACCGTTCGCCTGTTTATGTCGGATAGTATCACGAACGCGCGCTTGTTAGGCAGCGTTATTCACAGACATTCTTGTCGAACGCTCGCATAACAAACCGCGTGAAGTATAACACGTATGCTAGGCAACCTTGGTTGCAACTAGCTGTATTTAGGGTGGCCTACCTTGCTGCCATTAATTAAACATCGTAATTAGCCGGCTACCGACACTTTTCATGTCCGCGACATGATGTTTAGTTGATGACGCAACAAACCTGCGTGTTTGTCGGCTTGCCACACCGTTGTTTGAGGATGCACGCGGATCTAACCTATCAAACCACGTGCAATCCCATGTAATCAATAAGGCCCATAGGCGTCCCATATGGGGTTTGCCATGGGTGAGACAAACCTCCGCCGGAAGTAAGAAGTATCCAGGAGCTTCTGTGTGCAGTAATTAGTGATTTGCCATTAATAGGTAAATCACTAGTTACTGTATGCAACCTCCGAACCCGGCGGACGTTTGTTTCTTTTGTAAATATATTTGTAATTAAGGGGAATGGGATTTTAAGATTTTGTAGGATTGTTTATGTATTGTCAGGGGTCATTTTGTTTAATTTAGTTTTAGTTAATTAGTTTGGGGTGTATAGGCCACCCCCTATGCACTCCCCATTTATGTTGGCAACCCTGTTCCCGCTCTTTCCCTTTCCACCAGATTTTTCCAAGTTTATCCCCTCTCTTTTCTTTCCCTTTATATACCGCCGTCCAGTCCTCATCAATTCAGTTGAGTTCAGTCCGA
Source organism: Tachinus rufipes (assembly GCA_963932245.1). NCBI lineage: Eukaryota > Metazoa > Arthropoda > Insecta > Coleoptera > Staphylinidae > Tachinus > Tachinus rufipes. The sequence goes on along the minus strand of OZ010741.1, from coordinate 56,841,804 downwards.
GTTAAGTGGAGTCCAGTGGTCCAGTCCGGAAGCCAGCACAGGAAGTTGAGTTAAGTTGAGTCCAGTCCGAGTTAAGTGGAGTCCAGTGGTCCAGTCCGGAAGCCAGCCCAGGAAGTTGAGTTAAGTTGAGTCCAGTCCGAGATGAGTTGAGTCCAGTGGTCCAGTCTGGAAGTCACCACCAGGAAGTTGAGTCCAGTCCGAGATGAATTGAGTCCGAGCTGATTTGAGTCCAGTTAACTACATTCCGAAATCCGTCAAGTGAAGAAGAGTACCAGACCAGATCCGAATACCCCGATAATCGTAAGTCAAGCCGACAATCTCCCAAGCCCAATAGAAATTCCTTTTTTTTCTCCTTTCTCCTTAAAACTCAGAGTGTGCGGTAGCCGGAAGGCAAACCATCTCCAGATTCCCGATCCAGTCTCAAATTCCTACCAACGTTCCCCGATCCATCCATCCATCCATGTTTAATAATTTTTTTTTTCTTATTATCTTTCTATTCTTTTTGTTTCTACGAAAATAAATGTTTATCTGGTTAACCCATATATTTTATTTATTTTGTGTCCACACTCCGGTGTGGTGGCGCCCGAGCACCTTCAGTCTCCGGCCAATTAAGTGAGGGGACCCTGTCGATCACGACTGCAGATACCCCCGCACAGGTGACGCCTCACGTCTCAAAGAGAAAAGACGTCACAATTTTGTTTGAAGATTCTCAACTAATTTATGGAGAATAAAAAATGTTGTTTTGCATACATAGTTGTTTATCCGAAAATGTTTTTTAACTTTGGTTTTCCAACTAATGTTAAAATTCAAATTTGATACTCCGCTGACGAAGATATTAACTGCTTCCTTAGCCAGTTCCAACTTTGCGAAAAATGCAGATGATATGAAATTGGACTGATATCCTGAATTTAGCAGAACTCGGCATTTGTTTAGCATATCATTTTTATTCTTTATATCAACAACAGCTGTAGATAATAAGATTTCTTCAATGTTAACCAATGCTTGATATCAATGTTTGGGTGTTGGGGGTGTGTTTAGATGTATGAGATGCTTTAAGTAGCATTTCTCCATAGAATAATTGATACCTAAGCAGTTCATGCACAATTTGTACTTACAAACAACGTCAATTATTTGTTGAACATCTATCAATTTAAACTTATCGCAAAAATATAAAGGATGTTTATTCTTGCAACTGATACACTTTTGACGTGTTAGAGATTTTATGCTAGTTGTGGCATAGTTTACTGTTCTAACTGGCTTGTAGTTATGTTTGAATTGTTGCGTGTTATCAGATGAGATTTGTAATATCAATTTTAAAGTGTTTGCCTTATGGTTATGAAGTTCCACTAACCTTGACACGGTCAGAATAGTATCTTTTCTCCGTATAAAATTTTCTCATTCTTTAGCAGTGATAAGATCCATTTTTCAAATAGCAATATTGGTTATTATGGCGTTATATTTGTTTATGCCGAGCGCGTCGAGAACTTGATTGTGCATTGCTATGCCGTTTCTAAGTTTAATTAAACTTTCTAATAATTAATGTTTTGAATCAATAATGTCAAAAATAGCAAATATATGCTCACATACAATCAATCGTTTGTTCTCGTATCGATCCTTTAATAATTGCCAAGCAATTCCATAGTTAGATAAAGTGACATCCAAAGAAGCAATAACTTCTGCTGACTTACCACTCAAAAAAGATTTTAAGTAATGCAGCCGTTGTCCGTTGGTGATGCTTTTGTTTTTGTCTACCTATTAAATAAACGTGTTTTTAAATCCGTACCAGTCTTCAAGATTACGATGAGATAGCTCACCTTCAAACAAGTCGTAAGACTTCTGGGGCGATGTAAAATAGCTGTAAAACGCGCAATAATAATATTACCAATAAATTTGGGCAACTCTTTAGGTGGCAATTTTATTACTAAGTCTTAGTTGCTTATAGTGTTGCATGTGGATTTAACTGAAACTTCAGCTTGACTTCTGCAACTTAAGTAAGATTTTCTTTGCCTTGGTTATTGCAGTATCAAAATTCTCTTCAAACCCATTTCTTCTTTGAGTGCATATTTTCCTTCGGGTTTTTTCATTAAAATGACACAATAAATTGCACAAAATTTATCGTATCATCAGTGTCGGCAAATTTGTTTAGAAAATTAATAAAATGCGTCAGTTTTATTTTATTAATTATTTCTTGATACGAAGTTCCTTTAAAATATTGTTTGGCTTTATGGTGGTGTTTCCATCATGCCGGGCATGTTACCTTTCAGTTATTTGAAGAAATTTCTTAATATTTCAAATCCTAGTAAGATTTGGTTTACAGGACCAATGTTTCGTGTTATATAATGAAGCACTGGAGGAATTGTTCCACTTGACCTAGCTCGTCTCTTATCAGGTAAAAGAATAATTTCTTAGAATATTGTTTATAATCTAAGAAGTATAATATTGCAAGTATGCAAATTTAATATATTTTTTATTTTGACAATTTATTTATGACAACTCATAATATTTATTTATTTTCAGAGTATGCTTTTATTAAAATAATTAAATCAATACATACAATTATAGAATCAAACAAAAATACTAAACAGTAAACAAAATAGGAAAAATTGTTGTCTGCAGAATAACTATTATAAAAGATATGGTTATTGTCTTTACCTCAAAAACTAAATGTGAAGCTTTTACCTAGTTTAATAAATTAGACAGACAATTCATTAAAAAATTATAAATATATACATTTAAAATTTTTATTCTATATTATTATTGTAATTTATAAGATATTTTTTCCGTAAATAAAGGATTATTATTGCTATTATTATATACTCTTTGTATGTTGTATGTTTGTATTAGTAATATACACCCAGATAAATTTACTATAATGACTGATAAGTGCAACTAGATGTTATTTGTTTTTTAATTAAATTAAAAATGATAAAAATATTAATAGTTTTTATTAAAAATGTTTTTTTTCTCTGCTGTCAAATTATTATTTGAAGAAAAATGTAAAAAATAAAAAAAAAATTGAAATATAATTACATAAAACTATATACAGGCAAAAGAAAAAATAACAAATATAAATGAATGTAGAAACAATAAAAATTATGTACATTTTATAGAAAATGTTATGACAAAAAGGAAAAATGTGCAAAACAAGTCTTTAGAAAAGCTATGGAAAACATGGGGCATATTCTAAAAGATTGCAGTAAGATTGGGAGAAGAGCAAATAGAATTTGATGTACTTATGAAATGATAATATACTTATTTTAAATTGGAAAAAGATTGAAATAAAAGCGGTAACACAAAGAAAATTTAATAAAATCAGTAAAGATAATATATCTAGTGTTAATATATTTTATAAAAATTTGATTTAAGTTATATTTTAAAGTTATGTTAAGAGATATTAAGTCAAAAACTTATTCAATAAACTTATATCAATATTAAAATTTTAAGAAGAATAAATATAAACTAAACATTTTTTTTCTATTTAGTCATTAAAGAAACCTCATACAAAAAACTTACAAATTACAAAGTTTATTCTATTGAGTCAATTTTAAATTTTGTAAAATTATTTGTTAACAGTTTCACTATAATCCATCTATGACTACTGAATCATTTTAGTAATTCAACTTAAAACTTGTTTAATAAAATATGCAATAAATTACATAATACGTTTACATAGTGCTAATAGTTAATTAATTTTATTACTTTCTAATTTGGCTGCATTCTTTTAAATAACTAATGTAGTGTATTATTAGCTGTAAATTAATCACAACAAAGCAAAACCCATTTCATACGTGTGGATGCTCATATTTATATCAGAGCTCTGCAATATTGCACTAATTATATTTGCGTTCTTGCACCGGATGGAACTAGTATGTATGTGTCTATATGTGCATACCCTGATTATATGCATGGAATTCGTTGAGTTAAGATTATGTGCAGTAATTGCGAATTCAAATTTCATTAAGATTAATCGCTAAAATATACTGCCATACAGATAATTACGGGCGGCATTCGCGGAGTCAGGAAATCCCATCAAATCCAAATGGGTGAAGATAAGCCATTTCAAACCGCCTCCCATTTACTGCCAGAGACACGGTTTTTCATATTTTTTATTTGTTCAATAATTATGGGACTGTAATTCCGCTGCATTCGCCGGTAATCAAACCTTGATCATAAACATGAAAATTTAAACGTTTAATAGATGTTTCAGTACTGCGATATTATACAACAAACAGGATTATAAATATCTTAAATGCATAATATTATGGGCTTCTCTTGTTTTATGTCTACAATAAATTATTTATTGTTGTCATTAGTGAGTCGTGCGGTTTTCAATAGTTCTAAAATTATATTGTTGATTAAGTGTAGTGTGGTAATTATTGTGGTATACAAAGCTGTAGTAGAAATTTGATCAAATGAACTAAAATGTTTTATAATAGTCGTATATTATAAGGTAACTTAATAGGATTTTGATTAAATTTTGGTTGTAAATTAATTTGATTTATTTAATATTGGTGCTACATTTTATGATAATTATGTTTTGTTGCGTCAAATAAATAATTTAAAAAAATTGATGTTAGAGTATAAATATACTTGTATATTTCAAAAATCTTAACAAAAAATATGTAGTATTGCAAATAGATTTAATAAAATTTGTCTATAAAAAAAAAGCATCAATTAAATAATTTTTAAAATTGTTTTTAAATTGATCATAGTTACTAATAATAATTATTTTATCTGGCAACATACAACTACTTGCACTAATGGAAGACTTTTTGTATCTGATTAAGCTATAATGCGGAATTATTTCATTGCAACTGTAATTGTACCATATTTGTACTCCTAGCACTTTGGCATAGTTAGTTAATATAATTTAATATAACTGATGGTTGTGACCTCTACTAAGTGATAATTCATGATTATGAAAAAATAAAACAATTTACTATATTTTTGATCACAAATTTTTATATTTTATATTTATATAACTAATAATAATGTAAGAATAAACTTATGATAAAAACATAAAAAAAAATGTTTTATTTTTTCATAATATAATTTAAGCATCTAAATGATCATTTACTTAACTTTTACAAAAATGTATGCTGACTGTTTGAGATGTCTTAATCATTAATTGATTTATTTTGCACCAGCTTAAAAAATCATTTATTCTAAAATTGATTTTTTTTTTAAATTTTGACATTGTATTTATAATATACAGGGTGTCCGGAAAATACGTGTACAACGTTTGACGACAGACGCCCTCTACCGGCTAAACGAGACAATTTTGGATATAACTAAGTCGGCTTAGATCGACCTATTTTGACGTCAGGAGTCTGTCGTCAAACGTTGTACACGTATTTTCCGGACACCCTGTATAATAAGAATTGAAGTGAATAAGAAATAAATAATATTATTCCTGAGATGCGATTTTACAATTCTTGAGTTATCAAATTTAAACTAATATTTAAAAATTAATTATATAATCAATTAAAATCATAATAACTCACCTATTAATAAAATCGAACTGTTGGTCACCGAAATAGAACCATGCTGATAATTAGTTACCTGACAACCGATCTGTAAATAATTTAAAAAAAGGCTGGTTAATGGGTTATAGAAATTGGTAAATTTATGCCCGTACTAATAGTCGGAGATTAAATCTCGGATTAATCCTGGATTCATGAATCCGAGATTCATTTTGATAGTCGTTGATTGGTTCTAAGCCAATTCACGTATATTGTGACGGCAACTTTAGTTGCATTTTGTCAATGTATTCCTCGCTTAATTCTCGGATCGAGTTAAAAACTGTGCAACCATCAATATTAAAATAATCTTGGGTGGTCCCCAGATTATTTGAGTCTAGGATTATATTGACAGTTGCATAGTTTTCAACTCGTTCCGCACCGTCACAATATCCGTGAATTAGCTTAGAGCCAATCAACGACTATTAAAATGAATCTGGATTCATGAATCCAGGATCAATCCGAGATTTAATCTCTGACTATTAGTACGGGCATTAGTGGTTATTGATGAATAATGAAATAATGAATTAGAATTAATATAAAGAAACTATAATAGTTAAATAGATCTATAATAAAGTTGATTTAATGTTAGAGATATAGAATTATTTGACTTAACATAGAAATTTATTAAATATGGGAATTAATTAATTGTGTGACAGGTTATCATTAGAAAAGAGTTCACCGTAAGAATTTTATGTACATACCTAGTGTAATTAATGGGTTCGACTGCGTGCGAGTGCCTAATTCCTTAATGATTCCTGGTTTAGAATTTAGAATTAAAAAAAAAAAATATTTATTTGATGCTCAGTATTTAATCGGTGGTTATTGTGGACTTTTGTAATCATATGTAAATGTTAATTTGGGAATTGAAATGCAAGTCTCTTGGTTGTATTTTTCTGAGCTTGATTTACGGAAAGTTTTAATTGAGTAAATTATTGCTCCGAGAAGTCGGGATGGGTAAAGAATTTATAATAATTAAATTTAAACATTTAAGATTTTGTATTAATTAATTTGTTTAAAATACCTGTACTTACATGTAGTATTATCCGCACTTGGTGATGTTCGTGGTGTTGCACGTAACTTCACAAACATTAATTTATTAATTATTTATTATTGTTATCATTTGTTTAATATTGAGAGTTATCTATACGGGGCATTAGTGTGACGTCACACGACAGTGGCGCTATTGGCGCCAACGTGGATTATCATAACATCTATTTTATACATAGGTAGAAATACTTGTTGGATTTAAATGTGTCGTTATAAGATATTTTTTGCAATCTAATGCACCAAAATGGATTAATATTATATTAAGACATATTTTGATGTACAATTTGTATATATTAGATGATACAATTTTAAATAAACACATAATAAAATTCGAAAATACAACATAACCTCACACAAATTGTAAATATTTAATAAATACTTTTTGAATTCAATGTTAATTATACTGTAAATTTGATCAACTGCAACAAATTATTATTAAAGTTTAAGTTTAAATATTTATTTAGCAAATTTTAATATTTCATAAATTTAGAAAAATTATTAACTAAGTAACTAAATATGTAAATATGTTAATATTAAACATAATATTAAATAATGAACCATCAAACAGTTTTTATAGTTTTATAATAACATATATTTATGTTTTTAAATTTAATCATTATACGTTACATTTGTTAAAATCAATAAGTAAGCGATTTGAAAAAGCTTATCGGCTGAGATTTTTTTGCTATTTAAAATATTTATTATATATATACATATATGTATATAATATATATACAACTATATTATTTTACATAATGAAAACAAACATAATCAATTAATTAAATTGTCTTAAGAATTTAATCGAGTAATAATTAATTTTGATTATCTATGTTCCGATTATGTGTAACGAAACTATGCATATATTGTTTTTGCAATTATATTTTATTTGATAATGCTTTTGTTTGTGTATTAATAATAAATTTTATAAATTATGTTTTATTTTACAAATATATTATAGATAATTGCTTTTGATCCTCCAATAATACAATCCGAAACTTAAATAATCAAAATTTACTTTACTAAAATCTTATTTGATTTAATAAAAAGTTTAGCTGTTTATTATAATTTCATTAATAAAGTCAATAACTAAAAAAATATAAACTGTTATATATATACAATTAATTAATAAACAAATAACAAAAATATTATCTTGGATAATCGAGGCAGTTCTTTGAGTCAATTCTTGAGTAAAATACTACCTATTATCATAAATTAGTTTTACTGAATATACAATACTATAGATATAATAAAAAATATATTAATTAACTTCAATTTAAGAAATGTATTTTAAAATTTAATTAAAACATTTTGTGAGGTTATACTGTAGAGAATGTTTTAATATGTGTTAATTTAAAATTGTGTTATTAATTATCTACATATTATACATAAAATATTACCTTGTTGAACAAATAATCACTGCACAAACACTGAATTGCTGAAAAATATCTTATAAGGCCACAATTAAATCCAACAAGTATTTCCACCTATGTATAAAATAGATGTTATGATAATCCACATTCGCGCCAATGGAGCCACTGTCGTGTGACGTCATTACTAATGCCCCGTATTAAGATGTTTGTTTACTATCAAACGCTGGTTGGCATTCGTGACAGTAGATGGCGTGTGTGAACAGATGTGAAATTCTAATGGCGCATAGGCGTGCCGATGAAATTAAATTAATAATGAAAGTTATTTAGTAAAACTGGGTGATTACAAACTCTTGTTAACGACGGTTGGTGTATTAAGTAAATGTTACCTATCTAATAATCTTAAATTGTAATTTGTATTGGTCTTAAAAGCTGCCGTTAAATTAAAGATATAAATGGTTGCGTGATACGCCCATGACTTTGATCATGTGCTTAATTTTAAAAGTTTTTGCCTTACTTTGAAAGTATATATAAGTAAAGGAGATCGTGAAAAATCCTATTTTTTTCAAAGTGCGTAGTTTCCATCTCAAGTGCGTGATATTAACATCAAGCCAGGGAAAATGGCGACCATGCACGTAGGGATGGGAACAAAAGCGTGATAACAAGCTTAAGATAAAAGCAGCCGACCACCATCTAAAGGTAACATTTATCAAAATTAATACTCCACCGCGTATTCAACCTACCATTTAATTTACAATCAAATTTCAAAAGTGATTATGCCTAAGCAAAAAAGGCACTACAGTGATAAAACAACTGTAAAGGGAATTTCCATGTACCTGTAGCAGTATAAGAACATCTAAAAACTGTAATTAGAGTTTCCATATACCTGCAGCAGTTAAAGAATTTCTAAAACACTGGTAGATGAAGTTTCCATGCACCTGAAGATGTATAACAACCCCTAAGAAGACCGTACAGCAAATATACTATTAATTTAAACAATGTTTTTTATATATATATCCCGCTCTCTTACAACTCAATTTTTATTGTTTTTTTACATAAGAGAGATACAACCACGAGATTGGATTTAATAATATAAAAAAAAAAACAATTAGAACCCGAAAACCACTGGTGAGTAGATTTTTTTATATTGTGCATTTTAAAAGTGATTCTTTAAACCGTAACCCATAACCGAATGATCTACTTGCACTCAGTCGCAAACACCAGCGGCAGGCAGTAACCATAAATTTATATTAATCACCCAAGTAAAGGTTACAAATTATTTTCAAAAAATTCAACTCAAGAGTGATAGTCATTAACAAATGTAGTATCATTTTTTTTAAATTAATGCATAAATTAGCACATTTGTGTAAAGTGAGCTCTAACACACGTTAGACAACGCGGATTTACAAAACAATTTGTTGTTGCATGGCTTTACTCTTAGCAGCAGTAGCATTGGTTTATAATCATTTTATTATCATTGTATGGTATATGTGTCACATTTTAGCAATCAACTCTTTATCTCTAATTTTGTTTGTGGTTGTCAAAATATATACAGATTTGGTTTCTTTTATTTAACGCTAGAGAATTGCCGGGTTTAGTCGCCTCGTCAGTTGAGGTGCCACTAGTAGTATTGTTATGTAAAAATATTAAATCTTAACACATCTAGAAAAATATCGGTGAACCTTTCTCTCTAGAAAAATATTAACACGTACAGCGCCGTTTTTAAATTAAAATTGGTTCTTATGAGACACAACGCCAACCAACTCAATATCCAATTAATATTTTAATTATCACTCTTTTTATATGTTAAACTACATACAATATTCTATGTCTTTATGTTTTTGGTTAAAAATTTAAAGTTTTATTTAATAAGTATAAAATTAATAAAAGACTAATTAAACACGCTATTTTTTAAAAATTAATTGCATAGAAAGACTTATCGTATCAAATTTGTAAAAATTTGAGGACACAGATTGGATTTTCTTCTACAATGTGTAAAAATTTTATTCAATTATATTCAGGCGTTTTCTTGCTGAGTTTGATTCTGTAAACCCTTATAATAGCGCAACTATTCTTTCCCCTTTAAGAACACTTTAAAATTTGAATTTGATAAATTTAAAAAAACTCTGAAATAATTTATTTAGGTGTAAGGTTTACTTAAAGTCTTATTATCACAAAATTAAGCTTTTTCTCTTTTTTTTTTGAGTATAAATTTGAAACTTTAGTTTTTCTTTCTTAAATAGCTTTTTGAGAAGTCTGATACAGAACTTGTCTGTATTGACAAATAATTTTTGAACCTGTGTTTTCCATAAAACATTATCATTTACTTTGCTTTTATGAAAACTAGAAATATTTTTTAAATTGTCAAGCTTTGTATGCAAGTAGGGTATTAATAATTTTGTAATCATTATTAATTTTGAACTATTTACTAAATTTGAAGCTGCAATTAAAGATTTGACTGATTAAGCTTGAAGAGAATTAGCACTGCATCTAAAATTTGTTGTGCGTTAGTATATTTACACTTCCTTTTGCACCAAAAACGGAAGGTTGGTGCAACAAAAAACAGTTGATAAATAAAAAAATCGGTCAGTTCACATCCGTAGTACTGACCGGCTGTTGTTAGTGCATACCACCATAAATATAACGTAAAGTTTTATAAGCAAAATAGTGAAGTTTGCAAACTCACTAATAGATCATTAAGTTATATTCGTAAATTTTAGTTTGATAAATTTAGTTTTAATCATATTTTTGTCATTTTTGTTTAAAATATACTTAAATAATTGTAGTCAATTAGTCTTTTACAATAATTAGAAGTTTAACATAACTTGTTACATATACAACAAAAAACTTCCAACAATCCAATTGCAGACCAATACTTATTGGATAATGTGTCTATCAAACTACGGACCTATGATCCCATAAACTAGTACGCTTTATATTGCAAAACACTACAGAATTTAAATCACATTTAAGGAATAATTGTATTATACTATAGCCTAGTCAGAAACGTTCTTGAGTATTGGCTCAGTGATATGGAATCCAATTAACAGCTGCAATGGCAATGCTCTTAAATCAGTTTAACAAAAATGTTCACCTTAAATGTTTAAAAAACATGATAAACTTTTAAAAAAGTTTGAAAAAGTTCCATTTGAAGAAAAAAATTAGTTTTCATGTGTCAGTTCCATAACCATAAACTGCTTCTACAACCCACCTGCAAAACCGTTGACATTAGTAAAATCATAACTTTTTCAATGTGCTTAACTTTTAGGACTATTTTCAAGAAGTTGTGATATTTTTAATTGTAACTCCGGAGTGTTTTTAAATATATTTTTTATAAGTGTATGCATTTTTTTAAATACGTAAAAATTATAAAAAATTTAACAAAAAAGCATTGTATTCTAGAATCAATAATATATAAGTAGATATTATAGCAAATATTGAAATTGGAGACTAGCTATCTGTTTAAATATGCACTCCGTTAACTGCAGTTAAATTATATCACCAAAATTATAATTGTATTGCATTGCATTGTATTGTATTGTATTGTATTGTATTGTATTGTATTGTATTGTATTGTATTGTATTGTATTGTATTGTATTGTATTGTATTGTATTGTATTGTATTGTATTGTATTGTATTGTATTGTATTGTATTGTATTGTATTGTATTGTATTGTATTGTATTGTATTGTATTGTATTGTATTGTATTGTATTGTATTGTATTGTATTGTATTGTATTGTATTGTATTGTATTGTATTGTATTGTATTGTATTGTATTGTATTGTATTGTATTGTATTGTATTGTATTGTATTGTATTGTATTGTATTGTATTGTATTGTATTGTATTGTATTGTATTGTATTGTATTGTATTGTATTGTATTGTATTGTATTGTATTGTATTGTATTGTATTGTATTGTATTGTATTGTATTGTATTGTATTGTATTGTATTGTATTGTATTGTATTGTATTGTATTGTATTGTATTGTATTGTATTGTATTGTATTGTATTGTATTGTATTGTATTGTATTGTATTGTATTGTATTGTATTGTATTGTATTGTATTGTATTGTATTGTATTGTATTGTATTGTATTGTATTGTATTGTATTGTATTGTATTGTATTGTATTGTATTGTATTGTATTGTATTGTATTGTATTGTATTGTATTGTATTGTATTGTATTGTATTGTATTGTATTGTATTGTATTGTATTGTATTGTATTGTATTGTATTGTATTGTATTGTATTGTATTGTATTGTATTGTATTGTATTGTATTGTATTGTATTGTATTGTATTGTATTGTATTGTATTGTATTGTATTGTATTGTATTGTATTGTATTGTATTGTATTGTATTGTATTGTATTGTATTGTATTGTATTGTATTGTATTGTATTGTATTGTATTGTATTGTATTGTATTGTATTGTATTGTATTGTATTGTATTGTATTGTATTGTATTGTATTGTATTGTATTGTATTGTATTGTATTGTATTGTATTGTATTGTATTGTATTGTATTGTATTGTATTGTATTGTATTGTATTGTATTGTATTGTATTGTATTGTATTGTATTGTATTGTATTGTATTGTATTGTATTGTATTGTATTGTATTGTATTGTATTGTATTGTATTGTATTGTATTGTATTGTATTGTATTGTATTGTATTGTATTGTATTGTATTGTATTGTATTGTATTGTATTGTATTGTATTGTATTGTATTGTATTGTATTGTATTGTATTGTATTGTATTGTATTGTATTGTATTGTATTGTATTGTATTGTATTGTATTTTATTGTTTTGTATTGTATTGTATTAAACTTTATTTCTTAGATATATTTATTACATATCAGAAAAAGGCGATGTTCAGCAAATTGCTGCTCTTCCACATAACCATTTAAATTTTACAATAATTTTATTAATTTATAAATATAAACCTTCTGCAGTATAGCTATATTGAAGATGCATCTTGTATTAGATTGTTCCCATATACTCCATATTAATCTTCTAATGTAAATATCGCAATTTAAAAAAATAATAAAGAGAAATTTAATAACAAGTAGAATATAAATCCATATAATTAGAATAAATTTAGGTTTCAGCAACGCAATTTAGTTTGCTTGGTTGTAGAAACACAAAGTGCACTTCTATTTAATAACGTCTAAATATGAACAATACAAAATAAATATATCATGATGTTTAGAGCAAAAATCTTACACACTGACAAACTTTTAAAATTATATGATCCAGTAGAATAATTTAAATTTAAATGAATATTTTAAATTACGACCCTCACTTGTTAAAAGCAAAACGTAATGTTCCAATATCATATTAACTACACCCCAAGAATCAGACTCTGTCATCATCATTATTATACAACTGAGATAATTAATGCGCCAAATAATTATATTTAATATATAATGAGAATGCGGGAAGAGTGTACAGAAATGTAGAAAATGATTTCGTTTTGTTTCCTTGTTATTTGATATTTCATAAACTCGTTGAATAATTTAAATTATGTTAAATCCAGTCTTTATGGTAAATATATTCCACAAATTCGAAATGCATTAAAATTTTTTAGATTTTAAATAAAGAAAGAATAAAAAAAATTAATGTTATTATTTACTGTTCAGTATTATACCTATTAAACTATAAAAATTATCATAGTTTATTTGTAAACTATTTATAATATATTATTTGTAAATAAGTTATACAAATCATTGTACAGGGTGATTATAAATGTTTGGGATTATGTAACTATCTAATGTACGTTTACGCCGCTCTAGTGAAAATGCGTAAATGAAGTTGCCTTTCTTAGGATTCAATAATAAAAATATTTTCATAACTTTACATTGTTTACATGTTTATAATTATCAGCTGTAAACTCTTGAACACAGTCAGGAATAGAATAGAGCTATTCCCCATTATCAAACCGCCCATTCCTAAAGTAGGATTCAATAATAAAAATATTCTCTTCATTTGTTTACATTTTTATAACCTTGCTTGCTTGACAGTTGTCAAAGTTAAACTGTCAAAACAAAAAGTATAGTGGACAATTATAAAAAAACGGCATATTAATTGAGTACATAAACCCAGTTTTTTTTATAAACTCCCTTTACAATGTGTAGTCTGGTTGGTTTTAAAATTGTAATGATGTATTTTCAATTAAGTTTTTTAACAAGTTTTTATATATAAATCATATTTGAACTGAGCATTCTTTCAAACTTGTCACTTGATCTCAGATTTTTAAAGCTAGTGTATATATGTGAACAACAAAGAGTGAGATTATTCAAATATTTTTAGAATTTTTTTTATTCATTTTAGTGTTTACCGATTTCTTAATATGTTTCCCCTGAACAAAAAAATTCTAAACATGACTAGAGTAAACGTCAATTTTTTTAATAAATATAAAATAATATTAATTTATTATAATAAAACGTGAATTGTGTAGTATGAATTGAATTTTAAGTAGTGTGAATTGTGTTAGAATTGTTAATTAAATATTTAAATTATATAATGGTTATTGTTTAAATAAGGGTGATGTTTTTTAAAAATAATCTTACGTCAATTTAATAATAAATTATAAATTGTAAAGTGCAGTGTAAATTGAAATAATAGTGTAAACAATGTGTAATGCAAATTGTGAATTGAATGTTTAAGATATATGTACTATACTGTTTATATACAAAAACAAGATGCTTTTATAGTAAAAGTTCATTCTTGCAATAGAACTATCAAGGAAGATTGTACCTGGTCGTATCCTATTAAGTTTCAGAAATTTTTAGAAAAAAAATTAAAATTAAAATGTATTGTAACACATTTTCTAGCAATATCTATGGTTGTAGTGTTTTGTTTGTAATACATACAATTAGTTTTTGTTTTTTTTAATTGCACAATAAGTTTAAATTAATACTAAATACGTTCTTTTTTTTATTTAAATTAAATAAAACACAAGTGACAAATAAAAAATAAACACACAATAAATTAAGTAAAGTTAGAATAGAGATGTTTGCAATGTACGCTCTAGTTGCCGTAGATCCAATGAACAAATAATTATAATACATCTAATAAACCTCTAATCATAGCGAAGATTTAAACAAAATTATGTTTTATGAAATTCTAGAAAATTTTAACCTAGGTCTTTGGTTTTAAACTGCTTTCTTAGAGTTTATAATGAAGTTATATGTACGTGTTTGTTGCGGTTTTTAAACGTAATTGAAATATTGTTTAAAAATGTATATAAACCATTTAATCTAAATAGTACTCAAAGTAGCTTTTTTAATAATAGTAAGTTTTTATCTTTTATATGTCATACCCTTGTTTAAAACAGCAAACAAATTTCAATTCATGCAAAATTGAGACTTTTGTTTAAAACTTCCAACAAAAATTGTTTTTTTTTATAAAATTTTATGATAAAATGAATCAAATCTTTTCTTTCTTGATTTGTTTTTACACACAATATACTTGCTGATAATTACAATATAAATTTGATTTTTAGATATATTATTTTTGTTTAGTAATATATATGTCAACTAAGCGTGTTGTAGTAAGTATTGACTGAAAAATATAAAATAATAAATTTGTCGTTTCAAATTTAATTTGTTTAAAAATTGTTAATTTAATCATATTACTGCTCTACAATTTTGTAATTATTGTGGTTTTGTTTTTTTATTAGAATAGGTATTTTATTAGACATTTAAAGATATTTTCAGTTTAAACGCATGTTATAATAACAGTTGTAAAAGTAAAATAAAAGTATTTATATAGGTTTTTGACATAATTACTTATATTTACCTATTGAAAAGTATTTTATAACAAATCAGTAATAAAGAACATTACATAAATTTAAGTATTATACAATTTTGACAATTATTGAACGTAAACAATTTAGTTATTGGTCACAAAAAGTATTTCTACTTATTAACCTAATTATAATTGTTTGTTTTGTTTGCTCTTATATATTTTGTACAATTCATCAATCTTTCTTTCCTCATGTCGTCAATTATTGCATTATTTTCAATTTCTTCATTGTCGTAGTTTTTTTCATTATTTAAAAAAATTTTATTTAGTATTTTATTTTTTATGTTTTTTAATTTCTTCTAGTTTGTCAGCATTTTCCTTACTTTCTTATTATATCAAAAATAATACATAAATGCGTAATTGTCGTCCACATTCAATATGTACTTTATGTAAGATTAGAATGCAACAAAAGTAAAAATTATGTTTGCAGCTATCAAGTATTTAAATACCGCTCTATACAGTTTTTGCACAAAAAATATTTTTCCCCCACTGGCACTTGATCCTAGCCACATCCTAGCTACACCGTCACTTTCAGCGGACTGAGAGGTATAATAGATAAAAATAAACAAAACATATTTATTATTTTAAATAAAAATATAATCCTTCAGGTGCAAAATTAAACTCTAATTAGAATATCAAAACTGGCTGGAATTTCCGGTGTTCTTAGAATATAAAATGACATCAAATATATATCAAAAATACACTAATCTTAAAGATTATTTTTGTTTACATGTGTATTAATTTGTAAAATATTTAATAATTGCAAAAAAGTGTTACATCGCAAGTTTATATGTTTTGTACATGTATTAATACAATTTTTGTTAATGTTTATTTATAAATCTTAACCTTAAATTATAGACATCCACGCACTAGTATTTCCGCGCCGTCCGTGGCTTAACTTATAACTACTTTTATCACTGGCGTAACTTACATTTTTTAATTTAATAACTTTAATTTTTAACTTGAGATTTTATTTAATTTAACTTTATATTCTATATCCTATTGTTTCTTTTGTTACCTAACCGTGGTCTACCTGTGTTTGTTTTTAGTAAGTCACCAGGTGATCGACCGCACCGGTGTGAAGTGTATTGTTTTATTTTTCTACTGCATTGATATTATGCCTACTTGCAAATGTAAAAACGTTGCACAATCTGGCATAACTTGCATTAATTGTGGTATTGTCTTTCACAACAGTTGTGCTTTAAAATATAAAAAATGCATTTGTATTGCGTTATTAAATTTGATATGGACAATTCAGAATTGCCTAGGCTTAAAAACATCGTATTACATCAAATATTGTTAGAAGAAGCGCAATCTAACTATAAATTATGAACTGAAAAAATTATGTATTTTGAAGAGAAAATAGCCGAAAAAGGTAATTTTAAAATATGCAACTTGTGATGAACAACAAACTGCTTCAAATATTGCTTTACTCACTAATGTAACAACTCAGTTGCTTGAACCGTTTGCTTTTCCATTTTTAGCAAGTTCAGTTGTTAAAACTAAAACTAATTCTAACCAGATAGTTCAACCAAAAGCAAAAGTTGTTTTTGGCAATGGCTCTAATAATAATAAGCTGCAGGCGTATGTACCTACTGCCTACATTCACGTATCTAAACTAAAACGTAGGACAAAAAATGTGATATAGTTAATCACATAAAAGCGCAGTTTCCGGATATATCGGTTGATGTTATTTCTGCTGATAATGCGCTGTCCATTTTATGTAAAGAATTCTGGCATGTTAATATTGCAGTCAGAAAATTTACAAATTATTGTAGTGCGCAAAACGTTCCTGCTTCTTCTGCTGAGGGTTTTTGGAGCCTGGATCCAGCCAACAACCTAGACTCTTCTGTAGAATTTTCAACGGCCTCAAAATCTACTACCAAAACGTCAAGGGCATACAAACTAAACTTAAGAAAGTAATGCTGGCCGTAGCGGTTTCCAGTTACGACTTAGTAGTGTTTACCAAAACTTGGCTTACTAAGGATATTGACGATTCTGAGCTTAAACTACGTGGTTACAATTTATTTTAGGTGCTATCGTTCCACATTAACTAGTGTTAAACTGGATGGTGGGGGTGTATTAATTGCAATTAGATCTCATCTAAAAAATATATTACTGCACCCCACGTATTCAACCGTGGAACATGTGTTTGTTTTTGTTAACTTTAAGTCTGTGTCATATTTAATTATTGCGGTATATTTACCACCAAACTCAGTTATTGATAAATACGCCGAAAATTTCTACTCTGTTAAAACACTATCTGATATATATTCCAGTAATAAACTTATTCTACAGTGAGATTATAATCTTTTATTATCAGTTAGAAATTGAAGTAGTCTGCAATGAAACTTACCCTGCATATTTAGTAGTTAATTTTATTTTAGATATTATACTGAATTGAATGCATAACAATACCAAATAGTAGGGGTGTGTTTTGTTGATGTTCTTTTAAACGCAAGCCAACACCACTATGCGTATGTGATAGATGTTAAATGTGATACCAACTGTGATATTTTAAAGTGTAACTATGTTTTTAATGATTTTAAATTTGCAGACTTTAGCGCTATCAAGGGTTTTTATTGAGTGTTGATTGGTCTTTATATATTGAATACCTTCATAGTAACCTTAGCACTGGCCCAGACGGCATCCCTTCCATGGTGTTGAAAGAATGCATTTATTCCATTTCTACGCCGTTACATCTACTTTTAAATGCTTCCTTAAGCAAATCTAAATTTCCTGATATGTTGAAACAAAGCTACATTATGCCTTTATTTAAATCTGGAGCTAAGAAAGACATAACTAACTATAGAAGTACATGCATTCAATCTGCCATTTCTAAATTATTTGATTAACTTGTAACTCAATAAATACAATGAACGTGCAAAAGTATTATAATTGATGAACAGCATAGTTTTTGTAAAAGTCGTTCTACACTTACTAATTTATTGTGCAACAAAAATTATATTTTAAAAGCTTTTGAATCAAGAGTACAAATTGTTTTTATTTACATGATTTTTCAAAAGCTTTTGATCGTGTGAGCAACAGTATTTTGTTAGCTAAGCTTTATGCTTTAGATTTTCATCATGCTGTGGTTTCATGGTTATCTAGCTTTTTGAAAAATTGTACACAATGTGTAAAAATTATTAATTTTCTTTCACAGCCAATTCTTGCATCTTCAGGTCCAATTCTGTTCTTACTTTTTATCAATGATATTTTTCAGTGTATTTATTCATTGTCTTTTTTTTTATTTGCTGATGATCTAAAGCTTTAATGATTGTCATTTGTTACAACAAGATTTGGATTTCGTAAATGCTTGGTGTCATAATCATGATCTGTTTCTTAACGTAAACAAATGTTTTTCAATTAGTTTTAATAGAACATTGAATAAAATATCTTACGGTTATAATATCAATCATAAACCATTGAAACAAGTTTCTCAAATAAAAGACTTAGGCGTAATCTTTGATCATAAACTCACATTTGTCGAGCAAATTAACTATATGTGTAACCGGGCTATGGAAATGCTGGATTTTGTTTACAGAATGTCAGCAGACTTATCCTAAAGTACGCTCAAATTACTTTATTGTTCTTTGGTGCGCTCTCATTTAGAATATGCTCCGCCAGTCTGCTGCCCGTCTTACAAAATTCATATTCAAAGTATTGAACAAATTCAAAATAAGTTATAATAATTTTAGCAGTTGATTTTGATCGCAATTACATTACATGTTTGTACAATTTGCCACTACTAAAACTTTGTCGCAAATTGGCTGATCTTTTTGCGTGGACTAGTGATGTCTGTAGTAGACTGTCTTGGGCTTCTTGCATTTCTACCATTCAGTATTCCTATTAGCGATCGACGTACCAGGCAAATGCTATTGTTTACAGAATTTACACATTCTACAAATTATAGGTGCAACAACCCACTTGTTACGATGTGTAAACTGGCAAATTGTTGGCCAAGTAATTTTAATTGGTTTTGTACTAAATTGCAGTTTTGGTCGCAATTAAATCATATTGATTAAATTGTGTACCTAAATTGTATTTTTTGTATTTTCTGTATATTATTTTAGTTAATGTAATATGTTTATTTATATATTATAATGTAGATGTGAATGGTTTAACTTTTACAGTAAATAAAGAATTAATATAAACAATCAAATAAAAAAGTTGTGTATTTGTTACTGACATTACGTAAATTTGCTTCTATCTCCAAAATATTGTTCCATGTAACAAACCAAAAAATACCGAAACAAGCAGATTACTGGAGTTTCAGAGTTAGAAATAGCACGCCAGTGACGGAAGGTTAATAACATTTATTTTTGTTATTTTTTATGAAATCAGTTTTGTTTTTTAAGTTAAGTGCACTTTTTATGTCATGCAGTTTTTGATACTGTCTTGACGCTTGACATATTAAAACGTTTTAGTAGTTCTGTTGTTTATTAAGTCGTATTTAGTCGTTTTTCCTGATAAACTCAATTCTTAGACAACACTTGGCTTTGCACAAATCCTTGACATCTGTTTGCAACATATGTAATAGCAGCGTTGTTGTTTTATCGCTTCTTGACGCGACAAAGACGTCATCCACGTAGATAACTATGTAAACTGCAATATTCTTCCTTGGCTTTAGTAAGTAGATGCATGGGTGCGCATTTGTGGGTTTAGCTCCTATTTGGTGTAAAGTGGTGTTTAATTTTTTGTACCATTGTCTGTCGGTTAGTTTTATGCCGTAAAATCCTCTGTCCAGGAGTCAGACACAGTTGCTTTTTTTAAGCTTGTATAACATTTTTTTGACCGCTGTACTTAGGTCAGTTTTCTCTTCTATAGGGTTTTCCAATAAAAGGTTTCATTTTAATATTTAAAAAATAATTTTTTTAAGAAAAATTAATAAATTTTTATTTCATTCTAAAGAGGAAGGTATTCCATTAACATTTAAAAACAATATCAGTCAAATGGCCGCCACGGTTACGGTTGCAGTTCCACATTCTTTTCATAAAATGTTCCATGATCAATTCGCACATTTGCGGCTGTAAGTCCAATAACTTTACAAATTCAATCTTTAAGGTCATGAATCGATTGTGGAGCAATGGCATAGACCTTATCTTTTACGTGGGCCTATAGAAAAAAGTCTAAAAGTGTTAAATCACAAGATTTCGGTGAATAATTGTAATCACATCTTTGAGAAAAAACACGGTCAGGAAACTTTTCTTGCAAAATTGCATTTATTTCGTTGCTTGTGTGACACGTAGCGCGCTGTTGCTGAAAATAAACTTTGTCCACATCAATATTTTTTAATTCCGGCCATAAAAAATCAATAATCATAGTTTGGTAGCTCCATCCATTTACCGTAACAGTTGCACTAGCCTGATTTAAAAAAAAAATGGGTCCAATTACACCGCCAGCCCAAAAACCGCACAAAACAGTGACACGTTGAGAATGCAAAGACTTTTCAACAATCATTTTTGGATTTACTGAGCTCCAAACGCTACAATTCTGCTTATTAACGTAGCCTCTGAGGTGAAAATGGGCCTCCTCATTATTGAAGATGATTTTTCGATAAAAATCTAGATCATTTTAATGCATTTAAAAGACCCAATCAGCAAAGATATGACGTTTATGGTGATCGACCGGCTTGAGTTTTTGTGTTAACTGATTTTTAAAAGCCTTAAGTCTTAAGTCTTTATGCAAAATACGGTGTAATGTCGTTTGTGGAATGTCTAATTCCAAAGATCGACAAGAAATTGACAAACCTAGGTTTTCTTCAACACTACGGGCTACATCAGCAATATTTTTATGTGTTCTTAAGCGATGCACACGGTTTTGATTCTTCACATCACAAACTTGTCGCAACAGCTCAAATTTTTTTACCAGGTTTACTATTGCCGGCCGAGAAAGTGCTTTACGACGACCGAAAACTGCTTTAGTTTTGCGATCTGTGACTGAAAAATTTTCACCATTTTTGTAGTAAATTTTAATAATTTCAATGCGTTGTTGAAGCGTATATCGTTTTATTTTAAATAATGGCAAAGTTTTTACTTGTCAAATGTCAAAAGATAATAACTTTAAAATTGACAACTGCCCAAATAGCCTGCTATTTAAAATAAAACTTTTTATTGGAAAACCTTTTACTATAATTTGTAGTAGTTTGGCTAAACTTTTTGAAGCTTTTATAAAAATATCTTTGTTAAGGTTTTTGTTTAAATATGCGGTTGACACGTCAAATTGACAAATTTTTATTTTCTGTTGTGCTGCTAATGGCACAATTGTCCTTATGAAGCCAATTTTAGCAACTGAGGCAAAAGTTTTATTGAAGTGCACAACTGTTCCCAGTAAACACAGGTTTAGATAATATAAGTTTATTACACGTATATATGGTGTAAAAAGCGTATATGGTATATGTGTATTCGTATAATATACATACATTTCTTGTACACGTAAGATATGTATATTTGTATATTATACGTTATTTTTTTCTTTTATTTCTACTGTTGATTAATATACGTATATTAACCATTAGAATACTCGTATAAATAACCTGCATAATATATCTACGTATATTTAACGTTGATTATTTCTGGGTTTAGTCAATGTATGTACGTCCGAGGCTACCCGAACTCGTAAATATAGTTTGCAAAGTGTATGTTGAGATGCATGATTCATCATTTTATTTATTTTTTATCAACCATAATGTTAATAGTTGTAATATCCGATACAGTTTTAAGTTGTTTGTTGTTACACAACAGCGTTGAAGTGTTGTTTAATCGAACTGGAAGCGTAGGTTTAGGAGTACTAAGATCAAATACCTAATTTGTGGTAAGTCTGAAAATAAGCAATGACATCTTTGTTTCAAATAACTTGTCAGGAGCACCATTTTTTCTTGTACAATGCAATTATAACCATTACAGTAACATTAATATCAATTTATCGATTTATTATTTTAAAAGTTAAATTTAATATTATTGATTGCTGTTGTTATATATAGTATTATAAATACAAATAGCAAACTATTCAAGTTATTTGAAATAAAAATTACTATAT
Source organism: Tachinus rufipes (assembly GCA_963932245.1). Classification (NCBI taxonomy): domain Eukaryota; kingdom Metazoa; phylum Arthropoda; class Insecta; order Coleoptera; family Staphylinidae; genus Tachinus; species Tachinus rufipes. Next base: position 56,819,017 of record OZ010741.1, on the reverse strand, counting down.
GAGGCTGTGGAAATAATCACAGTATATTTTTCAGATGTTACCAAAAGACTGGTTGAAAAAGCAAAATGGATTTTTAATTTAATTGTTATTGTCATAAATACTTATGTTAAATAATATAATGTTTTATTTATTTATATGTAATACTTTGTATTTTATGTTAGAATGATATACATATTTTACATTATTATATATACAAGAGAGTAGGCAGTACGGCAGAGTGGGCATGTACGATTACCAGCGTTAACAAAAGTTAAGCAACGTCTGCTCCGGTCACGACTTGGATGAGTGACCCAATTCTTCCCAATGTAAGTCCGTTAATTTGTATAGGCATCCAAACATACTCATATGTTCTCGCTGGATAAAGTTTAACCTATAATACACGTGTACTATAATTAAAGAATATACAAATATTTTTATTATATACTAACGCATTTTTTACGTTGATAATACGTGTAAATTACACGTTTAAAATACATATAACCGGTACGTATATTACACTCTAAATATACGAGATATATCCGTTTAGTCGCCGGACATTTTTCCGTATAATATACTTAACAAATAAACATATATTACACTTAGGTGTAATACCAAAAATAAACGTATCTTAAACGTAACTGTGTTTACTGGGTTGTCTGGAAAAAACCTTAAGCAATCAAGCGGGGTTTTTTTTCGACCGTTTCGTCAGCTTTGAATTTTTTACGTAAGATAATTCGGCTTCCAATTATTAACTTATTTGTTGGTTTGTTTACCAATTTTCAAGTATTATTGTAAAAAATTGATTTCATTTCGTTTACCATCGCTTTGTTCCATTCTGTTGCTTCTGGAAATCGCAATTTTGATTGGATCTTTGGTTAAATAGCAGAGTTTTGTCTTCACACAGTTTGCTTCTCCTTCGTTTTTTCAATTATAGGAATCATGTTGTAAACCTTTATCGGTGAGCCTCTGTTTCTTTGTTATAGCATTGGCCTGCCGGGACCACTTCTAAATTCATTACGCCCTTCATTCTCATTTATGACCGCTGGTTTTGCTGAAATTTCAATTTTCACTTTATTTACTTGATGTTCATCAACGTGTTCTACGTTTCTAACGTTATTTATCTTCTATAATAATTTCTATCAAATTTTGGTCGTTTTTTGATGTTGAGTTGTCATTCGTTTTTCACGAAATTCTGTCTTTATCTTTCACAAATTTTACGTTGCTGAAAGTTTTTAATTTTATTTCCTCTACAAGCCAGATTCGGAAGCCTTTCTGATTTTTGGAATAACCGAGAAAAAATCCAGGTCTTTTACAAATGTCTAACTTGTCTTTTTTTGAGATTCAATTTTGGCAATATACTTGGGCCCTGATTTTTTTTTATTTTGTTTACTTTTCATTTAAACTACTTGATGAACAGCAATTTTTAATGTAGCAAACTGTGTTTACCGTCTGCCCAGAAGGATTGAGAAAGTTTGGATTGCATTAAGAAACACATTCCTGGTTCTAGAAGTGTCCTGTTGGTTCGTTTGGAGATGCGGTTTTGTTCCGGTGTGTAGGCGAAGTACTTGTCAAATGACTTGTTTACATACTCTGTACTGTTATCTGACACTGTTCACGTATTCTATAAATTTTAAAAGTACTTAGTCCTTTGATTGCAATTTTACTTTTTTCATAAACTTATTCAATCTGTTTACTTACAGCCGTTTTTATGGGCTTATAACCTGTTCAAAAAGATATGATGCAGTCCAATAATATTACACGACACAGTGTATTGGTTTTAACGCTTATGTTACCATACAATTAATTCTACGTACACTGTCTCCCATACGTGGTACCGGGGTTCTACACTGCGCGCTATGCACTTTTTGTGCGTTATCTTGGCGACAACATCTTGTTTTACGTATTATATTTAGTTGAGCGTTTGAGTTAGTGAACAGTGCGTGCATCTTAACACTAATGGAACAAAATACAACTGTTGCGGTTGCTGGACCGAGCACTGCCTCGCAAATAAGACGGTAAATAATAATATTTACAAAAAAAATTTACTACTTTTTTTTTTCTAAATTAATTTCTTATTTGTAACTATTGATATTGTAGATCGGTAAAGGACTTAATTTTCATGAAGGACAGAAGTAATATTCAATTTGATAGGTGAGTTTTTGATATGTATACCATATATAAGTATGGCATCAACGTTTTTTGGTGTCAGATTCAAAAACTGGATATCCTTTGAAAGGAATACTATATACAAGTAATAAACAAAGTTTGTTTTATTTCCAAAAAATAATGTTTTGATTTTTTAGGAAAAGAAGAAGGGAAAGCGAGGCAAACTAATGTTGGGGAAAAAGTTGTTTTAAATTTCTGTGAAAAATACAAAAAATCTGGAAAAAACATTACCACAGATAATTTCTTTACCTCACTCCCATTAGTAAACTACCTAAAAATGCAAGAATTGACATTATTAGAAACGCTACGCAAAAATAAACCTTACATCCCAAAGGAATTACTTCCACATAAAGGAAGAGAAGTTCAATCGACTACGTTTGCTTTTAGAGAAAATTCAACATTATGCTCTTATGTGACAAAGAAAAACAAAGCCGTTGTATTGCTCTCTTCAATGCATACTACACCGCAAGTTGATGCTACAAGTAAAACTAAGAAACCGGAAATTATATTGTACTATAATTCTACCAAATCTGGAGTTGATCAAATGGATCAAATAGTGGCAAAATACACTACCAAACTGAGAACCAATCGCTGGCCCTTTGCTTTCTTTTATAATATTTTAGATGTTGCTTGCTTAGCATCATATATATGCCAAAAATAATCCATTACCATCAAATTACACCGACCGATGTAGAATATTTCTAAAAGAATTGGGAAAAGAGCTTTGCGTTCTTAATATTATAAAAAAGTCATGATCCACAAGTAAAACGGTTCTATTTTATTAGAACAGCTATGGAATGTGTAATAGGAACAAAACAACTATTGCTCAAGATCGAGACCACACTGGACGTCTGAAGTTTACTGGATATTGTAAAATATGTAACAATTTACATTAAAAAATAGCGGAAGACAAGAAAATCTTGCTCCAATTGTAAATGTCCAATGTGTGATGAACGTACCAACCCAGCACCTACTATTTGCAGAAATTGTGAAGAATAAACTATTCTAATAAAAAATAATTAAATATGTGTGCATTTTTATTTTATTTTTTTCTATTTTGTGTACAATTTTTGCATACGCAAAACATTCGTATGACTTGCAAATATAAGAAATAATAACTACGTATAGAGTACCGGAGTATTTCGTACGAGTGACAGAAGGTGTATAAAAGTAATAAAAAAACATCTTTGCCATTATTATTTTTATCAAAAATTTGTGTCAGATATAAAATATATTATATAGATATTATTTTTTAGATGTCAAGAAATCTCCAGAATATCGGTTGACTAATAAAAAAGTTGTGACTGGTTAAAGTCAAAATAATACCCGGGTACTCCGTATGGTAACATAGGGGTTAAACGTATATTGCAGATTAAAAAGTGATATTAACGTAATACTGATAAGTAAAACAAATAATTCTAATTCCAAAATATTTTCTTTCGTCAAAACTGACTTTTCTAAAAACATCGCCTATTAATCAGTCGACGGTACGTTCATTGCTTCAACAGTATTTTAATATTAAACATTGTTAGCAATTTTTTTTAATTAAAAGTATACCGACGTATAGTAATTATTTTTAGGCTGTTTAGGCTTGTTATTTTTGTTTAAATAATTCTCAAGTATCTCATAATGAACCGATAACTTTACAAAAGACTTCAATTGCCGGACAAAATAGATAAGGTAAAGGTTTTCGCTAATTTTAAAATTAATGTAAATTGCAAATCTTTTTTTGTTGTTTTAATTTTTTTTATTGAATGTAATTTATTCGTCTGCTAACTTTAATCATTAAAATTTTATATGCAATTCTGAGTCAAATTTATTATTATCCATTTAAAAATGTTTGCGCATTCTGTTTTTATTTTACATATAAGTTTTATTAAAAATTGTAATCAATAATATTACCAACAAAAAATTGTATTACTAGATCAAAACCACAAAATTGTTTCTTTGTTGTTGTTAATTAGTTTTTTATTTTGTAGTTATAAGTTTTAGTAATTAAAAAGCCTTTAGCTCTAAATAAATTAAGTAGTGCTCAAAACTAGTTATTAGTCTACATTTTTCATTAATAACTACCTACAAGAATTTTAACCTTTATTATAATAGCATACAGTAACTGTGTAAATACGTATATATTACGATAGTTAATTTTCTTGGTGTCCACATGTAATTTTTTATTTCTGAAAACTTTTCTAAGAGTCATCTCCGGACACGTTAACTTAATAATAACCCGCTGGTGCGTCTTTCGCTTCTAGGAAATGTTGTTTACCTCCTTAATGCTGTTTCCGGAGCTGTGAAATACCACCACCATCAGACACTCCACTTATTACGTTATACGTAAGGAAGAGTTATTTTCGTTATTTTCAGAAGTGCGCGACGCCACGTTCTCCACACGTTTCGCATCGCATGCAAAAATTCTGAAATATTGCTGCAAGAAGATGAATACCACTAGTTATCTTTTAAGATCATTAATACTAAAATTATTTGCTTAGATGAAAAAGGGACTTGTAATATTGTAATTTTGTTTAATTTTTGTAAGGACTATTAAGACCGCAATTAGCTGCATCTAAAAAAATATTTGTGTATAGCATTGTTTGTTATTATAAAATACATATTGCATATAATGTTATTCCTACCAGAAAAATATTACGCATTCATACTAACAATGTAGTTAATTAACATGCAATGCATTCTGGAATTAATTACATTATAGCATGTCAGAGTTCTTTGTAAAAATAAATCCCTCATATTATATTGTGAATGACTCAACATATATACGTCTGCTTTATTTTGCACGATTGCACATGAAATATTTATACATCCCTTCCTCATTATTATTTCAGATCAGTGGTTTCAATACTACTACATAAAATGATTTCCCTTTTCCTTTCTGATCTATTCGAATGGTTAACAAAACGTAAAGATTGCTCGAGATTAAGGTGAAATATTAATCCCTTCTTTGTAGAGTTTATAGTATAGGTTCTTACATCTGAAAGTAATCGCTGAAAATTGCAGACGGCGATTAAGATTGATTACTGTTCCATTTGTTTAATTCTGAATGTTTTACAATTCTATTTTCCTTTTTTGTTCATTCATTCTATAAAGTCTCCATTTTATCGACGTTGGATCTTGAGGATTGCACGGCTCTGTCTGAATGAATTATATGTAGCCCCTGGAAATTCCGCGATTCCTTAGAGAATTCTCGTACGGATCTGATGTATTATTGCAAAAGTTATTTTTTTTACTTCATGTTCTTTATTACGTGTGGATTGTGCGGAAAACTGCAAAGCATACAACAGTAGGAATTGTTGCAATCATAAGAATAGAAAATAATTTATCTTGGGAATTATAGAATATATAAATTTAATATTATGTTTTATTTTTATTAAAAAATAGATGTGAGGAAACAATTTATACAATTTACACAAAGAATGAACGTCTAAATATGTTACAATACATATATGAATTCAATTGTATGCAAGCAGAATTTTATTTTTTTTAAATTTAATAGTAACATATATTAAAAATGACATTCGTTTGAAACTAAACTAAAGATACGATTACAGAATATACAGAAAAAAAAAACATGCATAGATTTGTAGAAATGAAATATAAAACATATAAATATCATGATTCAAAAATGTATATCTAACAATTGATTGATACAGAAAAAATATGTTTACAACTTATGGCTGTAAAAAACGTATTTTGAATAAAGTTTAGTTTTACACACAATTTATAATGAAAATCCATGGAAAACGCTAGTATAGACTAAAAGTGTGTTGTTATAATTAGAAATATTTATAAGTTTGCAACAGGTAAGAACTGAGAAAAGACTAAGCACCAACAAAGTAATGATAAAAAGATAAATGCGACAAAAAGACTTAATTTTGCTAAGAGTATTAACTCAAGCCAACAAACCGTTTAAAAAAAATGAAATAAAAACCGAAGTAGCCCTTTTCATCAACCGTGTATATCACAATTATTTTTGTTTTGCTAATTAATAACATCTTCGTAAATGCAAAAATCGTCATAAAATTAGAGCAAACGCTACAACAACTAAACATCAATAAGACAAAAAGTAAAACCCACTAAATTCCCACATCTTCTAATATAGCACAACCATAGAGAAAGCAAACCAAGCTGCAAACGTAGCTAGTCGAATAAGACTTACATAAACGGATTCCGGCAAATTTAAATACATCTTTGAGAGTAACACCATACTAATAAATTTTAAAACAAATGTGTATGATTCTTGTAAACCGCAAATAACTACATGTCCACATGTTGCGCAACAAAATGGTGACAAATAGACAACCAGAATCACCTAATGGAAGCCAAAAGAAACAACAGAAAGCAAGGCAAACCATAAAAAAGTGATTAGATAATATTAAAACAACCTAGTAAGTAAGTTTTCAAGTGGACGTTAGAAATCAAATAAAGAAGAAGAAGTATTAAGTTTGATCAAACTTGTGTGTATAGTATTATTAAAAATCTGACAATGAAAAAAAATTTTAAATTATTTTTTGAATAAGTTAAAAGTGTAAAAATTTGTTGTTTTTTTTAATTTCTTCTAATGTCAAACAATAACAGATTTTTTTGTAATTAAATACAAAGTACAACAAAACGTCTTAACCAATTTTAACTATTATTAAAAAAAGGAATATGTATAAGAAAAACTGTTTATTTTTAAATTTATCAAAAAATAACATTTTATTTATAAGTTTTAAAAATAATGTTCTTTAAATGATATATGTTAGCAGCAATACAATATTAGAAATGTTGTTTGTTTACACAATTTGCTGGTTATAACATTAAATTCAGCAATAATGCGTTTTATTAAGTCGGATGGAAATGTGTAGACACGTTATCTTTTAAAAACCTTAACAGAAAAAATTATTAATGGCTAAATCTAGTGATTGTGTTGGCCATCTTACATCACCTCTCAAAAAAAACAATCGTTCAAAAACCATTTCTTTTAAAACATTGAATAAAATAAAGGCTATGTGAGCTGTAGGCCGGTTCTGTTAAAATTACAACTACCCTATCCCTCTTCTTAAACCATTTTTGCTATTTTATACTGCAAAAAATTGTTGAACATTGCTGCATATTGTTTAGAATTTACAGTCACGGTTACGTCTTTCTTCTCAAATAGTACAACTCTATCACTTCAAATTGTAAAATGGCACACCATATTGTTATTTTAAGCAAATGCAGTAATTTTTCATAAATTAGTCTGAGGTTATTTTGGGTCAAGTATTAAAAATTTGGTTTATTATCAGTTTTACTTAAATAAAAATGTGCTTTGTTGCTACTGAAAAACTATTGCTAGTAGGATTTGTGTAAGCATTTGTAACTCTTCCTGGTTGATGATGAACGGAAGCGGCCAAGTAACGATCAGTCGTGATCAACAGAGTTTGATATTGGTATATAGGAGATCTCGGGCGCTAAATTAACTAAACCTTCAGAATTAAGTAAAACTATGGCTATGTACAGAATTAACTAGTGTCCCGTCAGGATTGAGCCACTAGTTAATATTAATTATTACTAATTACAAAATTAACCAGTGTCTTGTCAGGGTCTTTACTATAACTATTGCCACAATCGTTACTGTAACGATGCTGTTTGATTCTCCGGATTCAACTGACTGTACCTGACTACTTACTCTCGCCCAAGGCCAGGCCTACCAACATTCAGTTTTGAAACATAAAAATAACTAACCTAATTAAAACTTAATTACACTAATTACAGAACGAATATATATATACAAATAAATGTAGAACGAATTACCCGAAATCATCTCTGTACTTTTTTACACAATCCGATAGTTAGATTCCGAGATAACAACAAAAAATACAAAAAAAAATAAACTAATTAATAACTAATATAAATTACATTATGAAGTGCATCACAATCCGGACTCTTATCCAAGGGTCGAACACAAACTTGGTAGATGGCAATAACCTCAAAGCCGGCATAAAATCACAAGTGTAAACAGCTGATTATTTTGCAGTCAGTCCTGTTTACACTTGTTTTTAAAGCACAAGTAAACAAGTAGTGTTTTTGTGCCACAGAATACACACTCTGTGTGGGTGTTTGTGAAAAACCGTAAGTAGCAGATTCTCTTCAGGTTAGGGTATGACATTTTCAAAACAATGCTGTTTTGGTAAATTTAATTGCTGCTTTTACCAGTTTGCTACTTTTGTTGTTCATATGGACCTGTCATGTGTACTTTTGCTATGCTTGTTACCAGTTTCTTTCAACTGCCAAACTTATAACAAAATTGTGTTTTTTGTAGAAACGGCGTTGTTGCGTAAAATGTTAAACTGTTGCTAAATAATTTGGTGCGTTGTGATAACAGACTTGTTGTTTTTGAAATACGCTTGCACAACAAAGTTTTGATGTTCTCCGTTCCCAACCATATTATTAAATTGGCGTTCTCATTTTAAATATGTTTTTAATAAACTAAGCCAAAATATTTTTTTACTAAGAAATTATTTTAACTGAGTCTAAAAGACTAATATGACGTTTTTTAGACTCAGTTCAAATACAGTTCATATTTTGTCATTTTTTATCTTATTTATTGTACAGGGTCTCTATAAATGTTTGGGGTTATGTAATATTTTTAAATATGACGCCTTTATAAAATTGTGCACCAAATTATTTATTTTGTTTTGACAGTTCAAATGTCATGCAAAGTTATAAGGATGCATACAGATAAAAACAATATTTTTTTTATTGAATCCTATTTTAAGAGTAAGCGGTTTGGTAATGGGGACAGCAGTAAACAATGTAAACATATAAAAAAAAATATTTTTAGTGAATCCATAGATAGGCAACTTTATTTACGCATTTACAAGAGCGACACAAACGTACATTAGATGGTTACAAAATCCCAAACTTTTATAATGACCTTGGATTATTTCATGTAAACACTTAACAATAAAACATAAGTTTTGTTCCACAAATGCGTGTAATAAAAATTGTTGTAAAAATCAATTTAAAGTCTGTTTTAACACACAATTTGAACAGTTTTTAAATCATTTTGTAATAATAAGCGATTTTTAAATCATCTACATAAAGTAAATATCTGCAGTTTTCAATAGTATTGCACAAATCTTTAATGAACAGTAGACATCAAATTAGCTTAAAATGTGACCGTTGTGGTACACCTAATGTAACTATTACAAATTAAGATTAAAAAAATAATTTTGACTGTGTACGGCTTACTAATAAACTATATACTAAGCTTATTACTGACATGCTAAAACCCATTGTTTTTAACTAAAATCAGTCTTAATATTATTCACTTGTAGTTTATTTTTAAAGGTTCCAATAATATCCGATTGATAAACCAAAAAAAATAGTGGTAGTTGCTTATTATTTGCTTGCACATCCATTTAAGTTAATAAATTGAATAGAATCCAATATCTTTACTAATGCATTAGAAGAGTTTTAAATTTATTTCTATAATAAAATGGTTGATTCTCTATCTCACCTATTTTAACGTAGCACACAGTTGTAGTCTATATCTCAGCAACGTATAATGTAAATGTAGAGTTACATTATGTATATATGTAGTAACGTTTTAAAGGGCAAAGCGTTGCTTACATATTTATTATCAATATATTATTTAAAAGTGAGGATATATGGTATGCAACCAACAAACTTTGATAAATTAGAAAAATGAGAAAAACATACATTTATCCTCTTCTTTGTATAGTTTTTGTGATAGAAATGTAATTTTAGAATAATCCGCGAAAAATAGAGAGTTCTATTTTAAAAGTGTATTAGATCGGTCGCTCTTTATGTCTCTTGGCAGATATTAAACCGTATATTGTTAAACCTATGGGAAGCATAAGTTTGTAACCGTTTCCCTATAATAATAATGAGGGATAATAATACTTACGAATTGCGGTTGTTTAACAAAGAGAGTGCATTTGATATCGGATCTTTTACTGGCGCCTTACACTCCTTCTTCAAGCATTACCAAATACCAAAAAAACCGCCCCTAGCCGCTGGGAGGAGTTACAAAGTACTGGCTTTAGCAAAACAGCTCTTGAAAATAACTTACGCATGGCAATACTTTTTTTGCTGCATAAATCTGGTTGTTGTACTGTCTTTGTAAAACTAGTCTAGAGTTGGCACTAGTTTGATGTGAGTTGGTTAATGTCTTGCGGGATTTTACACAACTCCCGGTTCCTTTCTCCCTCTAGCATCTATCTTTGTCTTTTTTGTTTTTGTATCTTTTTATCTGCATTTATGCATTCTATTTTTGCTTCAATGTGTGTGTATAATTATAGTTTTTTTAATTTTTTTATAGTATTTATAAATAGTTTATGCAATTCTATTAGTTGTATTCCGTTTGGCAGTCCTACAGTTGTACATTCAGTGATATCTTTGTATACATTATTTTTGTTATTCTGCTTTCATCTTTTTATTGTATTCTTTCTTGTTTTTATCTTTGCTTTCATTTTATTGTTTTTTCTTGTTTTATCTTTTATATCATATATACGAAAGGTTTACCTCCACTGCCTTTTGTGATAACGTTCTGTAAGCTTTTTTATATTTTAACTAGCTTGCTAAAAAAAGAGCTAATGTAAATAAATAATTGTTATTGCCTGTTGTGTATTATTTTGATAAAAAATAAAGTTTTATTAGCCATTTACATACGGCAACTTTCTTTTACAAAAATTTGAGAAAACGGACATGCGATAGTCCGTTTCTGTTTTTCAAATTATAACATCTTAAATAAGAGTGGTAAGTTTTTTTCTATTAAAATATCTTTTTGAATATTGTATAAATGAGATTTCCGTAAATAAAAATAAATAAAAAAATGTTTAAAAAAAAATAATTAAACATTTTGACTATTACTGACCTTTCCTTACTTTTGTACAAACTTTCAACAGTACCAAAACTTTTTACTAAAGATAATGTTATTTTATTTATACGTTGGTCTAGTGTTTTCTATTTAAACCTGGCAGTGCAATATTGTAAAATGACAAAAAACTATTACTTTTTTTTGATAATATTTTGAATCAAACGCAACTAAACTAAAATGTAGTCGTCAGAAACTAAAAGGTGTTTTTATAGCTGCATGAGAAGTTTTGATAGTGTTTGTCTATTTGTACTCAATGAGAATGTCAAACTGTTTTGACGTTTCTGTTCAGTAAGGTTAGGCAAGTCATCATAAATTGTTTAACGCTACAACGACGCTTCCAAATAGCAAAAATTTACTTTCTAAAAAATAAATCTGTTTGCAAATTCATAGAGCACTTCGTCCTTTTTACGGTCAACATAATCGGTCTAGTAAGCCAGCAATTCATGCAATTATTGATTGTTTTTGTACTAATTTTACTCTTCTCGATTCAAAACCATCAACAAGACAAATAAATGTGCGTACCGAAAAGAATATTGCTGATGTAGCGCAAAGTGTTAAAGAAAACTCGTCGATTCGTCGCCGTTCTCAACTTGTTGGCTGACCAATGGTGAGCATTTTTATCGAGTAATTGTGTTTAATGATAAAGTTCATTTCAGGTTAAATGGCTTTATCAATAAGCAAAATTGCCAGATATGGAGCGAAGACAATCCTCAAGCTATTAGCAAAAAAATGAGGAAAGAGCTGCTGTTACGGTAAATGGTGAGCCATGCTGACTGATTTTTTGTTTCCGATAATTAATCAACTAAACATTGACAACATTTGGTTCCAACAAGACAGCGCAACTTGCTATACAGCGCGCTTAACCATCAATTTATTGCAAAATCAATTTGATGATAACTTTATTTCCAAAAGTGGTTCTGTTAACTGGCGCCCTCGTTTGTACAATTTAACGTCTCTTGATTACTTTTAGTGAGGCTATGTTAAGTCATTGGTTTATGCCAACAATCCAACAACTCTTGAAGCGTTGAAAGTCAATATTTAAGCCACCATTGACGCCATACAGCCAGATTTATTGAAAAAAGTAGTAAGAAATTGGACTGATCGAATGGACCATGTAACTCGTAGCCGCGGCGGACATATTCCGGAAATCATATTTGAAAAATAAATACCATAAAACTATCTACCAGATTATAATAATAAAAAATTCATTTCAACAATATGTCTGTCTTGTATTATTATTTGAAATTCTCACATTCTTAAAAAAGTTAAAAAGTTTTTAACTCAATGATTTTGCATGAGTTAAAATTGTTTTAACTCACGCATCAGCATTTCATTAATTTTAAATTAATAACAAGTAGGATATTTTTTAAATGTTTTAAAAACTATAAAACACAAAAAAGTTATTTATTATAAATACTTATAGGAAGCAAAATTTGCCAAAATATTAGCCAATTGATTTTTTTAAGTGGTCTTTGCAACGGGCACTAGTAGCTTTGTTTTATTTTTTGTTTGTTTTGTTAATCGTGTTTTTACTGTCAGAAAATCTTCTCCTAAATGTCAACAATAATAATAATAATAATAATGTTTATTTACGGTAAGTAAAACCATTTACATCTACATAAAAATACAATAAATATAAACAATATAATACATATATAAAAAACAAAAGCAAAAGATTGACATAAAAAACAATATAAAATACATAACATTTAATCAATATGTCCCAATTGAATCTTAAACAAAGATTTAGAACAAAAAAAATTTAAATTGTTTGTTAAACTGTTTGCAAATCTACAAATTCTACCAATAGGATTGTGAAATCCATAATTAGTAGAATGTGTAAATTCTCTAAATAATGAAGTCTGCCTAGTACGTCGTTCACTAATAGGAATGTAGAATGGAAGAGATTCAAGTAACTCAGGACAGTCTACTTCAGACATCACTAGACCACGCAAAAATGAGAGATCTGATCTTTTGCGCCAAACTTTTAGTGACGGTAAATTGTATAGTGAAGAAATGTAATTGCGATCAAAATTTACCGACAATATACCAGATCTATAGGACAACAGGCGAAAAAATTTGTTTTGAATACGTTCAATATTCTGACTATGGATTTCATAGAAAGGGCACCAGACTGACGGAACGTACTCTAAATGAGAACGCACCAAGGCACAGTAAAGTAATTTAAGAGTATTTGGAGAAAGATCAGCAGACATCCTGTATACAAACCCCAGCATTTTTATAGCACGATTACACATGTAGCTGATATGCTCAACAAACGTAAGTTTAAAATCGAAAATTACACCCAAGTCTTTAATTTGTGTCACTTGTTGTAGCACCTTGTTATCGATAATATAATCGTACGAAATTTTGCTTAGCGTTCTATTAAAACTGATTGCAAAACATTTATTTACATTAAACAAAAGGTTATTAATAAGACACCAATCATTAACAGAGTCTAAATCTTGTTGTAAAAGATTACAATCATCGATTGATAAAATACTTCTATAAATTTTTAAATCATCTGCAAATAATAGGAATGATGATGAACTAATACAGTCAGAAAGATCATTGATAAAAAGTAAAAATAAAATAGGTCCGCAGTGAGATCCCTGAGGAACACCAGATGGAACTAAAATAGGTTGTGAAAGAAAGTTATTGATTTTTACACACTGCGTTCGGTTTTTCAAAAAGCAAGATAACCAAGCAACCACTGCATTATGAAAACCCAAAGCACGAAGCTTAGCAATCAAAATATTGTGGCTCACACGATCAAAGGCCTTTGAAAAGTCAGTGTAAATAGAGTCAACTTGAGTTTTGCATTCAAATGCGTTTAAAATGTAATTTTCGTAAGAAAGTAGATTGGTAAGTGTAGATCGACCCTCACGAAACCCATGCTGTTCTTCTACTAAAATACTTTTGCACATCCAACGTATTTGACCAGTTATAATTTGATCAAATAATTTTGGGATAGCAGATTGAATGCAAATTCCTCTATAATTTGTAATATTTTCTTTAGCACCAGATTTATGCAATGGCATAATATAAGTTTGTTTCCATACATCAGGAAATTTAGTTTCATTTAATGAAGCGTTATAAAGTAAATGTAATGGTTTTGAAATTGAATAAATACCATTCTTTAAGAGCATAGAAGGAATACCGTCAGGTCCAGTGCTAAGATTAGATTTAAGGCTTGTAATTCCATTAAAAATATCTAGTAAACTGATTGAGAAATTTGTATGAATTACATTTTTATCAAACTTAAACAATGGAGTTGGATGAGTTTGAGAATTATAAACGGAAGATAAAAAATCTGCAAATTTGTTTACAAGAACGTCACCATTAATACAGGTTTGATCACCATAATACATTGTAGCTGGAAAAGCATTAGTTTTCTTAGCTTCATTTACAAATCTCCAAAAATGTTTTGGATTAGACCGAATGTTATTCTTGGTACGTAAAATGTACTGTTTGTAAAGACGTGCGTTCAGATTTTTACATGAAGTCCGAAGAGAATCAAATTCATTGTAATCAGAAAGAAGTTCTGAAGATTTAAATCGTTTATGTGCTATTTTTTTAAGTTTAGTAAGTGAAATTAATTCCTTGCTAAACCAAATAGGAAAGTTGTTGTCATGCCACACTTTTTTAGGTACATAACAATCAATTGCATAATACAAAACAGAATAAAATAAATCAACACATACATTAATATCACAGTTGTTAAAAAGAACAGACCAATCAACGTTCAACAAAAAATCATTGATTGCGCTGAAGTTGGCACATTTAAAATCATTAAAAACGTAGTTACAGTTTAAAATATCACTAGAAGTATCACATTTGACATCTATCACATAGGCATTATGATGTTGACTTATATCTAATAAAACATCTACAGCATTTATCACAGTAATATTATCACTATCATTAGTAAAACACAAATCTAAAAATACATCCATACTATTTGGTATTGTTATACATTGAACACAGCTTAAAAATCCAAATGAATTAGCAACTAAATGTCCAGGATAGTTTTCGTTGCAAGTAACTCCAGTTCCAAATTCATCATTTAGCCACGTTGCATCTGGTAAATTGTAATCTCCCAGTAAAATTAATTTACTATTAGGAAAAACATCAGCAAAAGATTCAACGGAGTAGCAGTGGTCAGCATATTTATCAATAACCAAACGAGGGGGTAAATAAACTGCACCAATTATGTACGACACAAACTTAAAGTTGACAATTACAAACACATGTTCAACACTTAGATATGGCGGATGTAGTAATGTACACTTTAAATGACTTCTAACCGCAATCAATACGCCACCCCCGCTTTTTTTAGGGCTAGTTAAATTAGACCGATCACATCTAAATAGGTTATAGCCAGTTAGTCTTAGTTCTGAGTCAGCGATGTCTTCAGATAGCCAAGTTTCGGTTAAAACAATAATGTCATAACTTGACAGAGCTACAGCTAACAAAAGTTTTTTCAGTTTGGTTTTTATGCCTCCAACGTTTTGGTAGTAAATTGAGAGGCCGTTGGTATTCCTGGGGACGGGTCCAAACTGTTGAGCGGATTTAACGTCCGAAAATCCCCTGCAGGAGTTGGTGGTAAATTTCGTGGTCGGCCATAGTTAATAAATTTCTTGACGGCAATGTTTGCCGGCCAAAAGTTTTTAGAAAGAACTAAACCAGCTTGATCGGCTGGAATAGATACTTTAAAGCTGCTGTAGTTTCCAGATCTCACTACCAACTCAACAACATCAATCAAAACAGATGGTAGTTTAGCTTTCATATAGTTTGCAATTTCAGTTTTATTTGTTCCACGCTTAAGTTTTGACACATGAATATATGAAGGGGGAACGTAGGCTTGTAGCTGGTCATTGTCAGGACCACATCCAAAAATCGTTGGAGTTTTGTGCTGTACTCTAGGTTTAATTGATTGTGAACTATTAGTGGTGTTAGAAGTACTGGATAAAATTGTTTTTGCCGGTGGCAATTGAATTGAATCCGTATTAATAACAGGCCTAATAGAAGCAGGTTCAAGTTGACGGCAAGATTTTAAGTTTAAAATTTCTATATCTTTCAGAGCTATCTTCTCCTCCAAATAAGAAATTTTGTCAGTTAAAAGTTTATTGTTAGAGCGAACTTCATCTAACAATACTTGATACAACACGATATTTTCTTTGTATAGTTTGCATAGATCAGACTCCGATTTAAAATCAAATAAAACACCACAATGACATTTTTTGTAGCGAATAGCACAGCTATTATGGAAAATAACTCCACAACCACTACAAGTAATTCCAGATTGTGCTATACTGTTACACTTGCAAAGGCCAGTCATAGTAAAAAAATGTAAATGTAAATATAAATGTGAATAAAATAAAATAAAATATGTAGGAAAAGGTTTAAAACAAGGAGACAAATTTCACACCGGTACGGTCTATCACCAGGTGACTCACTTTAAAACAAACACGGATAGACCACGGAAAGGTTACAGTAGAGACAACGGGATAATTAAAAACAAACTTTAAAATTAAATTAAAATATAAAATCACAAATTAAAACTCTATGTTACGCCACTGGTACAAATAGTATAAAAATATGCCGCAAACGGCGTGGATGTTGCAACAATAATTAAAGGTTAATTTATTACAACAATGCACATCAAGAATATCGCTGCTATAAGAAGTTAACAATTAGCATATATAACTACTTACACAGTCAACACAAGATGTGCCAAGTAATTTTTAATTAAATAAACTCAATAACACACAAAACCACAACAGCACCAAAATAATAACAACACAAGACACAGTGGCGTTACCAATACAAGTACGTAGATGCAATAGTCTGTATATATCCGGATGTTCAAGTTTGAAATACAAAGCAGTTTGTTTTGCCAAGGATCCAAAAGAGTTGATAGCCACCGGTAGCTTCACACACATACCATTTCAAAATTGAATAAAAAGCAAGCTTAAGTCTAACAATTAGTGCTACTTATTAGAATACTCTCTGAATCACTCATTTAAGAATTGTAAAAGTTTTACAAAAAAGTAACTGCAAAATTGTTTACTTTCAAATTGATATTGTTAGTGTGCTCATTTTAAGAAAACATAGTGGTTATTGTGATAAGAATGAATAAATGGGCTGATTTTAAAAATAATATATTTTTAAATATATTAAACAAAACGTGTGTATATTTCTATAGTTGGGAGTAGATACAAATAATAATAATAAAATAATAATATACTTGTGTGGTTACACTTGCAACAATTGCAACCGTCACATGCCACAATTATGCTGCTAACTCACTTGTATCGTAAATATATATTATTTTGACAAAGGAATTATGAGCAAAAATTAACGTTAATTTTACAAATATTTTAACTTAACATCCATTAAGTGATCAATCGATAAAAAGTTTTATAACTTAAAATAATATTATTATAACATTAAAATTTCGGTTTGCTAACGTAGGTATTTAGCAGAACTGATTAAATCCTGTAAAACTTACGGCGGTCTAAATTCACAAACATGTGCTTAGATAATTAAGTTTGCATTTCTTATACCTGCTAAGTTAGAATAATTGCATGTACATAATGTTTTAAAATAATTGAACATTCCAAACTGTATAATAGGAAATAAATAATAAACAACAAAACAAAAAGTATAGCTATTTTATTTAATTCTATTGGCATTACTACATCGTAAAGTCTTTTGTTTAAGTAAATTATGTTAATTATAGAAAAAAAATAAATAGCTTGAGATTAAGAGATTTAATAATAAAGAGAAAATATGTATGTGGATAGAAAAAATGCGGTCTACTGAAGTTATTCTACATTGCTTTAATAGTTAACTATATTATAATTGTATGAAAAATATAAGTACTACCTTTCTTTATGATTAATTTTATTATGTTAGTAAAAGCAATACTTACGTATACAATTGTTTTATAAACAAATGCCATTTAATTGTGTTTAAATTATGTTATTAGAACTTTGTAAGTACATATTAAATAAGTTATAACATATATTTAGAAAATGGATAATATTACTGCTGATGTTGTAATCCTATGTAGTGTAAATTTTACCCAACCAATGTAGATCCTAAACACAAACAGTAAGTCCGAAAAGCCCTTGTTATATTAGCTATGTCTTTACATAGTTTCAAGAAGGATTACATTTTTATTAATTTGTCAACTAATGTAAATATTTAACCTGTGCTTGTATATATTTGATATATAGAAATATTGATCCATGGTATTAAAAATAACAACCTACGCATAGTGTTGTCAAAAGCAATAAATATTAAATCATTTGATATTCGATAACACGAGTTGATTCCTGTTTATGCAAATGTGTGCACGGATCTACATAATACATGAGACACATCCAACGGCAAGATTGGTAAGCAGGAGTCTAGGTTATATACGTGTGTAGACACCGCTGTTAGTGTTCTGTAACATGTCCTTAGAAGGGCTTAATCAAGCCTCCTTTGTCGACAATAATTACACATCCGTCATTTTAATACATTCTGCTTAGGCACAGCTTCATAAACTTCGTGGAATTTGCAGTGTGTAGCCTGTAGAGGAGTGCGAAGCGCAATCCTAGTAGTATATAACATCCCGCCATCCCCTCTCTAAATTCCACTTAACGTGCCACTAGTTCAATCAAATTATTTCAATTATTTACTAGCTCGAGCATTAGATCAGCAGACTTGTTATTGTTAGTTCTACTAGTAGTTTCATCGTCAATTGATAGGATGTTATCTGCAGATTTTATAATTGAATAATTAATTCCGTTCAAACTTAATTTAATTTAGGTAAATAAATAATATACTTAAACTGCTTGACATCAAATTAATAAACTATTAAACAATAAACATAATATGTAACGTGTTTATTTTAAAGAACTAATTATAAAAATATATTCTCTTACACAGTTATGTAAAAGTTTTAAATTTTGTTTAATGTTGATTTTATGATTATTAAAATAGATGTGTTTAGAGAAATATGAGATTTTATTCTTGTAAAAGTGTTCGTTCACTCTACGTTTGAGGGCTTGTCCGGTTTGGCCTATGTAGGTTGCGGTTACTTTTAATTTATAATATGTACCTTTTGTCAAATGTATATCTCTTGTTTATGTTTTCTGTATATTAACCTTACAGAGCCAGAAGATGACAATTTAATTGTCAAAACATGTTGCTACACAACAAAACAGCATACTAGAGTATCAATCTTACTCAACTCATTAATTTTTACAAAGTATGCAAAACATTGTTAATCAAAACAGTAATAAGTTGAGTAATTTTAAAATAAATTTAAGAACTAAATTTATTTCAAATATATCTTGTAGTTTTTTTGTTAAGATTATGTTATTTGTCAAAAAATAAATCAATTAGTTGGCAACTAATCTGATTAATCTAAATCAATCCATTTTACTAAGTGTAAGCAAATATTGTTAGAGGCCAATTTAAAAAAAAAACGGAGTTTGACCAAGAGCCGCACTTTATAATTTTATTAATAAAATAATTTTGTTAATATTTATTTTTTTATAAAATTAAAATTTTTATTTTTTTTGTGGTACGGAACTAAAAAAATATTTATAAATTTTCTAAAATTATTTAAAAAAAATGTAGCAGAATTAAAAATGTTGTTTAGTAGATAAAATTTTGTTTCTGGTTTTAAATATACATATTTTACCAAGGTCAGTGAAAAATCTATAAATTTTTGATATCGCGTAGGTCTGTCATGATCATATATTTTACGACTGTAAAAAATAAAATCTTTTTAAAATAAAATGAGACCAAACTTATAAACTTGTTTTAAATAAAATAAAATTATAATTAACAAATTAAATTATAAAATTATTATATTCAAATGACAAATAAGTACACCTAATTACACACATATTTTTGATTATTATTAATAAATTTATTTATGCCTTATGTTTCAATTCTAATTCAAATTAAACCTTAATACATGTACGTATTGCGTATTAGATTATTTTTAAGCAATAACTTTTGTGCAGTATAATAATAGTGTACTAAAAAAATGTTGCCAGATTAAAATTGAATAAATTGTTAATTTAGAATATTAAATGTTAATTACAATAAACAAAAAAACACAATGGTTTACTCAGGTTTTACTAATTAGTTTGTTCTAAATTAATTAAATAATTCTTTTTAAACAACTCATAAAAAACTAGCTTATGCCGTTAACTTATGTAGAGCATATTGAGCACAATAGTTTATTCAGATTTTATTTTCACTAATTAGTTTGTTCTACATTAATTAATTAATATATTAATTAAATTCTCTTGGATGATTGTTATTTGATTTATTTTTGAGATTGGATTTTTGTTTACCATCCACTTTGTCTTCTTTTGCATTTCTCATTCATATTTGTACGTGTGTCCAGATAATCTAATTAATTTTATCTCTTACAAATCAGGATTTTACTTAAACCATCAGTGTATTTAATTTCTAATAATTTATTGCTGTTTCTCTAATTGTATTAATTAGAAATCGTTTGTCTGACTTAACTGCAGCCTTCTATAGTCCTGTTTATTAATTTGTTTTTAACCCCTCTCACTTAATTTGTTATTAGTATTTCTTATAATTTTTATTTTGATTTGTTTTCTTGTAAACATTAATTTTCTTAGGACTCTTAAGATTGCTTTAGTGGTCTGATGATAAATCTATGTGTACTGCCTTGGTGACCATGGAAATGAATATCACCACATAACATGCAATTTGTTTGGGTTGCTTTTTTTTATTATAATGTGCTTATAATAATACATTCTTTTAAGAAACGAATATAAAGATATCACTTTTTGTCTTAGCAAATCTCTTATCATAGAAGTATTTATAGTGAACTTAAGTTGAAAACACTTAGTACATTTTTGCAGTATGCTTCTTACTGTGCTTTTGGGAATTAATAGCTAATATTAGTTTTTGATTGCAGTAAATGTTGCTTGAGGCTTGGGATACAAGTCTTCTTTATTTTTGTAATGTATAACAAATTTTGAAAAGAAATGCTTTGATGGTATTACTATTAGAAATTGCTGATTATAGGGTAGTGCAACATGTCTTAATCTTTCCTCTAACGCATAAATCTATTGCCATCAATAAATTTAACAACTTACTTTGCTCATTAATATCCTTTCCTTTTTGCAATTGTTGTAACTTTTTTGCAAATTTGATTTTTGGTATAATCTTATATTCATGTCTTGGGTTTTTGTAGCTTATCTGTTGACAGTACAACATTCTTAAGTTTGGTTTTTGATCGTTTTTACTAGTACTTTTAGACTTAGAGCCAATAATGTTGAATAATATGCTACCCGTTGCTTAGTTTGCAATTTTACTTAAATGCAACATTCATATCCAATTTGCTCGCATACATTTTCAAATTGCAAATCTTATTTGTTGCCAAATACTTTTGTATGTTAATTTCATAAATATTTGTTAACTGGATCAAAAAATTGTTTTATTCCGTGTGTTTTTGCAACAGTATTTTTGATTAGCTCCCAAAAATATCCTCTTTAGTGTTACATTGAATTCCCAAAGTTATTACCACATTTGATTTTATTTAAATGACATTTTTTTGAGAGACAGGCTATCACCACTTCTTCGGTGTTGGAAGTCCATTGTTGGCGTACTAGCTTATTTAGTGTTAACTTTTTTTTTAATTTTGCCTATGTTGTCAATATTCTCGGCTCAGTTGTGGAATATTTATCATAGTTTTCTTCAGTTAATTCTTGTAAGCATCTAGTAGCTAGGTTTAATGCAGGTGCGATTCATAAGTACGTTTTTAATCAATATGTTTTAACAATTTTTTTATATAGTTTTGCCATAATACTTGTTGGTAAGTTGCATTATCTTACCAACCTTCATTTGGCAATACATTTTTTGTAGTATGCCTGCTGTAATTACATATTTATTTGTTTTAAATTAATATAGAATGTAAAATCCATAACCTTAATTTGCTGGACTAACTTTTAAAAAATTGCTTAACGATTTTCCATTTGTTGTTTTTATAGAAGAACAACAAATACTACTTGTAATTTAGTGGTTTTTTAGCTTTATTTATGACAGCATGGTGGGGTAGGTAATTTATTTTATTTTACATTTTATTGGGTTTATTAATTACATATGGCCAAGTGATTGTTAGTTAGGTAGTTTAGATTTTTGGCATATCTGCCTAAAAAGTTTTTAATGCTTGTTCTTTTCTCTAACTATAAAAAGTGTAAACTAATATGCTGTAAAATGGCATAATAAAAAATAAAATTAAGTAAATAAATAAATAACAAAGATAAAATAAACATTCACAAACTATTAAGGACTACAGCAAAAATGACTAAATAATTCCAACAGAGTCTAGGATGTAAAAGATCCTAAACACTGCTGGATTTTACAATACACAAACATTAATCACAATAAATTAACAATTATATCTATATAACCAGTCTGCTCCGTCAAATAAATTTGAGGAGACGATTGATTTCAACGATCTGATTGTCTAAGACAATCGACAAATTGAGTAATAATTCAAAAGCAGTTCTATGTTTCGAAAACTGCCGACAATCCAATTAAATATGACAAACTGTTAATAGAACATTACAGATATTACAAACTGGGGGCACTTCAGAAGCCAACAAATGCCTGTCAGTTTATTGCTAGTGACCGATGCAAAGTCGCATAAAAATAACCTTTTTCTTACGCTTTGGTCTGCATGACAAACTCCACGGTGTAATGACGCTTTTAGTACATTGTAGCATGTTGTCTTGAATAGCAAACCACTCTTTCTGCCAGCTAGACAACATTGATTGTTGTAAAAAATTACAAACATCCCTAACACAAGCTTTGTCTGTAACATTACCAGCGCTAGTTATAGCTAATTTGGCAAACGCATCAACTTTTTTATTGCCACTAAAACTTACGTGGCTGGGGATCTAGACAAAGTAAACAGTGACATTTAATTCAAACACTTGAAACAAACTCGAATTAATTGCCTCAGCTAATAATAATCGGGATGTTTATAATTTTTGGCATTTTATGCACTCAACGAGTCTGCACATATAACATAAATTGTACCTGCACTTAGTTGGATGTAGAAAAGAAGCTGCTAAATAGCATACAGTTTTGAAAAATAAACACTGCTAACACTTGGCAAGCCAAATGTAAACTGCAGCTCATCTACCAGAAAAGCACAACCTACATTGTCGCTACTTTTAGAGCCATTGGTAAAAACCCAAGTTGCATATACGTGCTTTTCTTAATTTTTTGCAAATTTAGTTTCATATTCTACTAGTAAATAATAATAATAATAATAATATTATATATATTTATTCCCACAGAAGCAACTTCCAATTACAGAAATATACAATTCGACATAAAAAATATAAAATATAAAATAATATTAATAATAAAGTAACATAAATGTAAATGTTGTTTATACAAATTTAACAAAAGTTAACAATTAAGTAGAAAAAAAAATAATAATAGAGATAACTAATTAAATCAATAATAATTAATTAAGTAGATATAATTACTACTAAGATATAACAAAACGCATAAAACATAAAAGACATACAAGATTACTGCATAAATATATCATTTTAAAGCTTATTAGTATTACATATGTGGGTCAAAGGAGCTTTATAGTAAATATTTGTTTTGCGATTTTATTTATAAATGTATAAGAATATCTTGACAATGGACGTGGAACATAAAAGTTTACTTTTGCAAGTAAATTTGGACAATCGTAATCATTATTTAATAATTTATGCATAAATTGTGCACTGCAAGCTTCCCTATCCTAAAGTTAAGGTTTTTCTCGTTAATTCCGTATTTAACCTTGGACGTTGAAAGGTCCAAGGGAGATTGCGACAGTAAGACAGTTGGTAGACCGTATTCTGATTTTGTATAATATGTCGAGACCAATATTATGCACGGCAGAAAACGTTGGATGCAAGCGTTTAGCTTTTAGTTTAGCGGCGTACCTGACAGTCAAGATCTTACGACAAATACAAAGTGGTGGTTCAGTTGCCTCGTACAAAACACTAGCAATAGGACTAGTGCGGAATGCGCCAGTTTCTAAACAAATTTCTTTATGGTGGGCAGAATCAACAATACGTAATGTGGATGATGTTGCAGAGGAATATATTATGGAACTATAATCTAATTTTAAACGCACCAAAACGCGATGCAAAAGTAGCATAGTTTTTTGATTTGTTCCTCATGATTTTTCACTCAAAGACCTGAGCAAGTTTAGTGCCGGAACACATCTTGATCTCAGGTTTATTAAATAGGGACGCTAAATTAAAGCACAGTCAAATGTGGCACTAAGAAATCGAACACTTTCCTGTACAGGAATAAGTTTTTGAATAAAAAATCCTATGCTATTAACCCAATTTAAAATGCGGTTGATAGTTATTTGAAGTTGACGTTCCAATGTTGGCATGTTTCTCGAAGCGCAATAGATAGCTACGTCATCAACATACTATCACTCGCTTACTGAATGCTTGATAAACTGACTTATGCCGTTAATAGCTATCATAAATAGCGTCACGCTTAAAATAGACCCTTGCGAAATACCTCTATGTTGCTGACGTATGGCACAAAATGCTATCAACTACACGTACCTTAAACAAACAAGAAATTAAAAAACTTTGTATGAACAATGCCATGCACAAATAAAGCGTTTGTAGAACATTGTACTTTCAAGTCATGTCATATGCTTTTGCAATGTCAAAGAAATTAGCGACAAGATGTTGATTTTGTACAAAAGGATTTTTGATTGCTGTATCCAGCCAAACAATATGATCAATTGTAGAACGATAACGCCTTGAACCACATTGTATATCAGAAATCAAACCTTTTAAGTCTAATAACCAAGTAAGACGCTTATTGATCATTCTCTCTAATAACTTGCATAAGCTAAGCTTGTAAGGGAGATAAGCCTATAACTTGTCAGAAACTTTTTATTTTTACCAGGTTTAAGTGCTGGTACTATGATAGCTAGCTTCTATAAATTAAGGCAGTACCCTGCTGACCATGAACGGTTTTAAACTACCAAAAGTTGAAGTTTGGCAGAACGACTTAAATGTTTGAGCATAGCATTGTGTATCAAATTGGCACTAGAAGCAGTATTGTGCGCTTCATATAATTCTAAGTCAAATTCTCAAACACTAAACGGGGCATTATATATCTCATGATCGTCAAAAACAAATGACAGATGTTTCTTCTTGCTTCCTTGTTAGTTTTGATCTCATACATTTTTTTATCGTAATTATTATCACTAGAAGCATCAAAATAAACATTAGCCAGAATAATCAAAATTGAATCGGAAATAATTTGATCACCTGACTATAACCTACTAAGAAGTACAGATGCGGTTTGGCTAGAAATTTTTCAGATTTTTTCCACATCTTTCTGACACGGGTTCTTAAATTGATAGTAACGTATTCTGACCATGATTCTCTTTTAGCTTTTTTGCAAGTTCTTTGCAAAACAGCTTTATATTTCAAATAAATTAACAAGTTCTTTTCAGTTGGAAAATGATTAAACTTGAAAAAAAACAACGTTTGTTTAATTTAACTTGTTCACAATCCAAGTTTCACCAAATAACGGGTTTTCTGCAATGTTTCCTTAAAATCAGAGAAATACTTGCATGAGCTGCTTATATGATGGAATCGGTAAAAGTTTTAACATTTTTGTCAGTAGTGTCTTATACACTGTCATCCTAATAAAACACTTCAACAAAACTATTCTAATCAGCATCTTTTATTCTCTAATTTATGGATTTTATGAACAAGCACGCGACTGAATATTGGAAAATGCTCACTATCATAAAGATGTTTTGAGATTTTTCAATCCAGCAATGCTGCAATACTTGGAAAACAAATAGTAAGGTCAATAACCAAGAACAATCTATTGGCCACGGAAAAGTATTTATTGTTACCTTTATTTAAGGTAACTAAATCCGTTTTTGAAAATATATTGGTCAAGTTACGGCCTCTGACATTGGTTCAACTTGAGCCCCACATAGTATTAAAAGCATTAAAATTACCCATAAAGAAGAATAGAAATTGTAATAAGTAATTGATCAATCAATCAAACGTTCAAACTGACGTATGGCAAAATATAGATTGAGCAAACGGTCAGTGAGAAAGGGAGTTGTAATTAAAGGGCTACTGCTTCTAATAAAGTGTTGACACAGAATTCTTTGCTAAAAACCGTATCACAAACCAATAATGCCGCTTCACCTTTAGCACAATCAATATTTATACGATCTTTTTGATAAATGATATAACTACAAAAGTTAACTAAATTTTCAATCTTTTATTAAGTTTTTTGTAAAGAAACGCAAATACATGAAATTTTGGCAAATAAAGATTTCTAATGTGCATTGTATGTATTGCAGTTTTATTGTATAATGGTTAAAGCCATTTTTAAAGCTACGTTAAAAACGTAATTTTAACTCTTTGTTTATTAGCGTTTTTTTTTTTCTGAATTATTATCTGGGGGAGTAGAAAAACCCTCACTATTTGACATCATATCATCTGTCAAAGTAGGTTTTACAGGAATAACTTTCACATCCATCGACTTTAACAACACGACAATATTGGAGCGCAGGACTGTTAGAAACCTGCACCTTAGGTAACGGTAGCCTAAATTGCTGCCGTCTTTGCAGGCTTTGACTCAAATTGAATTTTAGTCTGTTTAGGCTTTGACTCAGACTGAGTTTTAGCCTGTTTAGGCTTTGACTCGAATTAAGTCAGAGCCTGTTTAGGTATTGACTTGGAAGTCGAAGTTGCAACTTTAGTTGGTTTTGACTCAATACAAGTCAACACCTTAGAAAGTTTAGGCTTAAGATTAGCTTCTATCTTAATTGGTTTTTGTTCCACTCGTTGTGACTTTGGTCTAGATTGGACTGTAGTCAGTTTTGGTTTTGAGCTTGATGGGCCCGCAACCGGTTTTTGACCCTGTACATTTGAGTCCTTTTTAGAAAAAACAGTAAATGTTTTAATTGGTAGTAATTAAACAAGAAGTGATTCAACAACTGCAGAAAACAATCTAGAAAAGGTAGGAGCCGCAATTGCTCTCTACTTCTTTTGAGCATCAAAGTAAGAAAGTTTGTCTGTTACTCTTATCTTGGCTATCTTTCTTTTGTTTTGTATTTTCAAGCAATTTCTAGAATAAAGAAGATGCTTACCACTAGAATTTACGCACAAAAGTGAACTGGTACTTAAATTAGATTCATGTTATGCTTTACTTACATTTTGCTCATGTTGCAGTGCTTGGACACCTAACTGCAGTGTGCTCAAAACGTTGTTATTGAAAACACCTTATTAAGTTAGGTATAAACGGGCAACCGGGCGAGTAACATATGCTACTTTAATTTCATCTGGGAGCCTTTCCAAATTAAATGTTAAGTTCAAAGATGTTGTATTTCTAACCACACCATCCTTTTTGCAAATTAGCTTTTTGATATTGATAACACCTTGCTACGTCAGTTCTTGTTTGCATTTGTCAACAGTTGTGTGTAATAACTCATACCATAAAATAACTCTTTTGGAAATATTTAAAAATTCATGCGGCGCAATATTTCCTAATGCCTTGCATTCCTGCATTTTACTGCCCTGCTGTCTATTCTTACTTCAATA
Organism: Tachinus rufipes; assembly: GCA_963932245.1. Taxonomy (NCBI): domain Eukaryota; kingdom Metazoa; phylum Arthropoda; class Insecta; order Coleoptera; family Staphylinidae; genus Tachinus; species Tachinus rufipes. The sequence continues at coordinate 56,791,327 of OZ010741.1, read as the reverse complement.
AGTAAGGTACAATCTTTTACCTTTTTGCACAAATTTAATGTTTCATTAATAATGTTGAAAATGGTCTGAATTAAGAAAGGAAAAACATTTAACAATCAAATACCTTACAATTTTTTTTTTTTTTTTAATTATTTTTGTAAGGTTTTTTGTCCGTAAACGGACAAGATTTGCAATAATTAAACTCTATCAATTTTATCACTCAATCTCCTCACCCACCACACATAGAACGCTACGCCACAAACTGATGCAGTCGCTATGGCTAATCAAGTGACATGGGTTTCATAAATGTAAATAAAAGACTTCCGCAAACGCAAAGTACTATCGACCTCTAACCGTAGCACAATGCAAACTTTTCATCTATCCCCACATCAATAATTCCTTATTCTAAAGTTAAACAAAAGCAGCCAATTGTTTAAAACTAAGTTAGGTTTAACATCTTGTTTTACCAGACTAAGACCTATGCAATGTTTTAAAACTAACACCCTCAACTACCAAGATTCCATTTTCCTGGTTTTTGAGTAACCGCGCACAGCAAACACGCAGATAAGTTTGTCAAAAATGAACTCACTGAACCCACAAATAAGTTTTTTGCTTTCCTCTACCAAAAGCATCGACTATTCGCGGTATTTGATTGGCTGTGAATTACAATTTTATATGTAGACGTCATACCTTAAAATCTGACAGGAGTGACAAATTATAATAAACATTGAAAACAATGTGATTCCTTGCTAGTTTTTGATCTATAAATATAATATTTTTAAAACTAGTTGATGTAAATTGCCCAATGCTGATGGATCTTTCTTCTATAAAAGTGTAACAATAAACCGGCCAACTGGTGTACGCTATTGAGTGTTATTGATTTTGACGTAAGTTTAACTTTTTTGCCAAAAGTTTCTCTAATTTATAGAATTTTAATATTTGTTTGTTCAACTTTACATTGCTTATGTAGCATTTTACAATATCTATATATGTGGTTTCTGATATTATCCCAGCATGGTTGTTTTTAGCATAATATTTTGTAAAATATATCTATGCTAATAAGAAAATCTATTTGCCTCTATTTCTTGATTTTGGGATCTGCTAGTTTTATATTTCTTGGAATTTTAATCAAATATTTGTTGAATGTTCAACAAAGTACGTTTAAGGATGATTTATTTAAAACAAATAGTTTTAGTTTTACGCTGTATTTTATGTCTTGACTACACTGTTGAAGTTATCTGCATCTGAGTATTTGTAGTTCACTGGTAGCAAGTCAACTATAAATCTAATATAAGTTAACAAGTTGCATGTTTGTTTAATCCAGATTCTCTTATCACTTCTGTTTGTAGAAGATGAGCTTGAAAACTTGAGTCTAATAGAGCTCTAACCAAATGCTTGTTTTTTAGCAATCATCCAAATATGCCTCACGTGTGGACATGGCAACACAGCTTGAGCTAGCTCCTGTCGCTTTTTGCTGATCAAACATCCAATTATTGCTGTAATTAAATTAAGTTTTTTTTTTTTTAATGTTGCCACTAATACGCAACAGCGTTTGTTGCATTTTATTTTATTTTATTGCATTTTATTGCATTTTCTATATTTAGATGACCTGCAGTTCCTTGCTATATGATTTGATTTCATTCAATTTATGCACAATTTTTTTTGGTTATTTGGCTAAATTTTTTTGCTGAATGTTTATTACTGTCTTGATTGCATAAGTAACATTTCAGTGCTCTTATTGCAGCCTTAACTGATAAATTTATTGCCGTCTTGTTTTGTTTTATTTTTATATCTTACTTGAAAGCTAGCCTCATCCTGCATTTAATTGCATTTGCACCTCAATAAATGTTGGAACATCTTTTGTCACTAATAATTCTTTCCACTGGCTTCTTTTATCGTTTAATTTATGTCATCTTAATGCTCTACTGGGACATGCAAAATATTTCTAATTGGTTAGCATATTAATGTTAGTAAGTTTTTAATGACTTGTTGTCTATTTTCATAATTGGCCTGTAAGATTAAACTAAGACATACGTATAATGCTCCGGCTTTGGTATAAATGTTACCTTAACTGGTCAACAGATGCTTGGTATATTTCAAAATGCTATTAGAGCTGTTTTTTATTGCATCACAATATGATATATCCTATATAGCAACTTAAATGGCATCATTATGTCAGTTTCCCATTCTAGACTACTTTGAATAATTCTGGTGTTTGCGTTATCTATTTAGTATGTTGTTTTTTTGTTGGACCTTTTTTATACGTAAGGCTCGGAAAGAGTCTGTAGTAGCTTCCGTAGAATTTTTGACAAACTTTTTATTTTCTGCAAAATGTCAGTAAAGATCTAATGTTACTAGTACAATTTGTGTTTAAAACTTTTTGAAAACAAGAGAATTGGATTTGACATTTGAAGTCAGAATTTTGGTTTTGAGCAAAATATTCAGTTTTTGAGCAGTAGTACCCTTGCGTACCTAAAGTGTGTTTTTGCTTATTGTCTACATAGAAAAAAAAAAACCTATTAAAAAATATTCTTTATTTTTTTTTTTGCTGTTTTCTACTTCATCTTAGTTGGTTTTTGTTGATAACCAACCTTAGAGTTTAAAACAACGCAAAGACTTTATCTGATAAAAATGTTAGATAAAAACGTACATGTACCTTAAGCGGGTAGTAACCAAATAACAAAATCACGCCATGGTCTTTGCTAAGCAGCAACTCAAATTTTGGGAAAATCTAACATTTTCGGAAATAAAAAATACGGGTAAATTGGCAGTACAAATCCTAGCCTGTTTTACATTCCAATTTAATTAACCAAACGTAGACTTATTTTATAACTTAAAAGTTATTTTTTATTATCGTAAACTTTAATTTGGTGACTTACTAGATGTTTGTAGCTACATCCATAAGTATCAAGCATATTTTAAACTGACAACGTACAAAGTTTAGAACATTAGTTATAATAGAATATTTTTTAAACTCAATCATTTCAATAAGACTATTTAACTACCGTTCTCCAAATTAGGCAACTTATTTAATAACTTTTCTGAAAGTTTTGACAAGTTTCTTTGAGGTAATTATGATGAAAAGTAGATATAATTTTTTAGAAGATTGTAATGTACATAATATTGAATGGTTATTCATCTTCTACAACACTATTCGGTCAACAGACAACATGATAGACTTTTTGCTAAACCAAAGATTATCTTTTAACTATTTCAAAAATTATTACAACAACTTATGTGATGTTGCTTTAAGAAACTTTGATTATTCACTACTAAACCTAAACCGCGCAATATCTATTATTATTTTAAGATGAATTAAGATGAACATTAAGTAAATCAGACGCCTGTCAATACAAGAGGCCAATTTATTGCAGAAAATGTAATTTAAATATTTGCTAAAATAGTTTTGTTTTTAATTTAATTGATGATTAATTGCTAACTCTAGTAATAATAATAGCATAATACTTTAAATTCGGTTAGTTGGACTTTAGTATTAAAACTTCACCATGCGACATCTTCGTTAGAAAGCATTTAAAAATACATGTTTATAGGAAGTTTTTTGTTCCATTTGAATAGTTATTATTTAATTTTTTCAAAAACAATTTAAACTACCGTGAATGTAGATCTATTTTTTTTATAGTTTTAATAGTTATTTATAAACCCAGGTATTTATGGACTACCTTACATATTTTTTATGTAAGATATTATTAACAAATAAAAAGCAAGTAAAATATAAATAATTTTAAACCACATAATTCGGTCATATGCTACAATGAACCTTTTGTGCAAACAATAGATTTTAATATAACTGGAAACGCAGCTGACGGTTCACCTTAATTGTCCTATTACAGTATACAATTTTGCTAAAATTCTTTCATCTTTTATATAGACTTGTTGAAAGTGTACTCTTTTATCATATTAAAACTCTTCTTTGTTTCATATTGACATTTATAAAAACCTGCGTTTGCCATATTATACATACACTTCTATTAACATATTAATTAGCATTTTACATACGCAATGAGTATCAAATTAATGATGCAAATGAGACTTACTCATACATTTCACAAGGATTTAGGTCCAGCCAACAACCGAACGCATTGAATTTCAGATTGGAATCTATTTGTAAACAATGAGTTAAAAATTCTGCTGTCGATGCGATTATTGCCTGCAAAATGGAAAATATTAGCGTGCATGTGAATTTTAACCGCAGATGTAAATCAAACGGCAGAAAAATGAAAAACGGCAAATTATGTTACTAAAAAACTACCCATTATTGGCTCTGAGTGTTTTCACAACACCAAATCAAATTATATTTGAATATAAAGCTTTTATACACATTTTTTAATATTTAGCAGTTGAAACATTGTTGCACATTGGTTTGTAAAACAATGTACAATTTCATAAGCGGCAAGTTTTTTTTTTAATTAAAAATGTAATATTTTATTAGTAAAATTTTCGTGGCGTTAAACTATTAAATGTTATTTTTCTTATCAGACGTTGCAGTAAAAAAATTGAGCATGCATGATCGCGCCATAAATTTTAATGAGCGTACTTTGGTGTGGTGTTTGTGGCGGCGCAAGATATAATTAAGATTTACAGCGCATCCCGTGGAATCGATAATAATAAAACCGACAGCGGGCTATCATTGGGATTCTTTTTTTATTGCGCGACGGACGGAAGAGAACGGGATCTAATTGGGTTGGAGGCTAATGCGAATGGTAGAAATCTAGTGAGCTGGGTGGTTCTGTTGGGGGAGGTTATGATCGCGCAACGATAAAATGTGCACATCCCGAAATAAATCAGAAAGACTTCCGTTCGTGCATAAAGCAGGAGCAAAAAATGCGGACATGAATTAAGACTGGATGAAACATTACTTCCTTAATACGAAAAAGAAAAACAAATCAAATGAATTATCAAGAGGTTGCTAGAAAAGTAAATAGTTGCAGTTTGGTTAATTAATTAACAAAATAATTAATCATGATGAAAAGTCTTAATTAAGTAAAACATACAATAATATATTATTTAAAATAAATTAGTTTTTTGCAAAAATATGTATGTATAATTAATTATACATACATAATTAATTATGATTCATAATTACAAATTTAAATACATTAGTAGTTAAGAGTACATTAATAATGAATTTATTTTTGTATCAATGTTTGTAATAGTTTAGATGCCTTATTATGTGGCTAAATAGGCTCTAATGTTTACAAAACTTGTCTACTATATGTTTTGACGCATTGCTGATTGGAATAATATCCTACTTTGTTTGATCCAACAATAATAAGGCATCTGAATGATATTTTATAATTATTTTCTTAAAAACGAGCATATTTTTGATATAGCATTAAAAATATCTAAAAAACTATACCAATCTTAAGAGATATTGTATTAAATTGTCTGATCATTATTATAAATTATATGACGTTATTTGTCCGTGTATGTTATTTAATAATTATTAAACAGTGCATTTGTAATTAATCATCTCTTCAATTGTCTTTATTAACATTAAACTTTTGTTTTGTTTAATAACTTAAGATTTTTGTAACTTTAGTTTTATATCATTTGATACTTTTATCATTATCTGCTATTATTGTTATATGCAAACCTTACCTTTCTTGTTGTTGTAAATGATGCTTTGTTATATAGTAGCAGTGGCAGCGCCCACTATTGTCTAACCTCTTTCAATTCTAATTAATAACAATAATAAATAAAAAATTGAAAATAAAAAATTAAAACAATTTACTATGTTTTTTACACAAACCTATTTATCTGTAAAAGGCCAAAACTAGTAATATAGTCGTAAAAATAAATTTGTGATAAAAAAACATTAAATTGAAGTAAATTGTTTTACTATTTTATAAATATAAACTATCTAAAGGTCACAAGCATCATTGATAATAATTAAAATGAAAAATAAGGAAAAAAAATTGATACAAAACCTAAAATATTTAAAAAAAATTACAGTATTGATGCATTACAATTTATTTGAAATAAATTATAAAAAACAAAGGAAAGTACGGTAACTACCACAATAGCACAATAATTCAAACTTATGACTAGAGAACGGATTCCTTACTATTATGCTTACGCAAAATAGTTAAAGCATCGAAAATATGTCTAAGTATATGCAGGAATTGTAAAGACTGTAATCATTTGTAACACTATGTTTTTTACGCTGTTTTGCTTTTTTAGTATTTTTTTTAATTTAGTGCTTATTTTAAGATTTTGTGCTTATTTTTAAGCTTTTTCTTCAATTTTGGTGCATTTTTTTGATAAATCAGTTTTTTTAAGAAATTTAGTGGATTGAAATGTACATAAAAAAAAGTAAATTATTTTATTCTTTAAAAAACGAAAAGCAAAATTTACGTATCAAAATTTTGCATATTTTTTATAATATTATTTAGACAAGTTTAATAGAATTCTGTAAATCTCAAATGAGCTCATAGCGTATTTTAGTGCCACCTCTGCCAATTCTGTATTTTATAATTTCCAAAATAGTCGGTACGTTGCAGATTCACTGAAAAATTGCCAAGCAGTTTTAATAAATAAGAAACTTTAAAATAATTTAGCTTTCTTAAAAGCTACTTACGATTTTGTGAGTCATACCATAAAATTGTTAGAAAAACAGAAAAATACTTTAAATAAAAGTCTAAATATAGTTAGAAATTTTATAGATGCAATTTTAAAAGTACTAGGCTATATTAGGCAAACAGTAAAATCAAAATCTGAAGATGTATTTTTGAAAAACGGAGGTTTATCTACATTAAATAAAATAAATGTATTTTAAGTAGCAAGAATGTTTTAGATTTTGATATAAATCCAGCTTTTAAAGCAAAATTTAAGCATACACCAATAACAAGTGTGCATGTCAAAAGAATGTCGTTTTCCCTTCAAAAACATTTTAAGTAATTGAAAGCAGAATTTTACAGTTGAACACTTAGAGCAACATTTAATTATTAACTGTTTTTGTGAATTGTTTTTTTTAGTTATTTAAAAATTTATTTTATATTATTTAAAATGTTTGTAAAAAATATCATCACTCAAACGGTTGTATATAAATGTTATAAAACCTATACTAAAATATTTTATAGTTTTGGATTTTTTTAGTTTTTTTTTCCTGTTTTGTGCTTTTTAATGTTTTTTTACATGTTTGGTGCTTTTTTAATGCTTTTTTAGTAACATTTTCTTGCCTTTTTAAGCGCTTTTTTTAAATTATAATGTAAATATTTATATTTATTTGATAGATTATCTAACCTTAAATTTTTTTTGTAATGTCTAATAAATGACAATATCAAAATTCAAACCAGCGGGAAAATAGAAATTTGAAATATTTAAAACGGATATCAGGGTAGCGGAAAAAAACAATTTTTTTAAATATTAATCACTAATCAGTTTGAAATATTATATTATATTATATTAATACATTAATACATTGATAATGATGATTATTTATCGAAACATGTATGTTTAAAAAAAAATAAATAAATAAATAAAATCATTAATTTTGATAATATGAATAAATCTACAATTATTAAAATATATCTAAAGAAAATAGAGAGCACTAAGAAACTATGCAACGACAGTACTGAAAAAAAAAGATAGAGGAATTAGAAACTGTGAGATTTAAGTAAAGCAAAATGGAAGAAAACACTCAAATTAAAAGCCACAGAAGACAAAGGAAGAAGAAGCGAGAAGCTAAATGGAAGCAAAAGAATATGAAAAAAAAAAAATAAAAAGGAAAAAAACAAAGAAGGTCAAAACAATTATGCCTGCCAAGCAATGATAAACAGAAAGACAAGAAAAGAACATATACTGAAACCCTAGTACCAACAGAAATTGCAAAAAATAAGGAGGAAAAGGAGAGAACTGCTCAAGAAAAATAAATTAACGGAACTGACTAAACAATTTTCAAACGGAAGATACGCCATTTCGAGGTTGACAGAAAATGCAACTTTTGAAATGGTCAGAGTATATCTGGCAACTAGGGGACACAAAGAACTAATTCCAAATTTAGATTCAAAAATTTCACTAGAAGTTAAATTGGCAAATGTAGGACTACCAAAAGAGATGCATTTAATAGAGCTGCACAAAATATTTATGAAAAAAAAAGATACAACAAGGAAGAAGTTAATAAAGATATAGAAAAACCAAGAAGATACCTAAGGACAATGCAAATGTCTAGGCTGAATAACACAAGAATAGGAGAAAAAAGAGGAGAATGCGTAAAAAGTAGAACAGAAAAATAGGTTATAGGAAGAGATGAGCCGGAGACAGCATGTGTTCACTTCAAACTAGTACCACAATAGAGACAATTACTAGGACAAATTAACAGCAGGACTTACGCAGAGAAGAAAACCAAAAGGTATTGCCATGCGTTAGTTATTCTCAAGGGCCACTTGTTAAAGCCAACACCTCACTACGTCCTTAAAAAAAAGAACAGTATTTGGCAACAACCTTCTTAACCATCTTGTTTTATCCCATTAACACTATGTGTTGAAAGTCAAATGCTTTTTTAATGTCTATAAATATTTTTTGAGAGGACATTTTGTCCTGTAGCTAACTTTTGATTTAATCTGCTACAAGATGTAGAGCCAATTTAGTAAATAAATTTTTTGCGCAGTTTTTTAAGTGTTTTTAAGAGAAAAAACGCAAGTTTTATTAAGCAAAAAATTTTTGCTTGAGTCTAGTCACTACGTACTGTTTTCGAAAAACGTACGACTTTTACTTTTTTTATGTTTTAAAAATATAGTAACAAATCACTTTTGTGTTGGAGTGTTACAGCCTGGAAAATGGATTTCAAGATATGGTTATTGTAGTTGACATCACATACAAGTAGGAGGTATATGTTAATTTATGTGCAATAAGTTTTCTAAAGCTGTAGTAGGAAGTGGTGTTTTATCCATCAGGACGCCACAATTGTGTCCGTTTTCTTGGCATTTAACTAAGCTGTTTTTTTTTACAGCTGTAACATTGCTAGTAGAAAACTGTAGCATAAAAAAGCTTGTTATATGCTTATGTACGTAAAAACACGTTTTTAGTTTGCCGTTTATAGGGTTTGTAAATACATTCCTGTTGAGTTTGTCTAATTTTCAAATCCTAAATTTTACTATTTACATTTTTTTAATTAGAGCTATTGTGCCTTGCATCCATCACTTCTAGTTTGCAACATATTGTTGCCACGACTGCTTGACAGTGATGCAAATTACATTAAATTACGTTTATGTGAGATTAAAGAACATTAAGTTCTGTTACCCTTCCAATTTTGACGTCTTATTTTTGAAATAATAAAACATTTTATTATGGTTTTATCAAAAATTTATTCTTACAAATACATTAATAGTTTTGGCTCTTCTAGAGCCTTCTACAGATGAAATAAGTTATATAACTCATATATTGTGATAAAAAACATAGTAATATGTTTTATTACTTCATAAACATGAATGATCACGTAGTAGAGATTACAATCATCAATTATATTAAGTTTATTTTATATACTCATAGGTTTTATAAAAAAAATAAACATTATTTATACACATTATTTTACTTAGTATTACTTAGATTAGTCGCTTGATGAGAGAAAGTTTAAGATTTGACGCGCATTTGAATCCAATGGCCAACCAAGTTATTGACGTTATTAATAGGCATGTCAGTTAATTAATTAAAAACGTCCGGTTTTTTTTAAATTATTTTAATTTAAGTTTTATACTGTCTAAATCAATTCAAAACTTAAATTGTAAATAATAATATTAATTATTACTAGAAATGTATGTCGCAGTCATTAATTCAATTCTATCTCATTAACATTTATAAAATAAATTAACATTTATATTCAGAACAATCTAAATGTAAAAATAAGAAATGCGCAAAGCTGCAATAACATCAAATGTACAGCATCAAATTTAGAATTTTCAAATCATTTAATTAATTTCTGAAATTAAATAAAAAACTTAATTAAAAGTACGTAAGAAAAAAGACTGTGTCAATATTTACAAAACCTTTAATCAAGCTTCTTTTTAAATATGCCTCAAGTGCCTATCGAAAAAATATTACTTTTTCCAATTAACTAAAACATAAACGGGATTAATCCGCCTTAAGTTAATAATCGCATCGCACAACTGACAGCAAAAGTTAATTATCAATAATTTAATTTGCATTAACCCCTTTTTAAATCGTTTGTAAATGCAAACAGTATTTAATTAGAATTCCCCCTCGTTCTTAATTTCGACGTGTTAAAATTATATAATGCATAATTAAGAAGTAAAAAAAACTTTTCAGCAATGCATCTTGAGCCTAAATTGGGTTTAGTTTTATTTATGATTATCCACTTTTTTACCGTTTCATAATGTAGAGTTATTAATACGTCCCCGGTAGCACTTTTTAATTGTAAAACTTTCTCCAAAAAGAAGTGTGAATTATATCCAAAGGGGTTCATGTTTATGTTGAGAGAAATTTAAGTTTCTAATTACAGGAAGTGCTAAGCTATATATTTATAAAATTTTAAGAAGTAGCTGAAGAGTTGGCATTTGTTTAAAAATAAAAATAATATATTTTTCGATTTGGCAAAATATAAGTTAGAAAATAAGTTATAAAGTTGCGACGAGTTTAATTGGAAGCGCGTCACCTCTTTACTTCAGATTTAAAATCAAATTTGCAAGACAATTTTTGTTCTTGTAACTTTTTCGGTTTTATGTAAAATAATGTATCTATCTGGTATTTGGTGAATTAAATAATTTATATACAAATCAAAAATTCTACATTATTTTGTTATCAGATAATTATTGCAATAGAATCATAAAAAATATTATGTAAAAACAACATGAAAAAATAATAAGCAACACTTTTATAAAACCAATACTTGATAACTGTTTAACTTTAACGTGTATTTTTTTTTTAATTATAAACGTAAACGTAAACGTGAGATATTTGATACTCATAGATAATCTTTTTAGGTTTATATGCTAAAACATAAACCTAATTAATTAAATAAAATTTTGGTGTTTTATTAAGTTCAGGTTAAAAATTTAGTTTACGTTCAAAAAACTGTTTATCATTTAGCTTATTTTAATCACAAAATAGTCTAGTAATTTGATATACTCTTACAGCAAATGTTTTTTGACTTGATAAGTTTTTAAGCATGATGGGAGCATGATGCGTTCTAATCGTTTTTTTTTAGCCAGTTTTAACTAGAACCCAAACTCAGTTTATGCAGTGACTCATATACTTACTTACGTCTTTCTAATAAACCCACAAATTGACAAAGTCAGTTTCAATTAGCGTTTATTATAGTCAAAGATTAAATCTTAGATTGATCCTGAATTCATAAACCCAAGATTTGTTTCTTTAATTGTTGATTGGCAATAAGCTAATTTACTGATATTGTGATGGCAATTTTTGAAGCGATCGGCCAATGCTTTTTTCCCGTAATTCTCGGGTTGAGTTGAAAACTATGCAACCGTCAATATAATTGTTGATTCAAATAATCTTAGAACCACCCAAGATTAATCTTGAATTGCTTGTTGGTAGAATGCGGATTTATGGCATTTGCTTATTTGTATATATTGAATGCAAAACATAATCCTTTTGGATGTATACGTTTAATAAAAAAAAAAACAGTTAGACACTAACTTTTATTTTGCTTTTTTTTTTGACATACTTGCTTAAAATGCTTGTACTTTTCTGTTCCTTCTTTTAAATTATTTGTATTTGTTTTATTCATTTTGTTTTACACTATTTTTGATTTAGATATTTGTCTGAAAAGAACATTTTAAATTACATTTGAATTTACTGGGTGCGTTAGTAACTTTAGTAACATGTAGATTTAATTTATAATATAATTTATCAAACAACAAACATTTTTCTTGCTTTTTTGGCATCTTTGGAGCTTTTTTAAACGTTTTTAATGCTTATTATAAACGCTTATTTTAGAAAAATATTTTTTTATCCGCACTCTATTTATTAGTGTATTTATATAAATTTAAATAAATAATGATTAAAATAGATAAGTAATTAATTACAATTTTATTTTACAGATACAAACAAGATCTATGGAATATAAGTATACTGCTATATATACTTCACAAAATTTGACAAAAATCAAAATAACAAAATCTAGGGTTAATGAATTCAGGATTCCATCCAAGATTTAATCTGACTATTAATAAGAACATCAGTATCAGAGGTAGCAGACATTTAACATTTACGTTAAAGAAATAGTAACATAAACAATACAAATTTAAATACAACAATATACTACTAGAAAACACTGTTACTTACTAAAAAAACTGTAAGAAAACACTTTTGCTAGAAATGTAAACAGAGATTATACAATGTAAGCAAGAAGTTCAAATTGTTAGCAACAGAAAATGCATTATCAGTACTGACGTTTTAACTATACGTTATTTAATTTCAAAAGCGTGAAAAACAAATATTTGATGGTGTTGAAAAAGAGTGCTTTAAATCCGTTAGACTGTTAGGCAAACGAACGTATTCATCTAAAACAAAATCAAAGAAAAAAGTTTTTTTCAAGTTTTTTATAATATAAAAATATACGTATTCTGAAATACTTTAGACATAGATTGAGAAGAAAAAAATACAGCTTTAAATAACTTATTATTAAAAAAAAGATAGAAAGCGCAAGATCAGAAACAATGATTAGACCAAATCAAAGAACTAACAAACTTCACAATAAACAAGGCAACCAGAAACGCTAAGCATAGAGGTAGCTGTTGTGAGGAAGTATATAGAGCCACAGCTTACAACATTAAAATTTGTTTACGATTGTTCTGTCAAAAGATAATAAAGTATAATACGTTTTTCTACCAACCTTGGTCCAAACTGGCGTCGACCGTTAAATTTGTATAATTTTGTCAATCCCTGAAATGCAATCAATTAGAAATGTTTTTTGGATGCAAAGGTGTACGTCATTAAGGACTTGTTTTGTTTTAACAATACCTTTAACACCAATTACACATCTTTTTTGGATGCAGAGGAATACGTCCTTAAGGACTTGTTTTGTTTTAATAAGGCCTTTGACATAAATTACACATCTTTTTTGAATGCAGAAGAGCACGTTTTTAGGGGCTCGTCTTGTTTCCAAAAGACCTTTAACATAAATTTTAGTTTTTTTATCTTTGAAGCAGCTTTGTTCAATCACTTCACCTCCGGATGGAGTTATTAAAACCAAATTGGCTTTGAACTTTTTGGTCTTGGATCCGGAATTTGTTTGTTCTTCTCTTGAGAAAACAATTAGTGCTTTTTGAGAAATGTAGAAACCTTCTTCAGCTTCTTTTTTATCACAAAAAGAAATTCTATGTAAAGGTTTCTTTGTAAAAATTGTTTTTAGAGATAAAAATAGACGTTACATTACTCAACTACCTTTCAAAGCAAATGTCCGTCCAGTTTTAGGTAACAATAGGAAACATGCTTTGAAACGTTTTTATCAATTAAAGGCTTGTTTTAAACGAGATGAATCTTTTAAAAAATTATACTCCAAAATTACACAAAATTACATTGATCAAGGTCATTTGGTGTTTACCAAACAACCAGTTTCAAATATTTTGACACATCACGGAGTCAAAAAAGAAAAGCCGTTTGATGTAGCTGTTATAGTAGTTTTTAATCCGGCAGAGAAAAAATCAAACGGTATTTCTTTAAATAATACTTTTTCCTCTGGTAAAAAACTGCAGACAGACATTAGTCAAATATTGAACTGTTTTAGGTTTCAACAAGTGCTTTTAATTTGTAATATTTGTCAAATGTTTTGTCAGGATTTTTACGTAAAGAAGATGGTGTTTTCTAACATATCTTTTGGGGCTTTAGTTCTAGCAATCCTATTAAAAAATTCAAACATACTAAAATAATTTTTAGAGCTACATCTAGTCCTTATTTAGCTTAAAAGTCCATCCTTTTGTTAATTGAAGATAAAGGAAACCTTTTTTCTTTAGCAGCGGATGCTTTGAAAAATAGAATTTATGTCAATGATATTTTTTTGGGAGCTCCTGATGAGGATAAAGCTGTTGAATTAAAAACTCAATTAATAGGTCTTCCACCTTGCAGAAGGTATGAATTGACAAAATGGGCCAGTTTACATTGGTCTGTTATAGAATCTAAGGATCAGAATTATCTGATCCTTAACTCTGAAAATGTCTCTGATTTAATTAAATTATTGGAAGTATCTGGGGATGTTTTCCATTATATAATAAAATCAGATAACGAAGTTTTTTTAAAGCAAAATATTCTGTCTTAAGTAACTAAAGTTTTTGACATCAATGGATATTTAAATCCTTTTGTTTTTTTATTAAAGTTTTTATTGCAACAGTTTTGGTTGTTAAAAGTTAATTGGGATGGTCTGTTGCCAGTATATATTTTAAATGTTTAGAAACAAATCATGAATAAAATAACTGACTTGTAAGAAATTTAAATACCACGATGCATTATTTCAAAAGATTTTTTTAAGCTTTGTTTGATAAGTTTTTTGAATGCTATTATTTGTGGAATGGGAGCAGTAATTTACCTGCAAATTGAAATTATTGATTCTGTTGAGATTATTCTAGTGTTGGCTAAATTTTGTGTGGCTCTTTTAAAAACTTCGACGGTACTCCGTTTAAAATTAAAAGCTACATGGTTGTTGTCTAAATTGTTTTTCTTGGTTTTTGTTTAAAGAATGAGACTGTTTGATCAATAGCTCATTATGATTATAAAAAGGCAATCAAATTAATAGTAAAATTAATTCAAAAAACAATGTTAAATATGGAAAAGGATGAATTGACAAAACGTGTAAAGATTTCAAAATGTTATTAAGGTTTAACTCCGTTCTTTAATTCTGAGTGTTTTGTCATAGAGAGATATTCAATCCACTGATCTTAATTAACACATTTAAATCGACATCCTTATTTGATCAAAAATAAAAGTTGTTTACCGATTTTGTTAACAAAACATTTTCATATTTTTTTAGAACATGGTGGTTCAAAATTGTTTCAATCTTTACTTTTTCAAAAATTTGGATTCCGGAAGCACAAAGCGTAATTTGTTATTGTATGTTTAACTTGTTATCGTTTAAAGGCAAAGCGTATACAGCCAATCAAAGCAGAATTATCAGCATATTGACTAGAACCGGCAAGGACTTTTAGTCATGTTGGTATTGATTCCTATTTCTATTAGAGCATCACTTTTTAGATGTACTAAGATAGTGAAATGTTATTTGGTGTTGTTTGTTTGCATGGTGACTAAAACGATACATTTAGAATGTGTGGACAGTTTATCATCTGAAGCATGTTTGAGAGCTTTGGATAGATTTATAAGTCCAAGAAGTTTACCATTAAAGTTTTTTTTCAGATTGAAGAAGTAATTTTCGTAGATTAGCAAAAGAACTCAAGAAACTGTTTGTTAACTGTTAACTGTTTTGTCGGATTAACTTTCTTATGCTCCTAATTTTGAAGAAATTTGGGAGGCTGGAGTAAAATTATTCAAATATCATTTTTGAAGAGTAATTGGACAACAGCTTTTATTTTATAAAAAATTTAACAAAATAATTATTAAGGTTGAAACGATCTCAAATTTGAGGCCTTTGTGTGAACTCTCAAATAATCCTCAAAATGGATTTGTTACTTAACTCCTAGACATCTTATAGTAGGAAGACTTATTTTGTCAAGGTTAGAAGAAAACTTAATAGATGTTAATATAACTCTGTTCAAACGATGGAAATTGTCTAATCATTTATTACAATCTTTTTGGAAACGTTGGAGTCGTGAATATATTCATACTTAAATTTTGCGTTCTAATGTTAAAGCTAATCACTCTTTACTTAAAAAGGGTAATTTGGTGTTTTGGTTCATTCCTAGTTTGCCACCTTTAGAATGGCAAAAAAGACACATAAAAGCGGACTGTGTAACACGAGTGGTAAAAATCAAATCTACTACTTGTGAACTAGTTTGACGTTTCAAGCTTCATTATACTAACCAATATTTTTTAATCTGATATAATGTTTTTAAAATATACAACTACTAAAGTATTATGATGTTTTTTTTATCATATTACATAATAATATTTTAACTGGAAAAACCAGAAAAAAATTAATATTTTATAACAATTTTTTTTATAAAAAGAAGGAAATAAAACCAGAAGAATTTTATTAGTTTTAATATAAAAGAAACCTCATTAGACTAATCAAAAAGATAGAAAGAATTTAGCATAAATTACCAAACAAAAAACAGAATTAAATTGAAACATTTTTCTGAATATGCGACCAAGGAGCAGTATTTAATTGCCGGAAATCTGTTACATGTAACAATTTGATTACTTTCAAATAAATAAAAATTATAGTCCACATTTTCACTAAACATTATGTATGCATTGCTTGCCCAGAATAATTTATTTCTCTTTAGTACTAAAGGAGAATCGACCATTATTTCAGGACATATTGATACAGACTCTTCTTTTTATTTTGAAATTAAAAAAACAAATAGATACTTAATAACTTTATTGTGAATTATAAAAATAAAACAAAATAATTATATCAGAAGATCAATCAACATTTTCAGGAGAATAAAGAGAAACTTTTAAACAAATATAACAAAAATTGAATAAACTTACCTGACATACCAAAAAAAGTATTTGTAAAAAATCAACAAAACTAAACAAAAACATAACCTAAGTTTAACCAGAAACAATTGAAACAATAAACCCAACCCTAAAAACTGCATAAATTAAAACTGAGCACCACAATACCTAAATAAAATTTACATTAGTAATATTAAAAAACCCCAAACGTTACCAAACAGAATAAATATTAAAAATTGTGAACATTTTCAAAAATATATTAAAGAACGTACAAATTTCTAAATAAACACATTGTAGAAAATAATAACGCTTTTTTTTAAGCACCCATAAACATTTCATTAACACAGGCATTGCTCTGGATTTTAAGAATAAATTTAGAAACGTAGTACTGCTTAAACAATAAGATGTTGACTGGTTTTTATTATGTTACTTAAAACAATTTGATTATTACATAACATATTTAATCCCAAAAATTAAGTATTGTGCAAAATTTTCTTATGAAAATTTATTCAAAATAAAAAAAAAGTACTACTATAAAGAAAAATAATTTGGCAATAGCACGTATAGGTTGCGGCATTGGCTAATTAGACTTTACGGTTGTTAAAAAGATGTTTTAATATATTTTCAATAACTTTCCTACTATAACTTCCGTATATTTCTCGGTTTCCTTTAGAGCATCTTAAAGTTTTTATTCCGTTTTTTTTACATGTGATTTAAAATTACCTAGATAGTTGTCAGCAGTTGTCCGAGTTTAATAAAAAGAACACAAATTAAAATAAAATCTTAAATAAGTAAAACTTATTTTTTTAACATATAAATACTTATTTAAGTATTAATATGAAATATGCGCGTTGTACAGGGAGTTTATAAATGAATGGGATTATGTAATTACTTAACTTATGCCTCTTTTTTAAAATTGTCTACTGTTATTATTTTGTGTAAACAATGTAAACATTTAAATTTTTTTATTATTGAATCCTAAGATAGGCAACTTTATTTACGCATTTTCACTAGAGCGGCACAAACGTACATTAGATGGTTACATAATCCCAATCAATTGTAATTAGTCTGTACTAGTCGGTCATCAAATTGCAGAAAAGAGTTGTATAACTGAAAATTGGGACAAAAAGTAATAATGAACATTACATGTGTTGTCGATTAGTTGGCAACATGAGCCGACTGCGCTTAAACGTTTGATTATTTGCCGTTAGCCACATAGACTCAAACTATATTTACCATTGACAAAAAAATTCCCGCAAAACATAATTATTCAAATATTATAAACAAAAAATTGCATAGAATGTAACAATAAATTTGTTACACACTGCTCGTTTAAAATTATATTATGTGAAAAATATCGTAAGATAACATACAAATCTATATGAAGATTTTTGATATTGAACAAATTATTTTAAATCCGTAAGTTATTTTTTTGTTGTTGTAAATTGATTAGTTTAAATTGCTTTTATATAATTTTTTTAGTAAAACTTTAAAAAAACGTTATATGACTAGTAGATAAAAAACTGTTAAATGGAATTACTGACAGCTAACATCAATATGTATAAGAAAACATAATATGTACTTTTAAAGTTTCATTTCAAGCAAATTATAACAAACTACAATAAAACTAAAGTTAATATATTTATAATTTCTTTATTTAATGCCTTTTTTATATCAAAAGATATCAGCTACTGTAATAATAGCAGCGTACTTAATCCTTAATTAAGCATCCTTTATTCACAGAGGAAACCATATTATTATAACGACCAAAAAATAATTACGTTGCCGAACAATTACATTCTCGTTTCTGCCTTATACTTTCAGTACATTTTAATTAAAATTCACTTTTAAATAATAGAATGACCTTCTACCCTATAATATAATTTAAATATAGACTGCCAATTTTTCTTGTTAAGCAAGTTGTTATATGTTTCTGGAATGCAAACATTACCAAACTTTTTTTTTTTATTACTTTATTTTATTTTTTCGTGTCTTTCTAATCATCAATCAATAAAAGTTTATTTATAATTTATTACAGTATTTACTTACTTTGTAATGAAATGTTTGATATCAAGATTAAATTTATTTTTCCAACGATCGTTTATGAGAAACAGTATCATTAATTATCTTTAAAAGAAGTGTAAAAGATTTATAAAATCTTTTACGTAATCACCAGTGGAATTGTTCGTTTTGCTGTAAGTCTCGTTAATAAAATTCAATTTAGAAAACAGTATATTATATTTCTTGCTGTTTATTTCTCCGTGTGTCTTACGTTCAGATGAGGAATGGCTCTGTAATTTCAGCCCTAAAGCATATAAGTTAATACAACATCTCGGGCGGGGAAAATAATTACTTTTGTTGCAGCCGTCCAGGCAGTGGAAGCAAAACTGAAATCAACAGTTTGCTACAAGCCTGTTTTTAATATTCCGCTGCTGCTCAAAAACGCTGCAATAATTGCGATGGCGAATAAATTTTCTGTATCTTTTGGGCTCGACAGGGCATGCACACATCGCGCGGCTAAAAATATGCATTTTTACATCAGTAGTTGCGCGGCACGTAACTTACATCCGGTGCTTAATGAAATTTTACTTCATATTTGTAAAATGCAATTTCAGTCTGTTTCACTGGCATATGTTGCTTACGCTACATGTCGGCAATTAATATATGTGAACGCGAATATGTAGGGATGATGAGAAAATTTATATCTATGTTTATATGCATATATTTTGATTTTTTTTATTTTATTTGTTTTAAAGTTTAGTTTTGCTTTTTTTAAATGAAATGTTGTGTGTTACATATAAAAATGTTAATGTATGAAACAATCTTATTATTGAAATATGTCAACTAAAGGTTAAAAAAAGTAAATACAAATTTATTTAATATATTTGAGAGGCTCAGAGGTAAAGTGAACCAAGTAACAAACGAATTTGATAAAAATTATTTTTACAATTAGTTGGTGCTATTTTGTTCGAAAAAATAAAATAAAATTGGATTTACTTTAATTAATAAACAAAGCGCTTTATTGCAAAATATTTTTTATGAACTATTATCATAACACTTGATTAATAATTTTTTGTTGCAAACACATATATCTGGTTTATTTTAAATCTGACAATTTAAATTTTATTTAAACATAAAGTATTGTTTTCTAACATATACTTACAACATTTAATTTTTTTTAAATAAAACATTATTAATACAATTGCTGTTAAAACATTTTTTTTAGAAAAGTATTGTTTGGAAAATCAAACATTTTAGAGATTTTAAAGATACACATTTAAATAAATTAAATGTATAGCAATGATTATTAAGTTACCAGAATAAATTCACAATAAAATATAATTGTTCAGATAAAAATCTTAAATAAATACAAATTATTATATTACATG
This sequence comes from Tachinus rufipes, assembly GCA_963932245.1. Taxonomy (NCBI): domain Eukaryota; kingdom Metazoa; phylum Arthropoda; class Insecta; order Coleoptera; family Staphylinidae; genus Tachinus; species Tachinus rufipes. The sequence continues at coordinate 56,771,393 of OZ010741.1, read as the reverse complement.
TGTTACCACCATTGATTGAGAAATATATAATTTTCCTGGTTGATATAGATGGCGTATACACATCACAATATTTATTAAATTATAATAATACATATATAAATATATAAATGGATGCAAGCTTACGGATGGTATTTATGTAAATCTTGATGATTCTTACAGTTTCTGCTAGCAGGAGCATATTTTCATTATTTTACTTTATATCAATGTTAGTATACTTTATCTATTTATAAAAATTTGTTTAATTATTTTTACAAACATCAAATATTGTCAATTTATAAAATCTATTTTAATTTTTGTATTTATATTGATTTTAATCTGAAGAAACATATATGTAACATAAAGAACATCATTAAATCAATGTTATTAAGAAGAAATTTAATAATTTTATAATCAAGACTTATATCCCGTTATATAGGGTTTTTCAATAAGAGATTTCATTTTGATATTTAAAAAAAACGGGTATTTTTTAAAAGAAAACAATAAATGTTTATATCATTGTAAAGAGATAGGTATGCCATTAACATTTGAAAACGATATCAGTCAAATGGCCGCCACGGCTACGGTTGCAGTACTACATTTTTTTCATAAAATTTTCCATGACCAATTTGCACATTTGCGGCTGTATGTTCTCGATAACTTCACAACTTTCATCTTTAAGGTCTTGAATCAATTGTGGAGCATTGGCATAGACCTTATCTTTTACGTGGCCCCCAAAAAAAAAGTCTAAAGGTGTTAAATTATAAAATCTTGGTGGCCAATTGTGATCACCTCTTTGAGAAATATATATCGCTGCTTGTGTGGCACGTAGCGCCGTTTAAAAATAAACGTCGTCCACATCAATATCTTTCAATTCCGGCAATACGAAATCATTAATCATAGCTCGACAGCGTCATCCATTTACTGTAACAGTTGCATTAGCCATATTTAAAAAAAAAGTAGGGTCCAACTACACCGCTAGTCTAAAAACAGCACCAAACAGTAACACGTTGATAATGCAAAAACTTTTCAAGAACTATTCTTGGATTTTCTGAGCCCCAAATGCAATAATTCTGCTTATTAACGTAGCCTTCGAGGTAAAAATAGACTTCATCACTAAAGATCATTTTTTGATAAAATTTCGGATCATTTTGAAGAACCCAATCAGCAAAGATACGATGTTTATGATGATCGACTGGCTTAAGTTTTTGTGTTAACTGAACTTTAAAAATCTTAAGACTTAAGTCTTTATGCAAAATACGGTGTAAGGTCGTTTGTGGAATGTCTAATTCCAAAGATTGACAATAAATCGACAAACCTGGGTTTTCTTCAACACTACGGGCTACATCAGCAATATTCTCATGTGTTCTTGAGCGATGCACATGGTTTCAATTTTTCACATCACAAACTTGTTCCAACAGCTCAAATTTTGTCACCAGGTTTACTATTGCCGGTCGAGAAGGTGCTTTACGACGACCAAAATGTGCTATAGTTTGGCGACTTGTGACTGAATTTTTTTTATCATTTTTGTAGTGAATTTTAATAATTTCAATGCCTTGTTGAAGCGTGTACTGTTTTATTTTTAATAAAAGCGTAGTTTTTACTTGTCAAATGTCAAATGATTATAGCTTCAAAATTGACAGCTGCCCAAATAGCTTGCTATTCAAAATAAAAGTTCTTATTGGAAAACCCTTTACAATAAAATAAATATTAAAAAAAAATCTGTTAATTATCTATATATCAAAACAACAGAAAACTTTTATGAAAAAAATATTTCAACTAGCAGGAGCAGAAATAGACATCTAAATATATAAATATATTTATTTCATTTTGCCATAAATCCGTTAATAACTGTTTCAAATCTTCTCCTACATCATGTATCAATTTATCATAGTTTAAAACTTTAATTTCTTTTATGTTTGGATAAACATTGTTAACGTGGTATAGCTGTTGATTTATTATTATTTTCTAAGCAATATTTAATAGTATCTAGTTATCCGTTTTATTGACAACATTTTTAGTATACATATAATCAACAATTTTTTTTTAATCTTCAAGAGTATATTGATGCATATTTTGTACTGCTATATAGGGTTAGTCAAAATTCCCGGAACATCTAAATAACACTTCAACCGTCAAAAACACAAAAAAGTTAATTTTAATGCGCTTTGGTTTCTGGCTTTTATATATAAATAAAACAGAAATTCTTTTGTAAAAATATTTTTTTTATAAAATGCATTTTTTGAGTTATTTGCTTATAACTCCTGAACTTCAAATTAAAAATATTTTTTCACAAACATACACATTTATTTTAACCAAACGCCGAAAAAAAAAACAATAACATCAAAAATAAATAACAAAACAATCATTAAATTATTAAAAAATGTAAAATACAAAAATGGTTCAACTAAAAAAAAAAAAAATCTATTATTTTATAATAAAATAAGCACCCTATATATTTTTACACTTTTTAGTTTTTTTTTAAGTTTTTAGAACTAATTTTAGATTTAAAAAAATTTGAAATATATAGGGTGTTTATTTTATTGTAAGTTTTTTGATTTTTTTAAATAAAATGTTAACAGTGGTTTTTGTTTTTGTTATAATAGTTAATGTTCTATAAACATTGTTATTTGCGAAAAAAATAAAGCGTATGAGGTTGTGTTAAATAGAGGTCGGCGTTTTAAATTGTTTTAAAGCCCGGCCCGGCCCAGGCCCAAAACCCAACCCCAAACTCGGCCCGAAGCCCGGCCCAAAATCGATCTAAACCGTTACCAGGTCCGTTTTAAACATGACCTTGTTTGTTGCTAACAGTTTAATAATACACAATAATGTTTTTCTTATTTGTGTAAACTCCAGTTATTTTGTATCAGTAAGCCGCAATGTTAACTTTGATTTAAATAAAAATTTTGTACTACTTACTAAAAAATTAATAAGTAAAGAAAGCAGAAAATATTTTAAAAGAATTTATTTACAGTTAATTTTCAAATACATTATTTTTTGTAGTCTACTTGGAAAGCCTTGTTCGTCTTTTGTCAAATGTTAATAAGAGATTTCTACATTTAAAAAAAGGTTCAATATAACAACATTTTTGAGTTTATTCACAAAAACATTATTAAAACATTTAGATGCCATTAATAAAATTAACTTATTGAAAATATCGAAAAATGGACATATTACCTTTTGTGTGAAAGCTCCTCCTTTATAATTTATATAAATGAACAAAGTGTAATTGTTTTTATACTAAAAAGCCGCTGGATTCTGAGTATTAAATTAAATTAAATTTTATCTTATTTTTAAATAATAATGTATAGTGTGAAATTTGAGTAATACGTTTATTATATTGCCCTCTTTAAAACCTGACCCGAAGCCGGGCCCAAAATGCAAAAGCCCAACCTGGCCCGACCCAAAATACAAAAGTTCGGCTCAGCCCGAAGCCCGGTCCAAAATACAAAAACCCGGCCCGGTCCGAAGCCCATCCCGAAATACAAAAGCCCGGCCCGGCACAAAGCCCGACCCGGCACAATATGCAAAGCCCGGCCCGGCCCAAAACCCGGACGGGCCGGGCCGGGCCGGGTTTTGGGCCGGGCTGGGCCAAAATTGCGGACGTCTAGTGTTAAAGGTGTATAAGTAATTAACTAGTTATAGATTGCTATATTTGCTAATGGTAAATCTTTATTTTAGAGAAAAAGACTTAATTACACAATGGCTAGGAAGCTTTAAAGGGTGTAATAGAAGCTTTATTATACTATGGCCAGCTTTAAAGGGTGTAATTTAGCTATGATAGGTTATTCACACTTAGACCGGTCTTAGAGGTATGTAATACAAAGTACATTAGCAGTAAGGTCATCAAGATAAAGATTGTTATTTTACATACTGGCAGCCAAGGCCTTAGGGTTGTGAAAATAACACTGTATTTGGCAGTAAAGTCTTATACGTAACAGCCAAAAGTATGTTATGCACTGGCAGTTGAGACCTTGCAGTTGCACAATAACTGCAAAAGGTTGTCAAGCTTACACAGGCCGGTTAGGCTTACATGTTGTATGCAGGGCACGTTACAGCGGTGAGAAGCAGTTATAACCACACTGGTATTAGAGTATACCTTGGGGATGTGTTAATTAGTTAATTAAAAGTATATTATGTATTAATATAACTATAGAAGTTATGGCACAACAATTGGTTCTGTGTTAGAGAGATATGTATTTATTAGCGTAAATAGATTGCAATTCAGTAGAGTGGAAGTCTATTGCAAGACAAAAAAAAGAAGATCCACAAATCACCTTAAAAATGCAGCGTTCTCATATAAATTATAGGCAACATATTACGCAGATATCGCGGTTTATTTTTTACAGATGTTGTGCTTGTCAGAACAACCCGGCAAACGGGAAATTTAAATTTAACAAGTAATTGAAATTACATTTTAACTTTATTTAAGAATTTTAATTGTTTTACCTTTTATAGTTTTTGCTTGTTTTATTTAAAAACTTTATTATATTAGAGGTTAATATAATGTTGCTAAGCTTTGTGAATTTGTTATAAAAATTGGGTATGTTGTTAAATTTGTCTGTTGATTCTATTTTTTCTTGTGTTTTTGTTTGATTGATTTAAATTATTTTTTTTATCTTTAGTTTTTTTTTTTGTTTGTGATGTTTTCTATTTCTAAATAGTAGTAACTTTTGGTCATGATTTGGTATGTGTTATATTTATTAATTTTTTGTTTCTAAATGGTAGTAACTTTTTGTCATGATTTGGTATGTGTTATATTTATTAATTTTTTGTTATTCTATTTCTTGTGTGTTGTTGTAAAAATTTATTTTGGCAAACGGTGGTAATAAATTTAATTTTTTGCATTTGGTTATAAATTTTCTAGTACTTTTTTCTTCTTTGTAATATTTTTTATTTTTTATTCCATATAGAATTTTTTAAAGAATTTGTTTTGTCAGAAAAATATCTTGTTGATTGAATAAAACATTTTCAAGCAACATTTGAAAAAAACACTAATAAAAGTTCAGACGTATAGTATGCCTATAGATATAGTATTTTTACGACATGGCCTTAAATTATATACCATAATTAGCTTAACACCTCGATGTTTAAGAGTGAAAAAATTATATAAATATACAATATTTTCACCCTTAAAAATTACATCGGGTTCTAGGTATATAGTATAATTATAGTTAAAAATTACGGAAAAGAAGAATATAGTACAAATATAATAAATAATCTTTTAAAATTGTTTATACTAGAATATGCGTGATTATAAATACAGACGCTATTTTTTAAATTTTTACTAGTATTATTTTCAACAACATTTAGAACGGTTTTTTTCAATTTCCGGTGTTATGGCATCTTCAAATACTCCTGCTGGATAGTTTGCTTTGTTCCAGTTCCAGTTTCACATAGACAATGAATACACGATTGAGATAATGCTGTTGATCCAACATTCTGGCTTTGTAAGTATTGCCATTTGCAAGCTCGTACATAAAATGTATGTCTGCATATTCTTCATTTGTAAAATTGACCATAATATTTCCAACTAAAAACCAACTAAAATTAAACGTCATCATATTATGTTAAACATTATTCAAAAATACAATCAAAACCATTTTGATTGTTTAAATTTAAAATATGTGAAAAAAACCTTGTATTTTAAAAAGAAAGCATTTTAGACTATTACTTTATAAAAACTTTTTGCGTTAGAATTAAACAAAAAATCTCCCTGTGTAATATCTCTCTAACATTAGTTAGCACCCAGTATATAATAGTATATAATAACGCTATACTAGTTAAAATGTTGTCACTTTATAGATTCCTTAACTTTTTTTTAATCTTTTGCAGCCGTATGTAGAAAATGTTTTGTTTTTGCAAGAGATGGAACAGTTAAATAATTCTACTGACACGGCTGTTTGAAGCGCGCATGCTGTTAAACTTGTCAAATTAAATCAAAATAAATCAAAATGTTATTTATACTTTATATATTTTCCGTTGATTAATAACCAAATATTAAAAAAAAAACACGAATAAAAACAATGTTTTAAACATGTTTAATACAGTTTAAAACAAAATCGTTTAAACAATGTTTCTTGTCTTAAACTAGTTTAAAACATACTGCATAACATAACAACCTTGGTTTCAATGTTAATTGTTTATGCTTCACACATTTTCTGTCAAAGCAGATTTACACACAACTGTTATTAACAAATAATCGAAAAGGACACGGGTGTTGCCGTGGCGCTGTATAAAAAATAAACGTCACAGCAAAGACTTTGGTCGGTCACAAATTGTTCTTGATTAGCGGCTACAAAAACATCAGCGGACACAATTATTCCTGTTGGAACACGCGTATAAGATATTGTAGAGAAAAGTAACTATACTTACATTATTAATGCTTTCTTAACATCGTACCTTATACATACACATAATGAGTAAAACAAAACAAAAAAAAATGTACATTGTTACGCAATCTGAATACAACTGATTGTGATATTGATAGTAGAAGTAGAAGGTAGGTTTCAAACAATTAATTAATTTGAATTCTAAATTTAATAGTATGCAATAAGTTCTAACTAAATTAAACAATAATTAATTAATCAAATTATTTTAAAAATATAAAAACAATTACTATTTAGAATACAAATGATTCAAACTTTATAAGCAATTCTAGTAGTGAAATTGAAGCAGGTTATAGAGAATATACTCTACCTGCACTAAATTCAAGTAGCGCTTCACACAAACTAATTAATCAAGTAATTAGTAAAATCTAACTTGAATAAAGACAAAAACAATGCAGTTGAAGATCAAAATGTAATTGATAAAATGGAAGTTTTTAATGATTACTAAATAACAAATCTAAATAAATCCAATTTGAACATATATGGGAATTGTGCAAATTTAAGCAGTTACCATGTAACATTTTAATTTATTGGTCCAAGTGGAGTAAACAAAGCTTTTTTATGTCTATTGAAAAATTTTATTTTTTTAATAAAACTTGTTAGTTGTACTAAAAAAATATACAAATTTGGTATGTTCAAATACAATCTCACGTAACGGTTTTGAATTATTACTTTTAATGCTCCATTTTGCCAACAATCAATCAAATAATGATAATTTCAGAATACACAAAATTAAACAATTATTAGAAAAATTTATTAAAAATTATCAAATAGCCCGGCAATCAGTTTCCAATAAAGTTGTGATAAACTGAAATGAAAATCTTTTAAATGCTGGTCGCATTCTAGTAACGGAAAATTATTATACAAGTATTAAATTACCTAAAAAAGTACTATTTAACAAAACTCATCTCATTGCAACTTTGAGAAAGAATAAAAAAAAAAATCTTCTTAAAGTGGTTAATAAAACATTAAAAAAAAAAAATGTTCAAAAAAACTAAATTACTAAAAACGACAAAGAAATTATGAAACCTAAAACGGCAATAGAAATATTTCTATTGATTTATTTGACTATTTTTCTAGTTATGGTTTTTGTCTAAGGAAAACTGTAAAATAGTACTGCAAAGTGGCAACTAAAATTATTTTGGGCACAGCTATTGTCAATACTCAAGAAAGACTATATTATTACTGAACTTTTGCTAAGCAGTTGTTGATAAACTGTTGAAAACTAAACTGAAGAATGATAAACACTTCAAGGAGAGCCCAAATACGCCACTATGTATTTACCAAATTGCTCGGCAGTACCAGAGTAAGCAGAAAATATTGCAAGGGTTGCTAGAAAAGAAACGTAAAAAATAAAATTTCTAACAACTAAGTACGAAAAGTATTTCAATAAAAACATTTGTGATGTAAATTATTAGTTATTTTTTAAATATTTGTTTATTTTTATTTTTATTATTTTTATTTTTGTCATAAAATTAAGTTACATAATATATTTTTTTGGCATATTTTTTTGGCATATTTTTTTTATTTATTATTATGATGACCGTTATTTTTAATTTATGAACCAGACGCCAGAGTAAACACAAACAGCAGATACTTATTTTATATATTTAAATTTTTGAAAATTAATAAACTACTGTATGCAGCATATGGACACAAGCCACGGCAGACTCCCAAAAAAGAAATATGTATGAAGAGCTATCTTCTTGGAGTGGTTATAAAGAAACCACAGCGGGCACCCGGATCTGCATTGGCCTTGCAATAGAATACGTTAGCAGACACCAGTGTCCTGGCTGCAAATACGTTAATTTGTTGATTGCTGTTTAAAATTGCTTTCTACTACCCTTAATTCATGTATTTAGCAATGTTAGTATGGTAAAATTTAAAGTGTAAAAGACCCGTGATATTGCTTTGCAGTCTGCAGAATGAATTTCCTCTGCGCACCATTGTCTTAAACAACTTATAACAAGTAGAATTTTTTTTTAAACTTAATTTTATGTTTTTTTTTCAAATATGTACAAAAATAATTAAACAAAAAAAATAATAAGTTTATTAATTTATTTCGCATTATATCTCTATTAAATAATATAAGTTTATTATTGTATTCTATTTAACTACCAAATAAGTAAATACGTTTTGCTTATCAGAAAAACGTATAGGTATTTTTTTATTGCTAAAATTTTTTTATTTATTTTCACTCTTGCTGTATGACAAAATATGACAAAATAGAATGAAAAGATTTTAAATTGATGCGGCGGATAGACACATATTGAAACTCTATATTAGATTAATAAATAAAACACATGTGATTTTCATTTTTAAAATGTATTTTATTAACCGCAACATAATGATGACACTGTGTAAAAAAACATTATTAAAAAACAATAACATAAATGCAATGTTGTTAGTTAATTATAAACAGTTTGAAAAACTGTTAAGTGTGGATTAATAAAGTTTCTATTAATTATTAATATAAATCAATATATTTTAATTATTAATTTTTATAATTTTGTATTTTGTAGCTTAGACATAAAGCGTAGATGCAGTGTACCGCGAGATGCAAGCAGCTTTCCTAATTTATTATTGAAACAGTGCCACTAATCGTTTTAACCTATCCCATTATTCTCGCGCCGTTGATTGTTTGTACCTAAACAAACTGCAATAGATTTCCATGAAAATGGATGAACGCGTGCCTTAAATGAATAATCGTTTCAATGCACTTTATATAATCCTAGACCGTGCAACGGAGCTTACCTCATTACTCACTATAATGAGCGAGGCATATATTTTCGTAATCCCCCACTTCAGATCATATCAAGTAGTAGCATAAATATTAATATTCACTTTTCAAGTACGTACTTTTTTTCATTAGAAAAAAATGCGAGGTAAAATGAAACGAACGATTTTATGTTGCCTAGCTGCTGAATAGAACGGGTTTATAATCTGAGATAAAACTAATTAAAAAATTGACTAATCATTTTCATTGTTTTAATTTTAGCTAATAATAAAATCTTAAATTTGCTTTGGAAATATGATTATCCATAATACATAAAAATATAACTTTGACAATTATATAATATTAAAAATTATTATGCTATAAAACTAAATGCATAATAATTTTAAAACATTCGTTGAAGAAATATATTTATTTGATTTATAAATACAAAGGATTTCCATAAAACACTTTATTTATATAATCATTTAAATTTTCCTCTGACGTTGGTTGAGTATTATGTCTAGACGTATTTAATGCTAACGAAATTTGAGATAAGCAAACAGCATCTGGAGGGCTCGTTTCTTGCCAGGCTCTATAATAATAATCTATACTGTTTGAACAAAAGGCTTTGGCTATATTCAAATCAACTACTCGTTGCTGCTCAGAATCGAAATGGGAGTTATATGAAGCGAGACAGGGACAATTAAATTATTAGTCTGAGAGACTAATTATACCAATGTTTTAATTAAGATATGCAAAAAGTGAGGGAGTAAATTTTAATGAATAATTTGCTTATTAGATTATTTGCTTATGAACTATTCATTAGTACATTTTTTTGCAATACTTCATTAGCATGAAAAAAATTAAAAGAATTTATTAATAAAATTCATTGTTAAAATATATAAAATGAAATTTTGTATTTTAATGTATTAATAAAAACTTTCAAAGAACAGAAAGTCTTTATAAAAAAAGTTTCTTACAATATAATATTTGATTCGTTATTTTAATACAAAGGTTTTCTACCTTCGGGCTCAGACAAATTTAATTTATTTAATTTATTATTATAGAAATAAAAAAATATATATTTTTTTAACTTTTAATCAAAAATATGCATAATATAAACTGTAATGATCAATCAGTAAACGCATTTAGCAAGAAATTATACTGAGTGATGTATTATTATTGGTTAAATAAAAATTTAATAGTAATAATAGTTATTATCATTTTTTTAAATTAAATGTTAAAATTAAGTTAATTGTAATTAAGGGCAATATGATGAACTTTGCCCTTCTTTGTAAAATTACAAAATTAAAGACGAACAGTATTAACATTAAAAAATTAAATTTATGAAAAAATATTCTAAACTAAAAAACATCTATTTTTAACTTACTTCAATTAGTTTAAATAAATAAAGCCATACTGATGAGAGGTAAACCTCGAAACGCGTCTATGGATGTTTTTTAGTTTAGAATATTTTTTCATAAATTTAATTTTTTAATGTTATTATTGGGTTGTCCGATTGAACAAATAGTAACGAGCGCTACATATGTCGTTGTGGCATTCGTATAAATTTACCTATTTAACTAGGCTTTATTCGAAATTATTGCTTTTACAACTGTCTCATTTGAGGACATTGCGTCTCTTCTTTATATATTTTATACGAACAGTATTATTATTATTATTAAAATTAATTGAGATTTGTAAAACTAACTACACACATAATATTCTAGATTATGTCCAAATATACAGTTTAAACAGTACAATAAAATTGTTACATTTAGAAAGTTTCCTAGACAAGTACAAACATTAGTGGATGTGGTACGTTCCGGTCGCATTGTATCAGTTTAAACTGCATTTTAACTGGTTTAAAGTTAAGATTAAATTTTATACATGTGTGTATGCAATGTTTAGTGTTTAATACGCGTAAATTAAAAGTGATAATGATGTTATGATGTTTAGTGATAAAATGTTTTGGCTCATGGTAGAAGAAATTTATAGAAAGACTGGTAATTTTTTTTTAAATGTCAACTCAATATATTTTTATATTCTTATCATTTTTTTTTTCTGTAATCACTTTTATTCCCACCCGTGGTCTTTTTCTTGTGTGACTGTTTTAAATTCATCACAAAATACCCCGTGATGTGAAGATTTTGAATCCCACGTCTTTTTAAATTTTTTGATTACTTAATTAGATTTATTGGCCTGCACAATTTGATTCTTTTATTTTATTTTATTTTATTTTATAGTAGTATATGTTTTTGAATATATTTTTATTAACGCTATTAAGTTTCTGTGCATATTAAATCCAAATAATTTCGATGTTTCTAAAAAAAAAAACTATTTCTAAATGACCGGTGATGATGAATCAGATGGTGACTTGGAATCTGTCAATGGCTTATGCAAATCTTGCAACAAGCCTTTTCATAGGCAAAATATACAATGTAGTCAATCATATGTGTGCCAAAAAAGGTAAGATTCTAATTGATATTCTATTATTGTGCTGTATACACACAGAAATAGTAGTATTAATTATAACAGAACTTAAGCGTAGAGAAAAAAAATATTTGAAAAAACTAAATAATATTGAATAAAAATAAGAAAATAAAAAATAAATGATGTTTAGCTGTTAAAAGCAATAAGCACATATTATTTGTTAAACAAAAAGATATAAACAAATCAAATCAAAATAATAGCTCAATAAAAAAAAGATATAACTAATGCAATAAACCACGTAAAATTAAAAATTAATGCCAATATGTATAGAACAAAAAACGGTAATGTTATTATTGCTTGTAAAAGTAGAGAACAAAAAAATAAGGTGATCAAAGATATTAAAGAAAAGTTGGGCAATAAATATATAGTTAATGAACACGTAAAGTCAAACCCAAAAATTAAAATAGTCAATATACATGAGTTACTATATGACATAGAAGAAGAAATTCTAATTCAAAATAATAAAACTCAAAATTCAATCAAACGTCATAATCATTTTGAAAAAAAAATTTAGAAAAAAACAAAACTAAAGTAAAAACGATTTAATAAAATACTCTAGGTAACCAACCGTGATATGATAAGAACCTTCAATGTTTATGACTTATGAGCATTTTAATGTGTTGCAGTGTTATAAATGTTATCATTTTGATCATAAAACTGACAATTGCAAAAACAAAACATTGTGTCCAATACGTAGTATATTTCATGAAAACAAAGAGTGCACATCTAATAGTACTCATTGTGTACAACTGTATTTAGATGAATAAAAAATTCAACATTTAAGTAAATAGCAACCATACCGCTTTTGGTATCAATTGCAAATGCTACGATATGATTATCATAGTAATAAAAAAAAACAAAATATTATTGGAATGTAAATGCATAGTAATCAATTAAAGCTACAATTACTAATAATTATGATAAACAAAAAAAACATTATTTTTTTACATCAATATATGTTCATTAAGAAATAAGGAACTTGATTTGAAAATATGTTTAAACAAAATCGTAAATATTGATACTTATCAATTAATGAGCATTGATTACTTAAACCAAAAGTTGATCTAATAAACATGCTTGGGTTGATAATAGCTAATAGTTTTTTTTCGAGAATTGTACCCGCATGGTAGAACTGTGCTGCTTGTTAAAACTAAAATTGAGTCAACCATATTAGAAGAAATTGATAAATTGTCATTGGAAATATTTTGCAAAATTTGTGCAATAAAGTTACTGCAGTGTAATATGATTATTATTTTAGTTTATCGTACACCTACTAATATTTTTATAGATTTTATCAATGTTATATCACAAGTGCTATGCATATTAGAAAAGTACAATAAATTAGCTTATATTTGTGATGATTTATATATAAAATTAAAAGTATCAAATGTAATTAAATTATTTAACACTAAATTTTTGAAATTATGTTCTAAAGGTTAAGTAGAAGACCAGCCTTAGGCTGAACTTCACCATTTTTATGTAACAAATACAGAGAAATAAAGACGCTATTATTATTACTGTGGCGATGTAAAATAGCCGTAAAAAGCATAATAATAATAATTATTACTTTTTGTGACATTATAATTAAATTTAATTTTAAATATATTATAAATGACAGCACTAGGGTGGCACTAAACTCTGCTACATGCGTAGATAATATATTTACTAACACTTTTATTCCTTTAGAAGCTAATGTAGTTGAACCATATTTTTCAAATTATTACAAAATTAAAGTAAATTTAAACATATCAATAATAAGTAGCAATAAGATAAAAATACAAACAAAGTCATTCACACAAAAAAAACGTTGCTCAATTTAAATACGCCATTACAAAAACAAATAAGACTGAGGTTACCAACAATACTCAACTAGAAACATTATTTAATATACTTCACAAAACTTTATTGCTACATTAAAAACTGTTTTCCAATAAAAAATGTGGCTACTAAAAACAAAATAACATAGAAAACTATGCATAGTTTAGCACACAATTCAAACAACATAAAATAATTTTAATCACTGTTAGTTTGATAAACAAACATTTTAATTATAAAGAATTATTACTTAAAAAAAAGGATTATAAACTGATTTTTTTTAGTTTACATGCTAAATTTTCTATATAAATTTTTCAAGTAAGCTTTGGTTGCATATGTATACCTAAAAAATTTGCACTTTTCATTATTAACCAAAAAAATGTTTCAGTCCTTGATCGACACTGGAATTTACAACTGTTATGTTTTGCAATAAGGTTGTATTATCAGCATACAGAAAAGTTTTGGCAAATTTTATATTACTGATCATGTCATTAATAAATATTTAAAATAAAAAAAGACCAAGGAATAAACCTTGAGGAACCCCAACACTTACTTTTGTCTTTTCCGAAAAACTATTGTTAACCACAACACCTTGACCTCTGTTTTCAAGATATGATTTCCTAAGCATTAGTTTATTGTCTCTTGTTCTATGATGTTCGAATTTGTCGATTAATATATAAGGTTTTCCAATAAAAGGTTTCATTTTAATATTAAAAAAAAAACTGGTATTTTTTTAAGAGAAACCAATACATGCTTATTTTATAAAAAAGAAGAAGGTATGCCATTAACATTTGTAAACGATACAAATCATTAATCACAGCTTGGTAGCGCCATCCATTCACCGCAAAAGTTGCACCAGCCTCATTTAAAAAAAAAGTAGGGTCCAATTACATCGCTAGCCCAAAAACCGGGCCTCATCACTGAAGATGATTTTTCGATAAAATTGCGTATCATTTTGATGCATTTGAAGGACCCAATCAGCAAAAATACGACGTTTATGGTGATTAACCGGCTTGAGTTCCTGTGTTAACTGAACTTTAAAAGCCTTAAAATTTAAGTCTTTATGCAAAATACAGTGTAATGTCGTTTGTGGAATGTCTAATTCTAAAGATCGACAAAGAATCGACAAACCTGGGTTTTCTTCAGCACTACGGGCTACATCAGCACTACGGGCTTCATCAGCAATACTCTCATGTGTTCTTGACCGATGCACACGGTTTCAATTCTTCACATCACAAACTTGTCTCGACAGCTCAAATTTTTCCACCAGGTTTACTATTGCCGACCAAAAAGGTGCTTTACGACGACCAAAAAGTGCATTAATTTTGCAAACTGTGACTGCAAATATATGATATTTAATAATTTCAATGCTTTGTTGAAGCATGTATTGTTCTATTTTTAATAATGGCGTAGTTTTTACTTGTCAAATGTCAAAAGATAATGTTTTGGGGGCATATTAAACATCTGGTATACTCTACTAAAATTCATTGTTAAAGAATTGCGACATTGCATACTAGCTGCCGCTGACATAATTTGACAACCACCGAGACTTCAACGTGTTTGGAAAATAGAGGAAATAATTTTGAGCATTTATTATGATATTAAGTGTTCTAATAATTTTGCATTTTTGTTATTTGTTTATTATTTTGATAATTAGTTGAATAAAAGCTTGACTACATTTTTATTATTTTTATTTTGGCATGGCACACCGATTTTTTTCAAGTAAAAAATTTTAATTTTCCAGAAACTTTTTAATTCATTATCTCGCTTATTATAAAACATTTACTACATTTTTTTAACATTTATCAATAATATTGATTGAAAACTATAATTGTTCGAGTTTATGCGCATAGGTTAAGAATCACCCTGTATATATATATATATATATAACATTTATATTTACAAAAAGAAACATTACAGAAGGTACAAAGCATTATTTTTACAATACAATCTAAAAAAAAAGAATTTTTTTTTTTTTTTAAAATGCCTTTGACCGTAGTCTTTAGCCTTCAAGCAGTATTATATTCTTTTTGAGCATCTTTATACATTTGTTTATGTAGCCTCACGGGACAATAATGTGAATAATTAATTCAAGTATTTAAATTTAAATCTTTTTTGGTAGTGTTGTTGTTTACTGTGTTTATAGAATAGCAGTTGTTAAAAATATTTAGAAAACTAGAGATAAATATATTCTACATATCATCAATCTTATTTTCTGCAATGTCATATACTGATAGCCACGACTCATGTGAAAGAAACTGTAAAAATAATATTTTATTTTCCTAACTAAAAATACGTATTTTTTGCTAGTGTTTATTTTTTGCGGTTTATTATCAAAAGTAATTTCTTGTGCAGTGTGATTTTAAATGCCTGTGTGTATTATTCTGGCTGGTTTGTCGATCAATGGTTTTAAATTATAAGATTTCATCAAGTTTATAAATTGCTGAGTTACATCTCGATCCGTTAAAATATCAATATTAAAGTCTTCAGAAATTATAAATTTACTATTTTGTGTAAATATAAGCATACACTATTCTAATGCATTTATTTACTAGTTTTTCAATAAACAAAGTTATACTGAGGTCAGGGTGGCGCTAAATAGATATGGCAGTAATTGTTTTACCATTTATGAGTATATCAGCGACATTCAAACATATTTAGTACTGATATGCTATTTATATCAGCTCTACTTTTAGTGATAAAGTTTTTTTTTACAATATATAGCACTTCTCCTGTGTGTTCCTGGTTTACGACAAAAATAAGATGCTAATTTAAAGTCTATAATGTTAGTAACTTTTAGTATTCGTGTATATATTTGTGTATTCGATAAGAAGTTCTAGTTGAGCCACGCTCAATTATTCCATGGGAAGCAATACTTTGAAAGATTCATATACATATATCGGGAGAATTTGTTTGTTTTGATTTTATTGTAACACGAATTGTTGGCAATGGATCTTGTTTTGCCTTATTTTTATTGATTTTTGTTTCTAGTTACTTGTATAAATCCATCTACATTTTTATTTAAGTTTTTATTTATATTTTATTGCAAATTGCAATTTGACTGTTTGAAACATTTTTATTATTTTTAATAGTTTTTTGTGGTTTTCATAATGTTTTCTTATATTTTGATCGTGTAACAAGTTATTAACGTTATTTGCTCTGGTCGTATCTTTTCCACAATCAAATTGTTAATAAGTTTTTTGGTTTCCATTGGCTTAGTATTTTGTCGAGTTTGACCTGTTGATCTTGTTATTTTTTCTGTACTTTTTGTTTTGTTGTTTTTTAGTATAGCAACATATGTGTTTGGTTAGTTTTCTATATAAACTGTTGTTTTAATTTTGTTTACTTCTTTTTCTCATCTACTTTCAAACAGCACATGTCGCATAACCACATTACATGATCGTTTTCGGTAATTAATTTGTACATAATTTTTTTTACTTGCGCTCATTGTACGTGTAATTTTTACACAGTCACTTAAAAATGTGTATTTTATATCAACAACAAAAACAAAAAAAAGATAAAAAAAAAATGAACAGATTTGATTGACAATTTATTGTTCGGCAGACGTCCGTTTAAATTATTAACTCATTGTTACATCACCTATTGTCTTTATACATAGTTAAAAATGATGTAATTTAATATTAATATACCTCAATACCATTAGTATCAATAATAATAATAATAATAATAATACTTTATTCACGGTATAATCTTACCATTTACATCTACATCAAATATACATAAACAATGATGTTTTACAATATAAAAATAAAGAATACAAATATACCATTCATAAAAGCGCACATATTAGTCATTAGTCAGCATGACTTAGCTGACTTCTGAACGTAGATTTAGAGACACAAAATACATTAATATCAGTTGGTAAATTATTTGCAAATCTACACATTCTACCGAGTGGATTGTTGAAACCATAATTAGTAGAATGAGTAGACTCGCGAAATAAAGAAGAATGTCTGCTATGTCTATTATTTGGTGCTACATGGAATGGAAGAGTACCAAGTAGCTCCGGACAATCAATCTCAGACATAATTAAATTACGCAAGAACGACAAATCAGCTCTTTTGCGGCGAATCTTCAATGGCGGTAGATTGTACAATAAAGCAATGTAGCAGTAATCATAATTTACAGATAATATGCTGGAATTATAAGACAATAAACGACAAAACTTTTTTTGAATTTGTTCAATAATACGGTTATGAATTTTATAAACAGGACTCCAAACTGACGGAGCATACTCTAAATGCGAACGCACCAAAGCACAATATAAAAGTTTAAGTGTACTGGCTGATAAATCCGCGGACATTCTATATACAAATCCTATCATTTTTATGGCACGATTGCACATGATGTATATATGTTCAACAAATGTAAGTTTATGATCAAAAATAACGCCTAAATCTTTTATTTGTGTGACTTTGTTTAACACTTTAGTGTCAATTATATAGTTAAAAAAAATTTTACTTAAAGTTCTATGAAAACTTGAGCTGTGACAAGAAGTTAATTAATAATTAATTAATTTTTACACTCTGCGTGCGATTTTTCAAAAAGCTGAATAACCAGGAAGTCACATCATGATGAAATCCCAGAGCACTGAGCTTGGCAATCAAAATATTATGACTCACACTATCAAACGCCTTTGAAAAATCGGTGTAGATTGAGTCAACTTGTACTTTAGATTCAAATGCATTTAAAATATCATTTTCATAACAGAGTAAATTAGTAAGTGTGAAACGCCCTTCACGAAATCCATGCTGCTCTTCTATTAAGATGCTTTTGCACATCCATTGCAACTGACTAGTTACAATTTTATCGAACAATTTAGGTATAGCAGATTGAATGCAAATGCCTCTATAGTTAGTGATATTCTCTTTGGCTCCAGATTTAAACAAAGGCGTAATATAGCTTTGTTTCCATATTTGAGGAAATTTAGTTTCATTCAATGAAGCATTGAAAAGTAAGTGCAATGGCTTTGCAATAGAATAAATGCACTTTTTTAACAGTAAAGAGGGAATGCCGTCGGGTCCAACGCATAAATTACATTTAAGGTTTTCAGTTCCCTTAAAAACATCACACAAACTAATAAAAAAATTTGAATGTATTACGTTATTATTAAAATTAAACAATGGAGTTGTATGAGTTTCGTTATCATAGACTGAAGAAAAAAAATCTGCAAAATTAGTTACAAAGTAGTTTCCATTATAACAAGTTTGATCTTTATAATGCATTGTGGCTGGAAAACCATTAGTTTTTTTGTTCTCATTAACAAATCTCCAAAAATGTTTTGGATTATTTTGAATTTTACTTTCAGTTTGTAAAATATATTGCTCGTATTGATGAGCACTGAGATTTTTGCACGTAGTACGAATAGATTGGAATTTATTATAGTCCGACAATAGTTTTGAAGATTTATAACGTTTGTGTATAGTTTTCTTGAGTTTAGTAAGTGATATCAATTCTTTGTTGAACCAAATAGGAAAATTGCTTTCACGCCACAGTTTTTTAGGGACAAAACAATCAATAACATAATCGATTACAGAGTAAAATACATCAAGACACATATCAATATCACAGTTATAAAATAGTGCAGTCCAATCAACATTCAACAAATAATTATTGATTGCGTTGTAGTCGGCAAGTTTAAAATCATTAAAAACATAATTACAATTTAAAATATCACAGGTAGTATCACATTTTATAGTTAACAAGTACGCAGTATGGTGTTGGCTTAAATTTAACAAAACATCTACAGCTTCTATCACAGAAATATCACGATCGTTAGTAAAACATAAATCTAAAAACACACCCTCACTATTAGGAATAGAAATGCATTGTACGCAGTTTAAGAACCCAAATAAATTAGCTACTAAATGATCAGGGTAACTATCATTACAAATTACTCCCATACCTAAATCATCGTTAACCCAAGAGGCTGCAGGTAGATTTTAATCGCCCAATAAAACTAGTTTACTGCTTGGAAACTCGTCGGCAATAGATTCGACGGAATAACAATGGTCAAGATATTTGTCACTAGTTGAATTAGGTGGTAATTATACCGCACAAATTATATAAGACACAAGATTAAACAACTACAAACAAATGTTCAACACTAATAAACGTGGGGTAAAGTAATACAGATTTGAGGTGAGTTTTGATAGCAATTAAAACACCACCTCCGCTTTGTTTAGGGCTTGTAAGGGTCGAGCGATCACACCTAAATAAATGATAGCCTTTTAGATTTAATTCAGAATCACTGATGTCTGTAGAAAGCCAGGTTTCAGTAAATACAATCACATCGTAGTCTGATATGGCTACAGCTAGCAAGAGTTTTCTGAGTTTAGTTTTTAATCCCCCGACGTTCTGGTAGTAGATGGAGAAGCCGTTATCATTCCTGAAGATGGGTCCAAGCTGTTGACAGGATTCAGGCTCCAAAAATCCATTGGAGATGAAGCAGGAACATTTTGTGAACGACCATAACTCACAAATTTTTTGACAGCAATGTTAGCTGGCCAAAAGTCTTTGCAAATATTAGCTCGAACATGGTCGGCTGAAACCGAGACTTTAAAGCTACTGTAGCTTCAAGATTGTACAACTAGATCTACAGCGTCGATTGATATTTCAATTTAATGTAGTTAAAAACATCGGATTTTTTAGTTCCGCGTTTAAGTTTTGAGACATGTATATATGAGTTTGGCACATATGCCTGCAACTTATCGTTACTTGGACCACAACCAAAAATTGTTGGGGTTTTAGGTTGAACTTTCTGTTTAGGTTTTGTTTGAGCAGTAAGGGTTGCAAAAGAAGAAGAAGAATTATTAATTACAGAAATAATTGCAGATGGAAGCAATTGAATTTCCTCATTAATAGTTGGTGTAACTACACAAGGCATAGATTCTTGAATACGAGTTTTGTATTCAAGTATTACCTTATCTTTGTCTGCAATCTTCTCTTCAAGATACAATACTTTATCTAATAGCAATTTATTGTTAGACCGAACTTCATCTAACAAAACTTGATTCGAATGACGTACCACAGTGACATTTTTTATGGCAAATGGCGCAACTGTTAAAATATAATTCCACAACTAGTACATGTTACGCCAGATTGTGCAACACTTTTGCATTTGCACGCTTGACCGGACATAATAAATTAAAATTTAAATTATAAAAATTTAACTATAAAAGTGATTAAATATTTAGGAATAAAAAATAATACAAAGATGATACAAGGATACACAATTCACACCGAAGCGGTCCTACACCTGGTGACTAACTACAAAACAAACAAAAGCAGACCACGGTTGGGATAACACAAGAAAACAAAGGAGTGTTTAAAACAAGCTTAAAATATAAAATCACAAATTAAAATTTAAAATCAGAAATAGTTGCTTGTATTTTGGCTGGCATAGTTTCTGACAAAACACAAAAACGTAGAATTTTTGTATTCAATGAAATCAAGACAATTTAGACTTAGCCTAAATTATACTTTTTTTTCTGTTTGTTTGTTAACAAGGTTTTTTTAGCTTTCAATAAAGAAAATGAAAACAAATTAAAACAAATAATGTTATTTTATAGTTTAGTAAGTATCTTAAAAAAACTAATCTTAAATTATGGATACTAGTGCCTACAACATACAGCTGTTTCAATTTTATGAATATCTTCTGAGGTAGCTTTACTACGACCCTTGTTTCTAACATAAATAAACCAGTAAATTGACAATAATTGCAATAATAACTGTCATTTTAAAAATTATAAACTTTAAATTTAAAACAAATTTTAAGTTATCAAGAAATCAGGTTTTTCAGTTTTTCATTTTCAAACAGTAAAATAATAATTGCGCATTTTTATAAAATTATAAGTTTACAAAATAAGTAGCAGTTTTAAGCAAAAAAAACTTAGATATAAAATCAGATAAGCTACCTGCCGATCCGTACAAGTAAGATGACAAAAGTACTGCCATTAATTATTAAACACCAACTAAACAGAGGAATCTGATACGATGCAAAAACATATTACATTTTCTGTATTGTTTTTTATTAATAAAATATTTTTATAGTATTGAATAGTAGTGGCAGTTACTATGCGATAGTTAATTTTCGAGTAAATTTTGTTTAGATGGCAAAATGTCTTTTATTTTGTTTGAACTATGTCCATGAAATTATCAATAAAAAATTTAAAGATCTGCAACATTGCAACATTACGCTGGTGTTGTAAAGTATCTAGGTTAATAGTCATTTTTGGGTCAGCAATGATTTACATCATTCGTTTTTGAGTAGAATTTAAAAGAGATAGTGTAGCTTCGGATGCTCCTCCCCATTTAAACAAAAATAACTATGCACAAAATATGTACTTATGTACCAGAATATAGTGCAAAAGCACACAGTTTTAAAAAATAAAGAGTAATGTACAAGTTGTTTTATTAACAGTTATAAAGTGATAAAACAAAAACACTGCAAAAAAGCTGTTAAAAAAATTAATAACTGCATGTCATGATTATTTTAAGATTTTGGTAGCTCTTACAGAAAAACTGTTGATTCAATTTGAAAAAACATAAATCAGGTGAATTTATACACTCAAGTTGTAGTATATTAAAACAGATAATTTAAGTGGACATTGTTGGACCGTTAGGTAATTATAATTTAATAACCATACTTGTTTTTTTTTTTATTTTTCTAGTTTGCCGTAAAAATAAATCTTTTGGTTTGCCAAAGTAAAATTTTTAAAAATCCGACAGTATTACAGTATCAACATTTGGTTTCCTACTCAAAAAATTATTTTTCCAAAAGCGTTAACAAAGTTTAAAAAATAACAATAACTTATTGTTATATAATAATAATATAAATATAAATAATAAAAATATATTTATTCCCACAGAAGAAATATACAATTTTACATAAAATATATAAAATATAAAATTAAATTAAAATAAAGCAAAATAAATGTAAATGTTATACAAAACAAAACAAAAATAAGAGTTAAAAAAGAATAATACTAGTAATAACAGAGATAACTAATTAAATCAATATTAATTAAGTTAAATAAAAAACTTAAAAAAAACTAAGAAAAACAAACAAAATTGCTGCAAAATTATATTATCATAGTTTGTTATCATACTAATGAATTGAAATTACATTCGCGAACAACTGACAATTAAGAACACTAAACTTAAGTGTTAAATATTTAATAGTTTAGATCAAATGTTTTCAGAAAAAGCTAAAAGCATTCCTCATCTAGTAGAACGATAGATAGTGAAATATGCTCTATCTACTCGTATACAAAGTACAAAATAAGATTTATCAGAAAGCTAAAAATTATAAATAGGGTTATTTAATGACGTTTCTGCAAGAAACATTATAAAAAAATTAGAATTATTACAAATTGCTTAAAACATGTGCGTCTTAGAACAAAGATCTCAAATGTTTTGATAATGAATAGGTACAAGTGGCTTCTTGTCCAAATTTTCAATCTCAATCCTAATTGTCCAGCCAACGTACGACGTAAAAGATCTTGTTTCACTTTACAATAATACTGGGTTTGCATAGGCGTATTACCATAAGAAATGTTGATGTTTTTATAACAGATTATTCATATTAGTATCACTAGAAAGACTTAGCTTTAACGAACATGAATTATTGATGCGGGTAGGATCATGTTTTCCTAATCTGATCGGTTGTAGCTCGACATGCTCAACATCAAAACCTTTTAAAATATCTCGTAATAATACAGAATCGTTTTTTATTTGCTCATTTGGTTTAGATTCTAATAAGCCAAAAATAACAATATTATGTTTGAGTCTATTACGTCTCATAATATCTTAGATTAGTTTTTCAGTAACTGCTGATGTAGGTTGGTTAGTTCCAGCATCTCTAGAGTTAAGTTGATTTACTTCAGCACAAAGTTTAATATATTCAGATTCTACGACAACAATACGTGAGTTTATGATTTTAAGTTCTCTAATTTAAATTTCTCAATTTTTTTGCATAATAATTTATTCAGTAATTATCAAACTTAGGTATTGCAAAGGAATTAAAATTATTGGCAGAATCATCATGCTGTAGACAAGTTTCACACATCCAAGTATCAATCCTATTATCACTGCTTCATATATGTAGTAATTGGCTCTAATTACATCTAAGTCTGCACATGATATGTGAAACCATTTTGCAGAACTTTTATCACACTTAATTGTTTTGGATTGAGGATTAAATTTTTTTAAACAAATCCCGCAAGATGAACCATTTTTTACAATAAATATAAAAACACGAAGTAATTAGTAATACTATAAACAAACAAATAAAATAAAATATGACATATAAGGATAGGTATAAGGAAAAACTCCTAACATAACCCGTTCTGTTGTGATAACTTAAGACAGAAAAGAAAACCACGGAAAGGTAAATAGTTATTGATTACATGAAATTTGTAATAGGCAAGTTAAATATAATACAATATATTATCAAATTAAAATGTATGATTAAATAATTAATCATATATTATAAAAAACAAAACTGATTCAGAATTTATTTTTATAAAAATAATAAACATAATTTTGATATGACATGTAAGTAGTGTAAGTAAATTATAAGCTGACCGCAGAGATAAATTATTTAAAAAAATACAATCAAGTTTTTATTACAAGATGAACAGGCGGATGCCTTAACATAGAATAAATTAAATTGTTATTCTAAAAGTATTTATATAAATCAAAACTGTTCTATCTGTAGGTGCACGGTGTTAATAATATCTTGAACAACATGATGTGTTTGTTAGTCTGCTGATCTTACGTCTGGGTAGTTGAACTAGCTTTCATATAACTCCTCCATCTTTAGATTAGATTTTTGGAGTTTGGAACAGGAGTCCTGTTCTATCTCATTTTTAAACCGTAGATTTTTAGCATAATTAAAGACATAATATATTATGATGATGATAATTATAACATAAAAAATAATTGTCCAGGCACTGATGTTGTTGTAGTGTAGAAACTTTTTCAATATTGTTTGGATCTGTTGGTCCTGCATGCTTAATGCGTTGTGGATGTTCTTTGTTTAGTCAAGATTAATAGAGTTTAGTTTCATTGGCTTAAACTTAGCCATTGAGTTGATGTATTCAATTTTAAACTTGATTGTAAGCAAATTAATGATTTTGAATTTGCTCTCAAAGTTTTTATAACTTGGAATGGTAATATTTTCAATTTTATTTTTGCAGATAGATGTTTCTTGAAGTGGTATGTTATCTTTGTTGGGGCAGCAAATTTGTGTAGCTACTACTTTATCTAGTAAAATGACAAACCATTTGTTATAATTTTATAATTTTTTTATTCTTGACTTGTACTTGTTGGCAGTTGGTAATGATTTTCAAAAACTGTAATATCTGTACTTTTTGGCAGATAGTGTCAAAAAACATGTAATTTCTTTCATTTAGGATAAGGTATTTGGACTGCGGTAAGATAGTTTTGAATGTTCTGTTTTCAGGAATTAGTAGTAAATATAAATAAAAATAGTTGTAGCTTCATTTTCAACAATTGGAATTTCGATAATAATTATAATTTTATTCTCTTTACTGTAGCTTTTGATGTTCTCTATCTTTAGATTGAAAGGTAACTTGTTTGTTAATAAATGGTTATTGCGAGGGTTATTGATAAATTATATTTCCATTAATAGCTCGTTTGGTTCAATCATAGAATTATGAAAAATGTTTAATTTAGAAAACGTGATGGCAGTTTTTATTTTTTCTAGAATCTCATTGATTACTTGATAAAACGTGATTACTTGAGATATTATGACATGTGTTAGAAAATAATGGTAATTTTCAATATTCTTTAATTTGACTGTTTTCAGTTTGAAAAATTCGAGATTGTAAATTTAATTGATTGTGAGCTAGAGTTTCGGTACTTTTTTTAAAAGTTTGTATCAATTTTTGAAGGAGTGTTATTTGATTTATAACTAACAATTTAATCTTAATTTAGTTTTTAGAGAGTGTTGTAATAGCGTTATAATATCTCTCTGCATTATTATAATCTAGGTTACTTGTTAATGGCTTAATCACATTTCCAAGTCTACTTATAAGTCCTCGGTTAGTTCTATTATTATTTAGAGAATTTATTTGATTTATTAACGTTGATATTTAATGTTTTAATATATCAACTAACCGATATGAACCGATATGTATATGTTACTTTCAAATGCAAATTTTTAACTTATTGAAATTTGTTTGAATTTATTACTTTTGTTATATCAAATATTTGAATGAAGGACTAATGGTCAATTTTGATCTGTGCGTTGCCTATTTTAATTGGTAATAAACTTAGGTTAGAATTCAGGTTTTGGGACTTTGGGGAGGTTAATTCACTACTGCTGTAAGTGATGAACCTGTAACAAAAGTTGGTTTTTTAAATTCTTTTTTGTGAATTATTTGTTTCTTGTATTTATTTTGTTTACTAGTTATTTCTACTCCAATTCTATCTAAGACTTCTGTTATTTTATACTCCATTTCTGTCTAAGACTTCTGTTATTTTATATGGTCTAAGAAAATTGTTATTTTTCTAGTTTAAAGTATTAAGGTTTTATTTGTCTTAAATAAAATTCATTAGATTCTCCCTTTTTATTAGAGCTAGATATAATTTTATGTTTGTTGTCTATAATCTTTTCAGTTACTTTTTGATAAACATGTTTTAATTTTTTTTTAATGATTTTCAACATAATCTTAGCAAAAAGAAATTAATGCAAAAATTTTGTTTGGGCTCCTTGATTGGGTATGACCAAAAGTTAGTTCAAAAGGTGTGAAGTTAGTTAAACTATGTATTGAACTATTATATCCAATAATAGCATAATCTATTAAATTTTTATCATTTGGATAATTTTTATTTAGTAAACAAAGATGTTTGATAAGGTTTGAATAAAATCTTTCTATGATACTATTAGATTTGTGGTGAGCCGCTGTAGTAAAATGTATGTTGATTTTGTGTAACTTTAATATTTCTTTCACCATTTCATTATCAAATTCCTTCCCTTTATCAACTATTATTTTTTCTAGTACACCAAATGATGTAAAGTATTTTATCAAAGCATCCCTGATATTGATAGTTGTTTTTTCTATGATTGGTAGAGCTTGTGCAAATTTTGTAAAAGGATCTACTAAAGTGAGATAATAAAAGTTATTGTAAATAAACACATCAATAAGAATTGTCTGAAAAGGCTTTGAAGCTGTTTCTGTGAGCATTAGCGGGGTATAAGGGGATTTTGTTTTTGACAAATATCGCATACATTAATAAACTTTGTTACTGTCATTTTCATGTTTATCCAATAGTAGTTTTGTTTGAAATATTTGATGGTTTTATTTATCGTGCTGTGGTTTGATTTGCCTTCATGGTGATTTTTGATTAAAAGAATCTGTTCTTCTGTATCAGTAATTGTATTCACTTTCTTTAAACATTGTATTTATGTAAGGCCTGTTTTGAAGAAATGCTCTAAGCAAACTCTAGAAAAATCTTGATATAATTTTTTTTTGTGAAAATGCAAATGATATTTTTTTTTGAAATAATTTAATTTGTTAGAAATTGTAAAATTAGATTCGAATTGTTTGCACTAGGAATTTTTAAGATAATTATTTTATGGTGTTCATAATTTTCTTGGCCGACATATAATTTATCATATATTTCTGGATAAATTAAATTTTGTTTTTGTTTATTATTTATTATTTTGTCTAAAATTCTTATTCCATCATTTGTTATTTCGTTGAAGTTTGTGTGTGCGTTGACATTGTGATATACTCTTTTGGTTTTACATTCTCTATAGCTGGTCTTATTTGTATGTCCAATATTGTGTTAACTCGTTCCCTTAATTGAATCAAACTAGTAGTTTAAATAGGGTTTTTGGCTAAATAGCGTAAATATACAAGCGTCTCGTTATTAATCTCACCTGGGTTATTTATCATTGATTCATCTTCTAAAGCGTTAATTTAGAGTTCAATTCATATATGTCAATATAAAAGTTTTTTGTCAAATATATAATGAATCATTTCATAAACTTGTGAGCAATTTAGCTTGTCTAATCTACATACTAATTTTGGCATGGCAATTTTGCTTATGTTGTTGTTTAAACAAAACAATTTTAAATTTAATAAACAATTAAACACATTTTTATAAGTTGATTTTTCAAAATATTGATTTTTTGTTATTAGGTAGAATATATATCTATCGTTGGTACTAAATTTAATTTAAGGTTTTGATTTTTTAATTCTAAAACGTTATTGTATTCAAATAAGTCTCTACGTTTGTTTAAAATGTTTGGAGATTTTTTTATTTGTTTGTTATTGAAAAGTTGTTTAAAATGGTTGCAATTTGATATTAAGTTGTTTTTGGGACTAATTTTACTGAAAGCGTCCGCATTTGTGTTTGTGTTGAAATTCCTTTTTTGTAAATAATTTCGTAGTCAATTTTTTTTAATTTGAGTCGCCATTTTACTAGTTTTAAATTTGGTTTTTTTTAGTTTGAATAATCAAATCAGTGGTCTATGATCTGTATATATGGTAAAATTTCTACCATACAAATAGGGTCGGCAATATTTGCAAGCCCAAACTATGACTAATAGTTCTTTCTCTATTGTACTATTTTTTTTTTTATTCATTTAGGGTTTGTAATGCGTATGCAATTGGTTTGTCAGAACCATTCGTTCCTTGTGATAGAATTGCTCTTAAAACAATATTAGATGCGTCCGTGGTCAAAATAAATTTCTTTGATTAGTCTGGATACTGTGATATTGGGGCATTCATTAAAGGATTTTTACAAGTATTAAATGCGTTGATAAAGTTCTAATTATGAACAATTTTGGAATCTTTTTTTAGGCATTGTGTTATTGGTTTTGTAATCTTAGCAAAATTCTGAATAAATTTCCTGTAACATCCAACTAGTCCTAGAAAAGTTTCAATTTTTTTGTTGTATTAGGAATGAAGAAATATTTTATTGCCGTGATTTTATCAGGGTTGTGCTTGACACTATCAGTATTTGATACACCAAGTAGCTAACTTCTTTTCTTAAAAACTTTGATTTGTCTAACTGTATTTTTAAGTTAGATTGTCACAATTGTTCAAACGTTAATTTTAATCAGCTTATGTGATCTTGTAGGTAGAGGAGGCATATTTCGTTCAGGAGACCTTTCAATACATTATCCATTACACGTTAGAATGTCGACGGTGCATTTTTCAAACCAAAAGGCATGCGTTTAAACTCGTAATGCCCGTTATCAGTAGAAAATGCCAACTTCTTTCGGCTTTATCTTAAGTTGGTGAAATCCGTTGTCCAAATTGAGAGTTGAAAAGTATTGGCTTCTGCCTAATTTGTTTAAAATTTTGGATATCAAAGGTAAGATATACTTGTCATCAATAGATGACAAGTTAAACAAACGTACAATAGTACGTTTGTTTAACTTGCTAAAGTTTATCACTATTTGTCATTTCCTTTATCTTGATGCGTCGAGTCTTGTATGATATCCTGTTATAGCAATTTTTAATTTAGGTTTTAACCTCTAATTTATGAGTTTTAGTGTAACGATACGTTATGGTAAATATAGGAGATTGTTAAATTAATTTTGTTTTGGATTTTATTAGTGAACGGTAATGAAATTTGCTCATTATTGTAAGTTACAGTGTTCTAAGCAAAGATTTTTGATTTTAATAAATTGTCCTGGGTTTGGTCGATATCAGTAGAGAGCGAATTCCTAGCTATTATGCTTACGCTAAATAGTTAAAACATCGAAAATATGTCTAAATATATGCACGAATTGTGAAGAATGTAATCATTTGGTACTAAGTTTTTTACGCTTTTTTTGCTTTTTTTGTATTTTTTTTTTAATTTGGTGCATATTTCAAGATTTTGTGCTTATTTTTAAGCTTTTTCTTCAGTTTTGGTGCATTTTTTTTTGATAAATCAGTTTTTTTATGAAATTTAGTGGATTATTATGTACATAAAAAACAAACATTATTTTATTCTTTAGAAAACAAAATTCACGTATCGAGATCTTGCATATTTTTTATAATATTATTTAGACAAGTTTAATATAATTCTGTAAATTCCGACTAAGCTCATAGCATATTTTAGTGCCACTTCTTCAAGCAAGTCAAATAACTGTTTTTTTTTAATTCCTCAAATAGTCGGTAGGTCGGGGATTCTCTCAATTCCAAACATTTTAAAAACGTTGTAATACAATTTTTGGATCCTGCAAGTAAGTCAGTGAAAAACTGCCAAGCAGTTCTAAACAATAAGAAACTTCAAAATAATTTAGCTTTCTTAAAAGCTAATTACGGTCATGCCATAAATTTGCTAGAAAAACAGGAAAATACGATAAATGAAAGTCTAAGTATAATAAGAGATTTTAAAGATGCTATTTTAAAAGTACTAGGTTATATTGGGCAAAAAGTGAAATCAAAATGCGAAGATGTATTTTTGAAAAATTAAAGTTTATCTACATTAAATAAAATAAATTGCACCAGTAACAAGTGTGCATATCAAAAGAAGTTTGTTCCCCTTCAAAACCATTTTAAGTGATTGAAAGCAGAGTTTTACAGTTGAACACTTAGAGCAACATTTAATTATTAACTGTTTTTGTGGATAATTTTTTGTTTAGTTATTTAAAAGTTTTTTTATATTTTTTAAAATATGTGTAGAAAATATTTAACTCAAACTGTTGTAATTATAAATGTTATAAAACCTTTATTAAAATATTTTATAGTTTTGGATTTTTTTAGTATTGTTTTTTTTTTCAATTGTTTTATGTTTTTTAATGCTTTTTTACATGTTTTGTGCTTTTTTAATGCTTTTTTAGTAACATTTTTATGCCCTTTTAAGCGCTTTTTCCGTATTTTTAATGCTTTTTAATCCGCTCTCTAGTTATCAGTTTCCATCGTTTTGATAAGGTTTAATTCGTTGACGTTTAAAGATTTGATTGAAAACGGGGTATTGATTATAAAATCAACTGTCTTGATGTTTGAGTTGATTATGGTAGTTAAAGCAAAATATTTTTTATATTTACATCTGCGCAAGGTGACTAGTAAATTTGCAAATTCTATATAATTCAAAATTGCCAAGCCTTCTTTATAATTTACTAGTAATTTGACTACCTTTTGAATTCTAGCAAGTATTGTAATTGTATAACTTTTAACCTGTAAAGAATTTTTTAATTTGGTTAACTCTTCAGTTTCATATATTATTCGAATTTTAGCGTATGGCGTTTTTATAATTTTTGAATCAAGGTTTATTAAAATCTTAAGTTGTTTTAATAAATCAATTCTAATCAAACCATTGTATTTTTGACTAAATTTAAATAGATAAAATTTATGTGTTTTGCTAGTTTTAAAAATTTTGAAAACTGGTATTACCATAACTTCATTATGATAGCTAGTATCGTGATCAGTTTGAATGTTAAAATTTCCATTAAAAATGTAACGTTTATAGAATTTTTGTGCTAATTCGGGATCAATTAGGCTTCTTGAACTGCCTGTATCAATTTGAAAATTTGCATTTAGTTGTGGTATAAAAATGTATGGTAGGTTAGCTTTAACTAAATTTATATTTATTATCTCGGATTGTTGGAAAGATTGTCCTAATGTAAATTTACATCAGTATCAATGCGTGGGTCAAAGTCATTGTTGTCCGGTTGCAATTGTTGTTCTAGTATCATATCATATTATATTCATGAGTTTCATGTTGATAATAATAATTTTTATTATACACATTATAATAATTTTTTTCAATAGGACAAACTTGTTGGAAATTTTCTGGCATGTCAAAAAATTCTGTTACGCCATAGACATTTTCAAGTGTATTTTTATTTTTATTATTATTTTGCGAAAATAGCTCGGTATGAGTAAAACTTTTTTGTGGTTGGGTTGGTTGTCTTCTAATGTTTCTAGATGACGTATCTATAGATTTAAGATTATATCTTTTTTGATAATTTTGATTTTCAAAAGGATTGTTTTGATATTGATATTAGTGCAAGATTTGGTTACGTTAAATTTGACTTGGCCTTTACAAGAAATAGGGGTGCTATTGAATTGGAAAATTGTTATTGGGTTCCCATTGCATTTGGGGTCTTTGCATAAAATTTGGTTGTTAAAAATTAGTTGAGAAATTTGGTTTTTGAAAGTTAGGTTGTTTAAATTGTTGATTTTGAAATTTTTGATAAAAATTTTTAGGTTGTGTTGTCTTTTAAATATTATGATTTATTGGACGTATTTTGAAAATTAAGAGTATTATTTTTATTTTGGCTAAAGACAAAGTTTTCTTCTTCTTCTTTTAATAGTAACATGGCTTTTTCTAAACTGTCTGGATTTCTTAAGCGCACATTGCTTTGTACATGACTTGATAAACCGCTCATAAATGTCTTAAGTAACAGATTATCATAGCTTGTAGTCTAATTACTTTTTCTGCAGCTGGTATTTTTAAAGTGTCAACTTTGGAATAACAAAGTTTCTGGCATCTTGTTAGACGTTTCGTTTTTATACGGTTGCAAAGTAATCAAATCTTGAATCAAACAATCTATGTTGCGTTGATCACCAAAACTTAAATTTAATACATTTTTTATTTCGTTCTAGGTTCTTAATTTTATTCTTAAACCAATCAAGCTTAAGGCTCGACCTACTAGTTTGCCGATAACTGCTGGCGATATAAAATTATTTAATTAAAGTTATTCGAGTCAAAAAACGTTTTTATTAAGTTTTTACAATTGTCTATGAAAATTCCCAAATTATGGAGGTTTTCTTCGTATTGAAAAATAGTATTAATATGTAATTTTAATAATTGGTAGTTGACTGGTTCAGCCATTTTGTTATTTTGTAAATTTTACAAAGTTGTTTAAAAAAACTTTTTGCGAAAATTGAATATCAATTACAGTATTTATTTTACTATTTTTTAAACTAATTATATACTTTTTGTTTGGTTGGGATAAGAAAATTTATGGAGATAAGAAACTAATTTTGTTTTTTGACTAACAGTAATAAAATAATTGTATTTATTATTTTCGTTTGTTCCCTCGTTCTTAACCTAGTGCCAATGAAATTCGGGCAAAATGTGTCAAAATAGCCTGCTATTCAAAATGAAACTTCTTATTGGAAAACCCTTTATAAAAACAAGATGTGAAAAAAGATAAACCCAGATGTAATAATATTGCAATGATAATATATGCCTTTAAAAATAAAAACGTAACATATTTATTTACATAATAATATTGAAAATTTTAAGCTAAAAACGAGTAACATACCTAAACTACTTCCAGAACAGAACACCCAAAAAACTCTAAAGATATAAATTATCAAAATTATAAAAACCGAAATGTGAGCAGCTCGCACAGCCAATATATAGACATATACGGCAAACAAATAAGATATAGGAGAAAACTAAGAAAAAAATAACAGAAGGTAAACGAGTTTAGAAAAACACAAACTGTAACAACTGTACAACAAACAACATCAAAAAATTCAAAAAGCAAAACGCGCATAGACCTTGTAGAGAAACTTACAAAAATCTCAAAAAAGTACCAAATGAAATACACAACAAGTTTATAAAGTACAGTGGCAAAACGCTAACTATACAACTAACCAAGAATTTCTATAAAATAATAGACACAAAAAGAATTCCAGCCAATTAAAAAAAAAACACCACAATACCGGTATTTAAAAAAGGAAACAAAAAGCGACCCAATAACTACCAAAGAATATTTTGTCTCAGGACGGTAAAAAACTATTCACGCGTATCATAGCCACCATCCTCTCAAAATCCACCCAACTGAGTGACAAACAACAAGAGTTAAAAAAAAAAAGATCTACGACAGACGTCATATTTGTGATACGCCAGATCGCATAAATAGCAACTGAGTTTCTTAAACAAGCATACATACATGTGCTATATAAACCTAATTAAAGCATTTGACAAGTTTAGGATTAACAACCTTATAGACATATTAAGAATTTGCTCTTTATTAAAATCAAAGTAATTTAAAAAATTATCAGAGTAATAGAAGCTCTAAATTTAAGTACAACAACTTAAACATTTGTCAACAACATTTTGACTAACGACATACCAATATCGACAAATATAAAGCAAGAAAACCTTCTAAACACGATGCTAATTAATCTCATCAACGCAGTCATAATAGCTAACAACAAAAATTGAAACAGCAAAAGTTGCTACATCAATTTTTTTTTATAACTACAGTAAACAATATGACAGTCTAAGTGCAAAAAACAAAAACACTGGTGGTGGCAAAAAAAACCCACCAGATATAAATTAGCTGTCATTAATGTAGGAGTAGATCAGGTAATGTCATTTAAGTACTTCAAAGTAAATGTATCAGCCAACTAAGATAGACCAGTTCAAGTACAGAATCAAACCAACAAAGCCTAAAGACCTAATCAATACATAAACCAAGACCCTAAGATTAAATTATACAAAACCTGCATCTGATCAATAATGATTTCTACCGCTAAAACTAAAGCAAAAATAAAAAACATAAAAAAATAAAAAATATTGCAAAACAAGCAAAATGTAAACATTTGGAAACATAACAAAAAAAATCCCTCAAAAACAGAATCAGCTTTGACATAAAAGATATAGTCCGATGGATAAGACAGAGACACCGAGCGTAGAGTAAACACGTATCCCAAATGCCAGATACTGGAATAGCTAAGCAACCAAGAGATGGCTCTTGGATAGCTGAATTTCAGTATCACAAAACGCGTTAAGTTGGAAAACAGGCTGTAAGCTTAAATCATAAAGAAGAAAGTTACAAATATCAAATAGAAACCTTTTTTGAGAAAAATATGCTATTGAAGATAACTAAAAAAGTGTATATTTATTATTTGTATGAACTGCACAACTCATCACTAATAAAGAATAAGTATATATTCGTGTTTTCTGCACAATATACAATTCTATATTCATAAAAATATCATCTTCTGAATGAAAAAGAAAAAAAATACATGTATTAAAAGATATACAAACTGACGTGACTATTACGCCAGTAAAGTTTATAAACACATTTTTTTAATAAACTACTACTTTTTTGTAGCACCTTTTCACTTTAATTTACATTACCAATATTAAACAATAAAAATATGTACAGGGAGTTTATAAATGAATGGGATTATGTAATCACTTTAAATGTGCCGCTTTTTTTAAATTGTTTACTAAACTATTTGTTTTGACAGATCAACTTTGACAGCTGTCAAGCAAACATATGAAAACATATGTAGTATAGTGGACGATTTTAAAAAGGCGGCATATTTAAAGTGATTACATAATCCCATTCATTTATAAACTCCCTGTATATTATATACTCGGTTATAATAAAAAACTTGTTTTTTGTTCCATTATATTAAAAAAAGTATATAAATTCAGTTTTAATGTATGTAAGCACTGCTAACATTAAAGTATGATTAACTGCCATATACATTTCCAATGTACTTTTACAATCTTATACATCCGATGTACGAATAAATGCTATACATCCGATGTACCTCTAGTCACTGCTTTTTATTCATTATTTCAAATAAAGTTCTACAATTTTACATTTACATAAAAAAAAGTTTTTCACATTTACAATACTACTTACTTATACTTATTAGTGTAATTCTTCTAAAATTATGCATTATTCTATATGCTTATATGTATATACAAAACTGTTGAGTCATCTGGATATCTGTCTATTTATCTAATTATATAACATAGATATTTATACCATTCTCATTAAACATTGTTATTATTAATATATTATATTGTATTTTATTTAAAAAAAAGTTTTATTTTTTTAAGTAAAATATTTATATTTCTTAGAATACGATGCATGCGGTTTGTTTTACAAAATTAAGACCTGAACAAATCAAAAGAAATAATTATTACTGCAAGTAGCGCAATTAATCGATTTCTTACTCCAAACCAACTCGGTAAAATTTTAGCTTGATCACGTGCACAACAAACAACTCGCAGAAGTTGCAGTTAATTGAAGTTATTTAGCGGATTTACAGCGCCATGAAAACTAAAAGCGTAAATTTTAAGTTCGAACGTATCCCCATCTTTCGCGCTATTAGTTTAAAATTATCCGGGAAGTCGAATCTCATTTGATCTGAACTATGTGATTATTAAAGTTGGCAATAAGTAGTCTGAAGATGACTACCCACAAACTTTCAACAATAGGAAAAACAGAAAATAAATTTTCAAGTTGTATTCTAATTAGATCCCGTTGTATTATAGCTATACTTTACTTTGAGTTAATAAAACTCCGTTAGAGATTCGTGCAACAAAAGGTTTTTCTTATAGACTCCGTTTGAAGGGAGAGTGAAGACCTTGAGAGAGCCCAATTATCGGCGGATCGGAATGAAACGGATTCGATTCCGGTGAATTAGGGATTTCGGTTCATGGGGAAAAGTTGTAAGTGTTGCTCGTTTGTGGCGGTAGGACCGCAGTTGTACTGCGTGTCGTACGGAACCCACAGTCCATCCTCTGTATTGCGTAATTGGGGTTTGGGCGGAATTGTGGGAGACATGTGTCGTGTTAGGGTCGATCGCAATAAACATCTTTTTATAGGACAATATGGACACGTTATTTACTGTTAAATTGTAACTTTCTGGTTAGCTATTAAACAATTATAAATTATATTCACTTTTTAATAAAAATATAAATGAATACATTTCTAAAGATTTTACAAACTGAATATATAAAAAAATAAAATATGAATAAATTACTTTATAAATCTTTTTAATTCATTCTAAGTAAAAATAAAACTAACATGACTAATTATAATATGAGTAATAAATTCAGTGTCAATTAATATTCTTTGCGTTTAAGGAATTATTTTTAAAATAAGTTACATTTGAAGAAGTACAACTAAGAAAAACTTTAATACTAAAAAACATTGTAATTCACAGTAAAACTTTAAGTTTGTAGTAAATTGCGCGCTTGTATTTTTAGCTTTCTTAGAAAATGTGTTAAAAACTAATAAACTTTAATAGTTTTTTTAATAAGTTAGTTTTTATGATTTATTATGATCTGTAGTTTACATATATTTTATAATTATGTTATCGATAATATTCTTTAACATTGAAACAAACAAAATTTTAAGCAGTTTATAAATTATAGTTAGTTTTAATAATAAATAAATAATACTTTAGTATGCTTTGTGGTGTTATGATTTTAATAATGCAACATGTTTTGACAATGAGCAATTGTCATCATCAGGCTCTGCAAGGTAATACCCAGAACATATAAATAAACATAAGATTCAGTTGAAGTGGTACATATAAGTTAAAAGTTAAAAATGTAAAGAATATAAAATTTTAAATAAAAATAAAACAGAATGACTTACATTAATTCATTTTACTTAATATTGCGCATATAAATTAAATTTTGTTAAAAAATAATTGACAGAAAAATAGTCAACAAACTATAAATTTCTTTTGAATAAAAAATAATATAATAAGTAAACAGCAGAACAATAAATATTATTATAGGAATGTAAATAATGTAAATAAACAAAATATGTATGTGCCTGATATTCGAGATTGCTTGTGCTCCAATATTATTTGACGTAGAGCAAAGAATAGTTCAAAGCATTTGTATTTAAGTACAGGGTTTCTATAAATGTCTGAGATTATGTAATCACTTGAAATATGATGTCTATTTAAAATTGCACTAAACTATTTACTTTGTTTTGACAGTTCAACTTCAACTGTATACACACACCAACATTGAATTCACTATTTTACTAGAGCGGCACAAACTTACTTACATTAGATGGTTACATAATCTCAAATTTTTATAATGACTTGATTGGTAAAATTGTAAATTTGTTAGATTCAAACTTTATTAGAGGGAATTCGCAGTTTATTAATAGATCTGGAAAAAAATCACAACAATTTTTATAAATCTATCTATTCCTAAGATGATAATTTTACTAAATATTATAATTGCGAAGTAGAAACCATATTTAGCTCTTTTATATGTAAAGATTGTAATATCAACTTTTTTTGGTACAAATTTGCAATGTGTATCAACGTTTACAATATGACAGGATTAGAGGGCATATTCTTTTCTTACATTTAGACATTTGAAATCTAGTTATTGAGAATAGTTTAAACAACTAGAAAAAATTACCAATAAATTTAAAAAATTTACCAGAAAACGTTGATACCGTTTGTACTAGATTAGTCCAAAGAAATAAACGTAATGCAGGGGGTCGATTTTGATCGCCGGTGACTTTTGTCACCGATAGCTTTTCTCACAAAAATGACGTATTTTAATAAAAAGTGACAAAATTCTGGTGAGTTTTGCTACTGGGGACCAAAAAAAGTTTTCTTTAAATAATGATTTTAGTTCATTTATAAACAATTTATAGATTATTGCATCATTTAAGAATAGCAAGTAATATTTGCAGTAACAAGCTTATAGAATAATTTAACTACCTTTTATGTTGTTAATTTTATTAATATGTGACGCGCTCTTTAGCCTTATACAGTAAATTAGGGCTAACTAAACGTAGCTCAGTGGAGACGGGGCGGGTTCCAAAACAAGATACAAATAGAAAGAAGAAAGAGAAATAATGCAAAATCACTTACCAGTGTAGTCCTCTCTATGCCAGGGCGCCAATTGATTTTTAATTAATTAACTTG
Organism: Tachinus rufipes; assembly: GCA_963932245.1. Classification (NCBI taxonomy): domain Eukaryota; kingdom Metazoa; phylum Arthropoda; class Insecta; order Coleoptera; family Staphylinidae; genus Tachinus; species Tachinus rufipes. The sequence continues at coordinate 56,733,336 of OZ010741.1, read as the reverse complement.
TGTCCCGTTAGATCTTCCTATCAAGAATATTTTAAGTTTTTTCTTTACTCGTCCAGGACAAATCAATAAACCTAAAAGGGCAAGGAAAAAAAAGGATAGGGCTAAAAACGGAAATAATTGCTTTGAGACACAAAATTATATTGACTTGATTAACAAGACAAAAAAAATATTTAAAGAAAAAAAAAATGAATTGTAATAAATTGTAATTAAAATAGAATTAATTCACTAAATGATGACAACCCAAATATTTGTTGCCAATAATAATATCATTCACACCATAACAGTCACACACATTACATTTACAAAATTTCCAAACAAATGTTCGTTGAAATTAAAGTCTTCCAAAAATTAAAAAAAAATAATAAACTAATTGCATATAAATTCCACCAATATGTAACTGCCAGAAGGGCTGGGAATTGGGGGTGACGTACTTCTTCTTCTTCGTTGATACCAAATTTAAAGAGGAGTCCCACGTGGCCGGACAATTAATGTTAAGATAAAACAATTTACTGGATAACAGATATTAAATGGTACCTCTTACATCGCTCGGTTGAGAATAACTTAAACCGGGACTTTACAAATTAACAATAAAATCTACAATAAAAATGGAAGTCAAATATTGGGAAAACAAAATTATAAAACAACAATTTAGGTAATAATTGGGGTACTTACTTGAATTACACTGTCCCAGGAAAATATTTAATTCAATTTAGTTCACTTGACTTATTTAATAATTAATTTCATTTATCGGTTTCACGAAGAAATTAATGAAATATGGCCGATCACTTATTAATCTGCTAAATTGCAAAGTGCTACGGTCAAGTCAGAGGTGGAAAAGACCGACAGATCCCTGGGACCATGCTAGGAAAAGTCCCCTGCGCATGTCATAATTAAACAAACAGCCCAAGGAAAATTGGGAATAGGAAATAAAACAAACAAAAAGAAAGTGGATAGAAATTAATTAAACTAATGAAACGACGTGACGTGATACAAATGAGCAAGAGTTAATTAAAATTTAAAATTGAAAGCGAAAATGTAGCGACCGCGCAAAATTTGCAATTTATTCACCAAACGTGCATTACGTCGAAGACGCTACGCATCAAACAGCGCCGAACTTTTCAACGGCTAAGTTCAGTCCGAAGTTATTGTTAATGTTTACAATGAATAAATACAAGTGTCAAAAGTAAATGAAAATAATGAAATTAAACCAATACAACTGGATAACAGCCATACACATCTATATATAATCGTAAGTATAACTTATTCTGAATTAAAAAAAAAAAATAATTAAACCTAACATTAATAATGAACTTTCAGGTTGACCACCAATAATTAAATCAAGACATAATAAAAGGCTCATTAATATAATAGAAATAATTGGAATGGAAAGAAATGACCAGAAGGGAATATAGGAGGTTAGGATTAATTGCAAGGATGAATGAGCGGGTCCAATAAATTTATTTCCTTGTCTCTGGACTACGCTTTCTTAGTAGGTATTCAAATAATTATTAATAAATAGTACTGACGCGATAAATCAATTGCAAACCGGCTAGTTGCTTTTTTAGTAATACTAGTTAAGCAACGGTTACATTTCCCTTTTACTATCCATTTCACTCATGTTACAGTACCCGTCACGGTGCCGGTGCCACCTTTTGAATTAGGCAACTCCACTACTGTAACGCACAAACGGAAAACCGAACTAACAAGATAAGTACACACATATTATCATTTACATTATTGTCATTAATATTTCCTTTTTGTTCTAGGTACAAAACAGGACTGTAACAAATATTTTTTCTCACCGATGGTTTTTCTCATCAAAATTACGTCATTTCCAGAGCATGCTATTTTAATATTAGTTTTGTCACCGGATGAGTAATAGCTTGGAAAAACCGGTGACTTTTAACAGGCACAATTAATACAGTTTTTGTGAGTTTATCTGTTATTAATAAAATAAAATAAAATTCTAATAAATATTGTGATATACTTAAATCTTAAACCATTTATTTAAAATAGTGAGAATAATATACATAAATTAGTTGGCTTGCATATTGACAAAACATACCGCATTATTATATTATGAATGTGTTTTGATGCATTTGGAAAATATATTATTATATTGTTGTTATTCAGAAATGCATACATTGAGGTTATGTTGGGAAAGTAATAATATAATATATACTTGTATGCTTAAGATCTTTATTTTATTTTCGACTAGTTTCGACTAATATTTTTAGTCATCTTCAGGATTCTTAAATTTATTAACATTTTTATTATTTAATAATAACATATGAGATTATTACTTACAATTTTTGTTTTAATGTAGATGTGTGGTGGTGACATCTGTGGTGTGTTTGTTGAGGTTTGTGTTTGATCATTTTTATGGTAGATGGAGATTTGTAAAGATAGTGAATATGATACTGGTGTTATCTGTAGTGTGTTGTTGAGGTAACTGGTTAGGTTGTTTTATGGTAGATGGTGTTGTGTGTTGTGGTGGTATGAAAAATTATAAGAGTAGAATATATATTTTATATATAAGTAAATTTTGTTTTAGATGTTTTAGCGTAAATAGGAAAGGGTTTGGTACTAATGGTTATTGCATGGTGGTTTATAGTCTTTTAGATAGGTATATAGATGTTTCGTGTGGCTATTTAATTGAGTGTTAAGACATATAGCATTTTTGTTATTTTTCAATTTGTCAATTTCCATATTTTCTAATATAGTCATTTTCACATTGATGTAATATTTTAAGGTTTTTTGTGTAGTCAAAAGTATGATTATGAATGTGAAGATGTTTGGCAAAAATAGATGTTTGGTTATTGTCTTGGTGTTCTTTTATTCTGTATTTTAAGGTTCTGTTTGTTTGTCCAATATAGGTTGCAGTGCAGTTATTGCATTTGATTTGGTAAATTCCGAATTTTTGGAGGATGTCAGTTTTTGTTTTTGATTACATAAAATTTGTTTGATTGATGATTGTGTAGAGAGACTTGCTATAATATCATATTTGGAAAAGATTTTTTTTATTGTATTACTAATGTTGTTGTAGTAATTATTTTTCCTGTATTGCTTATTAATGTTTTTTTTTTGGTATGTTTGTCAAAGATAGACTGTGGAGTTGTGATTTGATGTTGTTTTTATGTATGAGTTTATTTATTAAATTTGTTTTCCATTGCAAGTTGTTTGATAGTGTTAAGCTCTTTAGTTAAGTTGAGTTGAGAAAGAGGTATGTCTGTTGTTCTGTGTATGAGTGAATGAAAAGCTAAAAATTTGTGCGAGTGACAATGGTTTGAATCAAAAGGTATGGTGATGCCTGGATTTGTAAGTTTTCTGTAGATATCAAACTCCAAATGGTTGTTATTTCTGCTTATAGTCAGGTCTAAAAAGTAGATTTTGTTGTTGGTTTCAATGTCTATTGTGAATTTGATATTTGGATGTAGGTTGTTTATATATTGATAGAGGTTTTTATATTCGTTGGCATTGCCTCTGAATAAACATATTACATCATCTATATATCTGTTCCATAAAACTATGTTGTTATAGTGTAGGTTAATTGGGTTGAGTATTTTGTTTTTAAGTGTGTTTAGGAATATGTTAGCTAGTATGGTAAAGCTAGAAGCTCACATGGGTAGACCATAGGACTTTTTGTAGATGTTGTTATTTTAATAGCATACAGTTTCTGTTGTAAGAAATTTAGTAATGTTAGTAATGTCATTGAATTAGTTTTTATCTATATTATTTTCTATTAGAAATTTTTTTTAGGCTATTATAGTTTCATTTATTGGAATATTTGTGTATAAATCAGTTATGTCAAAAGAAATTAAATTATCGGAGGGTTCTAGGCAGATTTGTTGCATTGTTTTTGTTAGATCGGTAGAGTTTTAAATAGTGTGGTCTATTTTTATTTTAATGTGGTTGGTTAGTATGTTAGTAGACGTAGACAAAACAGTGGTATTTGCTGATGATATTACTACTCTTGCATCACCAAACAACACTACCACAATAATTAATAATTAAAATGCCAAACAAAAAATGTCTATTTTACAGGAGTTTTTTGCTATTAATAATCTATTTCTTAATAGGTATTAAAAAAACCAAAATGATACAATTTAGAGCAATAATTATACCAATCGATTGTTCATTATTTATTTGGCAGGAGCATATTACAATCCCATAAATAAATAAAACAAAAAACATGCACCACTCTGTTATATGATGTCACTTAACATTTTAAATACTCAAAGTTTAAAACTAATTTATTACTCATATGGTCAGTCTATTATAACTTATGGTCTCACTGTATGGGGTAGCTCATTAAGAACTGAATGGGTAATTTAAATATAAAAAAAGAATAATTCGAATAATGCTAAGCAAAAACACAAGAACACCATGTCGTGAATTATTTATTAACCAAAAAATGTATATAGTTTGTATATCTTTAATATATTAGTAAATCTCAAAACTAACATATGTAAATATACAAAACTAGGAAATTTCCACTACAATGCCAGACATGGAAAAACTATGCTTGAAACTCCCCGACATTGTTTATCAATGGTTGAAAAAAAAACGCAGTATATGTCAATTAAATGTTTTAATGTGCTACCAACAGCTTTAAAAAAGCAACCACTAAGTTTGTTTAAAGTATTGTTAAAAAAACTACTGCTTACAAAAGCTTACTACTCAATTCAGGAGTATTTGGACGATGACTTTTTAAATTTTAATTTCAATTTGTAACTAGTTCTTTAATTTATTTTATTGTTTTTAACTAATCATTAGTTTTGTCTTTTAATGCATTTGTAAGTATAGTATATATACCAAATTTTATAATTGTATTTATGTTTATTGTTTATAACTTTTTAATGTGTAACTAGATATAAGCTTGGATAAGCAAATTGAATAAACGTATTATTATTATTATTATTAGAATTTGTGAAATTTTTAAAACAAGTGTTTTAAGCCTTGATGATCTAGAATTAGTTTTGGAGACTTCTTCAAAAACTATGCAGCTACACAGAAGTATATAATTATATAAGTTATTAATATGTATGGTAACTGCATCAAGTCTGTTTGCATTTACATTACCGTTGTGAAAAATTATTCAAGCTGTTAATAGTGATCTGACAACAGTTTTAAAGTCTGTATATGAAGAAGAGACTATTAAAACTGTCGCTTGCCAAAATAATTACGTTAAAGTTGCTCGGTAGAAAATATTTTTTCATTGCAGTTGCAATCTCATTTTTAGACGACCAGTTAACGAAATGATTTGCAAACCATAAGAAAACACTCTCATCTTTACAGTTTCTACTACCATGTAGTTGTGGTAAACAGTCTTTAAATGATTTTGCTGAATATACAAAATTTTGGGCTTTGACACATTGTCTGCAGAGTTGCAATTATGGAAACAAAAGTTGATTCAGCTACCTGAAATTGACAGACCAAAGAACGCCCTCAATTCTTTAATAAAATGCAATAAGTCAATTTTTCCAAATATTAATGTTTTGTTAAAAATTCTTGCAACGTTGCACGTATCGACAGTTACAGCCGAGAGGTAATTTTCAAGTTTAAAACCCCTAAAATTTATGTACGTAATTCCATCGGCCAAGAGCGGTCTTGCTCTATTAAGCGTGTACAGAAATGTGAAAATTGATGTAGAAGAGGTTCTAAATCGTGTTGCAAAAGAAAAACAAAGAAATATTTAGCTTGTTTTATAATTAAGTGGCAACATCAACGTTGACAGCGTTGACAACGTTAACCACACATTTGTATTTTTACGGCTTAAAGAAGGGTAGTGGTTTTAGTAGTTAGGAACTTTTTGGAATAAGAGAAGTCCCACACAAAATCCGTAAAGTATTCTTCATTTTCACCTTCGTTAGATAAAAAAAGTATTTTTAACACACGTTTTGTTATAACTTTTTATATATAAATATTTATCTGTAAATCCTACCCCCCGAAATTTTCTTCTAGATACGGCCCTGCGTAACGACGTCTATTGGGTTAGTTTTATAATGTTTTGCTTTTAAATTTAATGAATTACCTTGTTGCAGCTACCGAATTGTAATAATATTCCAATTAGATTTTATTTTTAAAATATACTTTACAATATCTTAGCAATTGTTATCAGCAAGTATAATGACTAAATTGATTTTTTTAACTATGTTTTAAATTTAATATTAACAGATATGTGCAAACTTAAATAAAAAATAAACAATAAACTAAATTGATTGCACAATAAGCTCTAAGAACTGCAATATAATTTTTTTTAAATTAAAATTATAAAAACTTTGAAGTATTCTACTTGTAATGAATATTTAGTATCTTTAATATAAATTTAAATAATTCAACTAAAAACTATGAGTTTTTGCATTAATAAATGTATCTAGGTGCAATATTAATGTGTCTATTTGGAATATTTTTGTGCTCAATGGATCAGGAAGCTATTATAGTCGCGACTTGCTCTGCTCATAAATCATTTTTTGAAACGTGCATATGATAGAACCTCTCGATATTTTAAGTGCATTCTATTCAACTTGAATGCGGACGTGCAGTCAAGAGAGAAACCAACTTGAATATAAACAGTTTTTAAGACGTTATCTAAATAGTTTGGTGGAAAATATGTTTATCATATTATAAAGTCATATTTACTTACAAAATATGAAGGTATAAAAATAAATCGTTTATGAAATAATATTTAAAGCGCACAAATTCAAACCTTCTGTTTTTTTTTTCTATAGAAATATTACAGATTTATATTTTCGTTTGAATGGTAGAAACGATGTCGCCTCTGGGTGCAAACTTTCCTTTGTAAAGTTTACTTTTATATTATTATTTTTTGTTCAAATCGATTATAAAATAATCCTTTAATACAAGATCCGTAAAGTATTGATTCAATTATATACGTAAATAAAAAACTCCAATGCGTATTTTTCAACTCAAACAATTCACGAAATATAAAAGTTTTTTTGAATAGTCTTTATAAGACGTGAATTTATAAACAGCTTAAGAGAAAAATAAATAAATATGTCATATATTTAGACATTTAGAGCATTAAAATTTATACGAGATTCATGTTGCTAGTTTAGAGACCGCTAGACACATTCACAGTTTGTCTTTCGGATTTCAAGAAAACACGAGTTGAGTGCAGATCTAATCTGGATGCGAAATGTTTACCCTGCTAGAAAATGGGCCGAATAAAGTGGGGCCGGGGTCGCCGGAGAAGGTTTTGTTTGTAAATTGTGTCCGGAAAACGTTGCACACATGACACCACCAGAAGATGGCACGGTTAGAAAAGTTGTTTCTGTACCGCAAACTGTAACATGTATAATTATATTTTCAAACTCATTTTCAAGTAGAATCAATAAAATTATGTAGCAATTACGTGTATGCATTTAAAGTTCTCAAATGATTAATTATTCTTTATTTAAATAAAATACAAACAGTTTCACACAGCTGTTGTTTGTTTAGCTTTCCAAACTACTAAAGCAACTTTTAAATTTAATAATTTCTACTTAACTAGTTTTATATTAATTAATTTTGTACATAGTTAACACTAAAATATCAATAGTTATTAAACATTCCTTGTAATTTATTCAAAGTCAATTATTACAAATTAGGATATTCCGTTGTCCGCAGGGCACATTTAAAATAAGCGTCAGACCCTTTGAGACATTCCATATAGCCAATTATTCGACAATTTTCGGACGTTTCAAATTTAATTACGGATTCGTTTGGCCGGGCGGCTTGTATTGGACTGGACATGATCGATTTTAATTATTAGTTGTCATCTACACAGTCTGTTCGTAATGTTTCTGACGTATAATAATGATAAGATACTTAAGTAACTCGTTAATCTGAGAATTACTCCAATTAAATGCCAACAGTCGATATATTGCAGAAACTGCAAAATCGAGAGAGTTGTATCTGGAGTTAATTATAAATTATATAATACAGCATCATTTCCAATTAAAGTTGTAGTTGTACAATCATTTTTAGTTCTGTCAGTACGTCGACAAATAGTTTAGTGCACATTATATGTAAGAGAACTTGGGTTACGAGAGTTTATTAACCTTTTATCGTGAATATTTTTCTATTTATTGTAAGTATTCTCAATACAACAAACTTGTTACATTTAAAATACAATATAAAATATAAAACAATAATATATTAAAATAAACATGTTTATATTAAATAAATTAAATTTCAATCACAAGGCTTAACATTTTTGCTGTAAAATGAACTATTTTAAATATAACTGATCTAGGTTTAACCAGTTGCTTTGTCTATATACTAACTTTGAGGTAAGCGTTTATTAAATGGTAATAAATAAAATAATTACACAATACTACACAGTACAGAGCCCGGAATTATACGTTGTCCTGCAAAAAGTTTTCAGTGTATTTCACAAAAAATAGACCTATTACATAATCAAAAATAAGTTTAACCCTAGGATGCATGGGTGGGGTATAATGGACCCTTTTGCTGTGTTTATTGTTATGCTATTTTCATATTGCGTTTAATTTAATTATTTCCGTTAAGGTATGCTTTATCCAACCATAATAGAAGCTATTTACTGTCATAAATTTTTTTTTTTTAATTATAATAAAAAAAGCAATTTTATATACCTACCACCTATGCATACGTCGTGTCCGGAAGATCCTCATATAGTTTATGTCTTGTTTGTTGATACATAGAGTCATAACATCATTATTTTAAGTACATACAGTTTAAAATATATATTTGCTGGTTTTTGTCATTTTTGTGTTTTTTGCATTTGCAGAAAAAAACTCGGGAAGATCATAATGAAGATTTTTGTAATAATTGTTTTGCATAATATAAAATGTAGTACAAAAGTTTGAAAATAAATAAATATTTAAATCATTTTAACTGCATTATTTTATAAAAGGTCCGACGGACCCGTCCTATGTATAGATGTATAAAAAATTGCGCATGCATTCTAGAATTAATTTTATAATGTACTAAATTGTGAGACGTTTAAATAAAAAAAAAATCTTGTCCAACGTTAAATTGTGTTAAAAGTTAAGAAAATTAAATTTAAAGTTGAATTACAAAATAGTAAAATAAAAAATACTACTGTAAAAGTAAAACCGCATTAATAGTAAATATTCAAATAAATGTTAATAGATAAAAAGACAAAAATAACAGTAACAAGAATTCACAGATGCTAATAGTTTATAAGAATGTAGTCTTAATCTTTCAAATATCTAATTAAAACATTACATAAATGTGATAAAAACCTAAATCTTAATCTACTAAAATCAATAGATCTTAATAATAACAATAAACAAAGCATTCTATTAAATGACTAGACAGATGTAAATAAATTATTTTGTCGCATACTCTCTCTGCAAAACAATTTTCCGTATTTTGTAACGAAAAGTGATGCTTTGGCGCACTAGGGCCCTTGAATCCTTTGACGCCCGCTGAAGGATAACTTTTTAAAACATAGAGAGGATTAGTTTAAAAAAAATTATGTTTAATGAATATAACACTTAATTTTAATTATATTAAATTAAAATTGAGGCCCGGTTGTACCGTATGTAGTTAACTCCCTAGTTAGTCAAAGTTAAAGTTAACTTTGACCTTGGATTAACCCCGCACGGGTTGTACTATCCGTCGGTTAACTAAACTAATTTTTTCTCAAGTTGAGTACAAATGATTAGTTTTTTAAAGTTTAAACATATTTTGGTGAATTAATTATAAATGCGTAAAATACAAAAAAAATATTTTTTAAAATTAATTAATCAAATTTACAACTACTTAAAAATAATACTATATATATAATATAACTATATCAAAACTAGTTGTAATAAAGTAAAATATTAAAATAATTTACTAAATTTTATTAATTGTAGGTATAGTATAGAACAATAACAAAAAATGATATTCTATTATAAATATTATAATATATAATTTAATAAAGTTTAAATTTTGTTAATTATTATAGAATAATGGATTAAAAAATAAAGATCACTAAACTTCAATGCATCTGAAGAAACTATTTTGTTATCATTGGTGAAAAAATACTATAATAAAACTGAATGCAAAAAAAATTGTTAACTCAAAGTGAACTTGAATGGTACAACCGGCGTTAAGTATTATTAAAAAATTAAATTATTTATTAGATGATTTAGTAATAATAATTGGCTATTTCTTGCATACAATTTAACATAACATAGCATTTACCATATAACTTAATTTACTACTAATTTAATATATAATTTTATTAACCCTAAACCCTGTTTTTAATTAATTATTTATTATTATACATTTTATTTTTTTTCCATCTTCTTCAATTTTTTTTTTCATTTGCTCTTCTCTCATCTCATTGTTTTTTAACATGTGTTCTATGCTTTTCCTAACTTCTCTACATATCCTACACATTTTTGTTTCCTCTTCCATATAAAATTTGCACACTTTCTTCTCATTTCCACATCTAAATCTTAGAATCATTTGTTTTTCCATTTTTTCATCATTTACATTATCTAATTACTTTGGCAGCGCATCCGTTATAATGTGTTTATAATTTGAATTGAACCTGGATTTATTTATCTGTGTTCTTTGCTCTTGCACTTGTATATCTTTATTTTGTATCATAAATTTCTTCCACATACTTTTATCTATTTTCAATTTTTCTACTTCTTCACTAGCATATTCATTCAACATTTTTTTCTGCATGTTCCCATTTTTCCGCATTTTTTCTTCATTTTCTCATTCAAGCACTTTTGTAATATTTTACATTTATTCCTTCCTTTCACTTTTTCTTCATAGCCAATTACACGCTTTCCTGCTTCTATCCTTAATTTGTCTGTTTTAACTTCTTTTCGTGCCTCTCATTTAATACCTTATTTACACCCGACATCTTCTTCTTCTGTTATTAAACCAAATAAAGAATCTTTTGTTTCTCTCGCGGAATTGGAATACGGCCATTTCTCCGTTCCGTGTCGTAGCAGTTGTAGCAAATACCTAGTGCTAGGTAAGCCTATTATAAACTTACGTTGATAAAATAATATATTACTACATAATCTTTAGTGTTTTAATTGTATTTTTGTGTACTAGATACTGCATGATAGTTTTTTTTATTGTAGCATATGTCCTTTTTTTGGAGAAATAAAACTATTCAATTTACACCAATATTTTAATTAATTATTGGACCCACTACAAACATAACGGGAATTGAATATTTATCAGTTTTAATCATTATTTATTTAAAGTTCTTTATAAATTAAAACATAATCTAAGATCAAATGTCAGAATCAATTCAAGATTGATCTGGGGTGGCTCCAAGATTATTTGAATCTAAGATATATTGACGGTTCTATAGTTTTTAACTCAATCCAAGAATTAAGCAAGGAATACTTTGGCCGATTACAACTTAGTCGCCGTCACAATATTCTGTAAATTAGCTTAGAGCTTATTAGTACGGGAATTAGGTTTTTACCTTGATAGGGAGTTAAATTGACATCAACATGGAGATTACGTGGCTAATATTTTAAGTAAGCCTGTACTCTTTTTTTGCGGTTTGGTTGTTTTTATAAACTCTTCAGCTGTCAAAACTGCTTATTTTAGTTTGTTTCAGCCATATTTGCAATATGTTTTATAATATGTTCTACATTACGGCATGGACTTTGTGCTGTGCAGAAAAGAGCTGTAAAAATTGTTATTAGTGTGGGTACAGACAAAACTGCTTATTGTATGTTTTTATAAACAAAAACTACTTTACTGCAAATTATGAAATGTACGCATAAGATACATAAAAACACAAACAAATTGACTTAGCAAACTTCAAACAGTAAGTGTTTCAAGACTTAATTTTTTAATTTTTTTTTTAAATCATGTGAATTTTTTTTCTTTTTTTAATAGACGATACAAGACTGAGTGTTTGATGATGTTATATATGTAACTTTATAGTAATTATTACACTGTTTATTAACTATTTTTTATTAAAATTGTTATTTTTCTGTTATTTTATATTATTATTGTTTATACTATAACATGTTTTATTTAATTTTGATTATGTGATTTAAAAAATAGACACAGTAAATACTTAAAAACGCTTATGTGAGACTGTAATTTTCAGTGCCCAATATAGTATTATAGTGTATAAACCAAACATAAGTTTTAGCAACCTGTCGTTTTTAGCAGTACGTAGGACGTTTCAAGAAATTTTAAATTTTGATAAAACTTGACAGATTTAAGAGTATGACAAGAAATTGTGAATTACAGCCTCTTTAGGCCTCTAAATCCTACTTTTTGGCTTGCGTTTTAGAGCCAAAATAGATAGTTTTGATAAAAGCAAGCAATCATTATATTATAAGTGTTATGGCTAAAGAATAATTTGTTTGAAAGATTAAATAGCTTATTTTTTGCGTTTAATTTTTTTTTATTTGGCATTGAGGAAGTTTTAATTTTTTTTTAAATAGATTTTTTTGCTTTGAAGACTATAGTTTTATTTTTTGTTACCTATTAGAGAAATAAGAAATAAATTTAAATTGAACATTTTAGTTAGAATAAACCATGTTAAAATTTGTTGCCGTATTGTTAGTTTAATAACAATTTTAAGTTATAAAATTATGGTTTGTTAATTAATTTGGTTTATGATTTATCGAGTAGTTTTTTATGTTTATAAAATTTAGTTTTTTTTGCAATTAAATAAAATTACGATAACGCTTTTCTATAGTTATAGTTGATTATAATTTGCATCATTATATCTAAAGACTGATAAATGGCACTAAACCAAGAGTTAAACCGCTTACAAGATTTAACATGGCTTATAATACAACTAAAATAGCGGAACAAGGTCTAGTTTGATTTGCAAACTAATTTTATCAACTAACCATTGACTTAGTTTATGGCTAAAAAGGTTTTTTTATATTTGTGGTTCAAAAAAAAATTTAAATTGTGTTAATTCGCATCTTAAACATAAAAAAAAAATTGATCACTTTAACCTAGTTGGCTATTTACAAAAGTACCTTAGACCAATGTTTTAAATATTTTTAAAAATGAAAATTTAAATGGTTTAAATATGCAATGTTGCAAGCCATCAGACAGGCCCGTTCATTCTTACCCATCTAAGTAAATAAATTTGATGTAGATGCTCTCTAACGGCAGTCAAAAAATGAGCTTGAACACTAACATGCTAGAACCATGTTTGTTGCTTTTAGTCAATAGTAATGTCGTCAAAAATCTCATATATAATGTTTTGCAAAAAGTTTAGGTAAGCAGCGCCTGTTAATCGGTTTTCTAAAACAACAGGACCTAGAAACATGTCGCTTACAATACCCATCCAAATGTTTAATGTAATTAATACGTGTTTGGCGTCTAGATTCTATTAGAGCATGAAGATTTTTGACGGCCAAAATATGTGTATTGTAAAAATTAACAACTTCATTTTGTGTAAACTCGGCTTTACCCGTAAAAAAATATTGGCAAAAAAAGTCTTTAGCATCATTGCGTAGAAATCAGCAACAAAAAAACATACGTGCTTTATGATCAAGCGAATTTAAGGCCTGCACTCGTTGTACATAGTATATAAAAAGCAGCTACTCTTGAAGGATTCTTCAAACAAGAGGAGCACTAATTCCTTAGCTGATATGCTCTAGGAGTATATTGAAAATTTAGTCTTCACACTAAATTCTATTTTGATATACCGTGTTTGTTAATAGCATACTATTGTATATTATTTAATTAATATTATATTCTAGGAAGTATGCAAATTAATCAAAACAATAAAAAAAAAACAAAAATAATAAAACAGTATAATTTTAAGATAGTAATAAAACCCTAAAATTTAATTAATAATTTTGTTAACGCGAATCAAAAAAATAATTTCTATAACAATTATCAAATACTTTTTATGTTTTTATGCAAGTATTTTATACCACCGCAATAAATAAATAAATTAATTAATTATTATTTTTAATATAATAATAAATTCAAACAAAATTACACACATTTGTAATTTAAATTTCATCTTGTTATTGAAATAATTATTAGTGACTTTAATTTAATATATCTAATTGTTATATAATTCATTTATTCATTTTAGTATATTTTTTTACAATTAATGAAATTAATAAATAATTGCATATATAAAAAAACAAAAAAAATATTATTTAATGTTTTATTAGTACTAGTATTATGTACTTATTATGTAAGATATTAACAAAACGGTTTATTATTATAATTAATTATGTATTCAGCGCTTAAATTAATTTAACTATTTTATTACAAAAGTTGATTATCAAATTGTTTACTCTGCTGAAATAGACTTTTTGTTTAATGATAAAATACGCTATGCACGTTTTATTGCGGGCACCTATTCGTAATGTATTTATATAAGTAATAAATGTGTTATTATTTATTTCCGTGGTTGGAATTGGAATAATTTTAATTGCGGAATGTGTGCTCTTCGTGGAAGTTCCAACTGTTTGTCGGCGTGATTATGGCGGGTATTGTAGCGTAACGGTGATATGTAGGGACATTCCTAGGTGTCCTGGAATATTAGGGTCGGCAGGAGCAGGCTGGCGGAGGCAGGCAATCGCCGGAAATGGCTTAATAGTATTACTCGAGACCATTACACGCATGGTGGAGTGCGGTCACCCCCCGCGCCGTTATCAGCTCTGCTGCCGCCACAAAACTAAATAACGCATAAAATACATCAATTCTTTCAAATTAAGAAGCCTCATTAATTCCAATCTATCATCACCACTTAATATTTTATACCAAATAGAATTTCCGTAGTGTTAAATGTTTAATACAAGTAACTTAATATGCTCCATCCAAAGTTTGAAAACTTGTCTAATCTCGTTCAAGAGTAACTTAATTATCAATGGAAGATACCTTGAAGCACCTAACAGACTTGTGCTATAATTAACGTTGCCTGCTTGCTGCATTTGATAGAACTCAATTTAAATGCAAGTATAATTTTTATCGTAGCGAGTTCACTATGGAAATGCCTTACATACAGCATGCGAGTATAAAAAATTAAACCTGCCACAACTTTTTTCGTATAAAATAGGATGTATGTTTGTAATATGTTTGGCGACGTACATTAGGGAAAGTGTTTAAATTTCATATTACTATTTCATATTTTACATAAAATCTGGAACCTATTCGGCGGACCGTAAACTTTCGTGTTATGTAGGCTCAGATAATTAGTAGAAGTTGGATTTCTCCTGGGAGAAGTTTGGGAAGCCCATTCCGAGTGGTCTGCGATTTGAATTTCTGATTTTACCACTTTAAAACGCACTAAAGAGAATGTATGCAACATCCAAATGTTTGGCATATATAATTAGCAAAACGATTAAACGTTTTGAATAAATTAAATATATTAGTTAAGAAGAAATTATTACAAACAATATTATGTTCTTGGATCGTGAACTATATATTTACAATAATAACTTTATTTATTGTTAAATCACTAATACAAACACAGCTAGTTAAATTTTAATATGACCAGGTTAAGTTAAGTCAATAAAATTGTTCTGTTACGAGGTTTATAATAAAAATAGGTTTAACAGATTTTTTTTAATTATGTTTAATATTCTTTTGGACATATATCTAGTTTTATGTATTATTTTATTTAGTTTAAAGGTTTGCTATTATGTTATTGTGTTTATCATATATCCTTGAGATTTTTCTAGTTTTATCCTTTATTCTTCAAAAATATATTTTTACATATGCACCCTAATATCTCTTGCTAATATTTAATAAAAGAATAATTATTATGTGCATAATTTTTACATCAAGATTTTTTTATTACACAACAATACACTTGTTACAAATTATTTTAATACATTATTTATTTAAACACATTTTTTACATTAAGCTCCAAATAACTGAGAAGTACACTACAATATAGTATACTCATAGATAAATTGTCTTCACGACATAGGCTTAAATTATCTCAGCGGATTTCATTACATACATTACTACAAAAAAATATTTTTTTGGTGCAAGCAAGTACTAATAAAACAAATGATGACCGTGTGATTTTAACATCCGTGTTGATGTGTTGCTCATTAAACTTTACTGATAAACAAATACGTATTAGTAGAAAACAATCAAACTATTTATAATTAAAAAAAAAAAATGATTTCTATTATCTATAAATTAGATTTTTTTTATAGTGTCGTACTTTGCTACAAGCGTTTGTTTGTAGTGTGCAATAACAGTTCTACACAAATTTGCGGGACCCACAGCTTAACGTAGAATCTAAACAACATCACTAGAGAGCTGGTTTAATTGCAACTTCTTGTAGTCCTTAAAATAAAGTGCACCAAAAAAAATATAGTATCAGTTTATTCCTTTTTCTACCAATTTGTTTTTGAAAAGCTCATTATTAAGAGCATTACCACTACCTTGATTTGTAGTATTTTAACAAAAACGGCAACTTTGGTTTTACCGCTGCTTCTACAAATAATTTAATAACCAATTTATTTTTTTACCAGTACATTTAGAAAAGATTAAACTATGATATGTCATGTGAAGAATCAAAACCGTGTGCATCGCTCAAGAACACATGAGAATATTGCTAATGTAACCCGTAATGTTGAAGAAAACCCAGGTTTGTCAATTCCTCGATCTCTAGAGTTAGACATTCCACAAACGACATTACACGATATTTTGCATAAAGACTTAAGTCTTAAAGCTTTTAAAGTTTAGTTAACACAAGAACTCAAGCCGGTCGATAACCATAAACGTCGTATCTTTGCTGATTGGGTCCTTCAAATTCATCAAAATAATCCGGAATTTTATCGAAAAATCATATTCAGTGATGAGGCCCAATTTCACCTTGGAGCAGAATTTTTGCATTTGAGAATCAGAAAATCCAAGAATGATTGTTGAAAAGTCTTTGCATCCTCAACGTGTTACTGTTTGGTGCGGTTTTTGGGCTGGCGGTGTGATTGGACCCTAATTTTTCAAAAATAAAATTAGTGCAACTGTAACGGTGAATGGATGGCGCTACCGAGCTATAATTAATAATTTTTTGTGGCTGGAATTGGAAGATATTGATGTGGGCGCCGTTTATTTTTAGCAAGACGGCGCTACGTGCCACACAAGCAACGAAACAATCGCAATTTTGCAAAAAAAGTTTCCTGACCGTGTTATTTCTTGATGAGGTTATCACATATGGCCACCAAGATATTGTGATTTCAACATTTTAGCCATTTGAAGAGAGTCTAACGTTGTCGTACATTACCATCAAACAACAAGTTTTTGATGAATGTCACATAAGCCGTATAGTGTATAGTCTAGAAGTTTTCCTATTGAAGAAAACTGCGCTCTACAAAAAAGACTACACCCACATGAGTTTAAGGAGTGTATGCTATAGACCCTAAAAAGGCTGATAGATGTAAAAATACATTAGACCTTAGATTCAATGCATTTCAACAAATTGGACGATTTAGTTAACACAGCTATTCAAGTAGAGAAAGAACTAACGTACAGGAAGTGTACTTGCAGAAGAAGAAGCCATCGGGAAACGCCGACCAGATCCTTGAAGGTTAATCCCCAACCGCTAAACAATCCGAGAACGCGTTGGGTTTGCTAACATCAACCAAAGCTAACTCCCCAGAAACAAAGTAACCATCCAAAGCAAACAACATCTAACCCTAATCGACAGCGGAGTTTCCGCTAACTTCATTAAAACATCATCGAAAAACACCATCCCAATCAAGAGTTCACAAGAGTTCAGCGTCACAGGCAGACCCAACAACCAAACTAAAAATCACGGGGGAGGCATCTGTCAAAATCAAGATTTGCAATTACACCATGCCACCAAGTTTTTAATAGCCCCAAAGCAAGTAGAGGACGTGATATTAGGTTACATGTGTATACGCCTAAACGGGATCAGTAAACTGATAAAAACGGACTGCCATAATATTGAACTTATAAACCAAACCCCAATCCGCATTCGACCATACGCTTTAAATGCCGCAAAAAAAAACAAATGGTATACAAGCAGGTAGAGAAGATGCTGGCTAATGAACAAATCAAACGAAGCAACAGCGATTATTTTTTTAAAATTTGTAAAAAAGAAAACGTCAAACAACGATTTTGTATCGATTGTCGGCGGTTGAATGACGCAACACGACCAGAAGCGGCAACGTTACCGAAGATTCATGAAACACTTAAAAACTTTGGAACGGCCAAGATCTTTACTAAACTTAATTTAAAATCAAGTTATTAGCAAGTCGCAATAAATGAGGACTCAAAACATCTAACAGCGTTTTCCACCCCAGATGGGGCAACATATCAATTTAAAGTAAAGCCCTTTGGGCTTAAAAACGGTCCTACCACTTTCCAAAAGTTGATAGCCAAAGTGCTAGCGGGACTATTGCGGAAGTGCGTGATCGTATATTTCTATGATATACTAGTGTACAATGACCATCTAGCGCATCTGAGACTCATCCTAGAACGTTTACTGGAACACGGGTTATGATGCAGTATGGTTAAGTGAGCGTTTGCTCAGACATCAATCGAGTACCTGAGACATCAGATATCCAAAGAAGGAAACAAGCCATTAAACTACTACCAAAAGGTCAATCAATGATTAACCAACCGGAAATAGCTACGTAGCTTCTTAGAACTGTGCACATGGCTAAGAAATTATGTGCCAAACTTCGCACAAATAGCAGCACTTCTTACCAACCTATTAAGTTCCAAGAAACCTTTTAAGTGAAATCCGGAAACGGAACAAGCATTGGCAGGTGTGAAAGCAGTATTTGATCTCCAACTTATATTAAACCAAACAAAACTAAACTTGCCATTTGTTCTACAAACTGATGCTAGTGGCCAAGGACTTGCCGCAGTTTTATTTCAAGAGGAAGAAACTGGAGAAAAACGTGTGATAAACTACACCAGTAAAAGGTTGAGCAAATGCCAAAGGAGATACCATAGCAACAAATTAGAATGCCTAGCTATCATCTTGGCAATTAAACAATACATGCAGTATCTAAAAGATGTACACTTTGTAGATTGCACAAACAATCGTGCATTAGTATGGCTTAAGAATTCCGCCAAAGGAAAATCAAAATTTACAAGTTGGTCACTGTAATTGCAGAAGTTCGGTTTTGAAGTGAAGCTCACCCCAGGTAAAACTAACTACATGCCCGACGCTCTTTCTCAAAATTTCAAAAACGTCCCAATTGATCCAAGCTTTGACAATGTAAGGAGGATGTTACCACTTTCAGTAACCATGCTAACAAAGCCAAGTGTAGGCAAGTTATACAGGACAAACGCCTAAACAAGAACATAGGTGTCCAAATTTACCAATTGGGTAAAAAAAAACCTTAGCGACGACCGTAAGAAAAGGTATCCATCGATTATATGGGCCCTTACGACACGACTCGTAGAGACAACAGGTACATACTTACGATCATGGGTAGTTGTACCCGTTGAACGGAGGCATTTCCCCTACCCTGCTCAACAAGCAAAATTACTATCAAAGTATTACAGACTCGTGTGTTCCATCGATTTGGTTACTCAAGGATCATCCTCGCGGACAATGGTCCTCAATTTTTTTTTAGTCGCCTGTTTAAGAATGCGATGCAACGTTGGAAGTTTGAACATTTCACTACTGCAATATACCACCCACAGGCAAAACCTGTTGAACGACGTCATACAGACTTTAAAACCAGTTTACAAATATAACAAAAAGAAAACCCGCGGAAACAATAGGATTAACTGGTATCATTGGCTGTATTTCACAATAGCAAACGTCAAAATGCTGCCACACAAATAACACCTAGCAAAGCCTTACTTGGTGCTACGACACACCAACTTGTAGGCTACCCGTAAATAATCATCAGAAACACGAGAACATCGGCTAAGAGATCTGCGGCAAAGACAAGCGGGATATTGTCACAATAAGGTGACGGGGTACAAGAGCACACACAATTTTTTTAAATTAATTTAAAATTACTTTCATTTTTATGATCTTCCTATAACTATAACATTAATTATGATCTTACAAATAATGGCCATACTGAAAGCGCAGACAAGTTCTGCTGGCTTATTTATTTATTTTATTATGCCGACTTGCAAAAATGCCAATAGCCGTAATTGCAGCGTATGTTTATTACAAAAGTAAACTACTTAAATTGCAATATCCACACGCGGTCATCGACTATCCGACTTTGAATACTTAGAGTGTGAAATCAAGTGTTACTATTAGTTTTCTCAAGGCTTTTATAATTAATATTTGTTTTTGTCACACTCAGAATTAGTGGAACCTTAAACCCCAGCGGCAGACCCCGAGTTGCAAGTCGTCATTCTGTACCCCGTATTTTTAAACCCCGGTGCAAATTGTTAATTTTGGCCGGTGAAGAACACGTGGCGGAGCACCCGAAGTATTGTTGCTACTTACCTCTTTACTATTCATCAATTGTTATCGCAACCATTGACTGCGATATATTATTTTGTATCATATATATTTTTTTGTTTAATTGTTACATTTGTAGTTTTATATTGGGTGAATGTGAGTGTACTTATTTTGGTTTTATTTTTGGTAAATTTATGGTTATATTGTTTATATATTTTTTTGTGGTTAACTATTTGTGTTATTCTTTGTCTTCTTCCATCTTTTTTAGTTAATTATTACTTTCGTTTGTCGGCCTAGAAAAAAAGAATAATTGTATCAGTGCCAAAACCAACTCAATTTAAATAGCAGAAAGTAATTGGAGCCCAGAGGACAGGAATATTTGGAGTGAGTCAATATTCTTGTTGTATAATTGCTTCCTTGTTATTCGATCTTTTTGTCAAAATAATTTTGTGTGTATTAACCCCCCCCCCCTTTTTTTTAGTGAGCAAGCCAAGTTAAACCTTAAAACACCTAGGGCTACAAAGCGCGTAGCAAATGAAATAGTTAAAAAAAATTGGAAACCCAAAATAAATGTTCATTTTGGAACACCAGGAACGCCAATGTCTCAAGACAGTATTACAAGGTTTCATTCAACCATTATAGAACATATACAATGTCTACAAGAAACAAAAATGGTACCCATTAAATTTCAAATAAAATTAGCTATTATTGCTTATAAATAGAGCTCGGATTTATATTTATTTACATGTTTTACTTGATTATATATATCAAGCTAGTAAATTGTATACACACGTTTCGTTCAGAAACAAACCCAAATACCAAGTTTTATTGCGCATATAACTTATTATTTTAAGTTTTTGCCGCATAAAAACTTATAATCCATATAATTGCATTTACCAGCATATAATCGCATATAATTGCATATATAGTCAATATTTTTATTATAATAATTTATTATAGAAAAAAGTCAGTAAGAACAATATAATTTTTAAAATACGTTATTGGAAGCTCGGACGCCACTGGCACATTGCAATGTATAAAAGCACGCGGATTCCCCGTCAATTACAAGAGCGTACTAGGAGTGGCAATGTCGAGCGGAACTATGCTGCTGTGCAGTGTGCTGTGCATTGGCTTCGGCAATTCAAGAAGAACGCACAATTCTTACCGATAAACGACATAGTTTCACTATGAAACAATAACCTTAATAAACAACCAATAATTTAATTTAATAAATTTAAATTTTGAATTTTTTTGCTTTTTTAACCGCATATAAAATCAATATTTGAGAAACATTATTGCATATATTTACTTATTTTTTTAAAGCTGATAAAAAAAATATATTGAGGTTTATTAGCGCATATAAATCCGAGGCTTACTTATAACAATACCATCTTAAAATCAACAGGACATACTCCTATGGAAATAACATTTGGTCATACAGCAATAAAAGACTCAATGGATTTTCTCTTCACTGAAGATTACTTTCACCAATATCTTTATGATCATAAAAAAAAACTATTACATTTGTATAAACAGAGTCAAGATAAAAACAACAACAAAAAAAATATGTACAGATGTCTCAAGAAAATGCAAATGGAAAGCCTTTTAAAGTAGGAGAATTAGTCAAATTAAAGAACAATGGTCGCAATAAACTCACAAACCCATATTTTGGACCATATTGTACTATCAAAATTAACGACGATAAAACAGTTATTGTTAAAACACGAACAAATACAAAACGTATTTACATGAGAAACTTAAAGCATTCCACTGTTGCAGAATCGTCGGATCTTGCATCACTTCAGTCTAAATCAATATTGAAATAGAAGAAATCAAAGACAACACCGGATTGCTAGCACGTAAACTGGAAACGACAACAAAAACAATTAGTCATTGGAAATTATCTATTGTGAACAAGATGAAAAAAATAATTGAAAAAATTAAAATTTTTTCTTCAAATTACAAATACTGGATCAAAATATTTCATAATAACAATTTTAAAAACACTAATAAGAGAGAATCTGAAAACTATATAAACATATTACAACAAAGTGAAGCAGAAATGAGAAAACTAAGAAACCAGCTATTGATACCTCACTATAAAAAAAAAACGAGGGGCTGGTAATCTTGATACTGAATATGCCGAGCATTATAACAATGTGATAAACCAACTTGCAGAATCTCAAAACAAAATTTAAACCATTGTTGAGAAACAGTTCACTTTGTCTATAATAACCATTTTGGAATGTAATCAAACAATTTCAGCTCTTAAAAGTAGTCAATTATTTTTAATATCACGAATGATGCAGATAGACTTTGCTCTCAAAAACATTTGCATTAATCAGTTAATACTAGCTCATCAAATAAATGAAGACTTTAGGGCAACAACGATATAAGTCACAATCTCGCGAAAAATGAGCTATATGCATTTCCTACATCAGTAGGCACCTATTTATCAGATAAATAAAAGTTACAGATATTATAACATACATGGCAACACAATCCAACAACAACGTTGTTGCTTTTAAAATAAGTGCGACCATTCAAAGCGTAATAACGGTATAAGCCACATTGTTTTCAACATGGCGGCTAAAACCGGTTCTACATCTCGTAAAAGATTGTTTGATTATGACGATTGTGAAAGTGATATTGGTACAGATTATAGCTCAGATGATTCCGCAAAGGACAAAAAGTATGTACAGACAGAAAGTGACAGTGAAACATCTTCAGGTGACGATCAGCAGGTACGTAATTAAATTATGTGGCATATCCCCTTGTTAAGTAAAATTATTGTGGCTTAAATTTTTGTTTACATTATACTGAAAATCAGAGGGGTTATTTTTTGTTAACGTTTAAAAACCACATGTTTGCTTATATTTATATATTTTAAATATAATGGAGCAAATCTATTATATTTAAAATAATAAAAATAATATACCTATTTTGTTTACTTAACCTAAAAATAACGTCTAACAATGTTTGTGGCTTGTCTCCTTTTTGCCTTAAACATTACTCAATATAAACTAAATGCTTTTCAGTCTTTGAATTAATATTGAAATGTAAACAAATAACTAGAAAATATGACTAAATAGAATATCTGCCATGATATCGTCATAGTTAACAGAAAAAATTTCATAACCATGCTAACCGGACTTAACAGTTTTTCCTTTTTAGAAAAATCGTCCTCCTGCTATCAATGAAGCAGAAAATGGTTCCATTAAAAGAGGAGCACTGCCTACACCAGAAAAAACTGCTCCTTTACGATAGCGTAAAGCAAATCCTGAGAGGCAAAATAGATATAAAAGGAAAATGAAACAAAATTTGGGATTTGTGACTATAGAACAAAAAATAGTAGTTGATCAAAAAATTGAACTTTCCTATAACTGTAACCGCAAATGCCGCCAGACCTTAGAAGGAAAGAAATTGAAAATATTTAAGACCTTTTTGGACTTAGCCAATTACGATAAACAGAATATTTACCTTTTTTCCCAAATGAAATCTGTCCCAAAAAAAGGACATACCCAAATAAAACAAAAAAAGATGTATCAATGCGCAAGGTTTCAATACAATATTTTGTTAAAATAAACAGTATTGACAAAAAAGTATGCAAAAAAAAATTTCTTGCAGTTCACGAACTTCAAAATTCCAAGAAAAAAATTCAACTTATGTGTCAACAGATGAGCAAGGGTACTACTACACCGAAACAAGATACAGAGTTAATAGGATTAGTGATAGTGATCGTGAAAACGTTAGGATTCATATTAAAGCTATTCCCAAATATACAAGTCACTATAGTAGACAGAAAAACCCAGATAAGATATACATAGACCACGACTTATCTATTCCTGCTCTTTACTTTGATTACTACCTTAAATGGTGTAAAGATAAAGGTTTACATCCTGTAAAAGAAAGCTACTATAGGCACGTATTTTGCAGCAAATTTAACATAGGATTTAAACTGCCGAAAACGGACACTTGTCAAACCTGCGACTGTTTCGACATTAAAATAAAAAATGCTGTTAGTAAAGGAGAATCAGCCGACAGCTTTAAGAATCAACTTAAAACACACCAGAGATGAAATTAAAAATGCAAAAGAAACAAAAGATACCCTCGTCATAAATTTTGACTTACAACAGGCTCTACCTGTACCAAATTTAACGGTTGGGCCTGTTTTTTATCTACAAAAAGTATGGACATACAATCTTGGTGTACATGATTGTATTGAAAATACGAGGTATATGTATATGTATATGTGGCCTGAAAACTTGGCAAAACGTGGCAGCGATGAGATTGCTAGCATTCTTTACAAACATTTTAAAGAAAACCCCAATGAATATAAGAAGCTCGTTGTTTATAGCAATAATTGCGCTGGGCAAAATAAAAACTAGACTTGTGTGTGCTTGTGGCAACAACTAGTTAAAGAAGATATTTTTCAGTCAGTAAAGCACAGATTTCTAGTAGTAGGACACACGCATCTGCCATCTGACCGTGACTTTGCAGTTGTGGAAAACTATAAACGCCACCATTTAAAACAAGTTTACGTTCCGGAGGACTGGTATAGAGCCGTTGAAAAGGCGAAGAGAACTTACCCTTTTAAAGTGATTATCATAAAGCAGCAAAACATTTTGCCATTTAAAGACTTACAGCAGCAAATAATAAAAAAAATCTATGACTGATAACAAGGAAAAGCTTAATTTTATTAAAATCTGTGCATTTAAATTTATGCAAGACAGTCAAAATATAATGTTTTTAAAACACTTGTGGAATGAAGAGTTTAAATCAGTCAATATTGATAAAAAAGAAGTAAGATCATCACTAACAATTTCCGTAAGTGATTTAAAAATCAAGTACGATGCACCTATTCAATTAAATCCCAAAAAGATTTCCAAAATCTAAAATCACTCTTAAAGTACATTCCGCCGATTTATCATGACTACTATAAAGAAATTAAAGTAGTAGAAAATGATATGGACGTTGTACACCCTGATGCCGACGAGCTGGAGCATCTGAACAAATTCAGCGATATTGGCGAATTAAATTAAAACCTATGAACATAAAATGTGTTGTTTTTACTAAGAGTTTTTGTTTATTTTTGTTCACTTCTTACTAAAAACTGTTTATTTGAAATAAAAATAAAGTACTTAAAACATTATATATATTTTTTTATGAAGTAAAGATACAAGCCACATTTTTTTTCAAATTATGATTTTTTTAATGGAAATTTTTTTTTTCCATTTTCTTTCTATGCCATTCTTTGAACATGGGTTGGATGCTTATAAAATAATACGTTTTAACGATTTTATTACTTTTTTTGGTATTTCAGGATTTAATTAAAAACTTTAAATGCAATTTTCTCAATACGTACGTTTTGTGGATTATATCCTTGTTGCTCCAAGGTCTTCAAATAAATAATAAATAAGGCAATCTTCTATCAACTAATTTTTCTGATTAACAATGTAAACAATATAATGAGAACACTAGTGAGTGCTTTTACATTTGCTAAATTAAATGTGTACCATCCTTGGATAATAAAACAAAAACAACTAACAGAAAAGTTACGTCATATAAATAACCAAATTAAAGTAAATTAAATATAAATTTCATTGAAAAAACTATATTAGTAAAAGCTTATTTAAAAAAAAACCGCTTAATTTTCTTTCTCACAATATCGTTAGTTGAGTCTGATCCATATAATTATTATCATTTGTTTCCTCTTCCTATCCGTAATAATCAGAGCACTTATAATTATATGATACCATAAAATTTGGCATTTAGCATTTCTTATTTTCTAATAACGACAAGTACGTATCATCATCATCATCTTTGCCTTGCATGAAGATTCAAAACAATGAATTTATATGTCATTCTTCAACATCATCTGAAATATCAACTACCGCACCATGTGAAATGCAAATATTAACTTTTTATAAACATTACAATAAGTGTGTTTATCATTATGAAAATTTAAAGTCCACATGGATCAACAGAATATTAGAAAACCAATGGGTTGCTGTACTACCTACTCTTCAAAAGATTTCAAAAACCAAAAAGATAGCGGCACAAATGAAATTATGGGTACATTTACCATCAAATTATAATCTTTAATAAATAATTCTAAGCCATTTTCTAACCGTACTCAAGTCACACAATTCAACAAGATACAACACCAATTCTCAAATTTATCTAACCACTTTACCCAAAAAGGAACTTAATTAAGTCCGTACTTTACTTATACATGAACGACCAATATCTGTTTGTACAATCATAATGTATATAATAGTAACTATTGGAATAATAGTTATTTGGTTTAAGTTTGCTAGAAACAGAAGATTATTAAACCAATCAAAATCAATAACGATGACACAGCAGTCTCAAGTCAAAAAACATTTTGGCTCCCTTGAATAAAACGATATCCAAAAACGTTCACCGCAGCGCGGTCAATCGAATTCTCGTAACCGCTTTAGTATTAAGTTTGAATATTTTACCTAACAACTTAATTAATAATATTATATTTTAAATGCTTAACTACAAAAAATAGTTTATAGTTGTATTTACACGCTAACAGTCCGGGATTCGATCCCCGAGTATGACTAAAATAATAACTTGCTCTTTATCTACCAGGGTAATTCGGAAGTTAACTAATAAGCCGTTGGTCCCATCAACCCCCTTCAAACAAGTCGTAAGACTTTTGGGGCGATGTTAAATAACTGTAAAACGCGCAATAAAGGAGAAATAAATAATTTAAAAAATAACTTACATAGGGGTGTATTCTGTAAAAATAAATGTTAATTTTAACAGCCTGTTTAAATTAAAAGCCTGTTAAAGTCATATTTGATATTCTATAAAACACAAATCTGTTAAAATTTTAACAGGCACTGTTAAAATTGCCTGTTAAGTTAAAAAATTTAAAGGCATGTAAATACATGCCTTTAATTTTTAACAGGGTGTTAAAATTATAAAATGACAGGTGCAATAGGTTATATTGCTATTCAAATAAATAAAAATTTGCATGAAAGAGAAAGAAGGTAAGTTATTAAATAATTCTAACATGCATTAATAAAAGAATTTTGTATTTTTAAAGAATCGGCTGAGATTATATAATCGACAGCTACCGATGGGATATGTACAATTTATTTGAACTTCCCGAACTTTGTTTTTTTAAATTATTTTGTCTAAATAAAATTGCAGCCCAATATTTAATTAACGCTATTACTCCATTTACATTTGGCAGTTATACGAAGAAATACTGCAACACCAAACTATTTAAAGGTTTTTTGTGCTTTGCATTTTTATCTACATGGTAGTTACCAGTTGGATGTTGAGGCATCTGCTAATATAGCAATTAGTCAACTAGCAGTTAGTAAAATTATTGACACTATTAAACAAATGGATTAAATTTCCAACTCGGTAAGATCTTATTGATCGAAATAAAACACAATATTTTCAAAAATATGGCTTTCCAGGGACAATTGGTACAATTGATTGCTCGCATGTAGCTATAATTGCCCCTCCCGTGCTCATAATATCATATTTAATTAATCGTGACCTGTGTCTTGTATTTGATTTTTAAATCTGCGAACACCTAAATAATACGTATTGCAAAATTGTGTATTTTGAGCAGCGATATAAAACAAGCGTAGTTATTTATTTGTTATGCTACCATATATGTTGATTGAAATTAATTTTGCAACAAAACCAACAAAATAATAAAACTAGAATTAAAATTTAAATGAATTAATTAATTATTTATTTATTCCCATAGGACAACTTTTTGTTTTGTTCTATTTATGTTATCAGGCTTTCTAATTGCCGTTTAGTCATTCTTTCACGTTTTAACATTTTAATTCACTTTTAAAACTAATGCGATTATTGTGTTGTGATTACCTACGAGCACCGGCGTTTGTCATATTTTGAGGTTAAATCTGACGCATAATGTTTTGTGGTTCAAGAAAAGACATGACTTTTACGCATAAATGTAGAGATTTGTATCTAACTTCATGACTAATTTTTAACATGCTGTTAAAAATATGTATTATAACAGCCATGTTAATATTTCAGTTACAGAATATCAATATAACGTTAAAAATTAACAAGCCTGTTATATTTATATTTTTAACAAGCTGTTAAAATAAACATAAAATTTTACAGAATACACCCCATAGTGCGTTTATTAACTCGCGTATTATAAAAGAATTATTATATTACATAACATTTGAACAATTTCTTTTAAAATAGAAATGCAAGATAGAAAAAGTAGTATACATAGCACGTTTTATAAGACTGTTTTGTTGCATTTGTCTATTAAAAAACTTGTTTTTAGTTTTATTTTTTTAAACTTACGTATGTATTTGGTTTTTAGTTATACTTGAAAAAAATATTTTTATTACTTGCGCGGCAAACAATATCTATTTCTACACCACGTGTGTACTAGATACGTGTAAAAAAATTAAATGTAGACTATTGCATTCACGGGCATTTCCAGCCAACTAGTCTAGGGGAGGTAATTAAAAAAAAGATAATTATATATTTTATAAGTACCACAAACAAACAACATTGAAAAGGACCTTTTCTAACGTTTTAAAGCGTTGGAAAAAATTTTAACAATAAAAATTGATAAGCAACAAATTTTTAGAGGGGGTAATTACCCCCATTACTCTCCTTGAAACCGCCACTGATTGCATTTATAATTTGATTGATATAAAACGCTTGCTTTTAGTTTTAAGTTTAGTTTAGACATAATAACTGTTACAATGTATATAATATTTGTTATTTATTGATTTGAATAAGAAGTACGTAATTGGATTCAGATTATTTACCGGAGTCTATCGCAGAAATCTGTAATTAATCTGTGTTAACTCTTCAGTGAATTACAAGGAACTTTACGAGACCATATCAAAGGATACCTGTAATAAAAGTAACTTTAATAATATTGCAAATAAATAAAGTAGTTAATGTGAAACTTCATTCCATCCTCCAGTTTCTTCAGTAAAAGTGGGAGTGGATTATGATTATAACTATTTTAATTACTTTTTCTTTGACTGTTATTATAATTTTATTTTATAACTGGATTATCAGTCAAGTTTTTTTTTAAATAATACAAAATATATTAAATACCATATATTTCGATTTTGTTTAAAATCTTCTTCAGTGGTGTTTAAAAATAAAACTAAAAAAAATGAAATTAGTATAAAATAATACAAAAAGATTAATACTTACAACTAAAATAAAATATTTAACTTTTATAAATGTATATTTATGTAAACGTTTTTTTTAATAATTTTATATTTAACAAAAATTGAAGTACATGATATATCTAGATTTTTTAAATTTTAATATAAAATTTATAATAAAAATTATTTATTCAATAACAAAGTGTATATAGAATTTAGATTGTTTATATCTGTCCTAAAGTTCAAATTGATCTCTATTAATGTAAAACATTTCCAAAAATAATCTGTTTTGTTTGTTTGACTTTAGATTCATTATCTAAAATTTAGACTTTATCGAAATTAATTTGGTAATTTTTGTTAAGTGAATGTTTTGAAAGTGCACTATTATCTTTAGAATTTAGACAATCACGTTTATGTTAATCTAAACGTTTTTTTATAAATTGGCTTGTTTGGCCAATATAATTTTGATTACAATCTGAACATGGAATTTTGTATATAATATTACTATCTTAATTTGGATGTTTTATCTTTCGGTTTACTAAAAAGATTATTAGTAGTTAAAGGATTATAAAAGGCAATTTTAATATTCTTTTCATTTTTTAACATTTTTAAAATTTTGGGAGTAATTTCTTTAATATATGGTAAAGGTTTGAAAATGATGTTTTTGTTACTATTATTATTGTCATAAATAATGTTATTGTTATAATAAAGTAATTTTTGTAAAAAAATTGATGGGTAACCTTTTTTAATTAAAATATTGTAAAGTTTTGTTAAATTTTGATTGTGAAATTTTGGATGACAAATTTTAATAATTTTATTTTTTAAACATAAAATAAAATTCTTTTTTTGATATAATCTATTTCAATTTCAACTGTAAATTGAATATGTTCATTAAAATTGTTGAAAACAATTAAAAAAATTTGTTAGGAACGGAACATAATATGTCATCTACAAATTTGACAATAAATGTTAACTTAAATTTTAATTTAAGAATACATTTTTCAAAAATATAGCCTATTGTTATTTGTGCTAAAATTTAAATATCAACTATTAGTATATTAACAATAGCACCGCCAATATAGACATAAAAACCTTAAGCGTAAGTCCACAATTTGATTGAAACGTAAATAAATTTCATTAATAAAATTAATAAATGCGATAGAATCATTTTCAAATCATCATTTGCATACAGCAGATCTTATTAATTTTAAAAATGTTTGATTATTAATAGATATATTAAATAAATTAAAAGGACAGGTTAAAAAAAAACTGCTAATTCATGGCTCCAAATCAAAAACACTTTAATACAGAATTTTAGTGATCAAAAAGACAAAAATTTTGTTAATCTAATACAAAAATCTAATAAAACAATCAATTTTACAAAAAATGTATTCATTTAATAAACACAATTTGTAATGATATTGATTTACATAATTAACTTATGTAATGTAGTTTATTAAGTAGATCATTATCAACAAGCAAATAAATATTTGTTTGCAAAAATTATTCTAAAATTAATTTTAGCGGGGCTATAAAAACCTTAAATCCTATAATTTGAGTAATGAGCCACACTTCACTCAATTTAGCTTTTTAATATACATACAAATTTAGGCCTAGGGTGTCCATACGTCCCGGTTTTAATTTTCTGGTACCGATGTCCCAACAATTTTTTTCAAGACAGTTTTATGTATAATATTATAATTAAAACAAAAAACTAATAATAGACTATATAAAAACTTTATTCAATCACCATTACTTTAATTTACAACTCATCTTCAAAAAGTCCACCGCCAATCGCAATACAAGCTTAGCAACTCAAAACCACTAAATTATAAACTGCAGCAAAATCTTGTTTTTTTTTTCAATTTGAAGTGCAGCGTTCACCATCTTGTTGATACTACACCACGTTGCACAACGCAAGTGGAACATATGCTAATAACTTGTGCAAGTGATTGCCCAACAATTTCAAGATGGACGCAGCATTTGAACGATGCCGCAGAATTTGTATTGGCAGAAATCTCACACCACGTGTTAATAGAAAATCTGTGTTGAAAACAATTTCTTCTAAATGCGTGCGGATTCTCTGCTGACTATACATGCTTATTATTACAGTTATTGATACTGCTTGTAGTAAAAATAGCTTTGTTAGACCTCAAAATGAAAGGAATAAAGTTAGGATTTTGCCCGAGCTGTTTGAGAAACCATCGCAAAAATGCTAATCTTTGTACTTAATTTTCTTGTTGTAAGTGATAGACACGTTGATAACGGTAAAGATACAACACTTTTTTTTTTAAGTCTTTCAAACAAAGTTTGAGAAACTTGCAGGCGGTTTGCAATTCTTCTAGTATTAATACCTAAACTGTCATGTACGGCGTTACTTTTTTTCCACTTGCGACGTTGTTACACCATCAGTATGACAATTACCAATTCTACATTGTCACAGCCTTTGAAACATATTGGAAAATACACGGCAAGATGGCTAACGTTTATTCGGAAATCTTTTTTTATATTCCCGACAACTTTTTAAAATATTGCCATTGCAAAAACCGTAAACAAATTAATACTTTTCATTGACAAACTGCATTCTTGATCAAATTTGTATTTTATACACTAACTTATAAAAGCAAAACCCAAAGTACGTAACAAATATAAAACAAAACAACTAGTTAATAAGTCTTTTGTTTCAAATTAATTTTTGTGATTTGATATTAATTTTATTTACAAAAATAAACTAAATTCAAAAAATGTCATGTCTCAATATCTCCGATCGGGAAAAAAGTTATTTTGTATTTTTGTTTAGAATCTAAACTCAAACGCAATTTTTTTTTGCTTGAATAAGACAATAATAAGTATAGCAAAAAAAATAGTTATAAAAATAACAATAAATAAAAAAAAAACCATTGTTTATCAACTAAAAAATAATGATTGACCTAAACTAAATTATTTTAATATTGCGGTAATATAAATATTTAACAAAAACAAAATTAACCAGTAAAGCTTTTAGCAAATTTATAAGTTTCTGGTAAAAATGTTTTAAAATCAAAACAAAATACGCCATAATATAAACCAATACCGATAAGCACAACATTGCGTAATACAATGCCATTCAAAAAATCTTATCAGCAAAATTGGCAAAATAACCGTCAAAGTAATAACCAAAAACTTAACATTATTTTGGAAAAAACATTCCAGGAATTGGGACGTAGTGTGGCCATGGTGACCGGTAATATTATCTGGCTTTATATATAAGCAATTTCATTTTAGTTTTTATAACTTATTAGTAGTCTTTCATCAGTTTATGAGAGTATAAAACCCTAAAAACATTATTCGATTTTTGTTAGTTTTTCTGTCGTTTTTTAACTTATTTGCATTTTTTGTTTAAAAAACAATTTAACTAAAAAAAAAAAAAAATTACTAGTGAAAACTATCAGAAATTTTCCGTAGAATCCAAATCTGGCCAATTCAAGTCTATACCCTGTCTATGAGCTGCATATGCCATAAAACCATGTTGTTGTTCTCAGTGAGCTAAGCAAAAAAGAACATTTAAAAAAAAAATTAACCGCCAAAGTTGACGTATTTTGATGTAAATTAATTGGAAAATATAATTTTTTGTGTATTTGGGTTTAAGGGGTCTAAAACTAAAAAAAAAACAAAAATAGTTTTTCAAACATAAACTCTTACAAACACACATTTAGCAGTTTTCAGAAAAACTATACACCAAATATTATTAAAAATTTGAGTTTTGCTAACAATTCTACATAAAAAATTGCCAGCGTCGTGCTTATCTGGCGTAGAAAAGCCCATCTAGAAAAAAAATATTTGTAACATTTTTTCTTTACTTAAATTTTTTTTTAAAGTTTATTTGTCTTATAGACATTTTTTGTTGCTTAAGAAAATTTTAAGCCAATTTATTATTTGTTTGATAATGTTTGCGCTTGCGGCACAAATTTAAACTCAATCTATCAGTACCAAAATTTGAGAATATTATTGTTTTTGGCATTCAGACATAAATCCGCCCGGAACTTATCAAAATTTGATAAAACATAGTTTTAAACCACACCCTAGTGTGTTTATAATAATTTTTGTAAAAATGAAAAAATAATTAATTTTTAACAAAAATTCTGTAAACATTTCTTTCAAGAAATGTAAAATTTAGAATTCAAATATTTAATAATATTTTGTGTATTGTTAGAGTTTATGTTGAAGAATGGGTCTACTTTCTAGATTTTTTATAGCTTTAGACCTTTAAAGCCCAAAACAAATTTTTATTTTTATTTTTTCAATTAATTTACATCAAAATATGTCAACTTTGGAGGTTAAAAAAATTTTAAAAAATGTTCTTTTTGCCCAGCACACTGAGAACAAAAACATGGTTTTATGGTTTTTGCGGCTTATTGACCAGGTATAGACTTATAGACTTGAATTGGCCAGATTTAGATTCTACAAGAAATTTCTGATTGATTTCACTAGTAATTTTTTTTAAGTTGAAATTGCGATTTTTAAACTAATAACTTGATTAAGTTAAACAACAACAAAAAAATTAAATTAAAATGTGAAATTTTTTTAAGGGTTTCATACCCTCATAAACTGATCACAAGAAAAAAAAATTAAAACAAATTTCTCCTCTGCTCTGGTCCGTTTGAAATGGAATTGCCCATATACAATTAAATATAAAGGCCAACTTATTTTAAATTACATACTCACTACGGTGTAACTAAAAGATACTGAAACTAAAAACACCAAAAATTAAACGTAAAAGTTTTTAATTGCAAATTAATTCTGCGTGCGGTCACCATGACTGCACACGGCGGTTAACGGTTAGCAAGGAAACTGAACTTCCTGGTGACAATATATATAAATTATTAAAATAATGACTCAAAATAATGATTCAAACAATGATCAGACTGACGTTTGTCAAAAAAAAAAAATAGAAACTTTTAAATAAACTTTTATGTCAGGAACAGAACGTTATGAATATTACGTGTTCAAATATAAAAACCTTCATTAAAACTTTTAATCGATACTGAATTTAGAAAATTATTTATAAATTCAGATAAACCTCAAATTATTTTTGTAATAAAATATTTTTGAAACCATTATTTTCAGAATTTATAAGAGATTAAAAGTTTGAATACATTATAACTTTTAAACAGAAAATTAAATTTTCTAAATTCAAAATTATTTACTCCAATGGCAATCGTTCCAATGAAATATCAAAATACAAATCAATATATAACTTTGAATTTCAAATTAAAACATACACAAAAATAATAAAACAAATAATAAAATAATTTTAGTAACACATCCGCAACTAACTATACTTAATTGCAAAATACTAAAAACACTTGTCACCTTAAACAAATAATTTCAAATTAATGCAGCATGTTTAAAAAAATTATCAATAGATGTACACAGCAAATTTATTTTAATAACAAATAAATGGATCAGATATTAAATTTTTATAGAAAATACACTGATATTACACCCAATCAACCATTATGACATTAATAATTAGGTGAAACATATAATTAACACAAAAGACTTTACGCCTGTGTATACAAAAACAAACCATTCAATCACAAACTAAAAGTAAACAGACAGATAATATCAATGCTAAAACAAGAAATTATTTGCTCTAGCAACTCCCCGTGGTGAGACAAGCTAGGAAAGTGTATTTATTTTGCAACAATCGACTTGGCTAGCAGATTCCATCAAATTAAAATAGATCCTAAAGATATCCAAAAACAGCATTTAATGTGGAAAATAGCCACTAAAAGGTATTTTATATGACATTTGGGCTAAAGAATGCCTCTACCACTTTTCAACGCCATGGAAAAAACGTGTTGCAAGATTTTTAAAACAAACTGTGCCGTCTTTACAGAAACACATTGTCAATCTCTAAAAAATTGTACAATACCATAGAGAAACAAATTTTAAGATTTTGTAGGATAATTCAGAACTTATAAAAAACAAATTTGAATATCTCGGACACGTTTTAACATCAGATGGTGTAAAGCCAAATCAAGACAAAATTATTACTATTTAAAAGTTTTTACATCTCGCACAACAAATGATTTTAAAGGTATTCTTATGTTATTAGGATACAATAAAAACATGATTAAGAATTTTGCAAAAGTTACTATACTTTTTACATTTTGTCTAAAAAAGGATGCCAAAATTAAGCATATACCTTAATTCATTCAATGTTTCAAAAATTTTAAACAGCTTTTAATTAACAATTCTATATTGCAGTAACCAAACTTTACAAACAAAATGTTATATATACGGATGCTAGCAACGTATTGGTGCCATACTGTTGAAAGAATTAATTGAAAAAAAAACAAGCAATTGTTTTTGAAATAAACTGAAGGACAATAAAAAAAGAACTACTAGCAATAATAATTGTATAAGCAACTAAATATTTTTAACGATATCTATATAAACGGACATTTCAAATAGTGACTGTCCACAAAACTTTTCAATGATTAATGTTCTTGAATATACCAAACTTGTCAGATAAAGATTGAAAAAGTTTCGAATTTAAAATACACAATAAGAACAAAAAAAATAACACTAATGCAGATGCACTATCTTGAAAGATAAAATTACATGCAAAAGATTTTTTAAATTTTGAACTAATA
The DNA here is from genome assembly GCA_963932245.1 of Tachinus rufipes. Classification (NCBI taxonomy): domain Eukaryota; kingdom Metazoa; phylum Arthropoda; class Insecta; order Coleoptera; family Staphylinidae; genus Tachinus; species Tachinus rufipes. The sequence continues at coordinate 56,697,184 of OZ010741.1, read as the reverse complement.
AATAATGACAAAGTTTTAGTACTTAATAAAAATACAGATAAGATACTTATATTAGACAATAAAAAGAAAATTGAGAAATACCAGATAATACACAAACTTTAAATACAATTTATACATCTATAGACATAGTAAAAGCCATATTACTATCAGAAAAAGCTATTAATACTTTCAAACACTAAATAATAATTGATTTTGTTTGTCATTCACCAACTAAACCTAAATATAATCAAATTCTAAGAGAAAACGCTTGTATATCCAAATTTTAACAAACAATTTAAATTTTGATATTATTAAACTATTTAAAGATTTTATTGATCTAAAATTTATACATGTAATTTATTTTCAAAACAAATTACATTTTCCTCTGCCAACAAGTTCTACTACAGATAAAAGATATAATATAGCAAATAGAATTTTTTAATATTGTCATCTACTAAAACAAAACAAAAATGAAAATTATCTGCAAAACCACAGATTTTACTAAATTATTGAGAACGTACTTTCATATAACTGGTTGCTAATTTAAATTCAATAAAATAAATACGTCTACAAATAAATTACAATTAATGCTCAACTAATGAATCAAACCTAACAACGTTACTTTTCAACGACATCTTTTTTTATGTTATGTTACCGCATATGTGTGTAGATACCTGCTTATCTATTACTTAACTACTTGTTCTCTAGAAATTGTTTTTGTACATTAGACAAACACTTCCAGGAAATTAAATGCAAACCATTGCATGTATGCTTGATATAAAACAAATGCATTTACTATTAAGTTTAGTTTAGACATAACCCTTACAATGTAAGCACAACTGTGCATTTAATTAAATAAACATATGTTTTTTTTTATATATAGATTTTAATAAAAGTACGTAATTCTCACAAAGGGTTTGAGTAATAAATATAATTGTCTTACGATTGTTATCAATTTGTATAATTTTTTTTTGTATTGTTAGTAACATATATAAACTCAACTATTCTAATTATTTCCAATTGGATTGTTATTGACATTGCTGATTTATGTTGTTAGTACAGGCAGATTTGATGGTGTGTTGTTGTAGTCAAATATTTTACCATCACTTTTAATTGTAGTTTCAACTATATTTGCAGTGTTTCCTATATTTTTTATAGATTGGAATATTTTGTGTTTTTTATTTTTTTAATCTTTTATTGAGGTATCAAAATTGCTTTGCTACTGCTCTTGACTTCCATTTACCATACTGTTTTATTGCAATAAAATTGGCTCTAGTATAGACAAGAACAATAGTAGAAGACTTTCTTAAAAAATGACCCATATAAAATTGAGGATTGATAAAATTAAAAAATGTTGCAATTTTAATAAAGACATTTCCAATTTTTTTTATTCATATTACTTGTTTTGTGCATTTGTTGTATTATTATTTTAAAAAGAATCAGATAGTTGTATTGTTTTTTTTAGCGGGCGTAGGTTGATTTATTTTTTGCAAATGTAGTAATTAGTAATTAGTAATTATATAGTCACAAGTAATGCATTTTTATTAAATTAAACAAGAACTTATCGTGAGGTGCATCATGGATAAATGTTTCAAGTTGTTTTGATATTAATACTTGAGCTTTTATGCTTTGAGATTTATCCGGTAGAATATTATTGGAAGCGGAGTTTGCAGTTTCGACGATGCACGGAGGTGTACCCGGTTCACTGATTTCACTTTCAGAAGTCATAATATTAACAATAGTTTAGAAGTTAATTACATATATTAAATAAAATTTAAAACAAACTGTCACAATTAACTATTTGTCATTTCCAAGAACAAAAAACACATTTTTTGTATAAAGCATTTTTTTACATAACAGATTAAAAAAATTAACATTTCATTTTCATCACTAAAGGTGAAAATAATTTCACTAGATTAAAAAAAATTACATTTGAAGGGGTTAACCTTCTATAAAACTTTAAAATTATTCAATGTGCCATACATACTTAAAATAAAACCAGCTGTCTAAATGTGTAAGAAAAATGAGTTTGAATAAAATATTATTATAACTTTTAAATTATTGAACTGACAATTAAATTTATAGCATAAAATGTGTTCTATTTAAAACATGATTTTAGTAAATGATGTTATAATTACAGCAATTACTTAGGGTTTTGAGATATCCATTATGTACGAGTAAATAATCTGATGCTGCTAATTTATTCATATGAAACTAACACTAAAGATATAAGTTTTGGGTTGTTTCGTGCAAGCGGAAGCCTGTCTTGAACATCTAATATTAACAATACATTTTATTCTCAAGTATAGAGAATATTGTATAATATACGTTGATTAGTTTAAATTTAGATAAAACGTTTTGTTATACTAATATAGTGAGTAAAAAAGTGTATATAATATTTTATTAATTCATCTTTAGTCACAACACAATTTCTGTCTTAGTATATACAGCAAGGTGTTTGTGTGTAAATCTTTTACAACAATGTATTTGAGTAATATTAGTGATTGCCGATTGGCATCAAAAAAACTGTAAAAATAAATGTTGTTAAACAAATGTAAGTTACTAAATAATTTCGGTAATCACTTTTATGATTACATTTTCAAACTAGCTTTGGATGTCTTACATACTTAAACAATAAAACAGTTTAGTTACACAATTCTCTTAAAGAGTGGGCAGATAGGGTTTATGGTCACTGTTGTGTAACTTACAGGTTACTTTACAAACAGAAAAATGTCTTTAATTGTTTTTAAAATCACTGTAAAGCGGTTATGTATGTATATAATGTAATACTTATAAATGCTGATTGTTGTCTACCGGATTTTGAACACAATACATTTAGCATGTAAGTCAAGTTATTCACCGTTAAGTTTTTTACAAATAATTTTTTTTTTTTTTTTTAATTTAAAAAATAAACTTCCAACCATGTTTGTCAAGCACTGAAATGGACATTATTTTTTTCTATGGCGTTGAATGAAAGGCATTTTTGATAGCAATTGCAAAACTTTTCTTTTTAAATTCTGCTCGTTCTACAATGTCTTATATGAGCGTCTATAATAAATTTATGTTTTAAATACAATTTGTTTTTATGACAGCTTTCCATCTACTTTGCTCTGTAGTTTTAATACTAACAGTTATTTAAGCAACTTTCTTATCACATCCAGCAGGCATATTGGCCTAAATGTTGTTTTTTCTTTTGTTGCTTTTTTAATTTTCTTAATAATAACCAGGTGGGCTGTTTTTTATAAAATGATTAGAAATGGCAATTTATAATTTTCAGAATTTTGTTTGAATTGTTTTGTATTAATGTTTTGTATAAATGTTTTGTATAAATGCAACATTGCAAGCAGCTACACAGAACTGCTCTCTACATTTAACATGGCCAATCTTAAAAAAAGACGTTTTAATTTTGACGTGACACTAGTTTTTAAAATGCTTCGTAAGATTATTGACTGTCTTGATTTGCTTAGCTCAATTAGTATTCATGTACCAGCTCAAGTTTTACGCAATGAACGTACAGATTATGCGCAGCACTCAGCATCTACACGTATTTTGCGGAGTTTACAGTAATTTTTTTAAAGATTCTTTTATTACCGTGCGACGTGCACTTGTCACTCATACGTGACCTTTTAAATATTTTGTAACTATTTAAGTTTTAATATAAATAATGAAACAAAAGACTGGTGTTGCTATCTATGTTTGACCTTTGGCCGCTGTGATTCGATTGACTGATTTTGAATAAATTATTAATTCATATTTAAGATTAATTTTTATGTTTAGTATTAGTTGTTTTATGTTTAATTTATATATTTTTAAAGTTGTAAATATATACCTATTTTGTAATAGTTTTTGTTGACTAGTAAATAAATAAATAAATAGTTTCTTAGTTAATTTTTTTTTATTTTTTTTTAAGATTAATGTCTTTTTTATCCAATTTTTAACAATTTTTTAACTTTCTCTGTTAATACATTTTTTTTAATTGCTCTAGTTGTGTATTTCTTGACTGCGAGACACTGTTTCCTATCTTCTTTTTCCTTATTATTGTAGGAAGTTGCGTCATATTGGCGTAATTTATATTCTGCTTCCACTTCTTCTGCTAATTATTATGTATTTTAATAGTATATATACTAATAGAAGCTAAAGTTTATTTTATTAGGCACTTTCCATTTAAGATTTTAGTAAGTTATCTTAGTTAAAATTCTTGCTACGTCTAGATGGAATGCGATTGCCCTTTTGATAAATATAGGATCAGTGCTTATATTATGTACAATCAACGAGTATAGCAACAGAAGTTTAAAATCATTTTTCTCTTTTAATTTTTTTGGATTTAACTTCATACTTAGCAATTAAAATTAAATTTTTTAATTTTTGTTTAAAATATTTTCTCTTATAGATTGGTAAGGTTACATTTAAGTACCTGAATCCTTTAGCGTTTGCTATTATGTTTTTGTCTTTTGTGTTGTCTTCTGCTGTATTTGCTTTGATTTGGTTTTGCACTTTTGTCTGTTTATTTTTGACTTTTTTGTGATTTTGACTAGATTGTTTAGTTTTTCTTTTATAGTTTATAGATTTTTATTTTGTTTTAGGTGTTTTTTTTAAGATATTAAATTTTACATTATTTTTTATGAACTTTTTTATACTGTTTATTCTTACACCATTTAAATCTTAGTCAATAATTTTTTTCATTTATCTAACTATATGAGTGTATGATGACTGTTTTTTTGTGTTTTTCTAAAATTGTCTCTTTTGCTGTTTTTTTCTTCCAACTAGTTTGCTTCTGTTCTTGTCACTGTTGGTTGTTTTTTTTTTTACACAAATTGCTATGTCGCGATCTTCTTTTTGAATAACAGTTTTGCAATTTTTTTTAAGTTATGCTTCAAATTCTTATTTTGTACAGTTTCTAGCTTTTTTTACTTTTGATGTTTTTTTGAGTTCTTCTAAACTATTTAATAATTTCTACTTTTGATTTTTCTTTGTCTATATATATATATATATATATATATATACTTAAAACAAACCTATATATATATATATACTTGTCTAAAGGGGTTTTGTCCTACATTTGTATAGAAGTTATCGTCCTACATGATTTGTGTAGCCCGATACCCCTTTAGATCTTAACACACAAAAATATGCCTGCGGGCATATATATTTTCATATATATTCCCTGCTGTGCGACCGTACCCGACCGTGCGACCAATAACATAATTTTTTTTTGTTCAAAGGTTTCAATAGAATAGAGTTTACTTGTTATATTCATTTAATTATTATTACGTTTATATTAATTTATTTAATACATTTTCTAGTACAAAGTATTTATTAAAAAAAAAGTATTTTTGTAATATTCATATTAATTAAATTGCTTACGTTTTTCTTAAATACAAGTTGTGTTTTGCCGTCGGTTACTGACTGGTCTCACGTTGTATGCTATTATAACTTATTACATTATAACCGAATAATATTTGAAAACAACAATAATAATATTTATAATAACTACATTTTTAATTATAAAGTTTTAACAAATACATATGTACAAAATATCTGAATTCAACCAACATTTAGCAAATAAGTGTTCATAAGCGTACATATCACAACGTTAATGACAGTATTTAAAACTATAACAAAATCCTGAAATTATTTTACAAAATTAATGATAAGTGTAAATTCTGTAGAAAATTATGTAAAGTCTATAAATATTTTAATCAAATTGTTTATAAAAATGTTCACTATAATAAATAAAGTTATATATGTAAATTGAAAATTACTATAATAATAAAAGTATAATTTATATTTGCTTTGCTTTTGTTTTGTGTTTAGATTTTGTGGCATAGTAATCTAAATTTCATTTTGTTTCAGTTGTAAAGACTATTTTTTTTAAATTAAATAAGGTTGGTTAAATATAATGCAATTCTTAAGTTATTAAATTTTATTATAAGATAAAGTTGAATTGATACATTAATTATAAAAATATTACACATAAAATTACAATGATTTATATTTGTACTGTAAAAACGCTTTGATCTGGACGTTGTTTTGTGTTTAAATTCTGTATGATTTTTTTAGTAAAAATGTGAGAGTAGTGAAGACGTGAAAGTAGTGAGAATGTAAAAAATGTGAGAAAGTAAGAGTAGTGACAATGTGAAAGTAGTAAAAATTTTAAAATAGTAAGAATGTGAGAATAGTGAGAATGGGAGAAAAGTGAGAATGTGAGAATAGTGAGAATGTAAAAATAGTTAGAACGTAAAAGTAGTAGAATGTGAAAAAGTAGAGAATGTGTGTAGTGAAGATGTAAGAGTAGTGAGAATATAAGAGTAGCAAAAAAGTGAGATAAGTAAGAATGTAAAAATATTAAAAATTTGAGAATAGTTAGAAGGTAAAACAAGTGAGATTTTAAAAATAGTAAAAATGTGAGAGTAATGAGAATGAGTAAGTAATAAGAATGTGAAAACAGTAAAAATGTGAGAAAAGTAACAATGTGAGAGTAGTAAGAAAGTAAGAGTAAAGAAATTGTAAGAATAGTAAGAAGGTGAGAGTAATAACATTGTGAGAGTAGTAAGAATGTAAGAATAGTGAGAGCGTGAAAGAAGTAAAACTGTAAGAATGGTAAAAATATGAGAGTAAAAATAGTAAAAATGCAAGAGTAGTGAGATTGTAAGAGTGGTAAGAATGTGAGAGTAGTAAACATGTGATTGTAGTAAGAATGTAAAAATAGTAAAAGGTAAAAAATGCGACACATTAAGAGTATTGACGGTAGTGAGAATGTAAGAGTAGAGACAATGTGAAAATGTAAAAGTAATAAGAGTGTGAGAGTTGTGACAATGCAAAAATAGTAAGATTAGTGAGAATGTGAAAGTAGTGACAGTATGAAAATAGTGAGAATGTAAAAACAGTGAGAATAGTAAAAATGTGAAAGTAGTAAAAGTAATAAAAATGTAAGAATAGTGAGTAAGTAAGCATAAAGAGAATGTGAAAGTAGTAAAAATGTGAGAGAAGCAACAATGTTAGAGTAGTGTGAGTAGTAAGAATGTAAAAGTAAAGTAATAGTAAAATAAATAAGAATGTAAGAATGTGGAAATAGTAAAAAATAAAAGATGCGACAATGTGAGAGTATTGACAATAGTGAGAATGTGATAGTAGAAAAAATGTAAAAGTAGTTAAACGTAAAACAGGTAAAATTGTGAGAATAGTGAGAATAATAAAAATGTGAGAGTGGCAAGAGCAGTGAGAATGTGAGAGTAGTACGATTGTATGAGTAGAAAAATAGTAAGCGTAATGAGAATAAGAAAACAGTAACATTGCAAAAATAGCAAAAATGTGAAAGTAGTGAGAATGTGAGAATAGCAAGAATGTTAACGTAGTGAAAATTTGAAAGTTAATACTATAAGTAAGGAGAGTAGTAAGAATGTGAGAAAAGTGAGAATATGGTAAAAGCTACAATGTGAGTGTAAAAGTAGTGAGAGTGTGAGAGTAAAGAGATAGTGAGAGTAGTATAAATGTGAGAATAGTAAAAATGTGATAGTAGTAAAATGAGAAAAAAATAATAAATTAAAAATAATGAAAATAGTAAAAATGTAAGATTAGTGAGAAAGTAATAGTAGTAATATTTACATTTTTACTATTTCCACATTTATTTTTTCACATTTACTATTCTCATATTTTTATTACTATCATATTCTCACAATAATAATAATAATAATAATAATAATAATAATAATAATAGTAATAATAATTGTCATTATTTTTGTAATTTAACAAAAAAAGGCAAAGTTCATCACAATGATGATCTTCCATTTAACCTAATTTTAACATTTAATTTGAAACATATAAATAAAATTTAACAAAAGGGTACTATGTGATTTTTTGATGGCTGACTATCATTTTCTATTTTCTAGTTATTTTATAGTATTTCATCAAACATTGTAGCCTATTACTCCACTAAATTATTATTGAAATTTCCTTATTTATAGAGAACATTTGCAAGCCCTGATCCATGGCACAAAAGAGGTTTAGCGCGCGTGCGGCTTAGAACATCTAAGGGCATCACAAACCTGTTAAAAACTTACTTTTAAGTTAGCAGTTTTGTTCGTCATTGGAATTAACCTGACAGAATCAAGAAAAAGCTCTCAATATGTCAATTCTAAAATTTTACTATTCTTACACTGTCACTAATCTAACATTCTTACTATTCTCACATTCTCAATACTTTTACAAACTTAATACATTTATATTCTTACTACTTTTTTATTGCCGCTTCTCTCACATTTTGCTACTCTAAAATTTTTTTACTACTTTTACAGCCTTACTACTCTCACATTTTAACTACTCTCACACTCTCACTAATTTCACATTATCACCGTTTTCTCATTCGTACTACTTTCACATTCTTACTAATCTCACTATTCTCAAATTGACACTATTCTAACATTCTTACTATTTTTACATTCTCAACTCTTTCACATTTTTTCTATACTTTCATACTCTTATTACATTCACATTTTTACTACTTTCACATTCTACTACTCTTACATTTTTACTATTCTCACATTTTTACTACTTTACATTTTCTTTATTCTCAAATACTCACTATTCCCACATTCTCACTACTCTCACATTCTTATTAATCTTGCATTTTTGAAACTGTTACATTCTCACTATTTTTACATTTTTACATTATCTTTGTTCTCTCATTCTTACTACTGTCACATTCTTTTTACTTTTACTATCTTTCTATTCTTACAATCTCACTATTTTCACATTGTCGTTTCTCTCACATTCTCACTACTCCCACATTCTTACTACTCTTACATTCTCATTATTATCACGTTGTTACTACTCTCATATTTTTACTATTCTCACTATCTAACTACTTTCACATTGTAGCTTTTTTCACATTTTCAATATTTTCAAGTTTTCACTAATCTTATATTTTCACTATTCTTACATTGTCTCTACTCTTACAATCCCACTACTCTTACAATCCCACTACTCTTAAATAATCAAATTCTCACTACTCTTACATTCTTACTACATTCATATTTTCACTATTTTCACAGAATCACTGTTTTCTCATTCTTACTACTCTTACATTTTTACTATGCTCACTATTCTCACATTGTCACTATTCTAACGTTATTATTCTCACATTTTTATTACTTTCACTATCTTACTACATTCACATTTTTTTTTTACTCTTACATTCTTTCTACTTTCACATTCTCACTACTCTCAAATTCTCACTACATTCACATTCTTACTACTCTCACGTTCTTACTACTTTTACATTTTCACTATTCTCACATTTTCACTACTCTCATATTGTCGTTTCTCTCCCACTACTTTCAAATTCTCACTATTTTTACATTTTCATTACTCTCACATTGTCACTACTCTCATATTCTCACATACCCACGACTCTTATATTGTTGCTTTTATTACATTCTCACTACTTTTTTATTCCCACATTCTCACTATTCTCACATTTTCATTAATTTCATATTCTCACTATTCCCATATTTTTACTACTCTCACTATAACACTACTCTCACATTATCGCTTTTGTCACATTTTCACTACTTTCTTATTCTTGCAACTCTCACATTCTCACTATTCGCACATTCTCATTACATCAATAATTTCTACTCTAACATTCTTACTACTCTCACATTCTTACTACATTTTTATTTCTCTTACATTTTCATTAATCTCACATTGTCCCGTTTTTCACATTCTAACTACTTTAACATTCTTACTACTCTTCCATTTCTCCATTTCTACTACTTTTACATTGTCGCTTCTCTCACATTCTCTCTATTCTTTAATTCTTATTGCTCATACATTTTTACTCCTTTCACATTCTTACTACTCTAAATATTTTAAACATAAATATTAACATGCTGTGACCGCGAAGGGTTAACAACTTGCGTAATCAGTGTACAAAATAAAAATAATCATTACAGAATCAAATAATAATACGTATTATTCGTAATCATTACATAATCAAGTAATCATTATATAATCACGTAATTATTTAATAATCACGTAATCATTACATAATCTTGTAATAAATAGTGTAATTAAATATTAAAACACGCGTATTCAAATAATCAAATATTGATTACGCGTATTCAAATAATCACATGTTTAGTACGCGTATTCAAATAATCAAATATTGGTTTTATGGAATCATATATATTCGCATGGTAAATTCAGTCGTGTCCAATCTGTACCTAATTGTGCCGCTAGAGATTTATTTATTAGACAATTTCACAGGTGTTTTTATACAACCCTTGTCATGTGCATGTGCAGTTGTTTGTTTATTATATTAAAGTAAATACCTACTTCAGTCGAATATAATTTTTCACTGATACAAATTGATGTATTGTTATTATTTTTGTTGATAAGATTTTTATATCATCAAGATGGTTGCGACGGTTACTATGTGGTACTTCATATTTAATAAGTAAATAAAACAACTACTATGTTTTTACCACTAAATTAGTGGTTGTTTTATTTACTTATTAGATTTTTATATGTTTATTTTTATTTATTTTTTAATATAATAAATCACATTTTTATTCTTGGTTGTGGATTTTTTCTAATCTACATAAAACATTTATAAACATCAAAATAGTTATATTTTTAGTTTATTTTCTTTTATATAAAAGAAATTGTAGTAAGTACTTTATTGAAGATTATTATAAAACATAAGTATTATAATAATATATTAATATTAAGCATCAAAATAATTTTATAATTTATATAAAATAATTAATGCATGCAATTTAGAATTATAAAATCTTAAACAAGTGTGTACTTATTGAATAATCATGTATTCATTATATAATCACATAATCATTTTCATAATCACGTATTTATTGAATAATCACGTATTCATTGAATAATCATGTATTCATTACATAATCATATAATCATTACGCTTACATTAAATAATCACGTAATCAATGCGTATTCATTAAATAATCACATAATCAATGCATAATCATAATCATAATCATGTAATTATTACATAATCACGTAATCATTACATAACCACGTAACATTTTGTACATTTGTACATTGTTTTACTTAGTTGTTAACCCATCCTGTGATCGTTACTTTTATAACTTCAAATCTGTCTTTAATATTGTAATCCGCATATTAAAAACCTCATGTTTTGATTAATTTAAAATTCAGTTTTATTTGAATCAATAGATTTTAAAAATGAATATTGTAATATGTTTGTTTACTAATGTTTATAGTACTATCATCAACTTTGTAACCTGCATACTTTAAAATTTTTGTTTACTTAATCAAATCTAAACATTTTGTACATTTTATTTTCTACGCCGTTTTGTAGGAGTAATTTAATATTACGTATTTTATAAAACAATTATAGTTGTAATTGAACTTAAACAACAAATTTTTCTTTAATAAATTTATTTTTTATGATTTTTTCCAACTTATAGTACTACAATAAGATATAAAAATAATTATCATTTAGGTCATATTTGTCGATGTTGTATTAAGCTTTAAACAGCCAAGAAATAATTAATTAAATGTATGCATAATTTAAATAACATTTGCATCCACTGCGATAAAATGTCTGCATTTTTCTTATTATTTCCTACACAATTTGTATTTGTAAAGATAAAGTTGTAAAAACGAATTCCATTCACATGTAAACGCACGTGCACAATTTTATGGGGCCATAAATCTTAACGCACTTTAATCACTGACTTTAGAGCTACACGGGCAAGAGACCCGTTTAAGTTATTGATCCTAAAAATGTAGCGCGAAACCATATAAGTCGCAAAACTATAGTCCTACGTAGGAGGAAAATCTCATGGTGGACTACTCCAGAATAGACGTAATTAATATTGGACGAAAGTACTTAAAATAAACCTATATATATATATATATATATATATATATATTTATCTATAAGTACAAGTTTTTTTATTGCCGTTTTTATGCACAACCTTGCGGATGTTGGTTGTGTATCACTTTACCTAGTTTTACCATCTTTTTCTTTATTATCTCTGTTACTAGGGGTTGTACCTCATTTAGTCTTAGTGGTTTTGTTGCATCCCATTAAATGCTTCAATTATTCTGAATTGAATTTTTTAAAAGTTAGTTAATCTGAACTAGTTTTTTACACCTTTAGTTTTTGACTTTGTTCCTATTTTGTTGTTTTTCACAATTTTGTTTATGTTCTGATCTATTTTGCGTTTAAAATTGTTTTTCCGTTTAGTTTTTGCATTTTTGGGTTTTGAATTGGTCTTATTCAAGATGTCGGTTTCCATATACTCTATTTGAAAGAGTAGTGGCACTATTTCTAAGTTATTTTTGCATTCTATGCTTATATATTCTGAGCAATTTCTGTGGTTTTATGTAAGAAATGACCAACATTTTTTTTTACTTTATCTACTCAGCAGGTTAATAATCTTCTGCGTGGCCTTTGTCTGTTGCCAAAATATCGCAGTGTGCTTTGGTTTATTTTCTTAAAGAGTCTTTAATAACTAATTCAGCTAGTATAGAATTGTTTGTGCTGTGCTTTGGTGGTGCGGTGTAACAATACTTGTCAATACACTTACACCTCAAATGTTTTTTTGTCGTGTTTGTCTAATTTTATAGATTTCAACTGCATATGTTGTTATTTGAAATATTAACGCAAAGGCCAGCTTTGAATTTGTAGTGTTGCTGATTGATGTATCATTCCATATCCGCGTCAGTTTTGTTGTTGCTGTTCTTGCTATTGCTAGTCGGAGTTTTATTTCAAATTTACTTCCACTCATAAGGGAGCCAAAATAAATAAATTTAAACACTACTACAAAACCAACTTTTTCTAGCTGTTTCTAAAGCTGCTGCTTTCCTTTAAGCTGTAAATTATTGTTTTTTTTTTCTTTGATTCATATACTGCTTATTTTAGCAAACCTATTCATCAGTTTTTTGCTTTGCAATTTTTTGACAATTAAAGCTATAGCAACAGCACTTCTTCTTATTTAGTTTTTTGACTTGGATATTTTTCCAACGTTCTTTTTTTGCTTATAGAAACCGCTGGGTTATAAAATTTTTGTAACTAGCTTAAGAATTTTGGTTTTACCACTTTTATTTTTTACTAATTTGTTTTTTTTTTTTGGCCTTTTGCGATAGTTTGTGTCTCTGTTTGCTATACTAAACAACTTAGATCTGGTTCTGCCCTTTTGCAAGGGTGTGATAGTAGTACAGCTTTTATTTGTCAAGTAAGGAACTATAACCGGGCTACCTATGTTCTGAGTCACAGCCGTCTCTACTTACAAGCCGTGCTGATACGCTTGGCAACGTCGCATTTGGTCTCGTAGGTAGGCCGGCCTACGTACGGACCGAACGGGAGAACTCGCTACACAAATTGAAATATCAAACTTAAATTAAAATTAAATAAATGTAAATTTTAATAATATAACTCAGTCAGTAATTGAAAATCATATGAAAATTAAACTCAGGAATCAATAAATATAAAGATAAATGTAATTACACTTACCTAGGTATAAAAATAATTTAAATATTATTATATAAAAATGATAATTTCTGAAAAATCTAAATTATAATAACCACAGATATGATTAATAATACACACAAATACAAAATATAATCAGATTTTATTAATAAAACTACATAAAAATTATAATTTCTGAAAAATAAATAATTTATAATAATGACCAGAAATATACATAAATAATAAAACACAAATACAAAATTGGTAAAATTTTGTCAAGTAGCAATTAATTTAATCGAAATTAGTCGACTAACTTACTTTCTAATTGACTAGTAAGCAAAAATTGCTTAGTCCAATACAGATAAATTACATATAAATAGCTAACAAATAAATGAAGTATTATCTGTAATTAGTTGTTATGCGATAAACCAGATAGAAAATAAAAAAGCATTGTTATCGCACAATTCCTTTTTTTTAATAATAAAAGCTCTAGCAACTAAACAAAATACTTCCAAATTGATTGTTACAGTAAGAGTTAATTTTAAATTAAAAACATCATGTTAATTATTTTTATATCAGAAAAAAAAACTGCTATATTAATAATTAACGGTAAACAAAATTATGGCAATGAAAATATCTTACTTACAATAAATATGTTTACTGTTTTCTATATTATAAGACATTACTGGCACTAATTTATAATTATATTTTTAAAACACTTCTATAACTTGATGATGATAACTACATCCGTTAAAGACATTTTCTCTTCGCAGGCTCTATCGGCTTCAAAAAGTTTAAACAGAATATCACAGATATCACTTTTTTTAAACACATCACTCAAACGCTATATTATAATAGGGTCCATTTCAATGTTTATATTAAATTATTGCAATTTATCTGTTCTTCATGTTGTAAGAAGCTACGGGATCCAGTTGTCTCCAGTGTATACATCTTCCTGACATCTAAAATAAAAAGTACATGTTATTATATGCTTTACAGACAATAAAATTAAATCACTTTATTTAAATACAGCATTTAATTATTATTCAAGTGTGTATTTATTAATTAATATTGACTTTTAAACTAGTTTTAATCACATAACCTAAAAACAAACAAAACAAATACACTAGCTATATTTAAATTAAAAACATTGATATTGACTTATAAAACAAGAAAATAAGTAGAATGACATTTTTCCTATCCACATATTATAAATATTTGTTAGACTTACCTTTATATTTGAATTCAAAACACTTTAATAACACTTTTGTTACCACTTTCTCATGTATTTCAATACAAACCGATAGCCCACTTGCTGCGTTGTCAAGTTTCTATGAGCACGGCTTGTATGTAGAGACGGCTGTGTCTGAGTACCCTATGTTGTGTATATTCTCAAAGCTTGTTTTTGGTTCTGTGTATGCAGCTTTCTTTGTAAAATCTTTTTTTTCCATTTCCAAAATGTGATTGCCAAATCGTTGTAGAATCTATGAAGTAGAATGTTGTAACAACAGAGGATTACTTGTTTTCAAAAATTTTTTATTTTTTTTTTACATTTTGGTTTTATCTTTTTTGGAAGGGTCATTTTGGTTTTTATATAAGCGATTGATATAGTTTTAGCTCTTAAGACACAATAGCTTCGGTAAGGTGGTCTAAAATAGACAAAAAAAAATTTACCAAGGCTGAAGCAAAGCTACCTTGCAATGGTGTTAGATTCTGAAAAAAAACTATCTTTTTTTTTGTTTTTAAAATGAGCATTTTATTTCAAAACAGACTAGAGCTGAGGGAGTGGTGCATTGAGAAATTTGGTTTAGTATTTTTTTTTTAGTTTTTATAACTTATTAGTAGTTTTTTAAACGGTTTATTAGGGTATGAAACCCTTTAAAAAAAATTTTTGTTGTTTTTTTAAGTTAATCGCAGTTTTTGTTTAAAAATTGCATCTTTATCTCAAAAAAAATTTACTGTTGATATCAATCAATTTTTTTTTGTTACATCCAAATCTGACGCCATTTCAAGTCCTTGTCTATAAGCCGCAAAAGCTATAAAACTATGTTTTTGTTCTTAGTGAACTGGGCAAATAAAAGCTTTTCTTAAATTGTTTTTAACTCCCAAAGTAGGCGTATTTTTATGTAAATTAATTGGAAAATTAAATTTGTTCTGTGCATTTGGATTTTAAAAATTTAAAACTCAAAAAATCTGCAAATTAGGCCTATTCTTCAACATAAACTCTTACAAATACACGTTTAACCGCGCTCAGAAGAACAATACACTAAATTTTATTAAAAATTTGAATTTTGGAAACAAATCTACATGGAAAATAGTCAGTGTTGTACTTATCGGCCAAAAAGAAGTTCATCTAGAAAGAAATGTTTCCAAAATTTTCAGGCAATCAATGCGTTAAAATATATTATAGATAATTCGAAACTTATATAATCAAAATTTACTCGACTAAAATCTTATTTGATTTTATGAGAAGTTTAGTTGTTTATTATAATTTCATTAATAAAGTCATTAATTAAAAAAATATAAACTGTTATAAATACAAATAATTAATAAACAAATAACAAAAATTTCATCTTGGATAATCGAGGCATTAAATCTAATTCTTTGAGTCAATTCTTCAGTAAAATACTACCTATTTTCATAAATTAGTTTTACTGAATATACAATAATAGATATAATAAAAAATTAATTAATTTACTTAAATTAACAAAAGTATTTTAAAATGTAATTAAAACATTTTGTGAGGTTATATTGTAGTGAATGTTTTATTATGTGTTAATTTAAAATTGTGTAATTAATTATCTACATATTATACATAAAATATTACCTTGCTGAACAAATGATCATTGCACAAACACTGAATTGCTAAAAAATATCTTATAGCGACACAATTAAATCCAACAAGTATTTCCCATAAGAAAACCTATGTATAAAATAGTTGTGATAATCCACGTTGGCGCCAATGGCGCTATTGTCGTGTGACGTCACTACTAATGCCCCGTATTGAAATAATTAGTTTGAGTCACGGAGCTACTTACATTTTTCAGATTTGTGCAATGTTTTACAACTTTTTGTACATTTTGCATCGGCAACACTAGCGTGTTACCAATAATTTGGTATTGGCATGAAAAAATATATAGTCAAAATTTTAACACCAACGGAAAACGTTTATTCAACCTACATTTCTTTCATAATTTGGCCACAGATTTTCAGCACCTCTTCTTCCAAACATCACAGAGTCATTTATGTAGCAATACTTAACATGCAAAAGAAACTAAGGGAAAAGGAAGACATTGGTATTTTCATCAAGAATTTTGCGTCAATAAGTTAACATTAATTTGTGTAAAAAAGCTATAAAATTTTTATGATTTTTTGTCTTTCCATCTAACTGATAAAAAAAACAGAGTTGCATTTTGCATCGTTAAACTAAGCACTTGACTACGTTGTATAACACTATATAGACCAAAAACCGATTACTACTTAAAAGACAAACATTCTAGAAATAAAAAGCAAACTAAGATTTCACCAATAGCAACACTGTCCGAGAAAAATCAGTAACTGGCTTTAATTAACTAACAAAACAACACAAATAATCCAACAACAAGAATTAAAATTAAGACAAACCAATAATAAAACTTTATGGTTTTAGAAATGTGGAGGTTGCTACTTGGAATTGAAATATTAAGGAAATGAATAATATTAAAATTATTGTATTGAGTATTTAATATTATTCATTCCCTTTGTGATTTTAGTTTTGGTAATAATTTATAAAACAACCATTTTTTTTTAATTCCGCATTCAAAAACAATGCACATTGGTTCTGCAGAAGCACCTTTACATAGAGGGCCCAAGTCAGCCGGCCGTCTCTACCGCTTGTTCATAAATCCGCCACTGAGTGTAAGTAATAAAATATCCCAAATGAACTGAACTTCATCTGTCAAAGAATTACATTAAGTTGACAGGCACGTAAACGATATCTACAACGCGCACGTGCTTCATGCTAACTACATCGGCAAGATAGCAACCATGTTAAAATTAACATTAGCTTCCGACTTTTATTACAGTTGCTAAAACCAAATGCTATTTTTGAAATGTAATTAACATTAAATATATCTTGCTTACATTACAGCCGGCACAGCTACCTAAATTACATATAACAAAATATAATATTTTATTTATTTATTTAAATAAATAAAATTTAGAAAGCAGATTTATTACACATTATTTTCTTTACAGTTTTACTGTTTCTCAGACATTCTATGCATATTTCCGCACACAAAATTTCTGTTTTTTTTTTATGTTTATCAAAAGTAAAAGTGTAGATTGAGAAGGCGCTAGATTTTAATTATTGATAGTTCATAATAATTAATTATTGCATTATTGTAATTTTAATAAATATTATTAAATAAAAAATATTGCATTACTGTGCCTTTTTGTAATTTTATTGCAACTATTTTGCAATACAAGAAAGCTAATTCATAAATATATTAATTTCGAAACAACTGGATATACTTTTACAATGTAACACCTGCTAGAAATGTATGTTAAAGCAACCTGTGTTGCCTACGTTAATTATACGAGTTTCTTTAGTACCACATCGGTATACGAATATTGTTTTATTGATTCCTTAAGAACGTTATTCTATATAGTTCGTCCGTTCTTATGATAAGAGTTGTTAATTTTAAATTTGTTACATTGATTGATGGGATTAGCAGAAAAAATACTACCCACAAATTATATTTCATATTATTTTGAAAATATTTAATGCTAACAAAACTTATTTATTAATAATTAATTAATTTATGTCTTAGAAGTTTACAGATATTTAATAATAAGAGTATAGTGTGTCAATAATTCACATATGGGTAAATTTATAGCTATCAACATTTATATAAATTTAAAAAAAATAATCTTTTTTAGATCTTTTGATTTCGGCCAACATTGCTAAATTAACTAACTCTGTAATAACATAAATGTGATAAAATAATAAAGTAACACAAACAAAGGTAATTATCAAAAGTATATAGTTGTTTATAAATAAATAATATAATATAATCAATTTATTTATGAGATATTTTATCGTAAATATATTTGTTTATTGCATTATTAATTACTCGTCTACTCAAACAAATGATTTGTTTTTAATGAAATCATATTAACGGCAGCAGTATTTTTCATGGTAGAATGCTTTAAAAATGTGTTCTGTGAATTCAGTTTATTGCAAAGCGTGGAATATAAATTAATTGTTAGGCAGTGATGCAGGCAGCAATATGCGACGAGTTTAACAAATGATACAAATTCCTGCAACTAATGAACTAATTTAGATCATTAGAGTCTGATTATACGGCCTTGTTAACAACGCATTACATTATTCGGGTTAGGTGATGCACGATTTTTTACACGGTGCTAACGTACTATGCAGTACTATTTATTTACATAAAGCACCCGAGATAGATAATTAAATTAATAAATAAAAGATTGGATTAAAATTAGTTCTGCACCATCGTGTAATAATTTAGATAATAATGTACTAGTGTATTATTATTCTGTACATGTATATAGAAAAAGTTTACAAATGTTATATGTTATTTATATATAGTAATATAAAAGCATAATTTAATAATATATGTTATATATAATTTAACATCTAATCAGGAATAAGTAACTCAATTAAACTACAACTAATCATGTTAAAGAAGCCATACACATAATTTAAAATTTAAATCTTCTAAGACTGAAAAGTGCATTGGTTTCGATAAGTAGTTAATTTTCATAAACAAATAAAATATTTTTAAAAACAAACCTTATTCTTAATAAAGTTTATTATAGAAATGCTATCAATGCCACGCAACATCAAACTAAACTTGTTATTGTTTTAACGTTACACCGATTGACAAAATGAAAAAAACATATCAAGAATAACATAAAAAAAGTTTATGTGTCTTTGCAGATGACAATAAATAACTTTGCTTAAAATGACTTTCCTGATATTAGGAACTCGTTTATTTTGGCAAATTAGTGGCAATACACCCTGAGTATTAAAAATAACGTTAAAACCCTGGTAACAAAAAAAAATTATTAACTTATTTGGACGTTCTTTTTGTGATTGAAAATAAGATAGATGTGTTAGTTATAAATTTATAACTTATGTTTAAATATAAGCAAAAAAAATTGTTACTTTAATTGCTACTTTTTTAGAATTGTGCTAAACCAACCAAAAATTGTAAAACATTAATCAATTTTGAATCATAAATTAAAAAATCTTTTATATTAAATTAAATAAACATTTTAAATTATTGAGACTCAAGTCGTTTTTGAAAACTAAGGTCATTTTTAAACTAAAGTCATTAAAGACTCAAGACATTTCTGAAAACTTGAGTATGACAACTAAAGTTGTCGGCGACTTGAGTCATTAGCCAATTGAATAATTTTTGAAAGTTTGGGTCATTTTAAAAACTTGAGTAATTTATGAGAACTCGACAACTCTAGTTATTGACAATTTGAGAGTCATTGGCAACATTTTGAGTCATTTTTAAAACTCAGGTAATTTTTATAGACTATAGTCATTTTTGAAAACTTGAGTAATTTTTGAAGACTTGACTAATTGACATAAGTTATTAACAACTCAAGTCATTGGCAACTCAAATTATTATAGATTTGAATCATTAGCAGCTATTGTAGACTCAATAGTCATTTTTAAAAACTCAAATAATTGACAACGCAAATGATTCACAACTCAAGTATTTATTTAAAAAATAATAACTGTACCATTTTTGGTCCCAAGTTCAAATAAGAAAAAAAAAAAGAAAGAAGATACGCATTAAAGATATATACAAGAAAATACAACACTATGGGTTTTGAGGTACACAACAGGATTTTCCTATTTGTTAATGACCAAGTGGTTATTGGGCAGTCAAAAGATCTAGAATACATCACTAGAAAACTATTAAAAGAATATATCCCCGGGGGTTTAAGTATAAATACAGACCAAACAAAAAAATTGGGTATAAAACCAGGAAATGAAAATCTAGTATTAGATAATAACATTACAAATGAAAAATGCATACACATTATATAAGTAGGTGTTACATTTAAAAAAAACAAGAAATACAAAATAAAACAGCTTAAAACCAAAATCTTATAAAAGTTTTAAGCGGACTATTCTGAAAAAAAGAAATTATACAACTAAGAAAAAAAAACAATGTTATAGTTAAAAATATCTTAAACTAAACACAGACACAACAGTTATAAAAGAAATCAAACAAAAACAACTAATGTGACAAAGACATGTACATAGGATAAATAAAAACACACTGCCAAAACAATTGCTAAAATCGACACCACAAGGTAGAATAAGAGAGCGGAAAAACTAACTTTACAAATAAAGTTTTTGCTGTATTATTTTATTTTATTATTTTACCACTATCAAATTATAAAATTATTATAAGTTTGTTTCTAAATTTATAAAATTTGTTTGTCTTGTATAATTGTATGCAGTACGCGTTGCTTCTAAAAATTTTCAAGATTGGACAACCCAAATCAAACATGAACTTCTGACTACTAACCAATAAAAACAAATATTTTTTTCCTTTCTTTCTAGCGGCCCTAAAATGCGTGATTATTATTTTTTTATAAATGCAATACCGTATTTAATAATAAATCAATCAAAAAAATTTATATTAATAATAGCTTTTATATTATAAAATAAAACAAAACGTTTTTTACTTATAAATTTTATTTTGTTCTTATACTTATTGAGCTATTAGCGTATACAATTTTTTTGTTATTAACTTTCCTAGATTATAATGTTCTGTAAATATTTTATATAAAAACTTTTTTTATAACTTTTATAGTTTAAACTTTAGATTTTTTACAGTTTGCCAAATTTTACTTTCATATAACAAAAGAACTTATAACTACAACTATTTTCAGCGCTTTGACTTAGCCGCACGTACAAGCGTAGGTTGTCTTATTTGGTTGCCAAAAATTGCCGACCTTTGTGAACAATGTTTGCAGTTGTTTTTTTAGCGTAATATAGTAAGAGGCCTCTATACCATTGGCTAGTATAAGAAATATACGGGTGCCGAGATAACTAATGCATCGGTTAACATAATTGCAATACAAGACCGGATTTAAAAAACTTAAACATTTATCTACGATTGGATCAAGGGGTTTTAAGAATAATAATATTATTATTAATTAATCATGTTGAATAAAACTTGCAAACATTTTTAATTTTATAAATTTTATTTCAACATTTTTTTACGTAAGCTATATTGCGTTTTATAAAAATTCCATAGGTCAAAATAGAATTAATGATCTTGCAAGTTAACTCAAATTTTTTTGTATCAAGAATCAAATCACATTTTTACAAAACGCTTTCAAAAAGATTGATATTTTGCACAATGCATAAATACTAAAAATTGCATTTTATAATTATTACTGTTGACTGTGTTTGAAATGTAGATAACAATAAGAAACACAGTCAAACTTTTATAAGTTAAATCTCCAAGGAGCACAAAATAAAATTATGGTAATGAAAAACTAAATTATCAAAAAAATATGCTAAGTTAAAGCGTTAGAATTTATTACATAACATATACTAAAAATAAAACAGAATACTTTGTATTAGCAACCTAAAAACACACATGTGTACTAGGTACGCATAAATATATAAAGTCAGCACAAAAACTTAAAAAATGGAAAAAATATATACAAAACCTGTTTGAAGACACAAGATGCACCGAGACTAAACAAATTACTTCAAAAAGATCAAGCATACTAAAAAAAAAAAGTTCATTATGCAATAAAAACATTGAAAATCAAAAAAGCAATTGGTTCAGATGAAATTCCATGCAAACTTCTAAAATTAATAGATGAAGACCAGCTGGACGTTATTGTTGATCTTTTTAATGATTTATATTAAACTGGATGAATACTAAAGAAAAAGATAAAATCTACTTTTATAACCTTACCGAAAAAACCAAACGCCAGAGAATACAGTGACTATAGAACCGTTAGCTTAATGAGCCATACTCTGAAAACATTACTGAAAATTATTCATAAGAGATAAGATAAGAATCTACAACAAACTAGAGGAAGAAGCTTTGGCACAAGGGAAGCATTATTCAGTTTCAACGTAATGGCACAAAGATGACTATACATGAACCAGGATATGCATGTATGTTTTATAGATTATGAAAAAGCGTTTGACAAAGTTTGCTATGAGACTCTGATAAACCTAATCAAACAAAGAAACATCAACGCAAGAGACATAAAGATTATAGAATCGCTATATTAGCACCATACAGCAGTTGTTCAAGTCGATAAGAAATTTACAGAGAAAATAAAAATACGAAGGGAAGTAAGGCAAGGGTGTATACTGTCTTTTATGCTACTTAACCTGTATTCCAATATTCAAAGTGGCGTTAAATGAAGAGCAATCCGGAGTAAATAGCCAACCAATTAATAACATTTGATACGCAGATGATACTGTAGTTATAGCAGAAACTTTAAACGATCTATAGAAAGTAGTCTAGAACATTATAGATGTTAGTCTACGATATGGTCTTAGAAAGAACCCAAAAAAGACAAAATAATGATAGTAACAAAATCACCAACACTAAGACAAAAAATAAATCAAAATATAAATATCTAAAAACTTGGATAACAAATAGCATCGACCAGACAGCCAAAATCAAAACCCAGATAGAATTGGCTAGAAATGCATTCCTTTGAATGCGGGCTTTTCTATGTGATCGGCAAATAAGAGTTGAGTTAAAAACCAGAATGGTAAGATGTTACGTTTTTTCTATTTTATTCTACGGAATAGAAGCATGGACGTTAAAACAAGCAGATATAAATAAAGTGAAGACTTTTAAAATGTGGTGCTATAGACGCATGATAAAAAAAAACTTGGACATATAAAGTGTCAAACATTAAGGTACTTGAACGAATAAATAAACTACTGGTGATTACACTTACAATTCAACAAAGAAAGTTACAATATCTTGGTCACATAATAAGAGAAGAAAAATACAAACTGCTCCAGCTGATCATGCAGGGAAAGATAGCTGATAGAAAAATCATTGGCATAGCAGAACTTTATGGCTCAAAATTGGAGGGAATGATACAATACAACATCCAAAAAACTGTTCTAAGCTGCCTACTCAAAAGTAAAAATAACAATGATGAATGAAAACCTCTTGAAAAAAAAACACCACTTGAAGAAGAAAAAAAAAACATAAAATATATTCATTAAATTGTTTTTTATATTTTGTTTGGCTTGTAAATAATTAATTTTAATTAGTACAAATTATCTATATAATAATTAAACTGTACATGAAAATTTTACAATAAATTAAAACTAGTATGAACTATAAATTATATGCAGCATATTATGTGCTGTCGTTACGTAAGACAAAGAGGAAAACACATTGTATATACGCGTCGCAAATAAAAAATCCTCAACCTCAATGTTTTAATTATCAAAAAACAAACCATTTATTGCGTATTTTTTGTCTGTGTTCTAACTTAAGTTTCTCTCTGCAATAGTTTTCAGGGCGCCTCTATAAAGCGCTCATAATAGCAAGTTTATAATTGGAAAGAAAATTTACTACTTGTTTTGCGGTTTGTATCAAGCTAGATGTTTAGCAGTAGTAGTGTCATTTTACACAAACAAGTGCAACTTATTTGCATACACAAATAAATGGCAACGCTGTAAATAAATTTAATACAACATTAGAAACAAATTGTTTAAAGAAATCTATGCAATCTAGACGACTGCATCAATTAAAAAAAATACGTTTACTGGAATACCACATAAGGCAAAGACAATAACTCAGACTCAGAAAATTGCAAAAAAAGATGGACAACAAGTTTTTGAATTCTTTAAAATTAAACAACTTAAATTTTTATAAAAAATACTAAGGCAAACAACAAATTGTTTTAAACTTGTGGAAAAATTTTAGTAATTTTCAGCAAATATATGTTTCTTGCTTTATTTATCCTTTATTATAGCAATAGATTTTTTTTCTAGCACATTGCAAAACTTTCTTCCACCGGTTATATTATGTTTGGTTAACTGTAATAAAATTATAAATACTATTTTTTTTTATTGTTTTTGTGTGTGGAAAGTCATACTAAAGATTTTGTGTACAACAACAAACATAAAATTGTGTTGTTTCTTTTTATACAGAGCGTTTTAGTCTCTTCAAATTTGAAATTTTTCAAAGAAATTTTAAACACAGCTTAGCGACCAGTATATTTAGGAGTATTTTGACATTCAGAAGACTAATTTCACCTAGCGCACGCATAAAAAGGTGGTTTTTAGAGTCATAATAAAATATGTATAAATTTTTGCGTTTTTAAACGGTTTTTTGCAATTTTAGCAAAAACTATAAATTTTGGGCAAAAATTATCTTTATTATAAGCTGTAGAGCAAGAAAATTCCAATCAATATAAGTCATTTAAATTTTCCCATATCTTTTTGCTTTTTTTTGCTAAAAGACACGGAATACAAAGTATATTATATTTTTTGCAGTCGAAACACTGCATTTTGGTGAAAAATTACAAGAAATCAAAGTTGTAAAGCAAACAATTTTTGATTGATATTGGTTTTTTTGATTTCTCAATAGTGATAGCATTTTCCGCTAAAGAATAATGAAAAATGTCACAAATTGTAACTTTTTGCTGATTTTTTAGATTTTTAACCAAAACTATGCATTTTTTGAAAAATTATAAGAGACCAAAGTTTTAGAACAAAAAATTTCCGATCGATATAGGTCTTTTGATTTGTCTAATAATGCGTGCATTGCCCCCCAGAGCGCACAAAATCGTGACTTTATTTTCTTCGTCCGCTAGCGGAAAAAGGAAAAATTATAAGAAAACTCAAATGACTTATATCGATTAGAAATTTTTTGCTCTACAATTTTTAATAGAAATAATTTTTGCTTAAAATGCATACATATATGTCTATTACTCCAAATCCATGCGTGTGCTAGTCCAAATACACCCAAGCTGTAGGTAAAATTTCTTTAAAACGTTGTTTTTTTGTCTAATTTGAAGGGACTATTTGTAATTCTTGTTTTCATCTAATTTACGCAACATAAACACAAGATTTGGTTAAAATGAGTTAGTTGCAATAACCCAACCGGAAAAAACAAATAAAGTTTAAAAATTACACCAACTGGTTGTATATAGATACAGTTACAAATTTATTAGAACAAAATCTCTAGTAAGTTAAGTGCAGCTTTTCTGCTTATAAATTTTACCGATAAAGCAATTTGTGCAGAAAAACTTAAATTGTTCAAATTTGATGGTAATGCGATTAACAAACAATGTAGCTGGTTTTACTAAATTTAAAGTCAACATATTGTGGATATCAAGAAATGTTAGTTTGTTATGTGGACGAGTAATAAACTTTTAATGAAAATTGTATGAATAGATAAAAATCAAGTAGTTTTTGGAGGCCATATAACAAGAAAATAAAATGAATAAACTTTTATTGCAATTTGGAAGTCAATCAGTAATTTTTAATGTATTATAAATGCAATAATTAAAATTATAATCTAAGCTCAAGATTGTGTATTTCTTAAAAAATTAGAAACTATTTAGAATATTTAAAACTGTAAATTATCTATTATCTATACCATGTTATAATTATGTAATGTGTTTACTTTTCATATGTTGGATAAAATATATCACTAATAGCATATCACCTCCATCTAAGTTAGACAAACATTAAACAATTAAAAGGTAACAAAAAATATTGCTTTAAATAAAAACAAAGCAATATTAGAATACTTAATAAATCCTAAAATCTCCAAATCATTCAAAAATTATAACTGATCTTAACTTACAAGTAAATCTACAAAAAAAAAAAACGTTGCATAACAATATAGTAAAACTAAATAAATTATTTGTTTTAAAATAAACAATTACCAAATACTGTAATTAATTAATATAAATAAAATCTATATATTTGTAGTAACCTATTTTTTTAGCTAAATATTAATATGATATGAAAAATCTATATCTAACTACAAAAATAGATTAAACAATCACTAATAACGTTATTTTGTTTAAACTCAACTCAAATAAATTTTTTGTTTTTTAATCAACAAATTGGCATTGAAGCACATTTATGATTTAATCAAACATCATTTGAATTAAAGTGATTGGAACAACTTTAAATTTATTAATCAATTAATCAATTAATAAATGTTTGTAATTTATTTATAAAATATAATATTTCAGCAGTATTATATTATGTTCAATAAAAAATCGCAAACTTTGTAAATAATCCCTTAGGGATAGTCAATCCTTTATGTTATTTTTCTTTGTCATTAGCAGTATTTGTAATTTAATTTATTATCGCAGTTTATCATTCTGATAAGTAATTATATTTTTATTAACCGTGTTTTAATTTAAGTTTGCAGCAACACTAACTTTTAAATTATTAAAATTTTATTATAAAAATAACTGTGTATCTATAAAAGTAATTGTTTATAAAGGTGATTTAAGTACCATCGAGATGCTAATAATAATAATAATAATGTAATTAATTTTTATAATAAAAAAAAGAAATAAACTGAATAAAACAAAGAGAATGTGTTCTATTCACATACACTATACGCGTATTTGCTCTATATTTAATTATTCCTTTAATACTTTATATATATTCATTTGATTCAAATTTAAATTTTATTGTTTAGAATAAATGTATACACATGGAAAATTTTTTATATATTGGATACAATGTTATGTTTTAATGTTGTACAACGTAGTTTTTATCGTTGAGTCAGATCCTTGTGTTAATAAAGATTTCAGACTGCTAGCCTCGAAATTAAGTCGTCCTCATTCGACATTGAGTGAAATAAAATGGGTTCTTAGTAGACGGTTCACTATGTTTTAGTTTTTGTGTATGAAAAGAAAAGGGCGCGAACTAGTCCCGAAGAAAGCTGCCGAGTGCAATGAGATATGGCGACACATTCGTCACCGTCTACGAGAAAGGTAACCAGACGGGTCGAGTGGAAAAAAATCTTGGTTCCTGTGAGGAAGGAAATCATTGCTTCCGGTAAATGGTTTAGATAATCTAAACGGAAAAGACGCTTGCGCATAGAACCCGCCACCCACAACGATATCATCAAATTTTTATGCATTGTATACTAAGAAAACGATTTACTCGCCGAGATTCTTCTTAAAAGGGAATACATGTCGGGATGGATTGATGTACCGGGGCAAGCTGTATTGGTTTTAAGGTCTGTTTCGTTTTTTTTAGTTTTATTTTCTTTTACCTATACAAGACGAGCACTTTACCTAACCCGGGAATTGTAAATATTCTATTACATATGATTGATACTATCAAACCAAGATATATAAGACCTTTTACAATGGACTATGTTTTTTAGGTATATTTAGAATTAATCGATAAGGCGGACAAAACAACTCGCTCGACCGTTGAGATATTAAATGTGCAGAGTTGGATTATAATCAGCAATAAATATAAATCAACCTTCTGTATAAATCCATAAATCTTGTTATGGGAAGAGATTAAATAATTCTAGAATATCAAGCCTATATCAAAATCCTAACTTAAACTAGTAGCCTTTATGATTTCAAAAGTTTAATATTAGATATCATTTGATATATCATTAACGACGGCCATTGCTAATATAACATATATTGTTCTGACATTATAATTTGAATATATTATACTGCTCAACAAATTATAAAAAAAATATTTTAGTATATAAAATGGATTAGAGAATATTAGAGCGTTTTGTTCTTTGAATTAAACTATGAAAACAATTTATTATTTACTTAGAAATGTCCAGGATTTAATTTAGTTAGTAAATTTCTACGCATATTTATGTTAAAACTGCAACTATGATAAAGTAGTAGTTGTTATAATAATATATGTTACAAAATGTTTAAAATCATATTTGTATTTTATCACAAAAAAAGATTTATGTTGACATTGTATGGTTGAAGAAAGTTTATTAACTTTGTTTACAAACAAATAAGCTTATGTGGTTTTTATGGTAATATATAAAAAAAATACCAGTTATATTTATTAAATTAATTACCGTATTACTTAACGATCTTTTGCTAACGTAACATCAATTTTTGTATATCAATATTGTAAAAATCTATAGAAACTTTACAAATAATTATCGCCACAGTACTTCCTGCCAGTGATTTGAATGTGAAATTTTACATATATGTACATTGATAAAATTTTAAACATTTAAAAAAAACTAGAGATTGAAAAACATTTATTTAATGAAAAATGTACAGTTGTTAAAAAAAATTAGATAATTATAGATCACCTTTTAGTAATATTCTTCTAAATTGACAATGTACATAAATTGTAGACACACAATATAAATTACATAACATAATATTTTTTTAAATATTGTTGACATCAATCTAACATAGATGTAATTTTTTCAATCATAATCTTATGACAATTTATAAAATTATAAGATAGCAGAAAATACCAATAGGAAAACAAAAACTATAAATTAAAACTTTAAAATAAATGTAATAATTACAAAAAATTGTTTAAAAATAATATTTATTATCAAAGTCAATTGAGATACAAACAATTTAATGTGAAACGAAATAAATAATTATTACTTTCTATTTATATTTCTAAAAAATAATTAATTAGGCATTAGCCTATTAAATGAAATATGAGAGTAATACGGTAGATAACTTTGGTCATGTCGTACAAAAACAAATTTGGTAGTAAAAAACAACCATGGTTTTCCTAATAGTCAAAATGATTGGTGTTTTTCAATGCTGAATAAATACCTATTATAAGAGTTGCCGGTAAAACTGTTCAACTATGTCATTTATATAGTTCTTTGGTCCTAGTTGTTCGTAGTGTTGTACAACTACGATATTTTAAAATACGTGCTCAATTTTTTTTAATTTATGCCATGTGCAGCTGACACATAACAAAGTTAAATTGATAACGTTGAGACAGGTCGGAGTTTCCTTTATCTAATTGCATTGGGAGTAAACAGAAAAAAAATGTATGAAAAAATAAAGTTTATTTATAATAAAATCAAATAAATAAAAATACAATACCGGGAAACAATATATACAACGGATTGTCTAGGGACTTCTTGACTTTGTACATTTTCGTAATTACCAATTAGGGAAATATATACAGAAATGTACAAAAAGTAAATATAATACAATTATTCTTTGTTTTTGCACGGTTATGAGAGACTTACTCACTAGAATAGCAGTGCTCTCTCTAGGATAAAGTATCTTATAATTTCTAAGATTGCTGCGGCAGGAATAAATTTAGAAAAAAGATGTTATACTAACAACGGTAGAAAATACATGTTAAAAAACAAAGAAACCAATAAAGAAAAAAACTACGTACATTTATAATAAACAGTTGAGTCTATGAGAGCAATAGTGGCCTAACCTACACAAATTTCAAAATAGGGAAACTAATATTTTTGCAGTGAAATGTTGAAGGTTTCTAAGATTAGACAACAACTAATTAAATTAACATAAATTATTAATATTTTGAAAATTGCAATCATTTTGTAAATAAAAAAAAATAACTTCTAAAAAATACCCTTTAGTTCTATTAGATATGGTAATGGGTTAGGCCAGTGTTGTTCTCAAAGCCTCATTTATCAATTAACATAACTAACCTAATTTGTAAAAAAACTAATTCTAAACATAAAATATAGCCAATCTACCTATTAACAAATCTCACGTTGTTGGCCATTCATACGCCACTTACATTAGAAGTGACCTACAGCTTTAAGTGGATTCCAAACCAATGAAATTTTTTTTATTACTCTATCAGAGAATGTTTTAACCGTAAAACCACACGCTGGCAAAGCGGGTTGGGGAGTGGGAGAGCGAATAAAAAGTAAAAAGTATATCACAAAATATGGGAATCAAACCCACGATCATCAATACGGCAGTCGGATGCCTAGACCACTGCGCCACGCTTTCTACACAAATCTCACATCTATCATAATTTTAAATTAAGGGCGCGGTTTACATTCACAACACTTTAAAATATACATTCACAATTTAGATTGTTAGTTATTATATAACATTTGTCGGCAGAAACTCAATCTCCGATTTGATAACTTTGCAACTCTGCAGGTGGTCTTCCTCATAGCACACCTGCAAGGTCAATTGTTATTGTTGTAATAAACAGCTCACTATGCATTTTATTACCATAGAACAGATTGTAAAACCTAATTAAGTTTAGTCTTAAATTAGAACTCCTTTATGTAAAGAGAAGATCTAAAAGAAATTCAAAAACCATATTACTGGCCTCATATTCAAAATATATATACCAAAATCTATTACGAGCGACAACGGTTCAGAATTTAATAACAAATTAATTTGAGATTTTAGTAACAAATTATATATTATTTGGCACTTTAACATTGCTACGAGACCTCAAGGAAAAGCGCTCATTGAGAGATTTCACTCTACTTTACTAAAAAACATCCGAATTCTCAAAGCAAAAATTCCAAATTTAAAAACAAAAGAACTAATTCTTAAAATTTTAATTTATTATAATAACACAAACTATTCCAGTGTAAAACAAAAACCTTTTGTAATCACTTATAAATATGGAAATGACATAATATCAAGATTGCCAAACTTAAAATTAATAGATGAAGAAAATAAAATTGATCAACATATGAATCAAATTCGCTATATTCAAGGTGAAGTCTTAAAAAATACTAGTTCTAACGAAGAATGTGTACCAATTCCGGTTAACAAAAAAACTACAGATATTAAAAAACCCACGAAAAAAACAAAACCCCAGTATCAACCAATAAATGTGACTAAACAAGAAAATAAATTTGTATTTTCTGATGGTAAAAAATACCACAAACAACAACATAAAATAAAAAAAAAATGTTCTAAATAATGAAACTGATTATCCTCCTGCTGATGATTGCGATCCTGATCCTAACCCCGGTACATCTTCAACTCCACACTGAACCAATCAACAACCCTCTATTACCAGTATATTTTGGTAATGCTTATATAAGTTTAGAAAATGTTCATTATTATTTCTATTACTTCAATCTTTCTGACATCATAAATCAACTTTCAAAACTTTAAATTGCTATTAGAAACTTACTTTTAAAACTGTTAATGAAATACTCTAATTCTTCTATTATTTGTAAAAAAAAACATAACTTTTATATACTCTCTCAAATAATTTATTGGCAATCATTTCACTAAGAAGTAAACGTGGATTGCTCAATTTTGTTGGTGAAGCTTCTAACTTTCTATTTGAAAATCTTGATGGTAGAGATAAAAAGGAAATTATAGAGCATGTTCAGAAAATCCAATCTAATGAAAAAAATGTTCAAAATTCATTTACTAAAGATAAAATTTTACTGCAAAATATGACTTAAACGTACGATCAAAAAATCATCAAAATTATTCAAAATCAAGCTAAAATTGTTCGGCAATTAGAAAAAAAATCTGATTTTTCTGAAGTGCAAATAATGTTAAAATTAATCAATTTACAATACAAATTTATTGAAATAGAAAACTTTATAGAACATGTTACATCCTACGATTTTGAACGTTGCAACTTAACAAAATCTTATTAAAAATGTGGGCATTGAACTTCTTCTTAATTTATATGAAATCTATCAAATCTGTGATGTCCAAATTGAAAAGAATTTAATCATTTTTATTATTTCTTTTTCAACATTCTCAGAACAATATGCATACTACAATTTGTTATCAATTCCAATATTGAACAAAACACTTTTGAATACTCCCTCCTTTTTGTTATCAGAGCAAACACATCAATGAATCACTCAAAAACAGTGTTTAAAATTAGAAAGTTTATATTTTTGTAATAAAAAGAACATACAACCTGTAACACCATGTATTCAAGAAATTCTAAATATTCATAAATTTACCAATTGTACTTTTGCCAACACAAAATTAATTTATGATATTGTAATACCAACTAGTTCGAAAATAATTATTGTACCAAAGAATAAACTATTTATTCAAAGTAATTGTTCATTAAAAATTGATAATATAAGATTGATTCAACTTCTTAACAAAATCAAGGTGACACTTTTGTTTAATTTGTTAAGTGAATTAACAGCCACACCTAATATTAACATTAAATTAGATTTAAATGAAGTTTATAACACTGCAACTATTAAGCAGTTTTCAACTCCCAATCTAGAATTAGTGACAATTAGCAACCACAAGATTTCTTTATATATTATAATAACAATTATTTTAATTTTTGTACTAACGTATATTTTATTTAAGAAGTTTAACATTAGTAATAGTGTTGCAAATATTTGTAATAAGAAAATTGATGAATGTAACAAATCTCAGATTGATTTAAATCTGTCAAAAGTAAACTTAAGTAAACGTGGAAGTTCACATTTATGAAGGGAGTTGTTATATATTATATAACATCCGTCGGCAGAAACTTAATCTCCGATTTGATAACTCTGCAACTCTGCAGGTGGTCTTCCTCGAAGCACACCTGCAAGGTTAATTGTCATTGTTGTAATAAACAGCTCTCTAAGCATTTTATTACTATAAAACAGATTGTAAAACCTAGTTAAGTTTAGTTTTAAATTAGAACTCCATTATGTAAAGTTTCGGTAAATTTACGACAAATCAAAATTAGATTAAATTAACGTACATATTAGACAATTTATTTTTATATGATTTAAGATTTATGTTTTTGTTATTTGTTATTGAAAAGTATTATTTCACTAATTAGTCTTTTTTGTAACCTGTCTATTATTTTTGTATCACTAAAGTTGAGAGTGTGGTTTTTATTAAAATAGCTAGAGTTTTTTGTTTTGTTTTTTTGTTTACATACATTGCTTAGTTTTTCCTCATGTTATACCTATTCTGGCAGGTTGATGTAGTTGAAATTTTATATTAAAGATTGTGGTAGTTTGGAACTGCAGATATACTTTAAGTCTGATTTTAAGTGATTTATGTAATCATATTTTTGTTTACATTTAAAACAATTTAAAGATGGCAAAGTACTTTAAAATGACATAAATTAGCAAAAGTGAATTTTGATTTTGTCTGTAAGTACCGATATTTTAGGTGTTACCATCTCAAAGCTGCCTGTAAATAAGTATGTATTGTAACTTGTTATCTGAGAGATTTGGAATGAAGACATTATTTGTTAATACATTTTTTAGAATGTATGACCTGATGGAAGGTGACATTATTAGCAAAACTATGAATGACACATTTGGTAGTTTAAAGAAGTTTATTATTGTAATGGAAGTAGAACCTTAGAAATTGCAAAACTTTGATTAATGTCAGCACTTATGATTTTGTGGTAAAATTTCAACCATTTAACCAAAACTATAATTTTTCTGTTATCAAGACAACTGACAAAAAGTTTTCAAATCTGTGATAGATCTCAATAATATTAGTCAGAAGTAAAAATAAATATATTTTTTAAAAATATTGATTAAACATACAAGTCTGTAAAAAGTAAATTGTGCAACATGCACAATATGATGCATATTTAAAAAAAAAATAAGTGTAACTATAATACAAGCAAATAATTTTAAAACAAACTTTATTTTATTTAAAAGATAGTTGAGACATTTAGTATGTGGTAATTTATAATAATGATGAAATAAAATGATAACTAAGTTTTTATAATTTTTAAGTATCTTTACAAGACAAAACAAAATTACTAATAAGCTAATCCAATAACTCAAAGCAATAAAGCCGATATATCTTTAGCTACACTATAATAAGATTTTTAAGTTTAATATTTAACTTTAAATAAGTTGACTTTGCAAGTTTTAAGCAAACAAAACCAATCTGGCTACACTATTTTTATTCAAAATTAACCAACACACTCAAAATGTTAGCTATATAACTAAAGGTAATATTTTTATTATGTTAAAACAAATTCTATTTTAAAGTATTTTTGAACATTTTTTTTAATAATAGATTTACTTCATTTCTTTCAATGCATAATTTAATATAAAAAAATCAACATGGTTTTCAAAGAAATAAAAACCCAAACACGGCATTAAATCAAATTTTAGAACTTAACAAAAAGTTTAGATAAACATCTAACTTTTCTGGCTCATAGATCTAAGAAAAGTAATGTTTACAATTGGTTAAAATCTTATCTTTTAAATTAAAGTCAGTTTGTAAAATTATAATTCAAATATAACTGCGGTAGTTATAGATGTGGCACAAGGTTCTATTTTAGGTCCATCCTTATATGTATTATTTGCTAACTATCTTTTTTAAAAAATAAGATCAAGTTTATTGGTCGGTTATGCTGATGACACTACTATAATACTACCAAAAACTTTTAACTTCTTTAATAATTGAAGCAAGTTTAGCTTTTTTAAAAATCAAAAAAATAATTTATTTCAAATAAATTTTTTTTTAAATGATAGTAAAACTGCAGTTTTACTTTTTAAGCATCTACAGACGATTAATGTTACATCAATTAAGATCGTCAACATAGATGTGCAAGTAAGTGATACGGTTACATGGATTAAATATTGACAGTTTACTAAAATAGATTACGTGTGCAAAAAGTTAAGTTTGATTCTTGGTGCTCTGAGAATGGCAGTTAAAGATGCACTAGAAAAGTAATTAAAACTTTATATTTTGCAAATTTTTATTCTATATGGAATGTACAGAAAGGTTATTTTTAATACAATGCTGGACTAAAGCCAAAAGAATCTTTCAAAACTTTGCTTGTACTCTTAAAAATACTAACTTACTTTAATCTATACATAAATGAAGTATCAAACTTTGTTTTCAAAAATTTAAATGATTTTAATACTAACTGTCATTATTATATGTATAATACAAAAAACCGACAACATTTAGCTTTTTTCCACCACAATAAGCAAAGTTACAAACAAAATATGAATTAAACAAAATCAAAAAATTTTAATTAATTTTCAATTTATGTAAAAACAGCTAATATTACTTTTATATTCAAAAACATTTGCAGAAGAAAGCTTATTACTCATTAGACAAGTTTTTTGAAGATAGTTTTGATACTTTTGCTAATCTATTGACTTTACTAACATCATTAAATGTCTTACATTAGAAACTTTATGCACTTTTAACAACTTTATTTTTAAAGTGTTTTATGGACTATTTATTACACAATCCACAATCAAATGAATTCTATGTAACTAAACACAAAAAATTGAAATCTTCTAGAAATCTGGAAGATTACAAACCAAATGCAACAATTGCATTTTAACCTATATTAGGCAAACAAGCAAAGCATTTAAATACAAAATTAAAAAAAAAAAACATCTAAACGATAATTAAACATCAAAATATTTTAAACACATTCACAAACTTACTTTTGATTACACAAAAAAACCTCAAGTTATCACCTCAGTGTAAAAAAACAAAATGAAAAATTTAGACAAATAAATAATCACACAAAACATCTACGTACATATCTAAAAAAACTATAGTCTACTATATAATAATCATTAACCCGTTCATATCTGCAAATAACTATTAAAAAGCAATAAATAAAAAATGTATTTTTACTTTTACTACTATACACAATCACATCTACCATAAAATAACTCTAACATCATCAAACACACTACACATTGCACACTTATACATACACTAAACATCCACATTAAAATAACTCAAAAAATCTGACAATGACCTAAAATGTTCAAAACCAATAAAAAAATGAAATAAAAATTAGCATAGTATATATACCGTGTTTCCCAAGATAGATGTAACAAGAGGTATAATGAACACAAAAATTTTGAATTTTGAAATGGCATTTGCGGATTAAGTTCTTCAATTCGATTGGAATGCGATCAGCATAGCGGAGTGTCTGCCCAGAACTATCGGTATTAGGCTTTTAAAAATTCAAACTTTACAAATCATAATAGCAGACAATACTACAAAAAAGTAAATGTGTAGTGTGCTTTTTTATCTCGTTGGAATTATTGAATCTTATTTTATTGAAGAAATATAATAAATATTTTTTCTATTAAATGTTTGCAGGTTGTAACAATAAATAATTAGCACAAATTTAATAATATGTTTGAAATATATATACAAATATAGATTTATTTAGTAAGTATTATCTGTTCTTAAATCTTTTTTGTAAAAACCTTATCAGATTGTGGCAATAAAATGTTAGAACTAAAATTGCATGTTAATGACACTTAATGCCATAGGAGCTTATAATGATTGTTTTATGTAATTTATTCTAAAACATGATTTCATAAAATCAAAGCACAAAATACAATTAGTTACAACACTAAGTATAATTTTGTATATTTAATCATAAGATAATTAATAATTACAAATTATAATAGATTACTAATTTGGGGTATAATAACATCCTGCTGAAACAAATGAAAGATTATCCTATGTTACACGCCAAATATGTGTTCTATTGAATTCAACTAAGTTGATGATGCTTATTAATCCGATCATTTAATAATAATTACTTCAGCAGTTTTTGGACAAAAGCGTATTGATGTTGCTATTTTTTTATAAATAATTCAAATATTAACAACGTTAATTTTTTAATATAAAATTTTACTAAATTATTTGTTTAACTATTCTAAAAAGTAAAAGCAATATTTAAATTAAAACATTTTTGTAGTAGTTAATTCATATTAAATAATTTATGTTTGTTTAAAATAAGATTTGTTTTATACGTAGTTAAAAACGTATGCATAAAATAATTGATTCAAATAATAATTTGAGAGGGAAAAGAATATTTATGGCAATTGAGTAACAGTAATAGAGCATTACTAAATAACCTATTGACGAGTAAATTATTATTATAATTAATCATTAAAGAGGCTAAAAATAAGTATGAAACTACATTTTTTTTTATTAGGAAAATTTATAAATGGATAAGTCTATGTGCTTTAGTGAGTTTACATTCTATAATAATAATTATAGCAGAAAATAACGCCCGCTTGTTTTATTAATGTATAGATAAAGTTAGTAATATGTTTTCTCAAGTTTTGATTTAGAAAAAATACGCAAATAAAAATAAAAAAATAACAAATAAAAACTTTTCTGTAGGTACTTTAGAGAGGAGGCTAACTACTTTCTGCTTCACCCATACCGGCAAAAGGTAACATTTTTGACACATATGCCGACTATAACAATGCGCACAACTAGAACCAAATGTACTCACAGACATTCATGGCTACCTATCCTTGATTGTCCTATCGTTTCTATATTTTATCGCAAACGTTGCTTTGTAACCAGCGCTAGATAAAACATTTTTTTTTTAATCACGTTACATTAAGGGTCAGGATCAATTTGACTCGTATGTTGGTTTACTTTCATCGTTAAAGATGAAAACAAGTTTTACAAAGTCAACCCTTTTGTAATAAATAAAAATTAATATGAATCCAAATCTATCAAAAAGGTTAGGGATGGCCCTAAAATGCAAACAGCTTATAGATATAAACAAAAAAATTTAAACCCATTAAACTTTAAACACAAATAAGGACATTGTCTATTGCAAAAACTTAAATTTTATGCTAATAAAATGTGTTAAAACTTTGAGTGATGTGAGCAATTAAAGTGCGCCAAATCTTCAGTATATGAGACGGAATACGCAAAACAATCCCTAATTATTAATTAACATTTAAACCTTCTATATCTATCGACTAGCGTAAAAAGGATTTTTTATAGCCAGCAGTCAGGCAATATATTTCAGCACTAATGCTATGCTTTAAATAACAGAGGATTGTTTAAATCACACAGCTGTTTGTTGTTCTAAAAAACAAAAAAAAGTGCAGAAATTTTTTGCATGAAAAAAACAAAGAAACAAACATTAAAAAATTAAATTTATGAAAAAATATTCTAAACTAAAAAACATCCATAGACGCGTTTCGAGGTTTACCTCGATGTTTTTTAGTTTAGAATATTTTTTCATAAATTTAATTTTTTAATGTTATTATTGGGTTGTCCGATTGAACAAATAGTAACGAGCGCTACATATGTCGTTGTGGCATTCGTATAAATTTACCTACTTAACTAGGCTTTATTCGAAATTATTGCTTTTACAACTGTCTCATTTGAGGACATTGCGTCTCTTCTTTATATATTTTATAAAGAAACAAACTGCAAAGTTGAGTAAAATATAAAAAAAATAATAACAGAAAACAAATTAACTTATTTTGAAGCTTGCATTTTAGTATTAGTCTTAGTTTTCAAACAAATTGCCTATTTAAAAAAAAAAATACTGTTTTCTTATCGGATACTAAGACCAATATTTTACAGCTTACGTTTGTGATACCACCTTGTGTATATAGTGCTGTTGAAAAGTAGATGTACACATTTTTTAGTAATTGATTTGTTTTTATTGTTTTCTCGTACAAATACAATTTTATCTCTATTTTTCTATTTTGTATATTTAACATTTGCACATAAGCAAAGTATTATAAATAATTTAAATTTAATAATATAAATTTTTTTTTCACATTAATAATTTCAGACTATATTATTTTTATGTAAATTACATAATATCATAGAATATAACACAATAATTTTTATTACTATTAAGTACATAGGAATTGTGTAAATTAAATATTACACACGTATTACTTATAGTTGGTTACACTAACAGCTTAATAATTTATTTGCCGTTGGTCTTACTGACATGCGGCACAAAAAAATAAATTAACTGCCGTTGACAACACTAACATTTTTGAAATCAACAATATAAAGTATAGTTTTGATTCAATTGTAAAATATGTATTATGTAAATGTGTAATGTGTATGAATACAAAGTAAATTTGTTACAGTAACATGTGTTAAACCTTTACGGCAGCAATCATTTTCTTATAGCAATTCAAATTTATAGATGCAAACCAGTAGTTTTAATTGCCGGACGCAAAGTTACTAAAACGGCAAAAATTGCAAACGCATGGCAACTCAATTTAACCAAAAAATGGATGGACTATGGAGCGGTTGCTGGAAATTTAAAGATTTAAATAATGTCAAAAGCTACAACTTATTATTGTTTAGATAGATAGATAGATTTATTAAAACATTTGAAAAAATTTACAAAGATAAAACACAAACATTCATGTCAAATATTAATACAATAATATATAAACTTAAAAATAAAATAAACATAATGACAAAACTGTATACATTATTAATATATAGACACTTTAAAATAAAAGAATACACAGTTAAAAATTAAAATTTAGATTATACAATATCTTTCCTGCAGAAAGTATAGTATTATTCAATTGAATAACAATTGCATTCTATAAGAATTTTTTAACAACTATTTTGATTTGCTTTTGACTATTTATCTGTTTTATTTCATTCGGTAGAGCATTGTATAATTTACATCCGGTATAGTAATAGCCTTTCTCATAAAGTGTTAGGTTATGTTTCGGTAATAAAATATCAATTTTATTACGTGTTTGATAATCATGATCGACATTATGCATCATAAACGTGGACATATTATTAAAAACATAACATAAAATTGTAAAAATATAAACACCACAAAACGATAAAATATGTATTTTGTGTCTTAAAGACATATATGCAAGACACATTCCACTTTAAACCATATATAATTCAAATAGCTTTTTTTGAACACAAAAGATTCTATTTGCACCACTTGCTTTTCCTCAAAACATTATTCCATATCGCATAACTGAATAAAAGTTACCATAGTACCTTGTTTTTAATATATTTTTGTTACAGTGTTTAGATAAAATTTGGAGACCATAGCAAATACTTGAAAGTTTGAAAGAGAGAGTGCTAAGATGTGATTGCCATTCAAGATTATGATCTATGTCTATTCCTAAAACTTTTGTAGAAACAACAAAATTCAGTAAGTCATTATATGTTGCAACTAAGTCACCAATTTGACCATTTGACTGATCAGTTCCAAACAGTACAATAGCAGTTTTGTTTTTATTGATAGCTAAACAGTTTCTATCAATCCATTGTAATATGATTTTATACACCACATTTACGTTTACAAGTATAGTGTTTAAATCACCCTTGCAAATATTAAAAACAAAGTAGGTCCAAGTACAGATCCTTGTGGTACACCACAAGTAAGCATTTGCGTTTCTAAACAAATTCCTCTTTATTCACTCAAGTTGCTACTGCTTGGTAACGGTTTTTTAAGTACGTATTAAACCAGTTGCTTGCTATACCTCTAATTCCATATCGTTCTAACTTTGTTATCAGTAAATTAAATTTCACACAGTCAAAACCTTTAGACAAGTCAGCAAAAATACCAAGTGCTAATAATTTCTAATCCAAAGCTCCTAAAACATTTTCTGTGAACTTTGCCAAAGCAGTTTCTATTGACTTTCCTTGTGTGAATCCATGTTGATTGGATGCAAATAATCTTTTAGAGTTAAAAAAATGTACAATTTTATTGTTCATTAGATGTTCGAATATCTTAGATAAGATAGATTTTTATGAAGAGGTATAACAGTAGCTAATTTAAACCTGTCAGGAAATATACCTGTATTAAAAGATACATTGCAAATATGTTTTACTGAAACAACAATAAAATTAATAATCTTTTTCAGTATAAAATTTGAAATATTGTCAGAATTACTAGAGTTATTATTTTTTATTTTTTAACTATTTGTGTTGCGACCAATAACAGATAATAATTTGTTTAGTTTATTATATTATTATATTATGTTAATATTTGTATATATTTTATCGTTCAAGATAAAAATAATTGGGTTACTATGAAAACAAAATAAATTAATTAATTAATCAAACATCAAAAAATCAAACATCTTTCTTTAAAAAGAACCATAAAAGCATGTTGACCAATACGAGCAATAATTTATTCTTGAACAAGAAATAAGCAATATAGAACACCTTGTAACGATATACTCGCAAACAGTTGAATAGTAAGTAGCAAAATATACACTATAAAACCAAAGCTAGACTTTTATTCAAAATAAAACCAGTTACAATAAATCTGCCGAATACTATTAAGGCAAAAACATTGGTCCTTCAAACCGGATACTGATCCAAAACATCCATCAATCTACAACTTAAAGTAAAGCATGGCATCTAAAGAAAGAGAGGAATCGGACCTCCAAAACCAAAGAAGAATAGTCAAATCCAACCTCACACGGTTCAAATCCTTTGTGCTTATAGGAGACTTAAATATGGAACAACTTAAGATCCAATTGGACAAGGGATCGACACTTCTTAGAGCGATTTTGAGAAAATCCAAGATTAGCTGGATTGATTTACCGGTTCTGTGGACGAAGCACAGCGAGCAGAGTTTGAAAATGACTATTACTTCATAATATGCAAAGCCAAATCAATGGTAGATTCCGAAGCACAAAATGCGTTAACAGAATCGACTACATCAACATCGTCTGTTAGCGATACACCTATCCGTTTGCCAACAATAAACTTGCCAAAATTTACTGGGCATTATGAAGAATGGCTACACTTTTACGACACATTCAAATCTCTCATCAATGACAACGCTAACATGGCGGACATCTAGAAATTCCAATATTTGAAATCATTTCTTAAAGAAGATGCGGCACATGTTTTTTCCGCTCTAGAAACTACCACTTAAAATTACCCCATTGCCTATTAAAAGAAAGATATGACAATAAGCGAATGCTAGGGCAAAACCACGTAAAGGCGTTATTCGACATTCCAGTTGCAACCAGGGAATCTCATACTTCATTAAGACACTTATTGGTTTCTTCAACCAAACATATGCATGCACTGAAAACACTAGGTGAGCCAACCGATTCTTGGAAAAGGCTACTAATTCACATTCTAACTACAAAAATAGACTACCCAACTCGTATGGAATGGGAATCAAAATAGGAATCATCCTTCTTACCTTCATTTACATCATTTATAGATTTCATAAAACACCGCTGTCAAATATTAGAATCCTTTGCATTATCAAGAGATTCATCGTTGGCTATAAAAACAAATAATTTCTATCCAAAGCAGACCAGGCTGACAAATCATCTAGCGACTAAAATTGCAATATCGTGTCCCATATGTCGTAATCAACGTTACATACAATAGTGCCAA
Source organism: Tachinus rufipes (assembly GCA_963932245.1). Lineage (NCBI taxonomy): Eukaryota > Metazoa > Arthropoda > Insecta > Coleoptera > Staphylinidae > Tachinus > Tachinus rufipes. Next base: position 56,654,634 of record OZ010741.1, on the reverse strand, counting down.
AAATTCTTTAACTTGTCGGTTAAGGATCGCACAATTCAAATTAAAAAATACCGTTTGTGTTTAAACTGTCTACGGCCAACCCACCAAATTGAAAATTGAAAGGGCAGTCTTTGTCGAAAATGTGGACAGAAACATAACACGCTAATCCACGATGGCCAAGAAATTCAGTTAGCAAGCAAAAACAACAGAGTAAATTACTCAAGCCATAAAGGCAATACAACTGGTGTCATACTATTATAAACGGCAATAATAAACGTAATGGACGTTCACGGAAGTTATCAAACTTGCTAGATATTATTGGACTCGGGATCTCAATCTAATTTTATGACCGAAGCCTTTCTTAAGCGATTAGGACTTGAAAAACAAGACGTAAATATACCGATAATAGGTATAAATCAAGCCGCATCAAGAGTATTGTCTAAATGCATCACACGCATTGCATCAAAACTGAATGCGTTCCACACAGATATCGAGTGTTTAGTAATTAACACATTACCAAACTGCCGACACAGAATATTGATGTCACAGCATACACCTTTCCAAAGGGCGTACAACTGGCTGATCCCGAATTTAACGTTCCTTTGTCCATTGACATGCTCATTGGGCCGAGTTATTTTATGCGTTATTGTGTGTCGGTCAGATCAAAGCTTTGGAGACTCATCCGTTACTACAAAAAACTCATGTTGGATGGATTTTATCTGGAAGTTGCAGTAATGTCATAGCAAGTACGGACATGCAAGTATGCAATCTGAATATTACAAAGGCCAGCCTTGACAAATCCCTTATCAAATTCTGGGAACTGGAAGAAGTTCCGAGGCAAATATTATTATCCGACAACAAACATAAGTCAGAACAGCACTTCCAAAAAACAACTACACGTAACAATAGCAAAAAATTTATTTAACTAAAAATCGAATATAGTAAATTTATAGAAGAATATCTAAATCTAGGACACATGAAGCCAATTTTTAGTGAAAATGAAAACACTAAAACTTATTATTTACCACATCATGCCGTGATCAATAATTCCAGCACTACTACAATGCTACGAGTGGTATTTGACGGATCTGCAAAAACATCAAACGGTATATCACTGAATGACAACTTAATGGTTGGTCCCAAGCTCCAGGATAATATTCATTTAATTCTAATGAGATTTTGTTGTCACAAGTACGCATTAAGCGGCAAAATTTTCAAAATGTACAGGCAAGTGCTCATTTATCCTGATGAAACAAATTATCAGCGTAGACTGTGGCAAAGTAGCCCATCTGAACCAGTGCAAACATATGAATTATTAACAGTTACATATGACGCAGCTAATGCGTCAACTTAGCCATAAGATGCTTACGAAAAACTTCTAAAGATGCACACAACGAATTTTCACTTGGAGCAAAAATAGTTTTGCGTGATTTTTATGTAGACGATGTGTTGACTGGAGCTGATTCACTAGAGGAGGTAATAGCAATCAAAGAGAAAATAAGAACACTGTTACTATCAACAGGATCTGAAATGCACAAATAGGCTTCAAATTCAGAAGAAATAATTAATCATGTGGCAGAAGATCCCACTAAAATTAATGTGTCAGATACAGCTGACAGCAACAAAACATTGGGCGTACAATGGAACAGAAAGTCAGATACATTAATGTTTGCTACAACAACACAATTGATGAATAAATGAATCTCTAATAGGCAAATACTTTTACGCATTGCTCAACTCTTTGACCTGCTGGGTATCATTGGACCAGTAATAGTGAGAGCCAAGATAATAATGAACTCTGGCAAATCAAACTAAACTGGGATAAGTCAATTCCTATTGACATGCATACTATCTGGACGGCCTATGAAGCAGATCTACAATACATAGAAAATATTCAAATACTAAGATGTATATTTACTAAAAACTACAACGTATTCGAAGTTCATGGATTTTCAGACGCTAGCACAGAAGCATACGGCGTCTGTATATACATTTGATTGTCGATAGACCAAAATCACAAATCACATTTATTATGTGCAAAATCAAGGGTGGCGTCATTAAAACATCTCACCATTTCTCGTTTAGAACTATGTAGAGCATTTCTATTGGCTACACTTATGAAATCTGTGTTGGACACACTTCATCTTACTCCAATCAACGTCTACTATTAGACAGACTCAACAATCGTACTGTCATGGATAAAGGCAACCGATAAATCTTTTAAGTGTTTTGCCGCAAATCATATTGCAGAAATAAGAAAGTTAAGTAACATTGAAAACTGAAATCATGTGCGATCAGAGGAAAACCCAGCCGATCTTTTATCTCGTGGAGCATCATCTACAAATTTGAAGGTTTTACACCTATGGTGGCATGGACCAAGATGGTTACAAGAAGACCAAGTCATGTGGCCCCCGCTTGGTCGAAGTACCATCGTAGATAATGAAGACCCAAAAACAAAAACAAATATTTGCATGACACAATCGAGAAACTCAGAAGACTTTTCCCCTAATATTTGTAGCCGATTTTCAAGTTTAGCAAAATTATTGCGTGTTGTATCATACTGCATAAGATTTGCAAAAAAATGCAAGAAATGGCTCAACACACCGTTGGTCCAGTATCCACTGTAACAATCGACGACGCCATGAGACAATTAATTCGGCAAATACAAGGCGCACATTTTAAGTATGAAAATAAAGCGTTACAAGCTGGTGATAGCTTATCAAAAAGAAGTAAACTAATAACATTAAATCCATTTTTCAACCGTTTTTCTTTAAGCAGTACCTAAATGAGAAAAATTTCTAATAGTGCTCCCTGCTAAAGATCCACTGACAAAATTAATAGTAATGAGCCATTACGTCCAAAAATTGCACGCGGAAACACAGGCTACCATAACAGCCATCCGTCATCGCTACTGGATATTAGGTGGCCGAAGAATCGTCCATAATGTCATAAAATCATGCATCCGATGTTATCTATGCAAACCAAAGCTTGCTAGTGCCAAAAAGGGAAATCTACCAAAACACCGCATAGAAGCAACAAGACCATTCATCAACAGCGTAGTAGATTTCTGTGGACCTTTTTATATTAAAGAAGGAAACAAACAAAGCAAAAGAAAATCAAAAGCCTACATCTGCATATTTATATGTATGGCTACGAAGGCTGTCCATATTGAAGTAATCTCTGAGTTAAGCACGCAAGCATTTTTAGCCTCATTAAAGCGTTTTATTGGAAGACGAGGAAATGTGAAAAACATGTATTCAGACAATGAAACCAATTTTGTAGGCGCGTACAAAAAACTAACAAAACTTTACGAGCAGTTCAGGTGCGACAAGGCGGAATCAGAGATGTTTAAAACATTACTGCACTATAAAATACAGTGGCACTTTATTCCGCCTTGAGCACCGCACTTTGGAGGCTTGTGGGAAGCTGCGGTAAAATCGGCAACACAGCACATGTACCGCATACTAGGAAATGAAGTAGTAACATTTGAATAATTGTCCACTATTCTAATACAAATAAAAGCAGTATAAAATTTACAACCATTGGTCCCTCTTTCCAACGACTCAAACGATGAACAAGTCCTAACACCGGGACATTTTTTAATCGGAGATGCGTTGACCGCTCCAATAAAACCCAATATAAAAGAGATAAAATTAAACAGACTCTCACGATGGCAGCACCAAGAACAAATGAAACAGCATTTTTGGATAAGATAGAACCGAGAATATCTTGGACAATTACAAACAAGATCAAAATAGACCAAAAACAAGAGAAACGTGCAAACAGATCAACTAGTATTGATAAAAGAAGACAACATGCCACCACTTCAATGGATGAGAGGACGAGTGGAAGAGGTATACCCCGGAGAAGATGGAATAATACGTGCCGTGTTAGTAAGGGCAGCAGGAAAACAATATAAACGGCCCATAAGCAAGATACCGCCTTTGCCAATAAGTGAATTAAAGTCAATTTAAAGACTAGTTTTCATAGCGGGCTGTATGTTGCGATAATAATTTGTGTAGTTTATTATATTATGTTATGTTAATATTTGTATATTTTTTATCGTTCAAGATAAAAATAATTGGGTTACTATAAAAACAAAATAAATTAATTAATTAATCAAACATCAAAAAATTCAATTTTTTTTAAAGAAGCATAAAAGCATTTCGACCGATACGAACAAAAATTTATTCTTGAACAAGAAATAAGCAATATAGAACACTTTATAACAATATACTCGCAAACAGTTGAATAGTAAGTAGCAAAATATACACTATAAAACCAAAGTTAGACTTTTATTCAAAATAAAACCAGTTACAATAATTCTGCCGGATACAATTAAAGAAAAAACAATTTGAATTATGTGGTACTCATCAATATTTCCTAAAAATATTGTAGAGCACATATCAATATCTTCATTTACAAAGTCCAGGTTACCGTGTGTGTGATTTATAAGATAAAAAGTAATTGTTAAAAAAAAAAATTATTTAATGCATTGCAAACATTTTTTGCATCATTTACGGTATTTTCAGACATTTCAGGAAATGCTCTAGTACAATCAGACTTTTCTTGAAATTTGTTTATAATTTGCCATATAGATTTATTTTTATTTAAAACAATTATATCATGGTATTTCTTTTTTGCTTCAGATATTGTTTGTTGGTATAAATTATTTGCAACAATATAATCACCTTTAAAGTCTGAATTTGTTTGTGATAGATCATACAAAAAAGATACAGTTCTTTTCAGTTCTATTATATGTGCAGTTATTTATAATCTTTACTTGCAGCGTTAGTTCGAAATTCTTTAAGTGGAAAGTGTTGTTCATATAAAATATTAAATATATTATAAAAAGAATCTAAAGCTTGATAGGACAATTCTTATTAAATACTTGATCTCAGCAAGTGTTCTCTAAGCTAATACAAAAAAAAAGCAATACAATCTTTATTAATAATACGTTTTTTTTTAAACTGGATGTTTTTGGAACATTACATTCTAATAACAAATTAAATTTTAAAAACTGACCATAGTGATCAGATAGATTACATTTAATTACATTTGCTTTTATTTGATTCACATTACTATTTATAATTATATTGTCTAGACATGTGCTTGAGTTTTTTGTTATTCTAGTTGGTTCTTCGATGGAAAAATGAAAATTATAGCTTAACAATAAATTTAAAAAATCAATTGTGAGTTTATTGTTTGTTTTAAATATGTCAATATTAAAATCCCAGTTAAAAAATAGTTATATCTTTAGTGTGTACTTTATCTAATAACTTATGCAATTTTTCAATAAAAATAGTTGTAACGCCTTCAAGAATTTTATATACACCAATTATGAAATATTTATTTTCCATCCAGAACACCTCAGCTGCACAGCACTCAAAATGATTCTGAACCAAAAAAACATTTATATCACAACGCATTTTAACACCTCTTTTAAAATCTACTGAAGAAAATATTGCAACACTTCCACGTTGATTGGGAGGACGATAGTATCTGCTACGCAGAATATATCTTTCTAAATAAAAAAAATTCAATAATTTTCAGGTAGCCAATGTTCGCTTAATATTACAAACGATGGGATTAATTTTTTTGTTAAAATTTCTAGCTTTAATATTTTATTTATAACACTTTGAATATTTAGATAAAAAATAGATAATGTTTCAAAATCTTTTAATTTCCTATTTTTGCTGGTCTCCTTGGGGTTAGAAAAAACCTATTTACTTTTACGAATACAGGCCATATCTCTGGATTTTTCAAAAACTCTAACTAATTTTAATGGTGCTATTTTTTTTTGTTTTCTTTGGTAATTCTTTTTTATTTTATCTTTATGTTTTCCTTTGGTGCTATTTTTTCTCTCTCTTAAGTTTACATTAGCAATTATTTCTGGAGTTTTTTTTTTTTGGTTTATTAATATTGCTATCAATAGTATTTATGGCAATATCAGATGCCACGATGTTATGTGGTTGTTTCTTTAAATAAACGTTAACTGGAATAGTATTTTTGTTAGCTTCTAAGTACTTGATTTTGTAATACAACAAAACAACTTCTTCTCTTAGTTCACTAATGATAGAATTTTTATCTTCTATACTTAATTTGAGAAGCTCAGTTGAATAATTATTTTTTTTTTTCTATCGCAACAAATAACTCGGGATTCATCAATACTTTTTGGCTTTGTTTTATATTTATTTTGTATGCAACTTTTGTGGTATACATTTCCACAATTAATACATACTAATGTTTTACTGACTTTATTTTTGCAGCATTTAAAAAATTTATCCTCAGATAATGGATTGCCCATTTTAGTAATTTTATTTATAATATTATTATTTGCCAATCCAATGTTACGCCACTGGCTGGCTCAGTAACAATGCGCGCAAGCTGCGACGATACAAAACGTTAGCTTCAATACAACTAACCCCAATTATTAATGATACGAAATAATGTTAATTTTACTCACAATTTCATCATGAATTAATAACATACATAAACTGCATTGCTTATTCAATTCATTCTATAAGAGTTATTCCATAAATAATATATTGGTATATTAATATTGATGGTGTTTACACTGACACTTTACTAACAAACACTTCTGCATTAGCAAAATTTCAAAAATGATTAACAACTGTTTTGTTTGGATTGAAAAATTACATTTTTTTACTTAACGGTACTGCAGATCATCTGTTCCATTTAGACAATTTTATCTAAAGCGTTTTCCTAAAGCATTAACATTTCTTAGCGGTATTTTTTAAGGTTGTTATGTTTAAAACAAACTATTTTAAATTTTTGTTTTAAACTAGTTTAAAACATTGCTTAGACAATTTTAAACATGTTTAAAATATTGTTTTTTATTTGTGTTTTTTTAAATACTTAGTTATTCATCTCCGAAAAATGTAAAACATAAATAGCATTTTAATTTGTTTTATTATGATTTGACAATTTCAGCAACATACACGCTGCAAGCAGCCCTGTTAGTAGATTTGTTCAACTGCGGCATCTCTTGCTCTTGCGCATAGAAAACGATAAAAACAAACTGTTTAAAACATGTTTTTTTAACTGTTTTAAACAACAAAAAATACATCAATAATAATAAAAAAAGTTTTTTACCTGGAGAAGACGTACAATTTAACTTGAAAATATGCAATTTTAGAGAAAAAAAGAGTCTTATGATCTTTTTTGCAAATGCGGTATACATTATTGCATCTTATTGGTTACACACCTTTCAATAAATATCTGCACGTTGACATTTCATTAATTTTTATGGCTGGAAATACTATACTCGCCATAACACTTTTCTACATTCAAAAACTTTTTTGCCTTAAAAACCAGGATCTCAAGCTTGTCTTGTGGAGATCTAGAATCATGTGCGTAAAAACAATTTGCTTTATTAAAACTTGATAAAATCTTTTTTTTAGCACATATTAATAAATTGATCAGCACAAAATGTGAAAGCTTTAAACGTGATTTAAGGTTGCCCAACATCATTTAGGGTGCACAGAGATTAACACTGTTGCAAATCATACTCAGCCATGGTTGTTATGTTTAAAACAAATTGTTTTAATTTTTTGTTTTAAACTAGTTTAAAACAAAAAACATTGCTTAGACAATTATGTTTTGAACATTAATTGGTGCTTTTTTTAATTTTTGGTTAATTATCTCCAAAAAATGTGATGCATAAATAGCGTTTTGGTGTGTTTTGATACAATTTGAAAATTTTAGCAAAATACACAAATTTAAGCAGCCGTGTCAGTAAAGTTGTTCAACGGCGCCATCTTTTGCAAAAACAAAACATTTTGTAAATTAATGTACTATTTTACATTAAACAATATTTAATTTTTACATAAAAATGAACAGACAATGTGCATAAACAAAGCATTAAATCCTTTTATAATATAGTATATACGTGTAAGATTTAAAAAAGTGATATCTAATTATGTTGTGTAGTGTAAATTTTGTAAACTCAAAAAACAAAACTTGCAAAGAGGTAAATTAGATTTGATATGATTAATGCATACAAGCAATTAAAAGCAAACAACATTTAAATTTTAGCAATTGAATAGCACTGAAAAGCATACACGTAAAACAGTATTTACTTTTATTTTTGGTTTTTATCAAAAATAAACGTCAGTTGTCAGATAATTAGTTTTAAAAATTAATTATTTTGGAGTTAAAATATTATTAATTAACGTTTTGGCGGCGTTGCTGTCTTCCTCAGAGCTATAAACAAACAGTACATTGTAAAAAACAGTAAAATTAATATGAAACTGTAATAACAATGTTAAAGACATTGATAAACAAATTTAAAAAAAACATAATATCTAAACACAAAAACAGTTGTATTACTACAAATTACCTTTAAAATAGTTGCTTAAACTGTCATTTATTAAAATTCGAAGACGACAAATAATACGTTGCCAAGCGTTTCAGCACGGCTTGTAGTAGAGATGGCTGTGCATTAGACTTATCAAGTCAATTTGTATTTATGTACAACACAGTAATGCAAACAAAAAGAGGCTGCAACAACCGGTTATTATTTACTTAATTATCTATATTGTTGTTAAAAGTTGTTTTTCAATTTTGAACGCATTTCATAAAATTAGTTTTTAGATCAATATAAATGTGATCTTGTGCTGCACATCTAACAAACTTTTTTAAGGAATATTTTCAAAATAAATTGTTAAAATTGTTGTAATTATTGCATCATAATCTACACAATACTGTTTTTTATTTATTTGATGTAAAGTTATTTTGTGCTATAATTTATTTAATTTATTTGTTTATTGATTTTTTTTTAGCCAAATGGGCTTGACGTTTTTTTTGCTGTAGTTGTTAATAGTTTGTGATATAAAAGTTTTTGTTTAAATTTATGTAATATTTTTGGAATTTTTTTTTTTACCTTCTCAATAAGTTGTATGTCTGCGTGTTATATATCCTTTATTTAAAAACTTTGTATTAGATATGTAGTAGTCAGTACGTTTAAAGGCTTGAAGTCTAAAAATCGGTTTCAATTTAAATTGAATTTTTTCTTGTGAGGAAGACTCTTTTTTGCCAAATAGTTGTAATTTTTTATATTTCCTCTATTTATATTTAAGATTTATTTTAATTTTATAAGAAAAAAAAATGGCAATTAGAACCAGTTTTTCTTCACATTTTTACCAAAATGCTAATATAATAAAGCTCTTCGCCTATCATAGCAAACCACGACAATTCGACAGTCAAGAAACGTTATGAAAAATATAAATTTTTATAGTAAACAAGTGCAAGAGATTTGGTTTGCGTCGCTTCTGCAAATTGGGCGTTGTTTCATAAGATACAATGTGCTTTGATTAATAAGTCTTCGTCATGATACTATTCATAGTATCATGAGTCCTCGCATTCGTTTTATAAGGCAACAACCTTTAAGGTACTTATTAAAAAAAAACATGAATTAGAGTGTATAGTTACTTAAACAAAGTGTTATTTAGAATATGAAAGTAATTTATTAAAAAAATATACATATACATATATGTTTTAATGTTAACCTAGTTTTTTTACAATGCATATTTGCAATAATGCGTGTTAACATAAATTTATTATTCAGTACACCTTAATCCTTTAGAAAATATTTGTTGTAATTATTAACAATAAAAGAACATCAAATTTAGTCAATCAGCTCAATTTTAAATACACGTTGCTAGAAATATTGTTATTCAAGCAAGGTTGTTAAGCATTGATTTAGTAAGAAATGCAATAAAAACCTTTTTCAAATTCCTTAAATTTTTATGTTGCAATTTTTAAAATTTAAGAAATTTGTTGAAACTATTCAGATAAATTTTAATTTGTTTAGTATTTCTTAACATAATTTCATCTGACAGTTATATAGATATTGTTTATATATTCTCATTTAATATTGGAGAAGGTCACACAATTTATATATATATATATATATATATATATATATATATATATATATATATATATATATATATATAAAAACAAATAAACATACAAGCATCGTTAAAGTAATAAATTACTTTCATAAAAAAGAATTCTAATGATTACATTTATTGATCGTCAAACCAGATTAATAACAGCAAGGACGAATAATTGAGAATATAAACATTTTTTTATAATAAATAAACAACGTGAAAGAGCTGCGGCTAATGATGTGAGTTTTGTTAAAATGTATTTATAATTTTTTATTATTAAATGCATTCCTCTGACAAAGCAAAAAAGTAGACAGCCTTCATAAATTGATTTTAACATCAATGGAAGTAATGGAACTCGTCCAAACATATGATTAATGATGATCAAAGTTGCTGAAAGTTATATTTATTTAAAAATTTAAATAATCATTTGTAATTTATATATTTGGGTTGAAATATGCCAAACTTATCAGATTCTCAGTAAAGCCAACATTTTGACATTTAAGACATATTGTAATGATTTACTTAAAACTTAGCATACACAGGGTTTATTATAATTATATCTTGAATTAAATATATAAATTTGTATAATGCACTAATAGTTTTGATTTTATTGAAGATAAAACATTAAGAACATGTATAAGTTTTTATGTGTTTTTTGACACAAACAATGTACGCATTAACAGTTTTAACAAAACAGTTGGATTATGTTACAAATGCTATTGCTTATATTTTATGAGTCAATTATAAAGTAAAACAGGTTTTTAAATTATTAATCTACAATAAAATAAATGTGCGCATTTTACACACTTTTAAAATTTCATCTATATAATTATCTGACTATTACTAAATTTTTTTAAATTTTTATTACATAAACGTCTTGTCGCTAAATACAATTCAACTAATTCTATTCGAGCAAGTAATATATATGATAATCTAAGATAAGCTATGGTTACAATAAAAATTCTATATACTACACCTATGCGTTAATTAGTAAAAAGCATATGCATCATCCTTACTTACAACGTTAAGTAAGGTGACAGAAAAAATTATTATGAAAAGACTGGATTTTTTTGATTCGAACAACCAACTAACAACCGACAATCAATTTGGTTTTAGAAGCGGACATGAGACGGTTCAGCAAATTGCTAAAATTGTCAATAAAGATAAAGTGACAGACATGGTCCTGCTCAATGTCAAAAAAGCTTTTGACCAAGTATGGACCAACGGACTGATCCATAAAATGAAAACACAACACTATCCATCATATTTGATTAAACTTATACACAATATTTTAACAGGCAGGCAATTCCAGGTAAAAGTCAACGACATTCTGTACTCTTCTAAAAATATTGTTGCTGGTGTACCGCAAGGTTCAATTTTGGCATCAAAATTATTTAACATATATTTTAACGACATTCCTGTCTTTGCGAAAACAAGTCTAGCTTTTTATGCAGACAACACTGCAATCTACTAAAGTTTTTTTTATGCAGTGGCCGCGCAGAAACAAAATCAGATACATTTAAATACGCTGCAAAAAATTTTCAGTTTTTGGAAAATCAAAATTAACACCTAGAAATCAGAAAAAATTTCATTCACAAGTAAATTCACAAATAAAAAAACATTTACACCAACAACTTTCGACAAAGATACTATACCGACGAAGCGGCACGTTAAGTATCTGGGAGTCTATCTAGACTCTCGTCTAAATTACGAACTGTAATGATTTATTATCTTTATAAGTGTTTAAAAATAGCACTTCGCAAAGACAGGTACGTCAGAATAAGAGATTTGCACGAGGAGGCAAATGTACCCCTAATTTCAGACTACATCATGGAAATTTCACAAAAAAATTACAAATTTAAACTTGAAAATAACGCCCTTCTCAGGGGTCTCACCAGCATCTGTTGCATAATAAAGCTTTTAGAATAAAACACAAACTCAGCTATCAGTGGTTGCCTACATTTAACCAAAACGATTGATTTAATATTACCGTCCCAGTATTTTTTTTCTTTTTAGGCTCAAAATTAATAATTTTGTATAATTTCTGTACATATTGTTGTTTATTTGCAAATACTAGGGTTAGGTTTGATTAGTTTTTGTATATATTACTGTAAATAGATAGATTAGGTTAGTTAGTCTTAAGTTTAAAACAAAATTATCATAAACATGATCCTGACGTTTTTGCGGGCCCTGTGATGTTTTTTAACCAAAAGAATTTGTATAAATTTTTTTTTAACCTGAATGAATGATGTATGATTGTGTGAGTGAAAAAATAATAAATCTGTAAAAAAATGGTCCATTAGTATATAATGTTTTTATCGGAATTGTTAATTTATATTTATTTTGCTCCACTTTAATTGTTGAAATTTTTTTAATTAAGAAACAATTTTTATTCTAGTTGTATACACAAAACTTTGTGATGTATTTTTGTATTTAATTGTTTAATAAAAAGTATTAATATGAAAAAATTAAAATGGGACCGCTGTACTGAAGTTTGTGGGATCGATTCCCATATACCGTGATAAACTTTTTACATATCTAAACGTATTCCCACTCCCCAACCGTTACGCATAAAACCTTCTCTGATGGAGTGATGAAATCTCTCCACTGCTTTGGAATTCACTGACGACGACGATAGGCATCTGATATTATATGATATCTGTTAATTTGGCGCGGACTTTAGTTAACTTATCTATTTTGTATCTTTTTGAAAAATAAAGAACTGTGTTCTCTAGGGATTCTGAAAGAATTTTTTTAGACTTGGCTCATAAAAAAAAAAAAATCCGGTTATAGCAGCTAAAAATCACAAGACAGTTAAAATTACATTTAATAATATGGTGCAATGCTGTAATATATAAACAAACTAAACCAAAAAATAAACAATCATGATAAAACTATCTAAACAAACACGTTATCTAAAAAATTGTCAATTTTGGAAAAAAGAAATCTTTTGTTTAAAAATAAGAACAACTTTTGCAATTTTTAATTAAAGTCTGGACTGATGTTATTGCGTATGACTTTATTAACTTACTTAATGATATTAAAATTGAATGAACAATTTGTTTGATACAAACTCTACTAAAACAATAATAATTGCAACTGTTATTATTTTTTAAGTTTGCTATTGTAATCCTTGCATCATTGAATAAGACAACTTCAGAAAACTAGGGCAATTTAATAAATTTGTTAAAGGATTATAACTGATTTGTTGAAGAAGTGTTTTAATTAGGTCATCATAAATATTAACAAAATAGTTATTAAAATTATTTAGCAATTTAGAGTTAATAACTTTCCAAGCCGCTTTGGATTTATTTTGAGCAATGTTATTATGATCAGTAAACAATAGGTTTAGTAGTTTAATGCTTTTGAACTTTTTGTACTAAGCTTTTTTTGTTAGCTCTAGTTTTTTGAGCATGTTTGCTAACTTTAGAGTAAACCAATTAATGGCGTTTTTTGATATATTAAAATTATTTTTTTTAAGTAGAGAGAACTCTCATGAGTGAGTCAACAAATGTAAAATCTGTTACTGCGTTATAAGTCTACACTTGTTTTGTGATTGACATTGATTAGGTATTATGATAATAAAAGTTATATCAAGCTCGCATCCTATATGATCTGAAAAGACAATAGGTTTGCAATTCAATTGCAAAGAAAATGTCAAATTTTAATATTTTTATTAGATATGTATATCAGTTTATTTGTGTGCCATTGTTTTTTATGTTTCCCAAAATGCTTCCGTTGCGCGAGTTACAGTAGTGGTAATCCACAAAACAGAACGTTGGAAAGAAATAGAAACCAAAAAAAGAAAACAGAGAAAAAAGAGAAAAAAGAGAAGTTAAACAAGGATGTGTGGGGTTCTGCATAAAAATTAGCCATACAAAAAATGACGTTTTGAACCGTACAAATAGACTGCGTAGAACAAGCTAAAAGTAGCAGAAGAACACTTTCCCCAAAGAACGTATCGGAGAGAACCGACAGAATCAGTCGAAAACGTAAAACTTTATAAAAACAAAAAGTTGATGCAAGCAATCAACGCACTAAAACCAGGGAAATCTTTTGAGCTTGACAATATCCCTCCAGAGGCCCTAAAAAAAGTGAATTTTCCAGCCGAGTCAAAACAAAACTTATACTTATATTCAAAGAAAACCTACCAACGAGAAACACAAGATTTTGTCCAATTTGCCTGCCGAATATCATCAGTGAGCTAATGACAAGGAGCAGACTGGAAAAAGAAATCAAACAAGGAGAAGGGTTTTTAGAGCAACAAGTCGGTTTTGTCAAAGAAAGATCTATTCTAAATGCAGTAAAAAAAGTGGCAAACACACTAAAAAAAACAAAGAAAAATGAGGCGCACTAATCACTCTTGACTAGCTGAGCAAATAAAAACTACAAGTGTAAAATCACTTGATTATTTAAATCACAACTGACGTCCCTCAGGGGTTCCTTTTAGGGCCACCACTTTGGGACGTGGTATATGACGGGGTTTTAAGAAGGTAATGGCAGAGTGGAGTCAAATCAATAACCTTTGCAGATAATCTGGCCATAACAATCGTGGCAAAAGACAAGTACAAACTAGTAAATAAAACAATCAACGCAATTGAAATGGTAGATATATGGCTAGCCAAACACCATTTGGAGCCAGCTCCACCAAAAACAGAGGAAGTGATTGTAAAAGGCCCACGTAAGATATGTTTAAGAAGCGAGGTCACCTTTGACTATAGAAGCACAATCATACATACAAAGAAGGCAATCAAATATCTCGGAATAATGATTGACTTTTTTCAAGCTATAAAAAAAACGGTGGAGATAGCAGAACTAAGAATAGGAAGCCTGGCAAGAATTATGCCCAACATAGGCGGATCATCAAATGGTAGAAGACAGTTGCTGAACTTCGTCATAAAATCAACAATACTTTACAAAGCACCAATATGGTACAAAGAGGTGAAAACCTACACAAACCGGCAAATAAAAGCCCAAAAAAACGCTATTGAAGGTAGCAAGCGCTAACAACACTGTCTCAGCGTTGGTACTACAGGTGGTAATTGGAGCATTGCCCATCAACCTGCTGGCAGAAGAGAAAAAAAAGATTGTTTGAGAAAAAAGGTATTATAACATTAAAAACCAAAATGGGAGAAAGAGGCAAAACCATATACCCATGGCAAAATATATAGGACGTCACAGACGAGGTTGCCCAATGGACAAAGTCGCTCATACCGAATATTAGTACATGGTTGAATTGCAAATTCAGAACAATTAACTACTTTTTAACTCAAACCTAGACAGAACATGAGTCCTACATAGTCTACACCAAAAGAATTGGCAAAGATGAAACCAATGAGTGAAGGTATTGCAACAAAATAAACGACGCGGAACACACTTTATTCTTATGCGACCGATGGATAGCGGGAAAAACAACGGCTAAGATTTGGTTTGGAAAAACATTAAACTCGGAAAAGATTGTTGAAACTATGCTGTAAAGCGTATACCGTGTTTTGCACGGGGATTCGCACACTATAAAGAACTTTCACTTACAAAAACAAGTTGTGGTAATTAAACCGATTGTTATATTCTTACGCTACACTTACGTCCTTTTTTTAAACTTTAGAAAACTAAACATTTTTGCGCAACCGATCAATCTAGGGAATTTCTTAGATATCCTTAGATTTTCTGCGGTTAACTTAAAAAAAAAAACAAGTTAAGTGTAGTATAATTTCTGACTGGCAAACCTCACTTTAGATTTTAGCCAAAATACAATGATTTAAACTTTTGCGTAAGCTTTCATCGCATTGTGTGCATAACTATGTTGCTGTTGCGCCTAACAAAATTAAAATAATAATTATCATTTTTTTTTAGTACAATAGACATTTTTTGAAATTTATATACTCTTTCTTTTAATTTAAAATATTGAAAAATACATTTTTTAATAAACCCCTTAAAATAATAGATTTTATTAGATAAATGTTGTTGTTCAACAACAATAAGTATACATTAGACTGGTTCATAAAAATATTTTCTGGAATTTCTTTGTGTGCACTCTCAGAAAATGATCTTTATGCAATAAGTAACCCATGCCAAATTTCAGTCTTTATGAATCAAAAAACGTGTCGCACTGCCTTTGATGTTTTAAAAGTAAACCCCTTACCTTAATTTAAAAAACGTTATCACAATGTTACAAATTTTTTACAAAATGAAAAAATTATGTACAATTTCTCATTTTAAAGAATTTACAAATTTAAAAAAATTATAGAACTAAGTCTCAAATTCTAATAATTTTTGTTTACGAGTCTAATTTTACGTTCAAAATTTATAACATAATAAAAATATGTTAATTAAATAAAAATAAACAGAGTATATTGATGTAAAGTTTTAAATGGAACCTAATTAGCAAGTACTCAACTGCTTTCTTGGAGACCCAGAGTATGCATCTGACACAAATCTGGAAACTATGATATCTTTGAAAATTTAAAAGTAGTGCGACACGTGTTTTTTATCAATCTTAAGTGCTGAAATTTGGCATAGCTTATTTTTTTGCATAAAGATCACTTTCTGAGGGTGCACACACAAAAATTGCATACAAAAATTTAAGAACTAGTCTAATATACATATAAGTACACAAAAATTGACTAAATTGAACAAAATATTTTTTACAATTTTTGTAGGGTTTTTTGTAGACAACATTATTTTTGAAAGTAGATGGTTTCCAAAACTGTTATTAAATTGAAGAGTAATATAATTTTTTAAAAAATTATTAATAATCTAGGTTATATTTTAACTATGCAACTTGAAATAAAATGTGCAAATTGATTCTGTTCAATAACTATTTTTTAAAATTATATCAATTTATGTTACATATTGCTTCATATCAGTAATATATTTTAAACTATTTAAAACATAAAACTTAAATGTTAACAAATATTACCAAATAACTCATTGTAAGAATAAAACATTAATAATATTGTTAAAAATGTAATTTAATCAATTTTATTTATGAGATAAGATATCTCGTATATTATTGTTGCAATGTAAACAGATTGTTTCATAAAAAAATTAATGTAGGTTAAATTTCAATTTATTTTTTGCAAAACATATATATAAAAAGAACATGTAAACGCATAATTTTTCTTTTAACAATTTTGGGAAAAAATGCCGTTTTAATATACACAATTTTAAAGTCGGCTCTGGTTGAGATAGGTTATTGTGTTTAGTCTCAAAAAAAGTATTGAGAAAAATAATCATAATCTAAAATAATTAATAGCTTTGCAAATTAAACCAAATACTTACTATAAAATTAATTAATTTTTGAGTTTTGCAAAGAAAAAAAAGTTGTTATAATTAAGAGTTAACATTATAACAGACGATGTGCGCATATATGTTGAATAAAATAATAAAAACCGGAAATAGCTGCGACTTTTTTGATAAATTTGTATAATTAATTAAAAAAAAAATAATGAAACAGATTAACTATTACACAAAGTTTATTTACAGGCTGATATTAAGAAAAAAAAAACACTTCTTTTATTATTGTTGTTATTCAGAGATGCAAACATTGAGGTTATGTTGGGAAAGTAATAATATAATATATACTTGTATGCTTAAATTCTTTATTTATTTTCGACTAGTTTTGACTAATATTTTTAGTTATCTTCAGGATAAATTTTTGTTATAATGTAGATGTGTCGCACATTTAATAAAGAATTTAAGCATACAAGTATATATTATATTATTACTTTCCGAACACGAAGGTGATAATTAACAAAATAAGTACAAATAGCGCGTATTTATGTGCGACCGCATTGAGTCTGAGAAGAAGATTTGTCTATGAAAACCTTCCAAACTCATTTGTATTAGAATGTAGCCAGTGTTCACTAAAACATTTAAAATTAAAATTATTTTCTAATTCATTCAACATACATTCAAATTTATTTATACTTGTATTAGTACCATGTGTGTTTAAAAATTACACATTTGCATAGTTATTAATAATAGAACTAATTTAATTTTTGAACAAATTATATCTTCTAACAATTATGCTTTTTTACCAAATAAAATTAATGAGCAGATCATTTTTTTAAGTTTAATATACATCAACTTAAAACAAATTGCATGTAGTCGGTTACTAAAAAACTGGCTTTACTAATATAGAATAATGCTTTGCCGGTTACAGTAAAGTTTTTGTTTTATCAATGTCTTTTAACTCATTTACGGATCTTACCGGTAGGCGTCTAAATTTCAGAAAGCAGGACTAAACTTCGTTGAATCTTAAATTGCAGTTGCGAGGGCAAAAGAAAGTTTAGGGTGTAAGAGTTAGTTGAAGTATACTGTTTTATCATTGTCAATAATTACACATTTAGGTACCCCTTACACCTTGTGAGCTAACCAAATCTATTTTTGTACGTGCGCTACCACATCATAACACATGTATGGCCAGTACCGCATTTCCCCTATTCTACAAAAGGTTTTATTGATACCGAGATAACCAGAAAGTTTGGAGTAATGGTTTTTAACTAAATTTTGAATTTTTAATAAAGTTGGTGAAACAATTTTTCACAAATCTTTATGATGAAGAACATTTTCATAATTTTTGACTATTTTGCAAATTATCTTACCTACAATTGTCTACGTCATTTTTTTTTAGGTTTTTGTTGAACTTAACAGATTATTTGAGTATATTATTTATAATAGTTTTTAAAACTTACATCTACAAAACATACATTAATCAAACAAAATAACACATCAGGTACGTGATGGTAAGCATTTTTTCTGTAGACCATGTCAAAATCGTACTGTTGGAGTTTTAGTATTTATCGACCCAAGCACCAAGTACAATCTTTTATAAACCACAACAATTACTTTTTTCCAAAAACTTTTAAGAAAAAACCGCCCCTAACTCTTCATTTGACGCGTAAGTTTGTATTGTAAGCTGTTAGGACAAACTAATACACATGTTTTAATTAGACAACCTTTCAAATAGTTAAACAAGTTTGTCATTGTGTTGTTACAATCCCACTTTTTGCTTATTTTTAGTTTAGTTGTTAGTGGAATTAATTTCTAATTTAGAAAAATTAAGAATAAATCTTCTGTAGCAACCAACTAAACTAATAAATCGTTTCAATTCTTTCACGTTTTGAAGCGCTGCAAAATTTACTTATGCGCAATCAAAATTACGCAATTATTTTAATTTTTTTAGATTACCACCGATGACGGATTAGGAAGCTCCTGAGTCCAAGAAATTTTTACAATTGTGGCTAAATATTTCTACTTTCAAATATGGTTGCTAATTATCTTGGGAATTATTAACACAATTTTTTCTGTGGCAGGGAGTTTATTATTAAAAGCTGAGAATGTACCCTACTTGCATTTTTGGCTGCTTGTTTCCCAAAACTGGTTTGAAACAAATTTAACACTGATACATTACATTTTTGGTACCACAACCAAAACAAAATTTAGAACGTTTTACCTGCGATTTTCAAAATTGTAGCCAACTTTGGAACAATTCCTACATTTGATTTGATTGTAGTCTTACCTGCCGGAGAAACATTTGCTAAATTAGATTCTATTATAATTCTTATATTTTCCTGACAAAACCTACTTGCATTATTTCTAGCTGTTATTAGGCAAGGTTCTAGAAAATAAGCAATCTTTTGTAGAGCGCCACTTTACGTAGTTGTTTAACAAAAAGCGTAAAATCCTTAATCAATGGTTTTTATTGCTTTTACAATTTTTCTTGTTGCACGATCACCGCGGTCCCACAAATTATAATTGGGAACGAGAACACGTAGTTGTTGACGGTATATTATACACTTGTGTTCAGTACCTAGGTCACGGTAACCCCAAATAGCGTAAAACCACTGGTGTGGCGTGTACAGGAAGAGCTGGAAGATTTGTCCTGTCCAGATCATTCTGCGCGCGTCATACACTTTTACCAATACAATAAACAAGTTATACATTTATTCCCATTAACAATCATTTACATATTACAACGTTCTTTGTAGTGTATTTCAGTTGAAGTTTTGAATGTGATCTTACCAGAAGTTGAATCAGTCTTGGTTTGTGAGGTATCTTCATTTTCAGTAAAAAAAATTTGTTGTTATACAATATTATTTATTAGAAAGTTGTTGTGATATTGTTGTAAATTAATTTATAGTAATTGCTTGTATAGAAAATTGATTATCTAATGGGACTAAATTTATTCAAATCAAAAACGTTTACTGTAATAGAATTTTCTTCCAATTTTTGTGTTTTCTAATACTGCAAATTTACCTTGTTAAACATGTTATTTTTAAACAAATCTTCAGTTTTTTTTAATTTTTTATTCAAAATTTTTATTTAACATTGTAGTTATTACAATTTGTTGTTCATAATTCTTAATTATAAAATAATTGAATTAAGAGTTTAGATACTCTATCTTGACAAGATTGGCCGTTTTAATAGATGAAATAGTCTGATCGGTTTGTGTCTCTATGTTAACATTTAGAAAAAATTTAAATGTGTTAATTTTTTACATGTATTCTTCTAGTAAAAGTAGTTGATACAAACAAATTTAATTTAAAATTAATTATTTATTAAAATGAGGTAATTAAATGTAAAACAACTTGAATAAATTAAAAAACAAAATGAGAAAATAATATCAACAACAAAAATAAAAGATTTAAACCACAGACTTTCTGCCTTGCAACTGACGCGCTAATAACTTTAAGGGCAAAATAATAGAGTTAAATAGAGAATATTAATTTAATAAAATTAAAAATTTCAACAAACGTAAACAATGCTTATAGGTTTAGAACAAATATAAGAATTAATTGCTAATTTTCATCAATTGTTCAGTAAAATAGTAAAAAATAACAGTTTTTTACTAAACAATACTAAACAATAACTAGCATTTTATTGTAGACTGATTTAATGTATTAAAGTAATTTAATATTATATATGTTAGATTACTAAACTGCACCAGAGACATACTTGTAAATGTATCACATCAATGGTAACACAATCAACAAAATAATCACCTAAAAAGCTGTATTTAATTATTATTTTTAATTGTAAAATAATAATAATAATAATAGCGTCTGTATTTTTCTGTATTTGTTACATGAAAATGGCGAAGTTCAGCCTAAGGCTGATTAAGTGGAAGCCTTTAGAACATAATTACAAAAAAAAAAACATTTTAACGTTTGTCTTTTAGAGGTTATAAAGTCATTGGCCATATAAAGAATACTAAACTTTTTCAAGTCGTCGCGATTAAACGCACTAGAAATAACAAAAGTAAACTAATACTATTCGAGTGAAAATAAATGACTAAACTATGTCAACTTGCCGTATTGTATTACAAAACAAGGTTGTGTTAATTTGTATCCCTGTGTCTTTTCTAATATTTGTGTTTTACTCTAATAAATCAGATAAATTAGCTGTAGTATAAATATACATTTTTTAATTCTAAATTATATAAGTGTTTCTTAAGAGGAAGTCAATTTTAATTTAATTCAAAAAAGTTTATAAGTTTGCTACGTACAAAATAGTAAAATAAATTAAAATCAAACTGAAAAAAAAATTTTACTTTGTTCAAATTAAAAAAAACTATTCTAGAAGCTGCAAAAGAGAGCTGTGAATCAGCAAAAATAGTAAATAAAGATACTGAAAAAACTAATTGGTGTATAGAAAAAGTGAAGAAAGAGATAAGGGACAAAAAAAGAAAAATGAAAAAGATACTTACATACCAAAAAAAAAAAAGATTACGAAAAATAAAAAGAAAAGAAAAATGCAACAAAGAAAATAATAAAAGAAGCAAAGATAAAATCATGGACAAAATTTAGAAAAGAAATGAATATAAATTTCAACCAAATCCAAAAACTATTCTACGGAACGTTAAAACATCTAAAACAAAAGAAAGAATACAATATGGTGAATATAAAAAATAAAAAAATAACAAAAATAGCAGAACTGCTATTTGCAGACGATTTGGCAGTGATTGCTGAGACCGAAGAACTAAAGAAAATAAACATAAAAATAAACTATGAAAAAACAAAGACCATGATAATTGCAAAAGAAAAACTGAACCACAAAATAAGAATAAAAGAAAAAATAATAGAACAGGTCGGACAATACAGATAGGAACAATAATACAAAGCATCGGAAAATTAGACAAAAAGATAGAGGACAAAATAGAAAAAACAGCAAAAATATATAACATGTTAAAAACACTTTCTTTGACAAAAAAAAAAATCAAAAACCACAAAATCAGAAATTGTAAAAAAAGTAATTAGATCAACACTAACATATAGTAGTAAAACATGGACGATGACAGAAAAACAAATAAAAAAAATAAATGCTATAGAGATAAAATTTTTAGGAAGATCAAAAACAAAACAAGAAAAAATTAAATAAGGAACGAGACATATAAGACAAATTTAAATATAAAACCAATACAAGAAAAAATTACTAAAGATCAAATGAGATGGTATGGACATACTAGAAGAATGAGCGAAGAAAGAAACACTAAGAAAATTTACGAGACAAGAGTAACAGGAAAACAAAAAAGGGGAAGAAAAGAATGAAACAGCGCAATAAAAAAAAAAGGCTACAAGAAAAAAGAACACGTGGGAAGAAATAAAAGAGATAGCCAAGGATAGAAAAAATTGAAAAAAATATTATACTACTACAAATTAATAATGTATACGCCTGACACTGAAAGGTAAAAAGGCAATGGAATAAATAAATAAATAAAAATTCAAATTAAAAAGACTGAAGATTTATTAATTAAACAAACAAATTTAATTAAACAACATTAGATAAAAGAATTCTACATTTTTAGACTTAAAAAAACATACAACACAATATTGCAAACAAAGTTGTTAAAAAAACTGGATCATTAAGTTTTCAGAACACAAAAGAAATATTTTTTTTTTTAATTTTACATAATAAATAAAAAACAAAAATAAAATAAAATATAGCATACTTTTATATAACATACTCGTCCTTAAAGAGTAGTAATTATAATACTATATAAATTAAACACAATTTACATTAAAAAACTTAAATTAAAAGGTAATCTAAAATTAACAAATTTTAAGATTTCAAACTGCCAGTCATTTATTTCCCGCCATAATTTTTTAATTTACTATACAGCAATAGTTGACTTACATTTAAACTACCAAAAAGGTACTGAAAGCTTTACTTAAAAACTCTTAATGTAATTTATTAAATAACTTTATAGTTATTTTTTGATTTAGTTGAACTCCATGTTCTAAAAAGATTATTAAATTTAAATATGTCCTAAAAGTTGTATTTGATTTACTGATGTATAATTCTTATTTTATATTGTTTTTCACATTGTATTACTTTTAAGCAATTTCTTTTAGGTTTTATTTAAACATTTGTTTGTTTTTACTCTTTAATATTTATTGTATCTTCATTTTATGTTGTTTATTTTTATATTTAAGTATAAATATAAACAAAACTTTGGCAGTATATTAAATACATGATATAATATTTAACTAATTTATTTATCCACACCGCTTAACATAAGCCAAAATCCATTCTTTATTTTTATTATGTAAAAAAATCAATACAAAATGTTTTATTTTATAAACGTGTATATTAAATTAGTGATAAATAATAAATAATAATTAATCCATCAGTTTAGAGCATCTTTCATCAATGCAAGTTATAGTTTCAGTAACAAGTTGTTCAATTTTGTTTAAACATTCATCAGTAACGGGAAATTTAGAGCATGGTACCCAAATACCGTTTTCCAAAACGGCTGGTTGTGAAAAATATATACCTTCTGTTATTCCAAAACTTCCATTTGAATAAATTCCTAATGATATTATTTGAGTAGCTGGAATCTTAGCATGCCATAATTTAAGTAATGATATAGTTGCTCTAACTTTAGAATACACTGCAGGGCGATTTAATTTTTCTTTTATTTGATTTCTTTTTGCATCTACTATAGATTTTATATTACTTTGATTGTCTATTAAATAATTTATAAATCTTATTTCAGTAGATATAGTGCCATGAATTAATGTAGAACTATCTTTACTGGTGATTGCTCTCTTGTATGGTTTATAAACTTGACATTTTTTTACAATATGTTCTACATCAACAAATTCGTTAACGCCAATAAAACCCCAAACTGGTGGACCGCCCAATTTTTCCAACTTAACTCCCGTCTGCAGTGAAACCTCGCTTACATATCCTAAACCTACATCGCTTGTAACAACTACAATATTACTGTTAGTCATACTAGAATGTTTGCATATGTAAGTGGCTATAAAACATGAACATCCGCTATTACAAAATATCAAACGCAATGTAGGTTTTGCTGAGACATCTAAAGCTTCACACAAAACTCGTAATTTGACTTTTAAAGATTGTACATCGTTATCAAAATCTTCTAAAATAAATGTATTTTCTAAAAAAAGAATTAAATCAGAAATTTCGATTGCTCCTTCCAATTCTGTCACACATCTAGCTTGGCAATTATATGTATTTTCTAATTCCACCACTAGATGATTAAACTCATCTGACTGCTCATCAGACAGTAAATCTTTATACAATAATATACAATAACTACGACCGGATAGTAACTCATCAAGTTCAAAAAGTTGAGAAATTAACAACTCTACCATAAATTCATCAGAACCATAAATTAAAACAACAACGCTTTTAGCAGGATCTAAATCTAGTTTCTGCGAATAAACAAATCTACAAAATTGTTGGTAGTATGGCGTTTCAGATTGTCGCATATAAAAAGTTGGTCTTCGTTTTTGTTTTGGATTGCTTGAATGATACTCCATATTATCTTTAACAAGGTTATCCAAATCTTCTTTAGATAAAACTGATTCCAGTCCATAATAATCGTAGCAATACTCCCAAAATTCGCTGAGACCACCAATATAATGAGGTACACCACCATGATAAACCAGTTCTTTATAAATTAAAGGAGAATCCGAATGATACCAATTATTTTTTACTCGTTTTTTCATCAAGAATTCAAGCCAATCTTCATTTTGTAATTCAACAATCTTTAGTTTAAAATCAGGAAGATGTTTTTCCAAATATCTACCAACAAATAATGCATGTACATATCTTGGACAATCTGGGTTTCCAGCAATTACATAGTTTACCATAATTAAAATGTAAAACTTGTCAAAATTGTCAATAACGACACAGCCAGCTTTGAAGTATTATTATTATTAATTATTAAAAATTAAAACTCAAAAAATTTAATGTTCAATGTACACAAAAATTTAAATTAAAAGTACCAGTGCACATAATTGAATTGTGTATTTAGATGTTATAAATAATTTAGAAAAATTCTTAAAAGACAAATCCCATCAACAAAAATAGTTCAATCACCAATTACAAACATCTTAGATAAAGGAATGTATGCCATGACAACATATATAAACTTAAAAAAAAAAACATACAACACAATATTGCAAACAAAGAAAAACTGGAACATTAAGTTATCAAAACAAAAAAGCAAAAGCTACATTTCTTTTAAATTTTACATAATGAATACAAAACAAAAATTAAATTAAAAAAAAACACTCACAGTACACTTAAATATAAAATACCTCAAAGACAAGTACTAATTTCAATACTATACAAGTTATACACAAATTACATTAAAGAACTAAAATTAAAGGCAATCTCTTTATATATATATATATTTAATAATACCTGCATTCTACATAAAAAAATTAAAACTTATAGATTTTAAAAACACGATACCGAAACAATTAATAATAATTTAACTATTTAACTGAAATGCTTTTATAATAGAAAATATAGATAAAAAATACATACCTACAAAATAACTATTAACAATATACTAATTACTTTTTACTTTAAAATAAGTCATCAATATTTGGAAAAAAAACAACACATTAATAAAATACAAAAACCAGCTATTAAAAATAATGTATAATTTAAACAAACAAATGATTCAAAACAAACATAAAAAAATTACGCAAACAAACGGGATACAATCTTAAAACTTTTAACTACTTGCGTCCAATACCACTTTGCCAAAAGTAAGATATTTACACAGTTTCAAATTATTTTGTTAGCAGACTCTTACTATTTTAAATCAACGTCTATAGATGTATTCATTAATGCACAATTGCTCTACGACATAATATGTATTGAACAAATCAATTCCACATTGTAGCATACTTGTTTATAAAAAACCCATTTAGGATAGGTTTTTTCTGAAAAAATTGTATTAGCAGCAACAATTTCAGTCAGTATTAACTAATCTTATACATTTAATGAAAAAGTTGCAAGATTTTGATTTCTCAAAAAAGTAGGAATGAAAACTGTACAATTTCTACTTGACCAAATTTTTAAAGAATAGTTCAATCAGAAATTGGTTTGAACATTAATTTTACTACAAATTGACCATTTTTATTTTTGATCTGTAGTAAAATTACTGTTCAAACTAAATCAGGCAAGTTTATGGAATTCTATTATATGTATCAGCCAAGAAACGATTCTATAACTTGAAACGAAAGTTTACTAATCAAAACAAATTTTACCAAAATTACTTTAAGTTTATGCAAAAGTACATAGCATTAGACCACATAAAGCTAGTCTAAAGGTCGGTTGTACCAACCAAGTTCATCTCGAGTTCATTGCTTAAACGAGTTCAAAGTTAAATTTACGTTGTACCATCTTGATGAACTCGTTCATCTCGAGGTTAAGTTGAACGGACGCCGTCGGGCAGTTAACTACAAATTTTGTTGTTAAATATAACCCCTATTTATTTGTTGACATTAACGAGAATTTATTTTATGTTTGATGACTTTTGATTATTATTTTAACTGACTTTTAAATTAACAAATTTAACACTTTTTGCATTCAATTTGATCATGGTATTTTTTTACCAATGATAACAAAATAGTTTCTTCAGATGCACTGAAATTTAGTGATCTTTAACATCCATAATACTGTATTAATTTAAAAAAATTAAAATTAATTAAATTATATATTATAATAATAGATTAATCATTTTATGTTTTTGTATAATACAATTAAATAAATTCAGTAAATTATTTTATTATTTTACTTTATTACAACTTGTTTTGATATATTTATGTCATTTTGAAATAGTTATAAATTTGATTAATTTATTTAAAAAAAATATTATTTTGTATTTCCCGCAACCCACCAATCTACGGCCGACGTATGGTACAACCCAAGCGCTGTTGAACTAAGGTCAAAGTTAACTCCCCAGTTATTTGAACTGTCAGTTAACTACAAATGATGCAACCGGCCCTAAGATACTAACTTAGAACTTAAACATTGCTATTTTCTTTATTATGGTATCATAAAAAACACTAGTACAATAACAAAAGTACGGGTTGTGTTTGATAGTTTGACAAAAACTACTACTAAAGCATCATTAAGCAATATATTATTAATTGGGTTAAGGCTACAAGACAAGTTCAAATTACATTGCTAAAATGTACAGACAAATTCTACTACTTCTAGAAAATATAACTTATTTTTAAATCTTATGACAACAAAAGCTCACGGATGCGTGACAAACGTATGAATTACAAACTGTCACGTATGACACATTATCAGCACCATACATTGCCATAAAATATTTAAAAACACTATCCGAGAAGACAAATGATCAAGATTTAAGACAAATAGACATATTAAAACTTTTTTGTTGGTTGGTTTGTTGCAATATGGAGCCGACACGTTAAAAAAACTAGGCAGACCAAAGACAAAGTTACAATTATACTAATAGCCGCGGATTTTAATTTAAGACAATAGTCAACTGCAAACAAATAAACTAAATAATAATTTAAACTGGACGACAATCACTATAATTTGTTCTTAGCTCGGACCCTCGCACATTGCTATAATTTTTGTGTTTATATATTGATTTAAAACTTTTTTAGCGTTGTGAGAATAAAATTATTTTAAAAGTAAAGAATGCAAGATATATTTGTAACAAAATTAGTGTATATTGCACGTTGCTAAAACAGTTCTACTTTATTATAAATACCGGGATCGGAACAATGAGCGAGGGTCTGAGCATCGCCTCGCATGAACAGCGCTCCGAGCCTGGAACAATAAAATTTGTTCTAAGCTTGGACTCTTGCTCATTGCTCCAATTTTCGTATTTATATATATAATAAACTGAAATATTTTAGTGTCGTGAGAATAAAATTATTTGAAAAGTAAAGAATACAAGATTTTCTATCACTGATGCTGATTTACAAACCATTAGCCCTTTAAGAAAGATCTTCAGGCTAACAATTTTTTTTTTAAATCAAATTTTTATTTGTATAAAAAAATTTAAAAAAATTATCTTAAATAAAAGTATGGCAAATTTTACCATCTATGTTTACAGTATTTTTGAATATATGCAAATGCAAATTTAAGTAAATTTGATTATATTATAAAAAAAATTACAAACAAATTAAAAAAAAAATATTAGTCATATTAATTAGAAAAAAACTTTAAATTATTTTTAAGAAGAGGTTCAGAAACCTATAAGTTATACATACGTTTTTAACACTTTGGTTTGATTATATATTTGAAAAGATAAAAAAATACATTTTATATTTTTAGGTTTTTTGAAAAATTCCAAGTTGTTTGATTAAAAATGGCAAAGATATTTATTATTATTTTAACCGTTTTTACATTTAAAGAATGGTTTAGAGTAAATGACCAAATAGGCCAAATTGCCAAAGTCAAATATTAATAACAGAAATTGAATGATATAATTTACAACTAGTGCTCATACGCATATGTAATTATACATATAATGTTGTAGCATGAGAATGTACATATTTCTCATGCCGCAATACTTATTAAAAAAAAATTGAGCAAAATTGCGTAAAATTTAATCATTTTTGCACCAAAATTTGTATGCGTATATCTTGAATTTTTAATGAACTTTTCATTCTGCATATCATAGTTTAATCCTTTCTGAATGTACTGGTAAAAAACTAAACCAATTATCAAATTATATGTAAAAAGAACAATGACGCAAAAGTTGCCGTTGTTGTTAAAATACTAAAGGGTTTTCCAATAAGAAATTTCATTTTGAATAGGAGGCTATTTAGACATCTGTTAATTTTGAAGCTATTATCTTCTGACATTTGACAAGTAAAAACTACGCCATTATTAAAAATAGAGACATGCTTCAACAACGCATTGAAATTTTTGTTTTGTCTATTTTATTGTTTATTAGATTTGTTTCGCTTTAAATTTTTAAACTATAATTAATACTATCTTATTATCTCTTAATTGATTAAACATAATTAATATGTTAAACTAAAAGTGTGTAACGTCTTAAATGCAATTTGTCACTTGTTAAGTCCTTAAATTATTATTTTAATGTGTATGTGCTATAAAACAAAGTAAATAGAAAAATTCCATCAAAACAAGCTCAAAAAAACTGGTTTGCTTTATCAAATATATATTTTATTATTATTATTATTTATATTTTAAATGTGCATGGTTTTGTTTTGTCTATTTTATTATTTATTAGATTTGTTTCATTTTTAATCTCTATAATTAATACAATAAAATTGCCTTGTTTCAAACTTAAACAATTATAACATCTATATATTATTTTTTTTTTCTTAATTGATTAAACATAATTAATAATTTTTATAAAAATGGGAGGCACAAGAAGAAATCCGGGTGAAAATAAAACTACTGATGATAAAATTACTATAAAAAAAATAAGAGATAAATTAATTAACATAGAAGAATCAATGAATTTTATGTCTGATCAATTTGAAAAATTTAAAACTGAGAACAGAGAACTCACTAAGATTGTCAAAGATATTAAAAAAGAAAACTTAGAACTGAAGCAAAAAATAGAAATACTGGAAATTAATAATGAAATGTATGAACAAGAAAAAGTCAAAAGAAATATTATTATTCAGGGAGTACCATTACAAAAAAATAAAAATACTGAAACTACAGTGCTTAAAATAATGAAAGGTATGGGCACACAAATTCAAAAATCAATGATAAACGAATGCTACAGGAAATCATAACCGATAATCGATAATAGTCAAATTTAATAATAAACATGACAAAGATCAAGTCCTAGAACAAAGTAAAAAAATTAAATTGTTAAAAGTTGAAGAATGCGAACTAGAAGGAAAAAATCAAGATATTTATTTTAATGAACAATTAACTCAATATAAAAACAACTTATTCTATGAGGCAAGAAAACTAAAACAAGAAGGCGTAAAATTTGTATGGGTTAAAAAAGGAAAAGTATACATCAGAGAAAAAGAAGACACAGCATCGATCAGAATAAAACGTATAGAAGACATAGAAAAGTTTTTCAAATCATAAATTTAAAACAAACACTATCTATTACATATCAATATGACTCGTACGCATTCTTTAAAAGTATATCTAGTAAATATAAATGGACTTAGAAATAAATTAACGGAAATTGAAATTGAAACATTGCAAGAAAAAAATTTAGATATTATAGCATTAACCGAAACCCACCTATATGATAATGAAACCAGAACAAATAATTTAATTAACTACAATTCTATACACTATTGCAGAAGAACAACAGGTGGTAGCATGGCTCTATACATTAAAAACAACATAAAGTACGTCATAAAAATAAACAAAGAAATAAATAATATTGAAATACTTAAAGTGTGGCTACCAGATTGTAAAATACATGTAGCATTAATATATAAACCTCCACATATAATTTCTGATTTTTTAAATGAAGTACTGGAAAACGAAATTTTAAATGAAAAAAGCACTTGTATATTATATTAGGAGACTTCAACATAAACCTTCTAGAAAATTCTAACAAAACTCAAAACTATTCTAACCTAATCAAAGAAGAAGGGTACAAAATTTTAAATCCTATCAACGCTGCCTCCTACACAAGAAAAAATATAAATGGAAACAACTCAATTATTGATCATGTAATTTGCAACAAACCAGACAATAATAAATTTTTTCGTATAAAAACAGTATCATTTTCAGATCACGAAGCAATAATTACAAAGTGGAGCTTAGAAAAACCAATCATGCCATAATACCAAAAAAAAAAAATTAAAATAAATTATGAAAAAATAAAAAAAAATTTGAAGAAGCAATAAAAAACAAACAGATCACATCTTTCAAAGATCTTACAATCCTGATAAATCAAATAAAAGAAAAACATCAGAAAATGACAAAAATAAAAATAAAATTGGGCAATGAATGGATGAACGCCAAAATAATTGAAAAAATCAAGGAAAGAGAAAAAATCTACAAAAGATGGAAACACAATGAACAAAATGAATATTTAAAAACTAAATACAAAACTATAAAAAAGGCAATAGAATCTGACATCAAATCTCGGAAAAACATATATTACAAAAATAAACTAGAAAACGCTAAATCTGATAAAAAGAAAATATGATTTGAAATAAATAAATTAACAAGTATCAAAAAAAAGGCTCTCATCTAAAACCATTAATAAAATTGTTAAGCAAAATGGAAAAACAACAAAAACAATAAAAGACATTTCAAATGAAATAAATATCTACTTTACAACCATAGGACAAACTCTTGCAAATAAAAACATACAAACCAATAACATAGATATAAACCAACCAATAAATATTAAAAAAGCAATCAATAGTAAACTAAAAATACAACCCACAACAGAAACTGAATTGAACAAAATTATAAACAATCTTAAAAACATCTCTGCACCAGGAAAAGATAACATCAGCCATTTACTCATAAAAACACTATCTAACTCAATTACTACCATACTTAAAACATTAATAAATAACATCTTGAATACTGGAATATATCCTAAAGAGCTAAAAGATACTATAGTCATACCTATTTATAAAAATGGAGACGAAAAATATTTTGAAAATTATAGACCAATTGCTCTAATTTCTGTATTTTCCAAAATAATTGAAAAAATTATACAAAAACAAATTAGTCAGCATAACGCAACAAACAATATTATATCTAATTGTCAGTATGCTTATCAAAAAAATTCTAGTACAATTTCAGCTGCAACAGATCTAGTGCAAAACATTTATGACAACTTAGACAATGGCCTATAGGCTATATATAGCATAGCTACATTTATAGACTTAAAAAAGGCGTACGACACAATATCAAAATCAAGAATGTTAAAAAAACTAAAACTTCTAGGAATGGAAAATAACAGCTATCAACTTATTGATTCATATCTCTATGGCAGAAAACAACAAACTAAGATCGAAGATACTCTAAGCGATTCAAAAACATCGGAATACGGACTGTAGCAAGGAGGTGTGCTAGCTCCTACTCAATTTTTAATGTACACAAATGATTTTGAAGAAATTGATATAAAAGGTAAAATTTATATGTATGCAGACGACACTTGCATAATTCACAAAGGAACCAACTTAGATCAAATGCAAATAGAAATTAACAACGATCTTATAAAAGTAAAAAAAATGGTTTAATAACAACCTGCTAACAGTTAATGAAAAAAAAAAACAAATACATGATCTTCGCAAATAAACCAAAAGCACAAATTACTTTAAAAATGGTTAATAGCATTATAGAACAAATAAAACAGACAAAATACTTAGGACTTACACTAACCGATGATCTAAACTGGAAAAATCATATAGAAAAAATCCTTTCTAAAAATGCCTCTGCTATTGGAATTTTATACAAAGTTAAAAAATATCTAAGTCCTAACACAAAAAAATTTATTTTTAATGCTATTTTTTCATCTAAATTAAAGTATTTAACAAGTATTTGGGGAAACTCAACACAATATAACCTAAACAAAATGCAAAGACAACAAAACAAAGCCATTAAACTAACTTATATCTATCACTACAGAACCAGCACTAAACAAATTCATAACGATAACAAACATCTAAACATCAAATCTTTAATAATGTTGCAACAAAGCATATTTATATATAAAATTAAACATAAGCAAATTAAAAGCAATCTAAACTTAAACTTAAATAAGACATTACATGATTACAATACACGTAGAAAAAGTGACATACACCTGGAAAAAAAACAAAACATCAATGAAAAATGCAAGTTTGGTAGTCAGAGGAGTCATAAATTACAACAATCTTCCAAACTCAATCAAAATTGAAAAAAATATAACTGACTTCAAAAAATTATTAAAAAAACACCTTTTAGACAAACAATACGACTAGCAATAGATATAACATTAACAACATAATCTAAAAAAAAATCTCTAAATACCAGATTATAAAATAATCTGCTTAGAGTTTAAAATATATTACGTAAAACAAAAACAAATTTTTAGTCCGGGACCGGTTCTGAATTTGAAAATTTACACTTAATTTTTAATTTTAGAGCGGAGGTGGTGGCTAAAGGGGCCAAAAAAAAAAAAAATTAAAACTCACTAGAAAAATGGAAAAAAAAATTCAGTCGCAGTTCGCAAAACTAAAGCACTTTTTGGTCATTGTAAAGCATCTTCTCGGCCGGCAATAGTAAACCTGGTAAAAAAATTTGAGCTGTTAGAACAAGTTTGTGATGTGAAGAATCAAAACCGTGTGCATCGCTCAAAAACACATGAGAATATTGCTGATGTAGCCCGTAGTGTTGAAAAAACCCAGGTTTGTTAATCTTTGGAATTAAATATTCCACAAACAACACTACACCGTATTTTGCATAAAGACTTAAGGCATTTAAAGTTTAGTTACCACAAGAACTCGTGTCACCCTACTTTTTTGAAAATGAAGCTGGTGCAATTGTTATGGTGAAAAGATGGCGCTACCGAGCTATGATCAATGATTTTTTTGGCCGGAATTAGAAGATATTGATGTGGACGACGTTTATTTTCAGCAAGACGGCGCTACGTGCCACAAGCAACGAAACAGTCGCAATTTTGCAAGAAAAATTTCCTGGCCGTGTTGTTTTTCAAAGAGGTTATCACAATTGGCCACCGAGATTTTTAACTTTAAAACTTTTTTTCTCCACAATCGATTCAAGACCTTAAAGATGGAATTCGTGAAGTTATCAAGGACATACAGCCGTAAATGTACGAATTAGTCATGGAAAATTTCATAAATAGAATGTGGTACTGCAACCGTTACCGTGGCGGCCGTTTGACTAATATTATTTTCAAATGTTAATGGTATACCTTCCTTTTTACAATGAAATAAACATTTATTGATTTTTCTTAAAAATACCCGTTTTTTTATATCAAAATGAAACCTCTTATTGAAAAACCCTATACAAATCAAAGTAGCGGTCGGTATGGTTTTAATATTAAAACAGTTAACAATAATTGTATGATTTTAGAACATCAATGCAAACAAAAATCCAATAATTCAAAAATATTGTTAAAGCCTATCAACTTTTGTAACGTTTATAAATTTTCATGAGCTAACATGTTTCAATTTAGTCTATAGATTGTCGTTGAAGGTATAGAGTTGTGACGGGCAAAGTGAGGAGTATTAGTCACACATTTGTCTTACATTTATTACTTAAAAAATGATTTTACCTGCAAGTTGCAAAAAAAGTTTTCTTTTAATATAAATACTAAGATTGGAGCAATGAGCAAGAGTCTAAGCTTAGAACAATTTCTAGTGTTGTTCGGAGCGCTGTTCGATGCTATAATCGGAACTAGGATCGCCGTTGTGTCCGCACAGTGCAATTGTCAACGAAACAAGATAAATTTAGATTTTGCAACTCGTTAATAGTTTTTTAATAAAAAATATGCAAACCTTTAATAATATCCAAAATTGCAAAAATATTTGATCTACTTGAATTAATTGAACCCGTTCTGCAAAAATTTAAATGCAGCAACTATGACTTAGGATGAATCAGTTTCAACTTATAATTACTCTACTTGAATACAATTTAAACACAATCTACAATAGTTAAAAGAACTCACAAAATTTAAGATTGGCAATTTTGCGGATGGAATTGATCTTACATACGATGTGTTTGCGTCAAATCATACCAATCAAAGAACGTAAATATACGCCTCATGTGTTCTAAATTTCTTTAAAACCAACAACAATACTACAACTAAAATTATGTGCAACTCTGCTATTAGCCAGACTAATGAATAAAATTTAAGCAATAATGTTACACAAGACCGACAAACATTCAACTATCAAAAATTGGAGACATATCTGTAGAACCAATAACCCAGCAGATACCAAAAAGTGGTGATTAAGATTTCTAATACTTAAAGAAAAAGAAAAACAGTTAATTTTTTTTTTAATTTGGTTTAAAATCAGAACCTTATAATTAATCTAAATGTTGACTTAGTAAAAATCTCCTAAATACAAATCCAAATATTAAACCCAGTACGACTTGGTAACTTTTAAGACCTGTAGTATTACTAAATATTAATTCATTATTAGGGTATTAACCCAATATTATTTTTGCACAATCACGTTTTTTTTTAATAAAACTAACAAAAATCAATTTAATATTAAACGTAACTTAAGAGATCTGTTGTCTAAAGTTAGCTTCAAATTTTTTTTTTTTTTTCTAATTGATAGAAATTGCAAGTAATTGTAAACAACAATGTTTACAATTTTGTCTTAACAAACTTTTTTACTTCGTACTGTTTTGTCAGTTAACAATAAAATTGATCAGCATTGGCATACAAATAAATTAATATAGTCTGATACAATTTTTAATTATAAGTAATCTAGTTAAATTGACGATCATCATAGCGATGACGCTCCAATGCGAGAAGACAGAACAGACCGGTCTAACCCGAATGCAGCGTAGTGAGGCAAAAGCGGGACAAAGAAAAGAGTATCAGTAATTTTTGCACAGTGAAGTGATGCAGTCGGATGAAATATCATTAGTGTTTAATTAATAAATAAAGGACAAATACGCAGGGTGGTGGATGGAAGGTTCTGCGTTTTTTAAATAACTGGATATTACACAAATAAATTGAGATGTCATAAAAAATAAAATGTGAAATATAAATATTATTTTGTTAATTTAATTTACAAATAGAAATAACTTTGTTAAAACATTGATTTCTTAATGTTTTATTACGTAGCTTTTTTAAAAATTTTATTTTATTAACTATTACAGAACTATTTAATTATATTAAATGTGTAAGTTAACTTATTTTCTTATAAATAATTACTTACCTAATATTACATATTTTTTGTTGTAAAAAAAATATATAATAGTTTGATAGAATTAACTAACAAACTAATTCTATCAACAATGTCTGCACGTAATGTAAAAATAACATGTAACAATTTAGTAGAATAAACTCATTCTATCAATAACTTTGTGTGTACAGTGTACAGTGTACAGTGTACTTTATGTGTACCTAAAGCAATCACTTCTTATAGTCAAGGCAGACAGTTTTGGCTCCGCAAGTTACATCCCAGGTAACTGCATTGACCTGCATGGAACAAGGGCATTTTTGAGATACTAAGCATCCTCTCATTAAGCCTTCCGTGCGTAATAAGGCACTACATTCAGCAACAAGTATTGCATTTATACTTAGAAAAACAAACTTAAAACCAAACAAAACAACACAGGAGACTCATTGCAAAACTTTTAATCATTTTAAAAATGCACTTATAATAGAGGATTCTTAAGACGTGCACAAACAAAACAACTTAAGAATAGTTTGTTAAACTTAAAAAAAAAAAATGTTAAAATTAAAAGGGTAAAATAACATTAATATTGGGCCACAACTAAATCATTAAATAGGTTAGCGGTGCAAAATAACATCTGCACCAAGACTTGGGAAGTTGTCAACTCTAAACCAGATCTTCAGTGGACCCAGCAACCCTTATTTATAGGCAACGGTTTTTGTAAAACGGCAAAGAATTTATGAAGCAGACGGCACCTGATTTTTTTAATAATGAAACTCTAAGTTTTGAAACAAGTAGCATGGCATTGATGTCTATTCTTGTTTTAGAAACCTTGGTTTTCAAAAAAAAAAGTAAGAGCATCAAACATTCTAAAAAGATGGTTGCTTGAAGTCAAAACTTTATGCAACCTCCGCACACGTATTATAACAAAACACGTATTTAATTTAATGCCATTGTAGGACCTGTGTTTTAGGAAAATAGTGATACTTAAAGTTTCTATAGTAGGGAAAGGGTCCAAGAACAAATTATTTGCCAGATCCGGGTAAATTCCTTACAATTTGTAACACGTTTTCGTCCGGTAAGGAAGAGAAACGCGGCTGAGGTAGCTGCAGCCGTGATCACAAGGTTTGCCGGAGACCGGGAGGAGCTCGGGCGCCACCACACTTTAATGTGGACACAAAGAAACAACAACCATGTGGAAAGGGAAAATAAAATTTATTGTTAAATCCAAAAAAAAGAAAACAAACGAACTCAAAATGACTGTTGTCCACCCACAACAACAAAATACGCATCCACGGACTTCACGGGGATATTTAACAGTGAAAACTGGCAGGAATAAGGGTAAGGTCTGGAATTCGAGGTGGCTTGTCTTGCGACGCCGCACAACCTCGGACACACAAAAGGAGGAAAAGAAAAGAAACGGGAGGAAATGCTCAAGGCGGGATTACACTTACTGCGGCTTCTAAAACTTCGGGAACTAAACTTTACGGGAACAGGTGCTGGTGTCTTGTCTGAGTGCAAGGCTGACTCTCGGTACTAGGATGGGACGGCGGTATATATAGGAAAAGAAGAAAGAGAGGGGATAGAACAAGGACTCTGATTGGTGGAGGAAAGGTGGGGGAACAGAGATGCCAACTTAAACTATGGGATGTATAGGGGGTGGCCTATACATCCAATAATTAAAAACTAATTAATGCTAAAATTAAATATATACAAACAACAATAAAATGTACATAATTGCACCCCGCAAACCCCGGTTCAATATGCCCTCTCGTTAGGACGCTATGCTAAGAAAAGAACCGAGGCTGTACGGGTTGCCTATAATCTAACATAAATTAATTAACAATCCTAATTAATATTTGGCCGGTAAAATAAACAATCAACATAAACCCCATATGCTACGCCACTGGGCTCCGCAGCTAATTTCAACCCGATCTCGAGAAAACACGTGTGCGGCGAGATAAATAGAGGATATGAAACGGGGCCCCGGCGGGTTTTCAGTGACTGTAAACAGTGCTAGTGGCTACAGTGCTTAGTACAGGATTACGAAATGTCGCGAGGTAAGTTATAAATTACGTTAATTTAATTTAAAACACGTGTCCGTGGTCCTACAGGTTAGGACCGCGGCGTGCTAAATAACGGGGGCATGGCGGCGTAATATAAAACAAATATATTACGCCGGCATACAGTATTCACGGCGGACCTTAATATGGTACATAATTGATACTTAATTAATTAGTATAAATGTTATTTTAACGTAGGCAACCCTACTTTCACATCGAAATACATTTATATTACAAAGTATACCGGGTGGCGATTGGAACCAACGAAACCGACGATTCATTGTACAACAAAATAAAAGAATAATTAATAATCAACAATGGAAATCATATTTTGTTGTGAATAAATCCCCGGGTTCGTTACACCCCTCTTACTTCAAATAAAAAAAAAGGTTTTTTTTTTAGGTTCTAGGTAGTCTTTGGTGATTTGGGAATCTCGGCCAGGCTTCTTTGGAGGCGTCGCTGAATAGCCCGAGATTTGCGGTTACGGGCCCGGCGTAACTGTTTTGGGGTCGGACCCGAAACGGGCGCGGAGGACACTACGGTTGGCAGTCTTATTGTTCCGGAGCACACGCGCACTAACGGCGGAAGCGGCACCACAAAACACGCACGTGCTGAGACCTCTGCAGGTGTGACTAAAGACGGTGGTGCATCAGTTATTCTGGAACTAGACGGCTCTGGTGTGTAGGCTGTAGGGCCGATCTTCGGTGTTGGAGTTGACGCGGCGGCAGGTAAATTGCAAAAGAAGTTGGGCGAACGTACTGGAGACGAGGATGCAAGTGGTGGAGTTGATAGGCCAAACAATGCAGCAACTTTTAAGGCATGATGGGCTTCGAGTTGCACGGACTTCCCAGGCGTCACAGGTGGGGAACGGCTTCCCGTAGAGATGGGTGAGGCGTGCAGCTCTAGGTAATCCATTGAAATGGTCCACGGTGAGTATCTTAAAATATATGTGTAAGTTAGGCCAGTGACAGGTCGTCTTTCGTCTCTAAAATCAGGTAAAACATTACACGGGCACAGTTTTTCAAAACAGGGCTTAAAACAGGAATTCTAAAACAGGATCAAAGGGCAACACAGGACAACATAACTCGTTTATGGCTCATCCGCCGCGGGAACTGGCTTCAGGTCTTTGATATGAACGTGCCAGGTCTTTTGACCATCGACCTTCTTAATGCGGCATCGGACTCGGGACAACACTTCTACCACTATAAACGGGCCATCAAACTTGGGAGCTAGTTTGGCGGCAAAGCCTTGAGCGGCAGAGGAGAGGTGGTAGGTTTTCCTCATCACCCAATCTCCCTTCCTGATTACCCAATCTCTTCTGCGGAGGTTGTAATAGTGTTTCTGTTGTTCCCTTGCAGTCGTCAGGTTGATGCGGA
This sequence comes from Tachinus rufipes, assembly GCA_963932245.1. Classification (NCBI taxonomy): domain Eukaryota; kingdom Metazoa; phylum Arthropoda; class Insecta; order Coleoptera; family Staphylinidae; genus Tachinus; species Tachinus rufipes. The sequence goes on along the minus strand of OZ010741.1, from coordinate 56,615,200 downwards.
CCAGACCCAATATTTCGTTCAGTTTCTGGAAGCGGGCGGTGGCGGACGGACGACCGGGTCTCGGAGTGGCCTGCACATCATGGCGGAGCTCGGGGGTGAGACTGGGAAACACTGGAGTTCGGCCATAGTTTAAAAACGCCGGTGAGAACCCGGTAGCCGCATGCTTCTCGCTGTTGATGGCGAACATTAATTCCGGTAAGTACTGATCCCATTTCCGATGATTATCCTCACAGTACTGGGATATCATAGTTTTTACTGATCGGTTGGTTCGCTCCACAGGGTTTGCCTGCGGCGTGTATGGAGGGATCTCAGCCCACTGGATGCCGAAATCTTCCAGGAGTAACCAAAACTCTCGGTTGTTGAACTGGCAAGCGTTGTCTGCGATTATTCGGCGAGGACAGCCAAAACGGAGGAAAATTTTCTCGAACAGGATCCGTCGGATGGGTAGGCCGGTGGCAGATCGTAGCGGATGATACTCCACCCACTTTGTGAAATGGTCCTGCATCACGAGAAGGTATGTATTTCCTTTGGAGGAGCGGGGTAGAGGTCCGATCAGGTCGAGGCTCAGGGTTTCCCAAGGTCCAACAACTTTTGATCCGGTCATTTTTCCGGGCGTCTTTTGCTGGAGGGGTTTAAATTTCTGGCATGTTTCGCATTGCCGTACGTAGCGTTTAATGTCTCGTTGCATGCCGGGCCAGTAGTATGATCGCATGATCTTGCTGATAGATTTGGCAATGCCCCGGTGCCCGGCGGTTGGGTCGTCGTGATTCTCGCGGAGCACCGTAACTCGGAGTGGCTTTCCGACACATAGTTTCCAGGGAGATACGTCGTCGGTGTCGAAATATGCGTCGGCATCCCATCGATGCTTAAATAATTTACCCTCGCGTATGGCAAAGTCGGGGAATGACTCTGGTTGGTTCTGGACGGCTTCCATTAATCGACTATACCAAGGGTCTGCGTCGGAATCAGCGACCTGTAACACCTCATCAGGGGTAGCTTCTTCGACGGGTTGTCGAGATAGGGCATCTGCGACTTGATTGAGGACCCCTTTCCGGTATTCTATGTCGAAGTCAAATTGCTGTAGCAGTATGGCCCAGCGGGCGATGCGTCCGGTCGGACTTTTTAATGAGTGGAGCCACCGTAGAGATTGATGGTCGGAAATGACCGTGAACCGGTATCCTTCTAGGTAGGCCCGCATCTTTTGGATGGCCCATACTATGGCCAAACATTCCTTCTCGGTCACGGAGTAGTTTCTTTCGGCAGCATTCAGGGTTCTGCTCGCGTAGGCTATAACCTGGTCATAGCCGTGGGTTCGTTGCAGGAGTGCGGCACCAATGCCGTGAGCGGAAGCGTCGGTTTGTAAGAAAAACGGGTGGGCAAAGTCCGGGCTGACAAGGATTGGGGCTTGCGTCAACAACTGTTTCAGGGCGTTGAACTGCTTCTCTTGGACCTCGGACCAGTTCCATCGTACCTGTTTTTTCAGAAGGGCGGTCAAAGGGGCTGTTGTTTCGGAGTACGCCGGGATAAAACGGCGGTACCACGAGGCTATCCCCAGAAATCGGCGGAGTTGTTTGATGTTTTGGGGAGCCTTAAACTCGAGGATTGCTCTGACCTTGTCGGGGTCGGTGTGTACGCCAAATTGGTTGACGACGTGTCCCAGGTATCGCAGTTCGGTTTTTGCAAACTCGCATTTTTCGAGGTTCAACCGAAGGCCGGCGGCTCGCAGGCGGCGCAGCACTTCTCGCAGGTTTACCAGATGTTCTTCTTCTGTTCTGCCCAGGACTATGATATCATCCAGGTACGCAAAGGCCCTGGGCTCCATTTCTGGACCAATCACGGTGTCCAAGAACCGCTGGAAGGTTGCGGGAGCTGAATGTAGCCCGAATGGCATAACGGTAAACTGGTACAGGCCCTTACCAGGCACAGTAAACGCGGTTATTGGTTTACTGGCTGCGGTTAGCGGGACTTGCCAGTATCCGTTTTTAGGTCTATGGTGGAAAAAAACTTAGAATCGCGTACTCGATCCAGGATGCCGTTGATAAATGGGAGGGGGTAAGCATCCTTGATAGTCACTGTATTGACTTTCCGGAAGTCAATACAGAACCGCGGTTTTCCATCCTTTTTGCGGACTACCACCACCGGTGAACTCCAGGGGCTGTTGGAGGGTTCTATCACTCCTTCTTTCAACATTTTGTCTACCTCTGAGTTTATTATCTCCTGCATTCTCGGGTTTTGCGGGCGGTGGCGTTGTTTGATTGGGGCTGCCACGGCCAATCTGATGTGGTGTGATACGAGGTGAGTAGTGGCGGGCGTATGACTGGCGAACCTTCCATGCTCGGCCAGGACCGCGTCCAGCGTGAGTGTCGGTTCGGGCTCGATCGTGTGAACCGCGTCTTCCACGCTCAGGCGTTGGAAACGGACGGTCCCGGTTGAAAAGTTTAGGACGGCTCCCCATCAATTTAACACATCACAACCGAGGAGGAGTGACGGCATCATACCTGGTAGCTGGCGGACCTGAATCTGGTCGGGGTGTTCTCCGGGCCTGATTACGGGGACTTTGTAGGCCTTTGTGAGCTCTGTCGACTTACCAGTGGCTACGAGAATCGTTTCTTCAATAGGAAGGGGCGGGATCCGTTGATCCTCGAGCCATTGGCTGAACTTGGTGTTTACGTAGGAGCGCTGGGACCCGGTGTCGATGAGCGCGCAGCACTGTTTTCCCAGGACCTGGAGGTATGTCATTATTCGGCCGTCTTGGGTGAAGGGTGTGGGGGTTGTTAAGTCTGGCCGGTCTACCCCCTGGTTCCGGTCAGATTCTCGTTTCCCGTTTGTTTTTCACACCTACAGGTTCTTGACCAGGTACCCATTAAGCCACAGTAAGAACAGAAGTGTAAGGTGCGTTTGCGACATTCGAAGCGATCGTGGCCTTCGCTGCCACAGTTCCAACAGCAGGTACTTCGGTCGTACCCCGGTAGTTTGTTAGCAATTGTCAGGTTTTGGGATTGGTTGACTGGGCGTCGGGGTTCTAGCAAAGGCTGGCCAGGCGCTGGGGAACGAGGTTGATAGACCCCAGTCGACGTGGCGGGTTTGTTTTTTGCTACTTCCTGCTGCAGGTCCTCGTATACCGAGGCGACCTCGATAAGTTCGGCCACAGTCAAAAAGTCGTGGGGCCGAATGTAGGTACGGTAGGCAGGCTGTAGATTATCGTAAACTCTTCGGAGGGCCTGTTGACGCGAGAAACCTTCATGGCGGCGGATCAACGTCTGGATCTCTACAACATATGTTTTGGCACTTTCGCTGGACCGTTGCTTGCGGTTCCGGATCTCGTCTTCCAGATTCTGCGTTAGGCGGGCTGGCATGAAAAAGGCTCGGAAGTTGTCGAGGAAGTCTCGGCCGTTTCGCCAATCTTCGTAATTGTTGCGGTACCAGTGCAGGGCCTCGCCTCTGAGCAACTCAGGCAAGGCCACTACCAATTGGTCTTTGGAGACCGTGTACGAGCGCATTAGCTCTTCAAGCCTTTCTAAGAACGCAAATGGGCACTTTGTTCCGTCGTAAGTGACGTTCCACTTCCGTATTACAGAGCAAAGTGTAGCCTCCGGGCTGGTAAAACTGAGACTGTGGTTAGCGGTTGGTGGTTGTGCAATGGGGCTGGATGCGTGCAATACTGGCGGGTTATATGTCTGGTGACAGATGGTGGGGGCCGGTATGGACGGATCGGTTGGTGGTGAGGCTGGTACGGGTGGGCAAGCCGGAGGGGAAACTGGTGGGTCCGCCATGGTCCTGTCTGCGAACGTAGATGTGTCTCCGGTCATGAAAAACAAGTATAACCGGAGACGACGCGTGGCTAAGTTACCGTCGGTCGCAAGTCTAAATTGCTGAAGGTGATTCTGAATTACTGACGGGGGGGCGGAATTAACCCAATCAAAGTGGTCGGGGTTCTCGCTCACCCCGCTGGCGGTGGTAAACTGCCAAACATCCTTTTTCAACGCCCTTTTCTTACCCTTACCCATAATTCAACGTTTTTTTTTTTTTTTTTTTTTTTTTTTTTTTTTTGGAATTTATATATTTATTTTTTTTTGTTTAGTCCCTGCTCGGGCGCCAAATTTGTAACACGTTTTTGTCCGGTAAGGAAGAGAAACGCGGCTGAGGTAGCTGCAGCCGTGATCACAAGGTTTGCCGGAGACCGGGAGGAGCTCGGGCGCCACCACACTTTAGTGTGGACACAAAGAAACAACAACCATGTGGAAAGGGAAAATAAAATTTATTGTTAAATCCAAAAAAAAGAAAACAAACGAACTCAAAATGACTGTTGTCCACCCACAACAACAAAATACGCATCCACGGACTTCACGGGGATATTTAACAGTGAAAACTGGCAGGAATAAGGGTAAGGTCTGGAATTCGAGGTGGCTTGTCTTGCGACGCCGCACAACCTCGGACACACAAAAGGAGGAAAAGAAAAGAAACGGGAGGAAATGCTCAAGGCGGGATTACACTTACTGCGGCTTCTAAAACTTCGGGAACTAAACTTTACGGGAACAGGTGCTGGTGTCTTGTCTGAGTGCAAGGCTGACTCTCGGTACTAGGATGGGACGGCGGTATATATAGGAAAAGAAGAAAGAGAGGGGATAGAACAAGGACTCTGATTGGTGGAGGAAAGGTGGGGGAACAGAGATGCCAACTTAAACTATGGGATGTATAGGGGGTGGCCTATACATCCAATAATTAAAAACTAATTAATGCTAAAATTAAATATATACAAACAACAATAAAATGTACATAATTGCACCCCGCAAACCCCGGTTCAATATGCCCTCTCGTTAGGACGCTATGCTAAGAAAAGAACCGAGGCTGTACGGGTTGCCTATAATCTAACATAAATTAATTAACAATCCTAATTAATATTTGGCCGGTAAAATAAACAATCAACATAAACCCCATATGCTACGCCACTGGGCTCCGCAGCTAATTTCAACCCGATCTCGAGAAAACACGTGTGCGGCGAGATAAATGGAGGCTATGAAACGGGGCCCCGGCGGGTTTTCAGTGACTGTAAACAGTGCTAGTGGCTACAGTGCTTAGTACAGGATTACGAAATGTCGCGAGGTAAGTTATAAATTACGTTAATTTAATTTAAAACACGTGTCCGTGGTCCTACAGGTTAGGACCGCGGCGTGCTAAATAACGGGGGCATGGCGGCGTAATATAAAACAAATATATTACGCCGGCATACAGTATTCACGGCGGACCTTAATATGGTACATAATTGATACTTAATTAATTAGTATAAATGTTATTTTAACGTAGGCAACCCTACTTTCACATCGAAATACATTTATATTACAAAGTATACCGGGTGGCGATTGGAACCAACGAAACCGACGATTCATTGTACAACAAAATAAAAGAATAATTAATAATCAACAATGGAAATCATATTTTGTTGTGAATAAATCCCCGGGTTCGTTACAAATTAACAGAAACTTCCAACACCAGCAACATTCAAAATAGGAGCTAACGTACCGCATCGGTAAAAAACTCATAACTTAAAAACTTATTTTTTTTAACAAAACCTTAGTTTAACATAATTAACAATGGCAACACACCCTTGTTTCAAAATGCGTTGCGTACCAAAATTACTAAGTTCACACTAGCAAATAGAAAAACCAGTGAAGTGATAAACAAGTAGTACGTTTCAAACAAACCTTATCTAATTATGCATACATTTAATTTAGTTTTAATTTAGAATTTAATATTTTTTTTAGAAAAACGCTTTTTTCGGAAAACCTAAAACCCGGAACGCAAAAAAAACTAACTGGGATTTATATTTATTATATATATTTTTATAAAAAAATGGTAGCAAAAAAAATCACATAAAAAATAATGCCCAAGCTGCCCAAGCACTGTCAAACACATGAAACGCTTACCTTCCTGGGCGTCCGTTGGCGTACGGCTACTCGTATAATCAGTGAGCTAGGTCGTGGTGTTGTTAAACTAAGTTTAACGTATCACAGCCAGTTCAACACGCTGATTCCAACAAGCACAAAATAACTAAAGAGGGCCCCAGCCACTTTCCCTAAAGTAGCAAAGTCTAAATTATAATAAAAAGGAAATACAGAGAAAATAGCAGCTGAACTCGAACAAAACATTTATTGTTACTTACTCGTAAATAATGGGAAATAAACATTGGTATTATAATAGAATATTAGAACAGAAAACTAAATCTATAATACGGTATTTGATTTACCCATAACAAAAACTATGATTGACAATGATTAGTCGTAACCATTTAACTATAGATTAATACCCGAAAATAAAAAATGTATTGATAACAATAAATACGTAGTACTTGTTATACAAAACAAAAGTTATGTCTAGTTACTAACCCGCTGTGTTGTTCAAACTGGACGATACATGCCAAACAAAAACTTGTATATGTCCTTAGTTTGCAACAGATTAATCAAGGTGGTTAACTATCCGCGTTACATAAATTTTGCATTATTATTTGATGTTGCCGCAACAAAAATGTCAAACCTTAAGGATTCCGCCGAAAGTAAGCTTACTGACGCATTACATAAAATAAGGTTTTAATTAGTCTTCAATGAGACAGAAATTAAGCAAGCAACCAAAACACATTGGTACTAAGTGCATAGCGCAACCGTTAACCCTCCCAACCATCTATCGTTCAGCAAATGTTCACTAAACGTATCAACCGTTTAAATAAAACAAATGACTTGTATATCGTGATCTATATCTTAAACACAAAATTATGGAGGCTAATATTTCTATGTTGTTAGTGCTGAGAGCACAACAAAACACATGGTACCCACATAAACGCAAAATTACTTTATGGTATTTTGGTTGTTAGTGCTGAATGCACAAAAACACATGTGGTACCCACGTAAACAAAATTAATTTTATTTGTCTTAATTCTAACTAGTGCTGAATGCACATAAACATAAGTCTAAATGACTCGTCAGATCCAAATGTCTTAATCATAACTAGTGCTAAATGCACATAAACATAAATCTAAATGACTCGACAGATCTAAACATCTTAATTTTAACTGGTACTGAATGCACATAAACATAAGTCTAAATGACTCGTCAGATCCAAATACGTAGGACATAAAAGCAACTCCAACTGATTGCTGACACACACTAATGCCACTGACACATTAGCGTGAAGGTTCATTCATACAATATTGGTTACTGATATTTGTATGCACCGAAGTGACATACTGAAAGGTTATACTTAATTTACAAATCTCCACAAAACATTTCCTACGTATGTAAACTGTTAATTAATTAATTAATCCTAGTGTCAGTACACTGGGCATTTCAAAATAACAAGCACAAAACTGGACTTATCTGGTTCCCAAAGTGTGGGTGGTAGCTGTAGACATGGATACGGCAGCGTGGAAACTCAACCAGGCTCCTTCGTTCACTTCGGCATGGAAATGGGAAATCACCGGTGCTTGGCATTGCAATATAATTGCTCTTCCCGGTTCCTTAATTTCATAAGTGTTGTACTTATTAACAAGTGCGATCAACGCAGGAGGATCTCCCAACGAGATGATGCATTAAGCGGCTGGTGGTTATGTTACATCCACAAAATATTAACGTGGTAATATAGCCACAGTTAAAAACCTAAAAGAAAACACGAATTGTAAAGCGGAAAATGCAAGATGACTTATATTACCTCTGATGATGTTGAGGCTTGCAACGACGTGGTGGACGTTTGCCATGCGGTGTCACTTCCGCTACCACTCGACCTAACCGTATTACGGTCAGAAACGGAAAAGGACTTCTTTTGCAATTCTTGTTTCGTTATCAACTTTGAAAGTCACAAAAAGGACTTTTGAAATCGGCGCAACGCATTTCTGAGTCGCCAGCTGCTGCCATCTACCAACAGCTCTAGACACCTACCGCTACTAGATAACACCGATAGGTGACGGTATCACTGACAAATGCAACGAAAGTTCGCAGTTTTGAACACTTTAGTGATTCTGACAGTCAAAATAAACAACTCTAACCTAATAAAAACCGCTTCAAAGAAGCTCTATTTACTGTTGGTAAATATCAAGGTTTAACACAATTTCTGGTATTGGGGGTGAGTACCGATGTAATATTTATCATGATTAAATAATACTTAAGTGATTCGATCTTCTTACAGATACTTACAGTTTGTGGTTGTGGAAATAATAGAAATTAATCGCTAAAGTTTAATAATCCTATCTGGTCAAGTTAGCGCTCACAGAACCAACAAGAATAGACTAATAATACTGGCTAACTTCTCCGTCTGGCCAAACTTCCTGATAAGCTAAGTATTATAATAACTTCTTATTTTTTATTTTAGCTAGTCAATCTTTATCCCCAACAACCGGAGAATGTATGGACTGTGATGTCATATAACATGATAAAAAATAAAACGTTACACACAATTCCATTAAGGTCACTTGGTGAAACAGGAAACTCTAAAAAAATGATAACTGAAATACGCCTCACATTAAACAACAATGCCATAAAGAAAGTAAAAATAGCTCTTGAAAGAGATATTGCAATAACGCTTAGAACAAACTTACATGTTTTTACCTTAAAAAAAAATTAAACAAAATTTACAATAAGAACATTAAATAGGCTCGTCTATTGCAACAACGCCAGTATGCTCATACCAGGAAATTGCTCTATGTGTTTTTTGAATATTGATTTGGCATTTAATAATACTACTTTCAAATTTATTTTAATGACAATACAGAACCAAGGAATAGGTCCTTTTGTACGACTGTAACTATAACACTATATAAAAAGACTAAAGTTATAGACAGCCGAATACAAATACTTAACAACAAAAACGTTTTTGATTTAGTTTTGATGATGATTGCACTATGCTTGTAAATGAAAAATTTGAAGTTGCCAAATTAAACATAAAATATATAGGATTCATGCTTGAAACCTGACAAACCGAGAGCATGACGCAGTGGTTTAGGCATCTGACCGCTGCACCAAAAATCGTGGGTTGATTCCCATATACCGTGATTTACTTTTTACATGTTTACGTTCTCCCACTACCCAACTTGCATTAGATTTTACGGCTAAAAACCTTCTCTGTTGGAGTGATGAAATCTCTACAGTGTTTTGGAATCCACTTAAAACTGTAGGTCCTTTGTAATGTAAGAGCAGAGAAGAGACAACAACGCCAGTAGTGGCGTATAAATAGCTGACAACAACGACGACGTGACAAACCTACAACATTCACCTGGAAAATGTTAATACAAAGTGTTTAAATTATTTTCAACCGCGTCAAAATTGGGAGAATGCAATTGACAGACTGGAACAGAAGACTGGAAATTTATTTTAAACTATATTGTAAATTCACTTAAGGTTAAGTGGTAGATTATTATAATTTTATTATACAATTTGCTTTTTTTCAATATACATATTATTAATATTATTTATTACTATATTTAATAAATGTTACAAAAAAAAACTCCAAATAGAAATTAAACGATTTTTGATACTTTACACTAATGTTCTCTGAACTGAGCTATTTTATCTCTTGTGGTTGACATGTAGACATTCTAAGATGCGTTAGGATGTTGTTATATTTATTCTGAAAAGTTATTTTTAAAAACAAACCTACATAATGTTCTAAAGCCAAATTTGGTTTAAAACTCAGCTCAGTACTTGAACGACGCGAAATTACTAACTTTTAATCAAAGATAAATTTAAAAAATAATGGTGTTTAGAATGAACAGTATAAAACTAAAAATTAAAAAAAAACCTTAAATTAAAAAAAAATTATATATAAGATTTTGTAGAAGAAAATCTATAAATGAGTCAATAATGTTTAAAAGTATGAAAAAAAAATTATAAAAACAAACAAAAAAACTAGATGCTTTACAAACAAAATAGTAGATTTAAATGAAAAATTACAGACTACTAAAAATAAAAGCGTTAAAGCAAGAAACTAATTAATGAACATGTAGCTGTAAACTGCGTTTTAATTTTTAAAACATAACAGTAAACAATATAGTTAAGATAAATAAAGTTGTTTGTACACCTTACATGGCAAGCCTTATCATGACAGAATGTAAAAAGAACACTCGGTATTAAACAGAACTCAACTTGTAATAATGCATCACTACTTAAATTGAATTTTGAATTTTAATAATGATGAATAGCAGTTAAATATTAAAGTCAGTAAATTACTGATCTTAATTATTTAATTATTAGTATTAAATATCTTGTTGTTCCTACAAATAAAAACAGATTTATTAAACTTTTGTAAATTAAATAAATGTTTGTGTAATAATATACTTAGTAGACTTCAGTTAAATAATGATGATTTAATTCAATTATATTTTCTGTACATAACTTATGTTAATTTGATCAAAGATGACCGACGCTTCATCAAAGTGACATGACATGTAGGTACTGGTTTGCATTCCGAAATAAATTCAAAATTTTAATTAATAAATCCAGATAAATATAGAATATTGCTGAATAAGTGATTGAAATGATTGATTAAATTGAATCGGCTCTTTGAATAAAGCTGTTGCAGCTTGCTGGCTTAATAAATATATATATATATATATATATATATATAAAATCTTAAATCTTTCTACCGTTACAGTGTAAGGCGTACATTTTTATTTTTACTTTGTTTTATTTTGTAAAAGTTTTTCTATTTTATTTTGTTATGAGTTATTTGTTTTACCTCTTTCCACTTTGTCCCTTTTCTTTCTGCTTCATCTCTTATTGCATCGTTCTACTTCTTTCTTAGTTTTTTTATTTGTTTTTTTTTTTGTTGTTTATGTCTCATATTTTTCTTTATGTTTTTATTTTTATTCATTCTGCAGACATGTTCAAACCATCTCATTTGTATTTTTGTTGTTTGTTTGTTTATTGTTCAAATATGAAGGTTCTGTCTGTGTCTTCTTTGTTTTTTCTGGTTTTATTTTTAAAAAAATTGAGAAACCTCATTTCCATTGGGTTTATTCTAGGTTTTTGTTTTTTATCATAATCCAAGTTTTGCTGCTGGGTTGTATTACTCTTTTTACAGTTTCTGTTGTTGTACTTTTTTACTACTTCTAAAAAGTGTTTATGAGCATGTTAAATATCTTCCTTGTTTTTTCTATTTAGTCTTTTATTTTTTTATCTATTTTACCGTTGCTCTATATTATTGTTCCTAGATATTTAAGTTGTTTTACTTGTTCAATTTTGTTTGCATTTAGGTTTGTGTTTTCTTATTTTTTTTGCTATTATCATACTTATGTTTATTTTTGTCAGTTCTTTTATTAATGGATTCTTGTTGTGTTATAGTTCTTTTTCTAATTCTGCTACAATTGCCATATTGTCTGCTTATAGTAGTTCTGTTATTTGGGTTATTTTCATTTTTCAGTATTCAATCTTTAGTGCTTTCATTTTTTTTTGCTTCTTTAATTGCTTTGTTTAGTACTGTTTTACACTTTGTTTTGTAGAAAATTCTTTTAATTCCTCATTATTTGTTTGCATCATGTTTGTATTCACCTTATACATGTTCTTTATTGGCTTAGTCGTTGTATTCTTAATCTCTCTGTTTTCCAGTTTCTTTCTTTCTATAAGAAACTGGATTAAAACCTGAAACCAAAAGTCTAAAACACAAGTTAATAGTTGCAATATTAACACTCAAAGTTAAACATTGCCCATTCTAGAACACAGTACATTGCCAAGTCTTACCGCGTTGACAAATGCAATTACAAGTTTGAGCCCAGTTTAGCTTAAAAACTCCATTATCTACAATTATAAAAGTTATGCCTAGTCATAACCTCTGCAATAGTTCATCAGTCCAAAATGTAGTACAATGCACAAAACGTGTTAGTGCTCTATCTAATTCTTTGCCAACACAATTTTTATACAGTTAGGCATTATCCAAGTTTAACTATTAGTTTTTTTTTAATTTATTTGGAGTTCTATCTCTATTTTTTGATCTATCTAATATATATATATCTAAAAACACTGCTGTTTTTTAACAAATTTAAAATGTTTATACTATGTGCATTGTATTAAATTTAACAAACATACTTACTTATATAAAACTACATAACGTTACTTTTGTAAAGATTTTGTGATACATTAAAAAAAAAATATTAGAAATACTTATTGAAAATGGTAGTTTTAAATTTTGGCTGTAATAAACTTTTTTATCTTATATTTAAACTATATACGTCTTCTGAAAAATGTTTTATTATTAATAATTGTATGAAACATAAAAACAGTATCTATAAATATTATCTAATTAATTTAATATTTTAGTTTTTGACTATCTCTAATACCAAAAATTAGTTTTCTATATAAATTTTGAAGTTTTTAGTAGAGATGCATAACGTAGTTTCTTAGTAGGAGAATAAGTTTTGCTACTAAGGAAAGTAGCAATTGCAATAAATAGTATCTTTTATTAAACAACACACACAGAAGTTGTTGATTAATTTTAATATTTTTTTTACAAAATGTTTATTATAATGAAACAATCAAATGATTAAAATTTAAATAACTTCTATATATCTTTTTTTATGTCATTATGTGTATTAATCAAGCTATTGATTGGTGTGTAATAACTGTCAATTTTTCGATTAGTTAAAATTATTTTGAACGTGGTAGTATTATTGGCATAATAGATTTCGGACTTTCATTTAGAGATATTGCTGGTTGTAAAAATCTAGACGTCTCCAGGTGACAACAGGTTGTGAAGAACGCGGTTTAAGACTTTTGGCTACAAGAAACATACTTTTGACAATTTACTTAACTGCATTAGATTGGATGGAAGGTGAAAGGCACAGAATGTCAATGTCATCTGTTTATCGCCGGATAAAATCTTATGGACTGCATTCGTACCGTTCATTTTTGTACATTTCTCATTTTTTGTTGAGTGATAATATGAGGTGCAATATGTTATAGTAACAGATCACCCTTGGTCTGCTTGTATGGCATGCTGCTATTGTCAAATAATTTGTACAAAAACTTTGTTGAGCTGAGTAATCTTCTAAGCATACATATATATTTCAAATATTTAAAAAAATAATAAGTATAAATAATTTATAATTTGGTTAATTATGAACTATTGTTTAAAATAAAGTAGATAAGTTGCAAATTTTTATATTTTGATTAATTTATGCATACTTTCTAAAATGTGGTATTATTGTAAATATATACAATAGTATACTGTCTTAACAAAAATTGAAAAAGTTAAGTATTATATCAGTCATCCTGAATACTATCAAAGTATTTTGCTTGATAGTTTTATGGTTTATTTCCCGGGTTGATTTGAAAAGTTTATGATTTTGCCTTGATAAGATATTTGTTTAGTGTCATTAAATAAGTCTTAAAAGTATTATTTGATTTCTACACTTTCTTTTGATAGAATACCTGGCTAATATTTGTTAACTTCATATTATTTTTATTAATTATCTATATATTATATATAATTACTGTTGGTAGGAAAGGTTGAATAATATGTATAGAATATTTAAATAATGAATTTTAATTCATTTAAGAATTCCAACATGAAATGCTACTATGCTATTAAATATAATAAAAATTAAAAATGTATTTATATACTGCAAATATTTCAATAGAAAACATTGCGTGTTTCCCTAATATTTGAAGCACTGAACTGTGTACGGGGAATACGGATAGATCTGCCTCCGCTACGGCTGCGCATTGGTTCAAGGCCTCACGTGAGTCACGTGCTGCGGCACCCCTCATGCCGAGAGAACATGGGCATCTGTCGAGCGACGTTGTTCCATGAAACAAATCGATCGTGTTTCGTGTGAGCATGTCTAGACTAGCGACATCAGTATAACGTGCACCGTGAACCTGCACAGATAGCCGTTATTTGCTTTTTATGCATGTCGTATTTACTGCAATAGCTTTGTGAAATGGGAACTGACGATCCTCATATTAATATTCAGTTTGTTCAACTTGTAGAAAAGTATCCATGTTTATGGCATAACACATTACGGTCGTACAGTAAAAGAGATATTACTGAGAACGCTTGGAAAGCTGTAGCTCATGCTATAAACGATTCAGGTATTTAGACATATTTGTTTTAGCTATGAATAAAATTGTTACTTCAAGCAATAAATATATTTTAGATTAAAACCAACATGAGATTTAGTGTACAAAAATATTAATAATTTACATACCTAAAATATTAACTGAATTAATAAAAACCATATCATGACTTATAGCAATTCACCATACTTGTTAGCAGACACTGTTAAGTTTCTATATACGAAATTATAAACTTATAGTTGGCATATATCTTTTATATTAATCGCTTGAACACTTTGTGAGTAGATACTTTATCAAATTTATATAATTTATAGATTTTTTTTTCCAGTAAGAAATTGTCGTGATCGTTGGAGGAATATTCGTTCAGCTTTTGCTAGGGTTAGAAGAAGAAATTCAAATGGAGAAAGTATAAACCATAAATATTATTTAAGCGAGTATCTAAACTTTGTCGTTCCATTTACATTAACAAAATCAAGACCTGGTGGAGATTTTTTTGATATAAATGACTCGGAAAACCCAAATCAATTCAAAGATGAAGATAATATTGAAATCCCTGAATACGACGAAGAGTTGTCAAATACTTCATTAGATAATGCCAGTCTAGCAGATGTCAGTCATACAGTAAAACCTCCACAACAACAAGTGGTTGAGTGGAAAAATATGAACTCGCCTAAAAAACGAAAGCTTGAACAAACGACGGATCCAGTAGAAAATGCATTTCTTGAATTGGTTGAAAATGAAAAGGAAAGAACTAGTGAAAATGCAGATATGTTGTTTTTTCAAAGTTTGTTACCAGATATAGAAAAAATGACAGATAAACAAAAAAGAAAATTTAAGAAAAATATTTTGGAACTAATAGACGATGTACTGGAAGAAGGATCTAGTGAGTTATCTCATTCCAGAACTTATGTGAATTCATTGAATGACCCTAGCAAGCCATCTACTAGTTCTGTCAAATATGATTATGGTGCTGAATCCAGCGAAAATTAAAGAAGTTTATTTAATTGTAAATGCATTACTTTTAGAACATAATGTTAAAAATAGAATACAAACTTTGTTTTTAATATATTTAAAAAATTATTGCTGAAGATATGTATGTGATATACATATCTTAGAGCAATATAGTATTATATAAATAAAAATATATTTTCTACAAATTAAGTTAAACCTTCACTTCTAATATTTTTGTATACAATATGTAATATGTATCGTATTTATCATTTGTAGGGTTAGTTTAAAAATTGACTATTTCATGTAGATTAAGATTAATAATACAACAGTTTATTGTTTTATTTGGCACATTGGCAGAATAAATGTTAATAATACACTTGATGCAAGAAAACCGGGTCATTGGTATATAAATCCGTGTAGTTTTTTTTTATAAAACTTTTTTTTTTACAATTAAAGAGACTATCAGGATGTAAAAAAAAAACAACATATAGTACTTATCAGTTTATTTAATGAACATTAATAAGCAAAAATAAAATTTAAAGGTATGCGCTCTACACTACCTATTGCTCATTTGACATTTACTGCTTTCCTTTCAAGAGCAACACGCTCCCGGGGCTTGACGCACAGAACCGTTCTGATGCACCGTCGTGATAGGTGGTGCATGAGGGGAGAGGGGAAGGAAACTCGAAACAAGTTGGGGCGTTGCGCTCTCTGTAAAAGGTACATGGGGCGTCAAGCACAGAATTGTTCGGAACCGTCCAGAACAGTGAAAGGAAAGCATCTATTATGTACGGAATATTAAAGTGGCTACTGAGTTGACTTGTTTGCTTTCGATTAACTGTCATTCTCAAGGCAGATTGGTGTGTTGATTATGGTGCTGAAAATTGTGCAAAAGCTGTTGCTTTTGTGGTAGATGAAAGAAGCAATATGTGTCTAGAATTTTTTTATGTCAGTCTTTCTACCGTCCAAAAGAAATACTTGGAAACCAGAATCTGGCAGGAAACAAAAACGACTGCTATTGATGACCTATTTATCGTTTATACTACTCTACGGAATTGTTATGTGATTACAGTGGAAACTTGAAACCAACTCTGTGAGGTTCGTGGTACAGCTCTGAGTGTGTGGACAGTTTGTCAAAGGTTGCAAGAAGCTGGTTTAAAATTTTGTAGACCAGCAGCTGGACCAAAATAACTCTTACGTTACTAAGGAACCAAACTTCAATTTTTTTGCTAACATATGAATTGAACATTGGCACAATTTACTTATGAGTCTAGATTTTGCCTACATTTGCCAGATGGAAGAGAGCAAATATAAAAACAAGAGGGAGAACAATTTGCGGAGTGCACCTTTAAGTCCTTGCTTAGCCATAGTGGAGGTTCTCTGATAGTATGGTCAGGAATCAATAGATGCTAGGCAGGCGTGTTAAAGGACGTGCAGTTGCACCAACTACAATAAACAAGCTTTGTATGGCATTTCAGGAAGATTAACAGAATATTTTACAAAATAATACTAAGCATGGGCCGCCGTTTGCAAGCAATAGTTAGGGCTCAAGGAAGCAATACAAAGTATTGAAATCTTATTCAACTAAAATTTTCATTATTAATCTCTGTTAAGTTTATTTTGATGAATTATTAATATTAATGTTTATTAATAAACTGATAAGTACCATATGTTATTTTTTCTACATCCTGGTGGTCTCTTGGATTGTAAAACACTAAAAGTTTTATAAAAAAATACCCGTTTTTTTTTATAAAAAAATACCCAGTGACCCGGTTTCTGAGTGTAGTTATTAGTTAATTTCTATTTTACAACTTAAATTGTAAATAGTATCTGAAGTATATAAATACACTTTTTTTATATTTTTTAATGGTTGGAGAATTATTTGTGTTCCGGTAATTTTGACTAACCCGGTATATAATTGATTAAATTGCTTTTACAAAAAATAGTTTGATTTTTTTAATTGTAGTAGTCAAAAAGTAAATAGATAAACAAACTATATGTAGAAAAACGAATGCAGACAAAATTGCTGTTTTTGT
Source organism: Tachinus rufipes (assembly GCA_963932245.1). Classification (NCBI taxonomy): domain Eukaryota; kingdom Metazoa; phylum Arthropoda; class Insecta; order Coleoptera; family Staphylinidae; genus Tachinus; species Tachinus rufipes. The sequence continues at coordinate 56,598,162 of OZ010741.1, read as the reverse complement.
TAAAATATTGGAAATTATATTAGCATTCGAAATAATCTTAAATTAAGTTTTATGTTTTTAATAGATCCTAAACCGGGTTTTTGGACCTAAGTAAACGCAACATGTATCACGTGTCTTAATTTGGTAATAGTAGTAATTAACTTTAAAACAATGCTAACAGAATGTAACTGTTTTTTAAATTTTCAACTTTTTCTTAGTATATTACATAGCTAGATACAACTCTTCCGTGAGTAGCAACAAACATATTTTTTTTGGAGAACAAAGTTAACTACAATACTACGATGTTTACCAAATTTATTAGAAAAATCTGCAGCTAAATTTATATAAAATAATAACGTTTTTGAAACTTTCTGTCTATAGTATTATTTATTATTCCACAAATAAGCATAGTAGATACATACATAGTATGGACACGTAAGAAGAATGGAGGAGGGCAGATAGCCTCAAAGAGCCTTAAATTACGTCCCGGCAAGCAGGAAAAAACAGACCGGCTCAAAACTGGATAAAAGGGATAAAAGACAACATGAAGGGCAGAGCTATAAATGAAGAAGAATGGAAAGTTAGAAGAGGTTAGCGATCGAAATGCGGGATGCGGCAGAAGCTGTAGGAGCCCTGGTTGATGATGATGAGATACACATACTTCTTAAGACCGTTACCTTAATTAGTAGAAATTTAACAAAAACAACAACAATGCAATAATCAATTTATTGTTCACTAGTACATTTTCAAAGTATCAAACTATAATTTGTCAGTTATTTAATCAAATTATATTTGCAAAGAGTATTAAAACGCATTTAAAAGTATTTAAAAACACATTCATTTCTATATATGGATATTTTTTTAGCTATTTTTAACTATAATTATATATTAATATATTATGTGCTTAAAATACCTTTACATTGACAAAGTATAGTTTGATCTTTTTTTAATCTTCTGGTAAAAAAATTTATTGATTATAAAATTAAATAGAAATACAAATATTGCCAAAGTTGCTGTTTTTGTTAATATAGTAGAAATCAAGATAACGGCTAGGATGCTTTTAAGAGGTTTAAAATAAAATAATATAGCTATATAAAACGAGTTTTCTTTTTCTAGCAGATTTGTATGTACAAAAAATAGAAATCAAGTGCTTAGAACAAAAAACTAAATAATAAATAAAAAGAAATTTTATTAGCATCTTGGACATAGAAAACCTTATGTCCTCTTTTTGACTGAAACCAAATCTTATCAATAAGGCATATACCGTTATACAAGTATTTACAAAAAAACTGAAATAATTTTGTTAGAATATTTTATGAGTACAATACCAAGATTACTAGATCTGTGTCTATTATCTATTCTTGAGATGAAATTTTGATAATTCATTTATTACTTCTGATGTTTCTCTTCATATTACTACCAAACCTCAACCGCTCAGATTAACATAGTAAAAATAAAACAATTACTTAATAATTATAAATATATAATATATTTTAAGAAAAAAATATTCAGAATGTCATCAAAAATGTTGATCTATTCTATTATACTGTTATTAAACCAAAACAAAATTACTTGTACAATTCAGATTAATCATTTAGTTAATAAGAAGCAAACAGGCATTATCAAAAAAAGTCTGCTAACATTGTGACAATCTAATGCAATCTATAAATGAAAAAAATTACAGATACAAAGCTAATACATTTTTTCAGCATTCTATAAATAACAAGAATTTCTATAAAATAATAAATTTATTGCAAGATAATTTCTTTTAGATACTAAATATGGACTTCAATCAAAATGTTTAACAACAGATTTTTTGACTTGTGTTAGTTACAAATGAAATTTTACTTAAGTCAAACATAAAGAAAATATTGCAAAAACTTTAGAAACGTTTAACATTTTTGATAACAAACTCTATTGTCTATAAGTCTTGATCACAAATCTATAACTCTTGTCAAATTTTCTTAATAATAAAAGAAAAATATAGTTAAAGTGATGGTTCCAATCTTACATAATCTTTTTTGAAACAATCATGTTGTAAATATAGCTTTAGAAATATCTAGAAAACTAATATTTCTTGATAGATGTGAACAGTTTTTTACTTCTGCTCAACTTTTGTATATACATTTGTTTTTAAGTTATAGCGTAACTAAAAATGTTTTTCTAGTATGCCACAATTGGTTGCGGTGGTCTTATTAGTTGGTCTCCAATGTCTCCAGACCTCTTAGCACTAAATTATTGTTTATGGAGCGAGTTTAAAGATGAAGTGTACAAAGTAAAAGCAGACAGTCGGGATGCCCTAATAGAACGCATTAAAAATGTTGCAGCCAATCTTAAACAAAGACATAACTCAATCAGGAGAGCAACAGGCGCTTTTTGTTGACAAAATAGAAAATATTTAGAGGTAAATGACGGTGTTTTTTAACATTTATTATAAAAAGGTTATGATTACCAAAACGTTATTGTAGACATTTAATTTATTTTAATTACGCTAAAACTTAAAAACAAATAAAAATCGGATAACAACATTTGAGTTTTTTTATAATATTTTTATGTATACAATACACTCCTGAAGTTTGGTTTGTTCCTCCCGACTCACCCTGTATAAAAAATGTATAAAACTTATATTAGTCTTTGTATTGATTATTGTTTTTAAGTATTGGAAAAAGCATCTAAAACCACACTATCCCATCTAAATATGTTATTCAAAAACAAGCTATTAGAATCATAGTTGATCCAAAATTGACTAATAACTTAGATACACAGATTGCTTAAATCTAGTCTTTAGTATGGTAGTTTCAACAAGTATGGTTTCACTTGTTAAAATTTAAAAGTATTTTTATGTTATGATAAGCTAAGGTTCAGAATTACAAAATAAAATTTTATAAACAAATAAAGTTAGAAATATAAATTCTTATATAGATCATACCTCACCACTAGTTGCCGGTAACCGGAGGTCGTAATATCAAAATAAACTTATTATGAATTTTAAATTAAACGTACATCTTGAATACTTCTTTAGTCTGGGTAACTAAGATTTAAAAGAAAATATAGTGGAATTAAGTCACATTTTTTGTCGATTTAATAACCTAAAACTATTTATATTATTTAATTATTATAGATGAAATGACTGCTGGTGCCTTTCTTGGTTGCCAGTTATAACCAGAGATTTGCCACAAGTTATGCTACATTGGTGTCCAGGTGAGGTATATCCCGTAAAAGAGGATAATTTAAAAAAAAAAAATTTTAGTTTGTTTTATTTGTTGACTTAAACAAAAAAAATGGTTCTTCAGTATTAAATTAAGTAAACGGTGTCATGAAAAATTAATAAATAATTTACGATGTCTCTAATGCCTACAATAACCTATACTATATATTTATTTCACTGTTGAAATTACTTTATTTTTGGTACTATCTTGTTTTATCTAATTTTAGTAATGCTAAATTTATTATTTAAAGTATGCTATACATAACACATTTATGCATAAAATCAAAATTATAATTTATTACCTGTACATTATAAGATTTAGGCTGCAAACAACTACCACCTACATATGTAATAATACTTTTATAATAACTATTAACATAATATTTTGGAAGGAAAAAGATGTTTATTATTACAAGAAGAGAAAAAGATTTGATTTTAAGAGGACTCTATACCCCCGGCCAGTATAGGGAATTAAATGTATTCGGGCTTCAAGATAATGCATCGGTTAACATAATTACAATCCGAGACCGAATTTAGAAAACTTAAACATTTTTCTACGATTGGATCGAGAGGTTTTAAAAATAATATTGTTATTAATTTGTTAAGATAGATAAAGCTTGCATACTTTCTTAATTTTATAAGTTTTAATTGTAATTATGTTAACTGATGCATTAGTTATCTTGGCGCTTGTATACATATAGTTCCTTATAAAGGCCTCATAATAATATTTTTTTATAAAAAAAATAAATAAAAAAATACAAATTTATTATTTGAGAAACAATCAAAGTATATATTTCAAGTTGTCTATATTTTATACAACACTGCAGCTGAAGCTGTTGCCAGACACGCCTCGAGTGAGAATGCTCAACAACCAGTCAGCTATCAGTTGCTATCTCACGTTTCAAACAGAGTTGTATTGATTTTTATTGTATAGTATGTATCAGGATCTAATAAACAAATACATTAAAATACGTCCCAACAATTTTATACTACTGCAACATATTAGTCATAGTTTATACGTGAGAAACTCGCCTATGAACGGTTAGTTTTAAAGTTTTTTTTTACATAATATTTAGGGTAGTGACACACGTTTTGTTTTACAGGTCCTAAAATTTTATTTTCTTAGTTTAAAATTGCGTTTTTTGTGAAACTTTAATTAATGATTCTATCAGTAGCTCAAAATTTTTTCATAACAATTACATAGACAGAAACTTAGATTTAACACATTGTGCTACTGTAGATGGCGTTTTAATGCATTTTTTGATAGAATCTGTTATGAAGTAATTGTTACTAGTTATATAAGTCAAGTAATCATTCTTATAGATCTCACTATTAGTAAATGTAGTTGTGGTTTTAATTTATTTTATGGCTGTGTAGTTTACATCTCTCTTAATGTATCTGCCAATAATAGAGATACATTCCTGAAAGCTTTAGAATTAACATTGGTCAGAACTGTTGTATTAGTTGGCTATTTTAATACACCTGTATTTTGTGATCAAATTTTTATTCCAACATCACGTAACGTCATTTCTATTAGTCATTTTATGACTTATGCACTTAAGGTGCAGCTCAGCTAAGACGGTTTTACAATAAGGGCTCCATAAGTTATAGATTTTGTAGTACCAATTAAATGTGACAACGTCTTACCTTAGCATTAAAATACGTTTGGCACTTGCGCAAAATGCAATTCAACAAACTAACTACAATAACCATACATGTACACTGTCAGTTGTATCTTAAAAGTCTTAAAACGCAATGAAAATCATTTGTAATAATATTATTTTATAATTATTTAATTACTTACTTTAATACTGTTTCAACTATCATAGTTAATTTCAATTATATTATTATTTTAAAATAATTTATTTTTATATATATTATTATTCATATGTTATCAATGTTTATATTTTTAATAAACATAACCAATAAAATAGATCTTAAGTCATAGAAATCAACTACTTGAGATGTAAGACGAACAAGTGTCAATGTGAAATATAATTTTGTGTTGGTGCAACGTTTTAAAGAGACTTTAAGATGTAAGCAAGCCTCAAGCTTTAGCAACAACTTAAGTTTTGTTGGTGCAACCGGGCATTAAAGTCTAACAATATTAAAAACAGTTATATTAAATTATTAGATTGACATAGAACATAACAAACTTTTATTAGTTATGGAAGATTCCTGCTCTATCTGGTGTATTTCAAATTAAATCTATTAAAATAGTTCTAACAAACGATACAATTTTTTAAAGGCCAATTATCTTTTATATTAATTTATTGTGTTTTTTACGGTTATTTTACATCGTCACAGTAAGTCTACGACTTGTTTAAAGAGGTTTGTTGGGACTAACAACTTATTAGGTAACTTAATTTATACAAGTTGGTCAATTTGGGAAATTTTTATAGATGTTAATGATTTTTTATTACAATGTACTGGATAGCTTTGCACAGTTTAATAACAATTTTAAATCAACCAATTTTTTTTTAAAGTTTACTTAAGATTTAATTGAAAATGTGCTTATAAAGCTATAATACCATTAAAATGGAAATCATTATTATCTTTATTTTATTGAAGAGAATTTAAACGACTAAGCGTAAATAAAACTCAAATCAATTTTACTTAATAATCTTACTCCTTGTTTTGTTATTGAAGATTGTAAACGCGTATTTGCAATGCCGTTAGCAACCTTTAGTTTAGGAATCTTTAACATAGCCATACGTACAAATTATGTTCCTAATTTCTGGAAATGAGCAGTTATTATAGACATTATTACTGCTTTTAAAGGTAATCATTATCTTATTTATTGCCCTTTTGCCTTATTTTTGTAAAATACACATAATAAAATTTTAATCATGTACAAAAATTTATTTTTTTGTGTCTACATAGATTTATGTCTGGTAGGTCTACAATAACAAATTTTTCAACAATTCCACAACATTATAAATCTTAATAATAATAATTCAATTTTAATCAATAAATTTAATACGTTTAGCATTACTGATAACCGTATAATATACATGTCATTCTATTTAGACAAAAAAACAAAATTATATGAATTACTACGGATTTAAGTTGCAGTTGTATATATATATCAACATAAGGTTGCAACGCTCAAATTTAATACTACCGTTATTCATTATGTTTTTGTTATGCAACGATCAAATTTAATACTACCGTTATTTATTATGGTTATAAATGTTTTAATCACAACAATAAACTGCTGCTCAATATTGGCGTATACAAGCAATTTAAAGATTTATACATCTAAAACTCTTTAGATGATCATACTTTTTTGCAAGAAAACGTATACTTAATTTTAGAGTAGTGTTCTTCAAATAGACTTTACTAAAACATTAATTAGTGCTGTGTAAAATCATACTTTTGTAAACGTGTAACACCTCTATATGAGTATAAATTTAATGGTTGTATTATTCATAGAAGTTAATGCGTAAAAGACTGTGTTGTAATTTTTGATAATCAAATAAGTATACTTTAACTGTTGTGCATAACAAAAATATCTTAAGGCGTTCTTTTTTTTATTTTTCAGTTTTCTCGATACTACTTTCATTTTTGTTGTTATGTCTTTTGCTTCTTTGTTATTTATGTAGTTTTTAAGTGGTTGCTTGTTTTCATTTGTATTTTAATTTTTTTTACTCCTTAAAATGTTATTTCTATCTATTTATCATTGTTTTGTTTTTTAGTCATTTTTCTTGTTTGTTTTGTAGTTGTTTTAGCTGTAGTTAGTTTCTTTTTCTACAATTCTTCCCAAATTCTTTACAACTTTTTTTCTTATATACATATATAACATTTTTATTCACAAAAAGAAACATTACAGAAAGTATATAGCATTATTTGCAATACAATAGTTACAAAAAAAAAGAAACCTTTTGTGAAATTGCCATCGACCGTAGTCTTTCAGAGTGAGCCTTATACAATACATACTTGATACAACAAAAAAAAAAAAAAACGATAGGGTATAAATGAATAAGTGAAACGTTAGTGTTACATGTCATGAGTCAAGGATCGGATATTTTGGTAAAGTGATTGGATATTTAGGATTTTGTGATTTTTAGGATTTTTAGCAAATTTTAAATGTAGCATTTGTAATCGTTGGTCTAATGGGACTATATTTGTTTTGTCATATAGTAGCTCGTTGGATGGATTATGTAAAGAATTATTTGGATGACGGATTTTAATGATAGAGCGTAGAGAGAATCTTTCAGCAACATAGAGGTTATGGAGTGTTGGATTAGTGGAATTTAAGAATAAAATTGAATTCTACTCAAGAAGAGGGCGACAGATCGATTTGTAGATGTGAGTTGCACATTTAAGATCAATGCCCTTTTTTTATATGTAAGTGAGCGGAAATGTTTTGCTCTAGTGGTGACTTTCAATTTAAGGGAACAGGCGTACGAATGAAATTTAAGTTTTGCATCAAAAGATATTCCCAAGTACTTGCACACTTGTGATGGTTGAATTTGTTGTTGATTCATATGGATGTACGGGAAATTGACAGATAATTTATGGTAGGGAATAAGGAGATGTGTTTTTGTGGATTTGCAAAGAAGCGCCATTTATTAAACCACGTAACAGTATGATCCAACAAAGTTTGTAGTTGTACGACCGATGATTTTAATGACTTCACATGAAATACAATTGTAGTGTCGTCTGCGTATTGCAGGATATAGCTGTTTGAATCAAAATGTTTTGAGTTAAAACTGTAGATATTGTAGCAGAACAGATTATATAGGAGGGGCGAGAGCGGAAAACCTTGCGGAACACCTTGGTGCGGAGTAAACAAGTGGGAGTAAGTGCAGCAAACTTGAAGAGTTCTGTTATTTAGGAATTGGTGAATTAGGTTAATGAGGAAAGAAGGGAGGTTTAGGCTAAACTGTCTAGTCTAAATCTCCCTTCTTACCTCATTAACCTAATTAAATAAAATGAAAACCTTTGTGCCAGACCGAATCAAATGCCCTATTTATATCCATAAACAGGACGCTCGAATGCCTACCTTCAAGGTGGGAAGTTTGTAGATTGGATGTAAGAATTGTGATTGGGTGGGATATAGATGTAAATTTGCGAAAGCCAAATTGGGTTACAAGAATCATATTTTCTGTCCAAGATAGTATTTTCTTTTGGATAATAGATTCAAATATTTTTCTAAGCACAGGAAGTAATGTAATGGGACGGTAGCTGAAAGGGTAAGACATATTACAGTCGGACTTATGTAAACATATAATAGTTCCCATTTTCCATTCTTTAGGAAAATATTGTTGTAAAAAGCAGTAGTTATATATGTCAATTATATAGTTGTGAATATGGTCATTTAACTGTTTTAGTATTTTTTTTGTCACCAGGTCACGTACAGGTGCTGAGTTATTTTCGCTATTTAACACGTCATTTGTCTACAAAAATTGTCATACCAGTTATTTATAATATTTAAATTGTCATTGTCAAAATTGTCCAAGTGGGAAAATGTAAAAGCTTTACTAAAATGTTTTTTAAATGTACAAGCAATGTCAATATCTGTCGAGCAGCATTTATTTGTCATTGGATCAGTAATGGAATAGATTTGGCTAGACCGTTTGTATTTCGTAAGCTTTTTGATTTCACTGAAATAGTCTTTTTCTTGTTTGTTATTAAGGGGGCAGTTTGATGAGTGTTATAAAACTACAAGCAGAACTCAAGCAATTTAACTTTTTTTTAAATCTGTTTTTTGCAACGTGTTGAGAATGAAATTTTTAATCTAATAAAATAAAAAAAAATCCAAAACCTTCAATTGTTTATTAAATTATTAAATTAATTTTTAATTTTTTTGTCGAAATATTTGCTTAAACTTTAAGAGCTATACTTCATTGAACATTAAACTTAGTAGTCTTTGGTAAGTTATTTTTCTTATATAACAATTGTTACAGTTCTGCTCTTAACTCTTAAAGTTTAAGCAAATATTTCAACAACTAAACCACAAATTAATTTCAAAACTTAATAAATAATTGAAGGTTTTGGATTTTTATATATTTTATTAGATTGGAAATTTTATTCTATACACGTTGCAAAAACCCGATTTTAAAAAGGAGTTAAAATACGTAAGTTCTGCTTGTAGTTTTATTACACTTATCAAACTGCCCCCATAATTTTATTGCATGCGGTGATGTATTTGTCGTTTCTGTATTAAAGTATTAAATCGTGAATATATATATATATATATATATATATATATATATATATATATATATATATATATATATATATATATTTACAATGCAACATGCAAAGTCACTTTTATACTTTTCTAATTATTGAACATATAGATAGAAAATCAAATTTCTAGCAGAAAGCTAACTGTACTTTTCTTTTACACTCTTAAATAAAAAAGTTACAACAGGTTTTAATTTGTGTAGGCTGGCCGATAGAACAAATAACGCACGCCCATTAATTTATTTCCATGGCCAACGTTGCTTGTTAAGCAAACTGTTATGATTGTAAATACCTAACCTTTTACATAATACAATTCTTTATCTTCATTGTAATTTTATTTTACCCTATTCTGAATGAAATGCCATCACACAAATTTAAATATACCAATCATTCAATTAATTTATTAGACAAGCAAGCAATTTTTTTTTTTTAATTTGTATCTTCTTTATACTATTAACAAATCAAGTTGCATTTAATATAATGAAATATTTTACATTAAATGCGATATAATTATATTAGTTAGTATAAAACGAAGCATTTAAAGACAGGAATATATTAACTTCTTCACTCAACCTTCATCAATAAAAGGGGAAACGTAAAACTATAAATAGATTTTATGTGTATTTTTTTGTAGTAGACCGTTTCTTTTGGATATTACAGCATCCTTTTAACTTATTTTCGCTGTAATGATATTTGTATAGGCTACTATTATTTTATTTTACATTATTTTATTTTAAATTATGATGGATGGATTTATTTCTTATTATATCACAATAAATGTAGTACAATTAAAAACACTTTTATGCTAGGTATCAATCTACGTATATAAGCGTGAAGAAATTATTATTGTTATTTTTTTTACTTGTAAAAAGTGTAAACCGTTTTTGCGCATGTTGTTAATTGATTATTTAATTTAAAAATGCAATTGTCTAAGTATACAAATAAAAAATTTGTTTTTTAAGTAACAGTTAATTTTTTTATTTTATCATTTTTACGCTGCGTATAATATGGTTTCAATAAATACAACAATCCAATATTAATTAAATTATTATTTAATACAAGATAACTTGCTTAAAATTAAATTAAATGAATTAATATTAATACTTAAAACATATTAACCGCATTAAGCAGTAATGGTCCGACGGCGGATATTACATATTTTATTTTATCTCAAAAAACACATATTATTGTTAATTATTTGTTCCGTTTGTGTGAAACAAGTAAACAAGTTAACAACTAAATAACAAACTAACTAAACAAGTTAACAAATAAACAAGTAAACCAGTATACAACATAACAACTAAACATGTAAACAACAAAACATGTAAACAACTAAACAAGTAAATAACTAAACAAATAAACAAGTAAACAAATAAACAACTAAACAGAACAACAAGTAAACAAGTAATCAAGTAAACAACTACACAAGTAAACAACAAAATAAGTAAAAAAGTAAACAAGTAAACAAGATAACAAATAAACAAGTAAACAAGTAAACAAGTAAACAAGTAAACAAGTAAACAAGTAAACAAGTAAACAAGTATACAAGTATACAAGTAAACAAGTAAACAAGTAAACAAATAAACAAGTAAACAAGTAAACAAGTAATCAAGTAAACAAATAAACAAGTAAACAAGTATACAAGTGAACAAGTAAATAAATAAACAAGTAAACAAGTAAACAAGTGAACAAATAAACAAGTAAACCAGTAAACAATTGAACAAGCTTTATCTATAACTCTTTCTTGTTATTTATTTTATTTTTATTCACTTATTAATTGTAATATTTTTTTGCGCATAGTAATAGTTTAATCGAATTGCAATTGCAATTTTCTAAGTAACAATTAATATTATCTAAACTTTGTAGTATTTATCCGTCGGCAGTTGAATTTCTTATTTTATATTATTACACCGCATAAAATAAGCTTTTAATAAACACAAAAATTCATTATTCAATTAATCTGACTGATCACTATTACAAGATAACTTGTTTTAAATTAAATTGAATGCATTAAGATTAAAACTTAAAATATGTTAACTGGATTAAGGTGTAATGGTCCGACGGCGGATAAATTACTTATTTTATATTATCTTAACATACACATAATATAGTTATTTATTTGTTTCGTTATACAGTTGTTTGTGTGAAAAAAGTAATTAAGTAAACAAGTAAACAAGTAAACAAGTAAACAAGTAAACAAGTAAACAAGTAAACAAGTAAACAAGTAAACAAGTAAACAAATAAATATGTAAACAAGTAAACAAGTAAACAAGTAAACAACAAACTAACTAAACAAGTAAACAAGTAAACAACTAAATATGTTAACCAGTAACCAAGTAAACAAGTAATCAAGTAAACAAATAAACAAATAAACAAATAAACAAGTTAACAAGTAAACAAGTAAACAAGTAAACAAGTAAACAAGTAAACAAGTAAACAAGTAAACAAATAAACAAGTTAACAAGTAAACAAATAAACAAATAAACAAGTTACCAAGTTAACAAGTTAACAAATAAACAAGTAAACCAGTATACAACAAAACAACTAAACATGTAAATAACTAAACAAATAAACAAGTAAAGAAGTAAACAACTAAACAACTAAACAGAACAACAAGTAAACAAGTAATCAAGTACACAACTATACAAGTAAACAACTAAATAAATAAAAAAGTAAACAAGTAAACAAGTAATCAAGTAAACAAGTAAATACGTAAACAAGTAAACAAGTAAACAAGTAAACAAGTAAACAAGTAAACTAGTAAACAAGTAAACAAGTAAACAAGTAAACAAGTAAACAAGTAAACAAATAAACAAATAAACAAGTATACAAGTAAACAGGTAAACAAGTAAACAAATAAACAAGTAAAGAAGTAACCAACTAAACAAATACACATGTAAACAAGTAAATAACTAAACGTCTAAATAAGTAAGCCGCCAGATCATTACTATTTAATTCAGTTAGTTTTAGTTGCATGCATTCAATTTAACTTGTCAAACAATGTGGAAGTAAAAGTTTACATATTGTATATTTTGTAATCTGCATACTTAGAAATTTTTGTTAAATAAATTTCAATTAAATAGAACAATTTTGCATATAAAATTACAAAAACTATTTTTTCATATAATATTTATTATTAAAAACTGCAAAATAAATTTGTTAATTAGGTTACAGTATAATTAAAAAGTTTATATTGATTATTGAAAACTATTGTGATTGATGTAGTGTTGTATGATATTTACGCGCAATAAAACAATAAGTAGAAGCAGTAATAAATAATATAATGATACTATATTACATCGCCTTGAATTTGTGTTTATCTCAAAGTCATGCCAGTTCAATAGCCTGCTTAAGCAGCAGATGTTTCAAACAATATAATGATAACAATATCTCTATTATGCCACTTGCCGTCGCTAGGTATTAAAATAAAATTAAGGATTATTCCAATAAAAATAAATAGTACTGCGTGTTTTGTATAATTAATCAGCATATTGCAGCACAGGATAAAAATTTAATCAAAACTAATTGATGCAAATTGAATTAATATAAAACGTTGCAATAACGAAAAAAAATAGTAGGCGGTCACAAATTTCTATCATTGCAACAAGCAACCCACCAAAGAGCTGGTCACGCCTATAGAAGATCACATATATTTTGGCGCCTTCACCATGGTTTCATATGTTGCGTTGCGTATATAGAACATACGAGACCACGACTTCGTATGTTCTTTGTGATCTTGCATGTTGCGTTGCGTATCTAAAATGGTCTTGCATGTTGCATTGTATATATATATATATATATATATATATATATATATATATATATATATATATATATATATATATATGTATATTAATCCGTCAAGTCGGGCTCTTTCTGGGTATGAATCCGGCAAGTCGGGCTCTTTTTGGCAAGTCGGGCTCGTGTGTCACCTTGCCGTTCACTTTCGGGAACTAATCCGGCAAGTCGGGCTCCACGGCCCTTCACCAAAAATATTTTGATATGTAATAAAAATAATTTGACTTTACAAGATAGTATACATACATCCAATACATTTTTTATTTAATTGCTAACAACCCTAAATTAGTGTTTTGATAAATAAATTAAATAACAAAATTTTTAGAGTAATGCTTCTTGGAATAGCAATTAATAAGCACAATTAAATTTATTTTATTATTTTGCGCAGTTTACCCTTAACAACCCCTAATTATAAAATTCATTATTTTTAATTAAATTTGGTTGACAAACGGCTTTTGAAGTAAGCGGATTACAATGGTAGTGTAAGATTAAATAGATTAGAAATAACAATGTCAAAAAGTTACAAATTAAGTTAAATACTTTAGAATTTTGCAAAATTCAACAAACATGCTTTTTTTAAGTTTTTGAAAATTTTAATGATGATTGAATTAGATTATGAGTTATCACAGTGGTAATGCCAACATTCAGACATTAATTATTAAAATAATACATTCTATACCAAATTCACTATTTTGTGTAGAAATGTTGACATTTATGTATGTTCAATATTTTTAGATTTTACTAAAATTTTTCATACAAAGGTTTTACAGTTGGAGGATTACAACGATAGTGTTAAGTTATAATTGTTTTAAATAGTTGTGTCAAACTTTTGACATTTAAGTTAAATCCTCAATTTAGCTATAAATCAGCTTTTCATCAGGTGCAAAAGACTATCCACTGCAAAGAAATTTTTTTGGAAACTTTCTTAGACATTTAAGGTGCATTTGACAATACTTTATTTTCAATAAACTGCTACGGGAATGGAAAACAAAAGCTCTTTACTTCTTGTTAGATATTGGGTGAACTTCATGCTCAAAAATCAAACTAAAACAATAACATTATAGGAAAAAAGCTAAAATTGCTGGCGGATGTCCCTCCCCCCCCCCCCCCCCCAAGCTACAAGTCAACGCAATTAACTAAAGAAAACAACGAGAACAACTCTCACAGCAGCTATGGAAACACTGCTTTTGCTACCACTACTTCACTTATTTGTGATGATGGAGGGGAAGTAAGCAACGTATAAAATATAGATAAATAAACACACCGTAAATCTTGAGGTTCCTAGACCAACAAACGTGTTACATGAGAAAGAAACACTGAAAATAATATCACAATTTATAAAAAGTTATTGCATGAAAAAATCTTTTCATTTAATACTACCGTTGCAAAGCAAAAGAATTTATATGATATACAGATAGATCTAAACATTACAATAGCATCAGAACCGGAATTATCCCTAGACAAACATGCTCTTTCAAGCAAAATTAGCTATTATTAAATGTAGCTCTAAAAACATCAAATCAAAACAATACTTTAACTGACCAATAACTATCATGTCGCAGAGCTAATCGGTTCTATAGGCTATACGGTTGTCAGTAATTAAATGCAAAGTAGTGATGAACTTCATAATCAATCTGCCACAAACAACAGAGTCCGCCTCATCTGCATACCAAAAAATTATAATCTAAAAAGGCTTACAATACGCAACGTAGAGCCTTCTTTGGCAAGCAGAAGCTAACCAAAGAAAAGCTTAAAACAGTCTATCTATTAGCAAAAATTTCTGAAGAAAACTGGATTTACTAAAAAAGTAACAAGGTACACAAGAAATTGTAGTCGCTAGACCACCTCAAAAACCAAAAGTTTTCAAAATTCTATCAATTATAATTAGAATTTTTGGATTCTATTGAAATTTAGCAACCATGCAGTAATAATAATAAACAATCATTGTAAACTGCACTTGATCCATAAATAACTATTTTGTATAGTTGAATAAATATATATATAAAAAAACATGCCAATTTTAATTGAATCAAAAAACGTAATTAATTTAAATTTATATTGTTTTTCTTAATCATTGTTTACTTCTGTATCAAATAAAATAATTTAAGGTAAAATCAAATTATGATTATTACATATTTGAATGAAAACATTGCCGCTTTACGAGCAAATGTTTCCAAGTATTTGACCCTAAATTCTTTACATTTATTTATGATCTTTTTTGTAATCAGCCTTCACCACAAACCGACTTCGAGATTTAAAATCTACCAGCAAATGTGTATATTGTCGTCTTCCGACGGCAAGAAATTTTGTATATTCTTATTTTAAATGTTTATTCTAATTGTTTTATATGAATTGTACTAGAACATTTTATAGCCCAGATGTGCAGTTTCATTTGTAAAAATCTTTCATATTCTATATTTTTCATGTCATTACCGAGCCACAAGTTTTACCATTGGCTAATTATCTATTGCAATCATTTATCCTAATCTTTTAAAAACAATTTGTATTAATTTATATATTTAAGTATAACTTTTTAAATGTTATTTATGTAATAATAAAATATAATAATAATAGTATAACAAAATTAATTAAAACCTTAATATACCTAAACATATATATAACAAAACTAACTATTTTCACCAACGTTTGTTTTCATTCTTCCAACGCGGCTTCATTATAATACACGTCATTAATTGCCTCTTTGCAATTAAATAGCGATAAGTAAAACAAAAACAAAAAACTGTTTTAAATATTTATTATTATTCAATTAGATATATATTATAAATGTAAGAATATTAACATTGCATTATAATACGATTCTATGCCGGACATGAGAAGTTATCACTTTAATTTATGACACTACCTGCTGCTATAGACCTAATTGCGGCCTATAGAAATATTTTAAACATAAATATAATAGAATTATATTACATAATATATTGTCGTGTTGTTTTTGCAATAGCTACACAATTAAAAATATGTTCAACTTTTAGATAATGTGTATCTTACATTTATTGCATTTTCTTCTTATGGGATAGATTAATTTAAATTTCTATCAAAACAGGTTATTGTGCTATTTATTACAATTGCTCAAAAGTCAGCAGCTATCTGTTATAGTTTTTGATTTTGTTGAAATAATGATATTGCATACTTATATAAAAATATCTACAGAGAGTTCATTATTTTGTTGCATGATGTTAACATCTAATGTATGCTTAATTGAGTCTTATGCGGATAATAAAACATACGACTAAATATCTTTATTTTTCTACCGATTGCATCTATGTTTTTAATTTTAGTATTCTTCAAACTTTCATAACAAAATGTTGTTGACCCACAATATATATTTCAAAAACGAGAAATTATTTTAATTAGTTTAATTAACATCTCTTAAAGAAAAACTGATTATTAATCTAGAACAGTAGCAATTTATGATTCTTAGAAAATTATGAAATTAAAAACCAAATAGTTGTCTTGATAGTCCAGTTAAAAAAATTCTTTGTAAAAGTTTTAGTCTTACATATCTAAATATAGTATGTAAGTGTTAAAATGCTTTGCTATGTACTAAGAGTTTGTTTAAACATCATTGTTTTGAATGTTTTTGAACATAAATCATATTTATAACAATTGCAAATAATTGTGTGTACTTTATGCGCTAATCCACCATCACTGCTAAATTTAAGCTAGTTTTATTAATTTTTAAAATAAATTTTGATAACATTACTTTGAATAATATTAGTTTGGTATTATTTTTATAATCCGCATACAGTAAAAGCACGGCCATGTGTATCAAAACATCAAACTGATTCTTTGAATGCTTATTATTACTTTTATATACTGCATAATTCAAAACCAGTATTCTCTAAATATTTTGAAATTGGAATTTTTATTTTTCATTTATTTGATATTACGCTGTTTGCTAAACTTTAGTTAAATCCATACTTTTTAACATACATTTTGACATTTTGACTTTATCATTATTAATATTCTGCTTTTTGCAGGTCCTAAGTGTATCTTCTTCAGTTTTCTTGGTTCTTTGTCTTTTGCTTTGTTCACTGTACCTCTCCCTGTTCTTTAAAACATCAGTTATCTTGCATCTTTTTCTTTACGGATTTGCACTTACCATTCTTTTGATCACGTTCTTTAATAAACAATCTCTTCTCATTGCATGTACTATCCGTCTATTCTCTCTTACTAGGCTCTTTCCTTCCCTGACATATTTAATACTCTTATATTCCGGATCTTGTCTGACCACGTAATGTCCAAGCTTCACACTTTATGCTTAACATTTCAAAATTGTTATTTGCAAATTTATACCTAACTTGCTACTCAAAATCTTTCTTTTCTTTTTAAAAGCTTTTTCATTATTCCTATGCTAACTATTATTTATCTTTGTTTTTCTAATTTTTTGTTATTTTAGTAGCAGTACTTTCTCACTTGCTCCAATTTGTCTCTTTTAACGTACGTTTTTTTTTTCTCATAACCTTTGTTTTGTTTTTGTTTATACTCAGTACTTTAGTGCTTTTGTGCTCTCTGCAAACACGATCATAACATCGGCAAATTAAATAGATTATATTATTCTTTCTCCTATGTAACAAAGGAGTGATCTTTCTCTTTTCAGCACTTTGCTACCATCTTTTTGGCATGCATATAGAACAACGTTGATGATAAACAACAACCCTGTCTCACTCTTTTTTTAACTATAATCCACTTAGTACTTTGGTCATTTAACCTCAATGCTACTTAGCGTCTCATAAACACTTTCAAAATTTCAAACAATTTTTTTCACAAAACACAGTCAATTGCTTTTACTGATTTAATTTAGTCAGACTTCTTTCATTTTGTCATTTTTATTGTAATCCGCAAACCATAAAACTTATGATTTCTAAATTTCAGTTAAATTTAAGATATTGCATATGACCACACATATTGGACCTGCTACTTTGAAAGCTTATAATTCAACTTTACTTTTGACCGCTTGCTTTGAAACTTCTGTATCAAACATTTTTGTTGAAAATGTCAGCTAAGTCTATAGTAATAAAATCGTTTTTAACCAAATTTTAAGTAAATCCAAGATACTGCATATCAAAATTTTGACACTGTTACTTTGAATGCTTATAACTTCACCACATTATTGTAATTTACATACTTTAAACCGCAACTTTTAGCTAAACCAATAAATGTTGTTATTTTGTCCGAATTTTAATACTCCTAATTTTACAAATTTTCTAAATTTTTCTAAATTTTATTTATTCTTAAATTAATATCAAAGTTTTGTCTGCTCATAATTTAACAATTATTTGTTAAGTTAGTAGAATTTATTGTATTTGAACAAAAATCATATTTCAAATTATTCACTTAAATATTAATAATTTGATTAAAACTTTGACATTACTTTGAATGCTCTTAATTTCACAACAAACAAACATAAAATCATAAGATGATAGCCATGTAATGAATCACATGACTTAAGATTAAAAACTTAAGTCTCAGTTTTCAAAATTACAAAGATGGTGATTCTACAATTAACAATATGTATAAAAATTATTTTTAAAATTTTCAACCTATTTGTTTGTCGCAAATGCAAGTGGAAAATAAATATTTTCCTTTTGCACTATTACAAATTTATATAACTTTTAATAAATATTAAAATTTATTTAACTTTTAATAAATATCAAAATTTATGTAAATAACTTGTTACTATTGCCGCTTGTTATTTTTTTGCAACTATCCAGATGTAAGGAAATTCTGAATAAATATCAAGACAATAAAGAAGTCGTAAATTAATAAAAAACATGCATGAATAGACTGACCTTAAAATAGTTTTACTGCTTTTAAAATAATTCATCATAAATTCATTGATAATAATAAAAATTAAAGATGTAATACTTTGAATATTGTTTATACTTGTTAATAAATAATATAGTAGTTTCAAATACATGCAACTATTTTGTTGTAGTCTACATCATTAAATTATTTGACAAATAAATATGCAAAGAAGTCTATAAAAGAATATAATATAATAAGTAATATTAAAATAAATCAAAATATAAATTGTCGATGTTATGCATAATCATTCAACAAAACTTACTTAATTTATATTTTTTTCATCGTAACTGTGTAAGTAAACTTTTAGAAACAATTTAAATTATTATAGATTATAAACATTTTTGTAAAACAATTTCTTATAACTTTTACGGTAAGATCCCAAGTTGTCGAGTTTATAAACGAACATTCAAATAAACATGAACAGAAATGTTTATAATCTATAATAATTTAAATTGTTTCTAAAAGTTTACTTACACAGTTACGATAAAAAAAAAATAAATTAAGAAAGATTTGTTGAATGTTTATGCATAACATCGACAATTTATATTTTGATTTTTTTTATTATTACTTATTATATTCTTTTATAGACTTCTTTGCATATTTATTTGTCAAATAATTTAATGATGTAGACTACAACAAAATTGTTGCATGTATTTGAAACTACTATATTATTGATTAACAAGTATAAACAATATTCAAAGTATTACATCTTTAATTTTTATTATTATCAATGAATTTATGATGAATTATTTTAAAAGCAGTAAAACTATTTTAAGGTCAGTCTATTCATGCATGTTTTTTTTTAATTTACGACTTCTTTATTGTCCTGATATTTATTCAGAATTTCCTTACATCTGGATAGTTGCAAAAAATAACAAACGGCAATAGTAACAAGTTATTTACATAAATTTTAATATTTATTAAAAGTTAAATAAATTTTAATATTTATTAAAAGTTATATAAATTAGTAATAGTGCAAAAGGAAAATATTTATTTTCCACTTGCATTTGCGACAAACAAATAGCTTGACAAATTTTAAAAATAATTTTTATACATATTGTTATATGTAGAATCACCTTCTTTGTAATTTTGAAAACTGAGACTTAAGTTTTTAATCTTAAGTCATGTGATTCATTACATGGCTATCATCTTATGATTTTATGTTTGTTTGTTGTGAAATTAAGAGCATTCAAAGTAATGTCAAAGTTTTAATCAAATTATCAATATTTAAGTGAATAATTTGAATCATATTTTTGTTCAAATACAATAAACTCTACTAACTTGACAAATAGTTGTTAAAATATGAGCAGACAAAACTTTGATATTAATTTAAGGATTAATAAATTTTACAAAAATTTTGAAAATTTGTAAAACTAGAAGTATTAAAAGTAGGACAAAATAACAACATTTATTGGTTTAGCTAAAAGTTGCGGTTTAAAGTATGCAAATTACAATAATGTGGTGAAGTTATAAGCATTCAAAGTAACAGGGTCAAAATTTTGATATGCAGTATCTTGGATTTACTTAAAATTTGGTTAACAACGATTTTATTACTATAGACTTAGCTGACATTTTCAACAAAAATGTTTGATACAGAAGTTTCAAAGCAAGCGGTCAAAAGTAAAGTTGAATTATAAGCTTTCAAAGTAGCAGGTCCAATATGTGTGGTCATATGCAATATCATAAATTTAACTGAAATTTAGAAATCATAAATTTTATGGTTTGCGGATTACAATAAAAATGACAAAATGAAAGAAGTCTGACTAAATTAAATCAGTAAAAGCAATTGACTGTGTTTTGTGAAAAAATTTGTTTGAAATTTTGAAAGTGTTTATGAGACACTAAGTAGCATTGAGGTTAAATGACCAAAATACTAAGTGGATTATAGTTAAAAAAAGAGTGAGACAGGGTTGTTGTTTATCATCAACATTGTTCTATATGCATGCCAAAAAGATAGTAGCAAAGTGCTGATAAGGGAAAGATCACTCCTTTGTTGCATAGGAGAAAGAAGAATATAATCTATTTAGTTTGCCGATAATATGATCGTGTTTGCAGAGAGCACAAAAGCACTAAAGTACTGAGTATAAACAAAAACAAAACAAAAGTTATGAGAAAGAAAAACCGTACGTTAAAAGAGATAAATTGGAGCAAGTGAGAAAGTACTGCTACTAAAATAACAAAAAATTAGAAAAACAAAGATAAATAATAGTTAGCATAGGAATAATGAAAAAGCTTTTAAAAAGAAAAGAAAGATTTTGAGTAGCAAGTTAGGTATAAATTTGCAAATAACAATTTTGAAATGTTAAGCATAAAGTGTGAAGCTTGGACATTACGTGGTCAGACAAGATCCGGAATATAAGAGTATTAAATATGTCAGGGAAGGAAAGAGCCTAGTAAGAGAGAATAGACGGATAGTACATGCAATGAGAAGAGATTGTTTATTAAAGAACGTGATCAAAAGAATGGTAAGTGCAAATCCGTAAAGAAAAAGATGCAAGATAACTGATGTTTTAAAGAACAGGGAGAGGTACAGTGAACAAAGCAAAAGACAAAGAACCAAGAAAACTGAAGAAGATACACTTAGGACCTGCAAAAAGCAGAATATTAATAATGATAAAGTCAAAATGTCAAAATGTATGTTAAAAAGTATGGATTTAACTAAAGTTTAGCAAACAGCGTAATATCAAATAAATGAAAAATAAAAATTCCAATTTCAAAATATTTAGAGAATACTGGTTTTAAATTATGAAATATATAAAAGTAATAATAAGCATTCAAAGAATCAGTTTGATGTTTTGATACACATGGCCGTAATACCAAACTAATATTATTCAAAGTAATGTTCACAACATTTATTTTAAAAATTAATAAAACTAGCTTAAATTTAGCAGTGATGGTGGATTAGCGCATTAAGTACACACAGTTATTTGCAATTGTTATAAATATGATTTATGTTCAAAAACATTCAAAACAATGATGTTTAAACAAACTCTTAGTACATAGCAAAGCATTTTAACACTTACATACTATATTAAGATATGTAAGACTAAAACTTTTACAAAGAATTTTTTTAACTGGACTATCAAGACAACTATTTAATTTCGAAATTTTCTAACAATCAAAAATTGCTACTGTTCTAGATTAATAATCAGTTTTTCTTTAAGAGATGTTAATTAAACTAACGCGTTAACATCTTTCACGTTTTTGAAATATATATTGTGGATCAATAACATTTTGTTATGAAAGTTTGAAGAATAATAAAATTAAGAACATAGATGCAATCGGTAGAAAAATAAAGATATTTAGTCGTATGTTTTATTATCCGCATAAGACTCAAATAAGCATACATTAGATGTTAACATCATGCAATAAAATAATGAACTCTCTGTAGATATTTTTATATAAGTATGCAATATCATTATTTCAAAATCAAAAACTAAAACAGATAGCTGCTGACTTTTGAGCATTTGTAATAAATATCACAATAACCTGTTTTGATAGAAATTTAAATTAATCTATCCCATCAGAAGAAAATGTAATTAATGTAAGATACACATTATCTAAAAGTTGAACATATTTGTAATTGTGTAGCTATTGCAAAAACAACACGACATTATATTATGTAATATAATTCTATTATATTTATGTTTAAAATATTTCTATAGGCCGCAATTAGGTCTATAGCAGCAGGTAGTGTCATAAATTAAAGTGATAACTTCTCATGTCCGACACAAAATCGTATTATAATGCAATGTTAATATTCTTACATTTTTAATATATATCTAATTGAATAATAATAAATATTTAAAACAATTTTTTGTTTTTGTTTTACTTATTGCTATTTAATTGCAAAGAGGCAATTAATGACGTGTATTATAATGAAGCCGCGTTGGAAGAATGAAAACAAACGTTGGTGAAAATAGTTAGTTTTGTTATATATATGTTTAGGTATATTAAGATTTTAATTAATTTTGTTATACTATTATTATTATATTTTATTATTACATAAATAACATTTAAAAAGTTATACTTAAATATATAAATTAATACAAATTGTTTTTAAAAGATAAGGATAAATGATTGCAATAGATAATTAGCCAATGGTAAAACTTGTGGCTTAGTAATGACATAAAAAATATAGAATATAAAAGATTTTTACAAATGAAACTGCACATCTGGGCTATAAAATGTTCCAGTACAATGCATATAAAACAATTAGAATAAACATTTAAAATTAGAATATACAAAATTTCTTGCCGTCGGAACACGACTCAATATACAGATTTGCTGGTAGATTTTAAATCTCGAAGTCGTTGGTTTGTGATGAAGGCTGATTACAAAAAAGATCATAAATAAATGTAAAGAATTTAGGGTCAAATACTTGGAAACATTTGCTCGTAAAGCGGCAATGTTTTCATTCAAATATGTAATAATCATAATATATAGTATAAAATTTGATTATACCTTAAATTATTTTATTTGATACAGAAGTAAACAATGATTAAGAAAAACAATATCAATTTAAATTAATTACGTTTTTTGATTCAATTAAAATTTTTATGTTTTTTTATATATATATGGGTAATTCCATTACTTTTCGACCAATTTGAAAAAGTCGACCTCTTTGATTTTGCTCAAATTTTCAGGGATCAAAATATAGATAAAAAAAATGAGATTTCCAAAATTTTGGACCTTAGAATATTGCCTGTTCAAAATGACACACATTTAAAAGCCAGAAATTTTACAATAAAACGTCATTTTTAGCTTAATTTGTATCTCAATTTTTGGGCTTCTGGAAAATGATAAAAAGGTCTACGATAGCTCAAATTATTCCTTATTACATGTACTTTAAAACCCATAT
This sequence comes from Tachinus rufipes, assembly GCA_963932245.1. NCBI lineage: Eukaryota > Metazoa > Arthropoda > Insecta > Coleoptera > Staphylinidae > Tachinus > Tachinus rufipes. The sequence continues at coordinate 56,574,292 of OZ010741.1, read as the reverse complement.
TATTATGTTTAATATTGTGGCAGTCATTTTGATATATTACGCTTTAAACATTATTCCAAAAAAAAAACCGTAAATTTAGCAAAATCGCAAAACTTTGCTTTCTTTAAACCGTTCTAACTTTGTCAAATCTTAACAAAATTTGATTCGCAAGGTCTAGATTTCTTCGTGTTTAATCTCTTTTTAAAGTGATCACACAAGACTTATAGAATCAATACGTATACACCACTATTTTGATGCAGGAAGTTGCACATGTTTTCGCGATCTTCAAAACTTGTAGTTTTCAGGTCCCGAAAAAGCGCTGTCACCTTATGTCGCTTTTAGTCAAATTTTCAGTAAATACTCTTTAGAACACAAGAAAAAAGGTTATTCATATGAGAAATGGTATATCGGGCATTATCAAGAAATTTTTAATATTCAAAAATTGTCAAAATCGGCAAACCGCACATTTTTGTATCTCAATTTTTGGGCCTCTGGAAAAAGATAAGAAGGTCTACGTTGGCTTAAAATATTCCTTATTGCATGTACTTTAAAACCCATATTCGTATATTTAATGTTGGGCAGTCATTTTGATATATCAAGCTTTAACCATTAATTAAAAAAAAACGTAAATTTTGAAAAGTTGCTTATGCTTTGTATAAACCATTCTAACTTTGTCAAATCTTAAAGAAAAAAGAAAAAAGAATTGATCCACGAGGTCTAGATTTCTTCGTGTTCAATCTTTCTTTAAAGTAATTACACTTACACATGTAATTTTCAGGTCTCGAAAAAACGCTGTCACCCTATGTCGATTTTAGTCAAAATTTCAGTAAATACTCTTCAGACTACAAGAAAAAAGATTATTTATATGAAAAATGGTATATTGGGTAAAACATGTGCAACTTCCTGCATCAAATTAGTGGTGAATATGTATAGATTTTATAAGTTTTATGTAATCATTTTAAAGAAAGATTGAACACAAAGAAATATAGACCTCGTAGATCAAATTTCTTTAAAATTTAACAAAGTTAGAACGGTTTAAACAAAGCATAATTTTGCAGTTTTGCTTAATTTACATTTTTTTTTGGAATAATGTTTGAAGCTTGATGTATCAAAATGACTGCTCTAACATTAAATAGACAAATATGGGTTTTAAAGTACATGTAATAAGGAATATTTTGAGCTATCGTGGACCTTCTTATTTTTTTCTAAAGGCCCAAAAACTGAAATACAAAAATGTGCGGTTTGCCAATGTTGCCAATTTTTGAAAACTAAAAAATTCTTGATAATGCCCAATATACCATTTCTCATATAGATGCCCTTTTTTCTTGTGCTTCAAAAAGTATTTACTAAAATTTTGACTAAAATCGACATAGGGTGACAGCGCTTTTTTGGGACCTGAAAATTACAAGTTTTGAAGATCGCAAAAATATGTGCAACTTCCTGCATCAAAATAGTGGTGTATACGTATTGATTCTATAAGTCTTGTGTGATCACTTTTAAAAGAGATTAAACACGAAGAAATCTAGACCTTGTGGATTAAATTGTAAAGATTTGACAAAGTTAGAACGGTTTAAAGAAAGCAAAGTTTTGCGATTCTGCTAAATTTACGGGTTTTTTTGGAATAATGTTTGAAGCTTAATATATCAAAATGACTACCACGATATTAAACATAAAAATATGGGTTTTAAAGTACATGTAATAAGAAATTATTTGAGACATCGTGAACCTTTTTATCTTTTTCCAGAAGCCCAAAAATTGAGATACAAAATAAGCTAAAAAAGACGTTTTATTGTAAAATTTCTGACCTTCAAATGTGTGTCATTTTGAACAGGCATTATTCTAAGGTCCAAAATTTTGGAAATCTCATTTTTTTCATCTATATTTTAATCCCTGAAAATTTGAGCAAAATCAAAGAGGTCGACTTTTTCAAATTAGTCGAAAAGTAATGGAATTACCCATATATATATATATATATATATATATATATATATATATATATATATTCAACTATACAAAATAGTTATTTATGGATCAACTGCAGTTTACAATGATTGTTTATTATTATTACTGCATGGTTGCTAAATTTCAATAAAATCCAAAAATTCTAATTATAATTGATAGAATTTTTGAAAACTCATGGTTTTTGACGTGGTCTAGCAACTACAATTTCATGTGTACCTTGTTACATTTTTAGTAAATCCAGTTTTTTTCAGAAACTTTTGCTAAGAGATAGACTGTTTTAAGCTTTTCTTTGGTTAGCTTCTGCTTGCCAAAGAAGGCTCTACGTTGCGTATTGTAAGCCTTTTTAGATTATAATCTTGGTATGCAGATGAAATGGACTCTGTTGTTTGTGACAGATTGTTTATGAAGTTTATCACTAGTTTGCATTTAATTACTGACAACCGTATAGTCCGTATTGTCTTGATTTGATGTTTTTAGAGCTACATTTAATAATAGCTAATTTTGCTTGAAAGAGCATGTTTGTCCAGGGATAATTCCGATTCTGATGCAATTGTACTGTTTATATCTATCTGTATATCATATAAAGGAGACATCCGCCAGCAATTTTAGCTCTTTTCCTATAATGAAATTGTTTTAGTTTGATTTTTTAACATGAAGTTCACCCAATATCTATCAAGAAGAAAAGCTTCTGTTTTCCATCCCATAGCAGTTTATTAAAAATGAAGTATTGTCAAATGCTCCTTAAATGTCTAAGAAAGGTCTCAAAAAAATTTCTTTGCAGTGGATAGTCTTTTTGCTAATTTATAGCTATATTGAGGATTTAACTTAAATGCCAAAAGTTTGACACAACTATTTAAAATACTTATAACTTAACACTATCGTTGTAATCCTCCAACTGTAAAACGTTTGTATGCAAAATTTTAGTAAAATCTAAAAATATTGAATATTCAACATTTCTACACAAAATAGTGTATTTGGTATAGAATGTATTATTTTAATAATTAATGTCAGAATGTTGGCATTAATACTGTGATAACTCATAATCTAATTCAATCATCATTAAAATTTTCAAAAACTCAAAAAAAAAGCATGTTTGTTGAATTTTGCAAAATTCTAAAGTATTTAACTTAATTTGTAACTTTTTGACATTGTTATTTCTAATACATATAATCTAACACTACCATTGTAATCTGCTTACTTCAAAAGCCGTTTGTCAACCAAATTTAATTAAAAATAATGAATTTTATAATTAGGGGTTGTTAAGGGTAAACTGCGCAAAATAATAAAATAAATTTAATTGTGCTTTTTAATTGCTATTCCAAGAAGCAATTACTCTAAATATTTTGTTATTTAATTTATTTATTAAAATACTAATTTAGGGTTGTTAACAATTAAATAAAAAATGTATTGGATGTATGTATACTATCTTGTAAAGTCAAATTATTTTTATTACATATCAAAATATTTTTGGCGAAGGTGCCGTGGAGCCCGACTTGCCGGATTAGTTCCCGAAAGTGAACGGCAAGGTGACACACGAGCCCGACTTGCCAAAAAGAGCCCGACTTGCCGGATTCATACCCAGAAAGAGCCCGACTTGACGGATTAATATACATATATATATATAAATATATATATATATATACAAGGTGTCCGGAAAATACGTGTACAACGTTTGACGACAGACTCCTGACGTCAAAAAAGGGCGATCTAAGCCGACTTAGTTATATCCAAAATTGTCTCGTTTAGCCGGTAGAGGGCGTCAAAAAAAACAAAAGTATAACAAAGTTGAAAGTATCTATTGTAAGAAACTAAGTAAAACAAAAATATTACTTAAGCAAATGTGTAAAATGACCGCCATCTTGCTGAATACACTTATTAACACTCTTTAAAAAATGATATTGGACCCTATCTAATGTCTCGGGATTATTAAAATGGTTGCCTGCATTTAAAATCCGCTGCAATAAATCATCGCGTGTGTTTACCGGAGTCTTGTAAACTTCTGTTTTAATAGCGCCCCACAAAAAGAAGTCACACATATTTAACTCAGGAGAACGTGGTGGCCATTTTACTGGTGCATCATTGCCTCTTCCAATCCATCGGTTAGGATATTGATGATGTAAGTATTGCCGAACGGCAACGGAAAAATGGGGCGGGGCACCATCATGCATATACCACATTTCCCTCCGAAGTAAAAGGAGCAAATTCTCCAAAAGAATTGGTAATGTGTCTTGCAAAAAATTTAAATAAATATTTTCATCTAACCTGTCTGGAATAACAATGGGACCAATAAGGTAGTGATCAATAATACCTGCCCAAATATTAATTTTAAATTGATGCTGATGATGTGCAATTTTAATGGCATGTGGATTTTCATCGGAATAAATATGTTCGTTGTGCAGATTGGTTACCCAGATCTTGTAAAACATGCCTCGTCAGTAAACATAATTTTTCTACAAAAATTTGGAACAAGGATTCTTTTGTTTCTAATAAATTGACAAAATGTAAGCCGCATGGGGGGATCAGTCGGTAAAAGTTCCTGGACTTTTTGTATGTGGTAAGAATGTAACAACTGTTCTCTTAAAACCTCAGTGACAATCGTTTTAGGAACATTTAACTCACGTTCTAAGAGACGGGTACTGGTACTTGGTTCTTCTTCAACTCTTTCCAGAATCATCTCTTCTGTTTCCACAGTTCGAGTTGTTCGCATACGACCCGTGCCTTCAAACTTTTTCTCAAAACTGCCCGTTTCCCGAAGATGACGCTCAATATTGGCAAATGTTTGGTGGTTTGGTATTCGATGGTTAGGAAACCTCTCCATGTAAACCCTAACACTCTGACGCCCATTTCCTTGACAAAACCCGTATACCAGGAGCATGTCAACTTTCAGAGAGTTTGTATAATTTTCCATTTTTAATGGTAAAATGAACTTGTAATTCAAGAATGTTGATCGTATACTTGAGTAAATTTCATAGACTGGTGACAATTTGTCAATAATTGTCAAATTATTAAACGCCATAGCAACAAGGTCACTTAAAAAATTATTGTTACAGGTAATTTCTTTTTAATATTTACAAATTTTTGACGCCCCCTACCGGCTAAACGAGACAATTTTGGATATAACTAAGTCGGCTTAGATCGACCTATTTTGACGTCAGGAGTCTGTCGTCAAACGTTGTACACGTATTTTCCGGACACCCTGTATATAATTAAATTATTATTAATACGTTTATTTCTTGCCTTTCGGCCTTGATAATTACATTTACAAATACATTTTTAACTGCCCAAAATTATAAAACCTAATCCTTATAAAATTAATACAACTAAAAGTATTTTCTTCTCTGTTCATCTACTTTTTTTCTTCGTTTTTGAATTGCCCTCATTCATTCTTTCCCTCTTTCGTCCCCTTTCAATATCTTATTTTTTTCCCATCTGTTCTTCTCTCATTTTGTTACACTCTTTCAACATATGTTCCATAGTCTCTCCGCACATTCTGCACATTTTCAAATCTTTTTCCATCTAAAATTTTGTCACTCGGTCTTCATTTCCACATCTGAATCTTGCAATCATCTTTTTATCATTTTTACTATATCTATCGCTCTCTAGGTATATTGGCAGTTTGCTTTCTATAATATGTTCATAATTTGCGTTGTACCTAGACTCTTTCACTCGTATTCTCATTTCTTGCCTTTGTATATCTCTATCTCTTTCCATAATTTCGTACCATGTCTCCCTTACAAATTCTCTCATTCTTTCAATTTCTTATATATAATTAAATACTCATGTATATACATTTTATTTTTAAATGTTAAATATTTATGTAAATTTACATACCGGATAGTAAATATAATTTTATAGAATCCAAATTTTGCACAGAAAGAACCGTAGCACTAATTACCTCAAACAAACACTTACGTTTATTTGTTACTATTTAGTTTAAAAAAAAACTTATTAATTATTAAAAATTAAATACTTTAATAGATATTTATGATTATGTTAGGTTGTTATTAACCCTCTAAAATTTAACAGTAATGTTTGTTAACGAACGGTTTAGAGCATGAATTCCTTGGCGTAACTTAAGCAATTAAGCAAAATAGTGTGCATAACTATATAATTAAAATGGCATTAATATTGTAAAGGGTTATCTGTATAATGAAAAATGTTAAATTAACATTGTATTGGTTGTTGGTTGCATACATACGGTTAAAATAAGCAATAATTTTGTCTTGGTCATGCGTTAGTTAAAACGTATTCTACCAACAACCGAGACTGCTAACTGCTGATTGTTGCAAATTATTAAATGTAAAGCGCATCTACAAATTGCTAACTGCAAATGTAAAATAAAAGTTACATGTTAATTTGAAATCCCCATCAAACTACTTTAGAATTGTAATTCTTGCTATTAGTTTTTGTAGTCTAACTAACCACTCTTTTATGTAACTGAACTAAAAACAAAAAAACGAGGAGTTATTCAAACACGCTAAACACGCCCGTCATACCACCACAAACGCATTATTTTAAACAAAGTAAACTTTAATTGTTCTTTTACAATCTTTCACTAACCTCAAAAAGAAACTACAGATAAAAACTAAAAAAAACAATAGCGTCTAACATAAGGGCGATAAACCTTAGATTTTTTTGATCCCCTTATCTTGCTTGCATTGCTTATTTAATTTTTAACCAAATAAATAAACAAAACTAAGAACCCGACCCATAACCTACTAGCTTACGGGATCTGCATGCTAAAATAAAACTTCTACACCAAAGAAAGGATTACAATTTACAGAAAATAGACTAAAATAAAGAAGTAGGTAAATGTAGAGTTTTGCAAAACTTTTTGAAGGAAAAACTTAATAGGAGACTAAAAGATTATGCATACGAAAAAAAAATAACAGTCTTTGCTGTATATTAGTAAGAAAATTAAAAAAAAACATAAAAATGCAAGAAAAGAGGTTGCAAATAAAATTAATGATAGAAATATACAAAAACAAAAAAACTTAAGTGAATTATTTTACATATAATTGAAATAACAGACATACTATAAAAGATGACCTACAATTTCATAACTACTTATAATAAAAATAAATAAATTGTATAGATGGATGTAAAGTTTAGGAAATGGAATAAAAAATTTAAATTTAAACACTTAATTCTTAAATTGTCAAGTTTATTTGTCCATACTAATCGGTTAATATAGCTGTTAGAGTTTTGCAAAGTGTTAACTAATGCAAAACTAATTGGTTTCTTAATAACGTAGTGGTTTTTTTAACAAAAACAACAGTATATACTTCAAGAACACGTCAACTAAAACAGAAATATATTCGATACCACCCTGTGACATCAGTAATGGACTATACAAATTAACAGTTGGACGTTGCATAATAAATTGGCATAATTCATCGGATTATCTGTTTAATATTTCAACTCATGGTATACCACCAAATTTCTTGTTTCAAAGTTGCGCGAGTTTTAGGAACACTAAAATAGCCTATCCTTTTATAAAAAAGCCATAGTTGTATTTTTTATAAAACTTGTTGGTATACGTAATAAATAGGGTTAGTCAATCGACGTTTGTAAATACAAAATACGTTTGTGGTAAACAAATTAAGTAACTTCTTTGTTGATATTTTGCAAATTATCAACTATTTTAGTTATTGAGCTAGTTGTAATTTGGATAAATTCTTTATGTTATTAATATAGATACTGATCAACTAAATAAGAGATATTTAGACGTATTTTTACGTGGAGAAAGTGGAAGTCAGAGTTACGTAACAGAGCGTCTTTAATAATGTTATCTGGACCACAAATTTTATTTTAAAATAAATATTCTGCAGCACTAACTTCTATCTAGTAATACGTAAACTAAGCAACCTTACATTTTTTTCTAGATAAATACGAATTTCATTTTTAATTTAATCTTAAGTAATTAAAAAGTTATTTCCTGCGTAACAAATTAGCTAATTTTACAATTTTTTTAACAAAGTTACAGGTTGGAAACAATCGGATATATAAAACAACTGCGGTACTAAACCCAAAGTGTAATACTCAAAATAGGCAAGATTTTGTGTTATGTATAAACCCCGTAATAATAATATCGTTCTAAGTGGGTGATCCAAACCAATTAGTTTAAAACAAACAATTTTTTTTTTATAAATTAGTAAATTATTACTACAAAATTTTATGTCCTGTTACCACTTAATGTAACAACCAAACGCAAACCAACAAATTATGCGCAAAAACTTGAAATAGGTGCTTCAACCGATTAAATCACTCTCCGGACCAAAGATTTGACTTTTTGCTACAATTCTAACAACAACCTGCCAGTATAATTTGAGTTAAAAGCAAATAAGGCAAATTATTGTGGCAAGTTGTATAATCGCTAACAAAACTAGTGAAAACGTAATTGCATTAATAACAAACATTAAACATTATTTTTGTTGATGTAATGTCTAGTAGAATAAGCAAGACATAAAAACAGGTAACATGTTTTTTTAATAGATTTTAGCATCAGGCCAGAGGCTTAGTCGTAAAAATATCTTATATTTTTTTTTATTGAGTGTTTTACAACTATTTACATTGCCCCGAAAGTTTGATACCAAAAGCTTATTATTATTATTGATTTCCGAATCACCCCGATGGATAAAGAGCAAGTTATTATTTAATCATACTTTGGAGATCAAACCGCGGAAGGTTAGAGTTACATTCCAACTTCTACGTTGCCGTTTAGTTCTTAAAACATTTGATGTTTTGTAATAGTATACTGTTTATAACTAATATTTAATATTAAACTGTATATAATTATTTATATTATACTGTTTTACACTAAATATAGAACAAGTGTGCAAATTTATTATTTATTATTATTATTTTAGTGTAGAATTGTTAATATTGCAGCACTTATAAATCATTTATATCAGAATGATAGAATTGTTTTAACCAATTACAATAAATGTTAATATCAAATTACTAAAACTAACAACGCGTTCTATCTGTTCTAAAAGTAAATTAAAACTACACTTTTGTAATTTCAAAAAAATGTATATATAATTATAACTTATTATTATATTAAAATATAATTGATAGTGTGACTACATGATAATTCATGTTTATGAAATAATATTACTTATGTTTTTTGCCACAAATTTATTCTTACAAATACATTACTAGTTTTGGCTCGACTAAAACCTTTTACAGATGTAATAAATTAAATGATTGTTTTATTGTTTCCTAATATTATATTTTAAATACTTTAAAGTAGCTGGAGTTATTTAACGTTTACAATAAAAATATTGTAAATTATTATCGTATTGTGTAAAATATATTTATATTACTTATTTATTAATAATTAGAGGCTTAAGTAAACATTAAATGCTGACTTTAAAGTTTCTTAGTATTGGTTAAGAATTTTTTTTTTAATTATGGCGCAGAAAGATTGATTGATACTCCGAAGAATTTTTTAAGCGATTACATTTATTTATTCAGAACATCAGTATCTAAGTAATCATAATTACATTCTTTATGAGAGTGATTAAATACTAGGCCTTCTCAGTATCTACAACTCCTTCAATCTTTAAATAGCTCTGAGGTGGCTGCGCATAAGTGTTAGCACCAAAAACGTTAACATTAGTAATATAAAAAATACTGTTTAACTTGTAATTGATGCTAGAGAAATATGTATGTATTTTTAAATTTTTATATTTTCTTTTTATAATCTTAATGTATAAATATTTAACAATTAATTTGGGTCAAGTTAGAATCGGTTTTGTTTACTGTAGACTAAATTAATGTAGAACACCACTCATCTACTATATGAATATGAAGTACACTTCATCCACATATGCAGATGTCTATTTAATCAACAAAATTGTGGGAAAGTGGTGCATCATAATGACACATCTCTGAGTATTATTAAATGTAGACGTCCACGTTAATAGGGCGTGCTGATACCGTGAAGGGACAATGGGGCCGGTGACGTTGTATTTCCTGTCTGCCCATGAACTGTGGATTACCGATTTGATTGATACTGGGTATCTAGTGTCCTGTTGCAGCGTACTTGCCACAGCGGAAATCAATTGAGGGTCCTGCATACCATCCCAGCTGCCCACTCCATGACAGGACGTTTGTTTACTGCCGCTTCAATGTACTATTCAATTCCACATATACACAGTACATTGTTACTTTTTTTGTCTTAGAATGTCTCGGCAGGAAATACACTATTTGGCAAGGAGGAAAAAGAGGTCCGGGTTGATATATTAGCGAACGTGTATCGAATTCTCTATGCTAAACATAATTTGCAGTGCTAAAGCAAATACTATTTACTTTAGGTTTACGATTCCACAAGATAATCAGTTATTAATTATTAATGTTAATTAATATTACTTGATTGACGCCTTACACTGTAACGGTAGATAGGCTTAGGATTAAATAAAATAAAATATTATTGATTATTGATTATAATTATTAAATTTAAGTTGGATCAATTATTTAATAGTAGTTTTATTTTTTTAATAAAATATAACAGTAATTTTAATCTTTAAAATAAAATAAAATATAAATTATTTAATTATAATAATTTCAAAATTTGTTAATAGATTTTATCAAATTGTTAAATTAATAATAGATCATTATCATAATTACCAACGACATGTTTATACTACATATGTATATCTAACACAATGTGGTCATAAACCCACACAATATTTGATTAATGTACTTGTACGTAGCCAATTTTAATAAACTTTAAATTTAATAAAATTTGCATGCCACAACCAAATAAATGATATAATTATTACAATAATCAATTTCGAGCCTAATATATTAAGTTCAAATTATTTTGAAGTCTAACTAAGCCTGAAAAGCAATGCTTAAGAACTTGCACCAAACATGTTCAATTTGCAAACAGTTATAAATCATTTCTAAAGTTCTTGCAACTCGTAAAAGATATTAAAAAAAAAAAAAAAAAAGTAATTTTTTTTTTTTTTGAGAAACGCAGCACTGACCGGCATAATGGTACAACCAAATAATATTTTATACTATGCTCACAATAATGAAAATATGTTTCCTGATGTTTAAACAAGTTTGTTATCCCACATGTGTTTTACGACAATAAAACGTAAGAATCTGCAAAAAAACAGTTTGTTCAATAATAAACAATTACGAAATCAATGGTTACATAATACAAGACCTAGAAAGGAATAACAAAAAATTAAAAAACTTTACTCTACAAGGCTAAGCTTGCATTGGGTTAACATAACCATTTTGTAAAAAAATTCTGTACTTGTCAATGTTTGAAAATAAACGTTATATCAAAAAATGGGGTAATTTAAGCTTTAGAGTTTGATAACAACCAACGGTTATATAATCCTTCTAAAAAAAAAATACGTGTGCACAACGTTGAAGATTTGTTTATCAATTAACGAACCCTACCAATAAAGCAACGTTTTAATTTAACAGCAGAATAAATAAATAATGTTGACAAGTATATTTTTTATTTAAGTATTATGCTTTTAACCAGCAACAGAACTGACCAATTTTAGAAAATTTTAACCATGATTATTGCATTCTTGTGGTAATAAAAAAAAAAACAACACGATTCAACATAAACTGCGGTAGCTTTAACATTACAACCAAAAATATAAAATATTAATCCTTGTGGTCGCTTCTGTTTTACCTTGTGAGCTAAACAAACCTCACTTTACGGATCATTTAAGTATACCAATCATCATAATCTTTAACACTCACATCTAAAAAACATACATACACAAACAAGATAACAAAGCAGGTACGTGATGGTAAGCACCTCTCTTGTGGACTATGCCAAAATCAAACTGTTGGAGTTTTAGTATCGATCTATCCAAACGCCCAGTACAATCCTTCATAGAAAATGACCATTTCAGAAACCAGTGGTCAGTAATAACGACAAACTTTGTATCTTCAACGTAGCCTTGAAACCTTTCTATGCCAAAAATCACGGCCAAACGTTTTTGTTTGGTTGGTGAGTATTTTTGCTTTTATAACGTCTTATTTGCATATGCAACTACTTTTTCTCTTTTTACAGACTCTTAAAAAGATACCGCGCCTAACTCTACATTTAACGCGTTAGTTTGTACCGTAAACTGTTTAGAAAAGTTGGGGCAAGTTAGTACAGGTGCTTCAATTAGACAACCTTTCAAAGTAGTTCATCATTGTGTTGTTCCAAGTACACTTTTTGTTTTTTTTTTTGTAAAGTTGCTAAAAACCAAGAAATCTTTTTAGTTTTTTTACGTTTTTACTATTGTGCTTACTTTTTCCAAATTGACATGTAACCCGGTTTTATCCACCTTGTTACCCAAATAACACAGTTTTTTAACCGTAAAGTATTTTTTTTTTTTTGAACTTAAGTCCAGAGTCTAACAACAACTCAAACACTTAGATAATATTGATCACATGTTTGACCCTATTTGTTTTCGTTAACGTCTCTTGCATGTTTCTTAAGTAACATCTAGCTAAATCATGAATTTTTTGGTTATCCGTTTTTAGCAAACCAAACTTATTTAATGAACTTATTGCGTATTGTGTATTATTTAACAAAACACTTTCTCCAAAAATCTACTCTTAATATTAATAGGTATAACAAACTCTGAACAATAATACATTCTAACACAAAACATTTACTCTCCAACACAAACAAGACTAAAGATTACCTTAAAACTGTACGCTTTTTCTCTAAAATTGATTCAATATGATTGACATTAGAAAAACTAAGTTATAACCTAAATTTTTTTAAATTATCCCAAATACTACTACCAATTCCAACAAATTTTTACTCTTATAGCTAAATATTTTTATTTTCAAATATGGTTGCTGATTATTGCTCATCTTAAATATTATCAACACAATTTTTTATGTGGTATTGTTGCAAATAGTGAGTTTATTACTAAAGGCTGGAGAATGCACCCACCCTACTTACATTTTTAGCTGCCTGTTTATTGAAACTGGTTCCAAACATTTTTTACACTGACTACGTATTATATTTTTACTACAACCAAAACAAAATTAGGAGCGTTTTTCAGGGCATTTTTCAAATTGGCCAACTTTGGAATAACTTCAACATTTGATGGATGTTTGCAAACAAGTTTTTTTGTTACCTGCCATAAAAATATTTTAATAATAAGTTAAATTCCAATTGCATTCTAATATTTTTCTGACGAGACCTAATTGCATTATTTCAAGCTGCACTCAGACAATTTTGCTCTAAGATTTTGCAAATTTGGATTAACTCGCCAGTTTTGTTAATTTCCGTAATACCTAAACTATAATAGAATAAAAAATGTAAATTTCTTCTAATATATCTTAACTTTTCAAATTCGGAAGTAAGTATAGGTAATCGCGTAAATAATAATCTCATACATAAAACATAGAAGCTAATTGTTTCTTATTCCGAATGCAAATCGTAATCCGCTCTTCTTTCAACTTTAAAACAAAATCATTCCATGCCACTAAACTGTTTTTGATCAAACAATATCAAGTTAGGGCAAGCCTTGTTAGCATTTTAGAAATTGATAAAAATAATTCATCTTTAACAACGTTACGTGCGAGTCTGTATTTACCAACTGTTTTTAAAAATGAACTAACACAACCGCTAGTATTAGTTCATTTTTAGCGGTTGAACATTCTCTCAAAAATTTGCTGATATTTTGAATTTTGACATCTATGTAAATTTTTACCCGGCTTATCATTAGTAATCAATAAATTTGCAATTTAAGGTTGTTGTGGAGGAACAAGGCTACTAGCTAAACTCATATATTTGGTTTCAATTTCATCCTCAATACTATCTACATTATCAGCAAGTTCGTGAATAGCATCGAGCTCTTGTTATTAAAATTAAGTTTATTTTTTGTATACTTGTGATCGTTGTAGTTGCCGTTACCTTCTGCTTCCACAGAGATAATTCATAAATTAACTTGTCGTTAAAAAAACGGTTTACTTCCATCGTTATTTTTCGTATTTAATTTACAAGTATGAACATCAGTTCAAAATAAATGAAAGAATAAATGTACAAACGTAGCAGTCACCACAACCAAATTAAAATTAGTAATTTTACTAATATGAATATATTCTAATTCATCTAAAATTATTTTAAACACGATAATAAATACACAACTTGATTAATAAATTCGAAAATAAAAATGTAAAATAACTTTTTGTTATACGATAAGAGAATAAATTTTAAAGTCTCACAAAAAAATATTATTTGCGAATCGAACAAAAAATTATTTTATTTGATTGACAAAAAATATATATAAAGGTATAAAATATCCAGTAATTACCTTTTTTACAATTAACAACTGTTTTAGCATTAAACAAATAGAAAATATAAAATTACTTTATCAATTTTAAATAGTTTTTAATTGTTACTTACTCAGTCACAAACTATTATTTTTTTTCCGTTTTACTTAAAATTAATAATCCGGTAAATACAGCCTATGTGCAATCCATATGCGGTTTCTATCCCTCGATGCTTCGGCGTATAAATGCTGCGGTTTGATTATATGCTGCTGCTTGGTTCTTGTGCTTCGTTGTGAGTTCTATGGCGGCTCGGATAAAACTCATTCGTGTTGTTATTTTCTTCTTCCAGGTAAATTTTTTCTTTAATTATTTCTTCCACTATTCCATCTCTTGGTCCCACGCTTGGGCGGCAATTAACTTTTTCGTCGCACGATCAACGTGGTCCCACAAATTATTGGCAACGGGAACACGTGCTCGTCAACAGTATATTATACACTTGAGTCCCTATAGTTTTAGCAATACAATAAACATGTTATACATTTATCCCTATTAACAATTACGTGTATTTACATATTATAAAATATTTAATGCTTAAGGTGTTTAAAATATTTTTTTATGATTTGGGTATTTTATTGCAATTAAAAAAAAAAATACCATTGTGCGCGACTTGTAACGTAAGAGACTAATTGTCAAGCATTTCTAAAAAGCTACATATTTACTTATGTTCTGAAATACATTTTTTTGCAAAATAAGAAACACACTATGTACGTTTACATTTAGAATAATTAATGCTAATCCTATTTAAAATATTCTTTTAAATTACAGCCTTAAAAATTAAGTATTGTATCTTCTTTACAATATTATTAACTTATCAAGTTTTCATTCTTGTTCTACCGTATCTAACAACTTTTTTATTTTGTTTATTTTTTAATATATCTTTTACAAAAAAAAAAATTATTTGTTTTTTAAGTTTTATAAAACTACGATTTTTTTTTCTTACGTATACTATGCACTGTGTTATAAAATATTTGAATTTATTATTCAATAATTAATTCAATAATAATTGTTTTGTACCAAATTCCATTGATTTGATACACGTAGAGGAAACCCTTTGTAATAGCATAACGCATGCAGTTTGTTCATCAAGTGGCATTCCATTTAACTCAAATCAAATTTTGTGCCGCACTTCGACGCATTGTGTAACTGTTCTCATTTTTATTTTGTAATTTGATTGTATTGTGTTGTAAAGGGTGGCAATATTGGTACTACTCGAACTCGTTAATATGTAAGCACATATTATGTATGTGTAACAATAGGGAGCGTGGCGTACCATTAATTATTGGTTAGAATTTGATTTATATTAATTACTACAGCAATCGGATACATGCGAAACGTACAACGCTATTGCTTTAATTTATATATTACAGGTAATACAATTACTTTCCGCCGAATTACCTAATTTATGGCACATTAAAACTGACTTTGTTTTACGTTAATTAAGTGGAACGAAAACGTTTCGGGTTGCAAATTAAGTCTGAATCTAATAAATTTTTCTATTATTGTAAAACTGAATAATATTTATAAAGGTTATAAATTATCAATTATAATTTTATTAATGCTATAGAAATACTTGTTTAATTATAATATCTTGAGTAAACATTCATTAATAAAACCATACCAATCGTTGCAAACTAATAATTAATTTCTACATTAGTTAATACAGTTTGCACGATTTACTTTGTGTAATATGTTAAATGTACTGTTGGTAACACGAAGCGTTAAAATTGGAATTAGTAATTCGAAACGTGGCATAGAATGGGTGCAGAGTTTAACGGAATTGAGTTTGAGTATTTGCAGTAGATCTCAGAACAAGTTGTTGTTGTTTCAATTATAGACTTTTCATTAAACTGTAACGCAATTATCTTATTTACTCTATTAGAATAATTATTTAATTTACATCATTCTTAACACAATTGGTGCAAATACATTATTAAATGTCGATTTCTTTTTTAATAAATATCAAAACTATAGACTAAAATGCGGTTGCCATATTCGATCATATATTGACACAAGATTATTAGTAAAGATAAATGCAAATTTTAATGTCTTGACAACTTATATACTATTTGCTATTATATTAAAATTTATTTAACACAAAATACTATTTTTAATTATATTTCTTTTTTGTAATTGCTTTTATTTTGTTAAAATTGTGCCAGAATGCAATAAAAATGTTAAACAAATACGCAACAAGGCAACAATTCTATCTACATTAAGAGAAATTACTTTAAAAAATTTAAAAAAATTGTAACAATATTTTGTCTGATTTAATAGTTTTTTATTCTATTTTTTAATTCAATTGCAAGCTGTGAATTTAAGGATAAATTGACAACATCCATATATTGTAACTGTTGAAATAAGTTCTAATATATTTATGGTATATATCGTAGCCATATCCCAACAGTCAGACTTTTTATAAAGTGCGGCCATATTAAAAAAATATGAATAGAAACAAAATGTTTTCAGTCTGGCTAAAAACTATAGTCTATTTATAAAAGGCACGCAAACTACCCACCATATTGAATGAGAATATATATAAAATGGCAAAACAAAACGCAAATTGGTTCGTGTTTGTTATTAGATTTCTGCCATCGACATAATGATAGCAAAGTGTTTTTAAATGTTTATATTTTACAAATGTGATAATTCAGTGATAAATGCTACGGATTTTTTGTTGAAACTAAGTCAACAATACTTATGTAGTAGATGTAAAATGTAACTAGCCATAATAGTTTTTAGTTAGTAATTATGTTTTAAATGATGTTAATTTTTCCGACTTTAACGCACTCAATATTGTTTTGCTAAATGTTGGTTGGTCTCTTCCAAAGCTTACGTTGCTCTTGTGTGTGTGCTCTTAAATGTCTACATTTGCTAATAAACAAAAGCAATATAATTGAATAAATATTTAGGTGAATGACAATAGTGTGCTTAGTTTAGTGTATTAAAAACTTATAACAAACTTAGTGTTAATGTGAAATTTTCAACGAATTTATATGCTACATAATGGCTTACGTAGCATATGAACGTGTAAATAATTCAAATGAAATAGCGAATTTATTTGTATAGCACTTTTTCATTGGCAATGGATAAAATTAAAATAAGCAAGATGAAGTTTGAGCAAATCAAGAAAGAATTGCGAATCCGCAATCTCCTAAGATCAGGAAAACAAACATTTTAATAAACAACTTAAAAAGAGCTTTTAATTCAATCTATATGACCGATAGCAGTACAGATATTATTAAGAAGAATATTTGCGTTACACGTTTTTCTAATTCAAAATTTAAATCAAATTCCAACAAAAAATCCGGCAATTATGTAGCACAATTGCCAATCTTCAAAAACGTGTAGAATTACTGGAGATAAGCTCAAAGAAACTAAAACAAAGCTCAAACAGAACTACAATTAGTAATAATAAAATGTTAGTAAATGAACAAAAAACTTCGCGCAAAAATCACTCCTAATAAAAATATTGAAACAACTTGTTTAAGATGTGTAAGTCTTGAATATAAAACAAATGATAATAAAATTAATTCAAAAGTAATAATAATAGCTGATGGTTCTGGAAGGAACGCCATGAAATTGCTATTAAGAAAATTATCTGACAAATTTGCTATTGAAGTATTTTTTAAACCAAACGCAAGATTTGACAATGTTATAATAGACATTAATAAACTAATTTTTATTGACTTAGTTATCCAGCATTTTTTATTGTTATTTTTCTTTATTTTTATTATTGGATATGCATATTCCGTTGATAATATTATAAAATCAATCAATTTTATCAGTCGCATTTAGAAGTCCATCCCATTTAGCAGTTTTTAAAAAATTTAAAAAATGTATTTCGTTTTTTACTGTACACTGTGCGCCTAATCTAATTGATTTTTTTGGTAAAATTATACATTTATTTTTACTTTGCATACATAAAACTAACTCTACTTATTAAGATTTTGTCGTATTCATGGCAGGAACAAATGATGCTTTTAATCGTGAAAGACTTTTGAATCTATAACTAAAACAAACATATTTTTTATAAGTGCAACTCGATTTATTGAAAAACCAGTATTAAATAAATTTACGGATGATTTTAATTCAAAACTTTTTCAGTATGTCAATATACATTGTAATAGACATAGAACCGCTCTTATTGATGCAAACTAATTAATTAATAATACTAATTATCAAAAAAAAAGTAACCATCTTAACAAGTACAGCAAATCTAAAATAATAAACAAACTTGCACAAACAAAAAATCAAAAATACAATAATAATAATAATAACTTATTTTGATTACAATTTATTAATCTTGAGAATCTGATAACAATTAATCCGACAGTGATACCTGCTGTGGTAGAAAATAGGAATGTGTGCAATACTAAACAAATTAACTATACTTATTAGATGCAATAAATTGTCAAGATAATGATAGTTATAGTATTAATACTGGTAGTGGTATCAATAAAGACAACCATATTAACATAAATTCAACACATCAAGATAATAATACTAATGATAGGGATAGTGATAGCAATGACATTGGTAGTGCTAGTGAACAAACTGATAAAGTTAATAACGATAAAAATAATAATAATATGATAGTAATAGTGACAGCAATGATATTGATAGTGGTTGTAATCACGATGATAAAGACAATAATATAAATATAGTAAAATTGTTGAATAAATCTGGTATGAAAGATGATTCATTATTTTAAACTAAACGGCAACTTTATAATATTACAATATCTTGAATTATTATATCTGAATTAAATGTTATTGTAATTTGTAAGTTGCATCGATAACATAGTAACTTACCTAACACATTTAGATAGTGAAGATATTACTATTGATATATATTTTAGTGATCATGACGCACAGATTTTATATATGCAAAGTAAAAATAAATGTATAATTTTACCAAAAAAATCAATTAGATTAGGCAGAGTGTACAGTAAAAAACGAAATACATTTTTTAAATCTTTTAAAAACTGCTAAATGAGATGGACTTCTAAATGCGACTGATAAAATTGATTGATTTTATAATATTATCAACGGAATATGCATATCCAATAATAAAAATAAAGAAAAATAACAATAAAAAATGCTGGATAACTATGTCAATAAAAATATCAAGCAAAACAAAAAAGGACATTTACAAACTAACAAAAATGATGATGATTTCCAATGATATTGTTCTACAACAATATTATTTAAAGTATAAAACAATATATAACAAAGTCTTAAAACTAGCAAAATATAAATATCACTACAATCAAATATCTAAATTGTTGGAATATAATAAAACACAAGAACAATATAAATACAGTAAAACGAGATAAAACCCTAACCCTAAGTTTAATTAATAAGATTATCACTTCAAATAATATAATTACTAACAAATTTAATAACTTTTTACAAACTTACCTTCATCATTTTTAAATCATCTTTAACCTTTACGTAGTATATAAAATAATCAATCATTTCCTGATGACAGATGTCTTAACTCCTACTTATTAAAATTTATAAAAATACCATAACATATATTTCTGAACCAATATCTTATTTAATAAATCATTATTGCTATATCGGAATTTCCATCAGTAATAATATTTTCAACAGTTTGACCTGTACACAAGAAAGGTGATAAACCATAAACCATAGAAAACTATAGGACAATTGCAATAATAAATTTATTTTCTAAAATATTTAAAAAAGCCATTTATAATAGACTTAAATCGTAACTTTTAAAAAATAAATGCTTATTAAAATATCAATATGGTTTTAGAAAATCAAAATCTACAACTACCGCTCTTCATGATTTACTTTACAGTATATATAATAATTTAAATAATTTAAAACATACTGCAAGCGTTAACTACGATATTTCTAAAGCGTTTGATTGATTTGATTGATGGTAAACTTCAAATCTTATACTTTAAGCTGGAGCGACTTGGGATACGAGGCCATTTTTTGCAACTTTTAAAGTCATACTTATCAAATCGAACCCAATTTGTAGAAATTTTTAATAATAACCAGTCGTTTAAATCTAATTCTATAATTACAAATGGTGGTACCGCAAGGTTCTATATTAGGTCCGCTACTTTTTCTTGTGTATATTAATCAACAGTTTACTTAATCAAATACTATATCCCATATCTCATATCACATTGTATGCAGATGATAGAAGCATTACAATAAACGTCAAGTCAAGTGAATTACTGCTTGAAAAGATTAAATAAACTACCTTTAGAATAAATAATTGGTGCATAGTAATTTAATTAATTATTAACAACTACAAAACACGAATAGTTATTTTTGGTAAACACACTAATGTTTCAAACTCAGTTGAAAGCTACAAAATATTGGGTGTTGTTATTTATTCTTCTCTAAATTAGTCATATCATTTCAATTATATGAAATCAAAATTAAACTCTGCAATATTTATGCTTAGACAACTAAGATATTCAGTTAATTGGAAATATTTTATACTTTGAATCAATTATAAGATACAACATAATATTTTTGGGAAATTCAATTTATTTTGGTGAAATTTTGTTATTGCAAAAAAGAGCAATTTGCATTATAAACAATTTAAAAAATTGAGATTCATGTAGAAATATTTTTTTAGAAATCAAAATGTTTACTGTAATAAATTTGTTTTCATACAAAAGTGTTTTATTTTGCTACAAGAATATTGAAATGTATCACAAAGGCAGCGATATTCATGCTCATGGCACAAAAAATAATTTAACTTTAAGACCTGTTATACCAAAATCATCAGCGTTTAGAAAGTTTTACTTATTTAAAACCATACCGATCGTTACCTTGATTTATTTTTTTACCAGTACATTTAGAAAGGATTAAACTATGATGTCAAATTTATGTAGATTATACAAAATAATTTTTTTTTTTTTGAAGATGCACATGTATTAAAATGGCAGAAGAACTCAGAAAATATGAATAAGATTAATACTAAAACTGAAAGTTAATTAGTTCTGTAGGGGAAAGATTAAATTAATTAATTAATTTACATTATCCTATACATACATACATATGTATTAAACTTGGTTTTAAGGGTATATTTTAACACAAAAATTAATTTATAATTTACAAGTAAACGCGTTAATACAATACAAAACATTACGATTAAAAATATCTAGCATACTCAGTAAACACAAGTTTAGATTATATAAGTTTATTACACGTATATATGGTGTAAAATGCGTATAGGGTATATATGTATTTGTATAATCTACATTTATTGTACACTTAAGATATGTATATTTGTATATTATACGTTAATATTTTCCTTTTTTTAAACTTTTAATTAATATACGTATATTAACTATTAGAATACTTGTATAAATAACCTGCATATATCTACGTATATTTAACGTTTATTATTTCTGGGTTTGGTAGCCGACCAATTCTGTTTTTGATGTTGGTACGCTTAAGGCTACCCGAAAGCGTGAATATAGTCCACTAAGTGTATGTTGAGATGCATGATTCAGCATTTCATTCATTTTATCTATTTTTTATCAACCATAATGTGCACGTGCTGTTAGCTGCGTTAGTGAGTACAGTTTTAAGTTGTTTGTTGTTACTCAACAGTGTTGAAATATTGTTAAATTGGACTGGAAGCGCAGATTTAAGAGTACCAAGATGAAATACCTAATTGTGGCAAGTGTTAAATCTGAAAATATGCAATAACATCTTTGTTTCAAATAACTTGTCAGGTGCACTATTTTTTCTTTGTACAATTATAGCCATTACAGTAACATTAATATTAATTTATGGATTCATTTTTTTTTTTTAATTTAAATTAATTATTATTGATTGCTATTGTTATGTATAGCATTATAAATACATAACATACTAGTTAAGGTATTTGAAATAAAAATTACTATAATATGTGTTTCATATGAGGCTGTTGAAAATCATACAGTATATTTTTCAGATGTCACCAAAAGACTAGTTGAAAAAGCAAAATGGATCTTCAATTTAATTGTAATGTTCTTAAAAATTTATATTAAATATTAAAATGTTTTATTTATTTATATGTAATACTTTGTATTTTATGTTAAAATGATAAATTTATTTTATGTAATAATTTAGTTACAAATACAATACATTTTTTTAAAATTATTTAACGATTAAAATTTGTATAAAGTACATATTTTACATCACTATACTTACAAGAGAGTCGGCAGTATGGCAGAGAGGACATGTACAAATACCGTTGCTAACAAAAGTTAAGCAACGGCCGCTTCGGTTTTCAAAACATTCTTGCGTTGGTGGACTAATTTTCTAGTAGGCCTGCAACTCCGGAAGCAGAGTCTAAATTGGAAACAAACTCCAAACTTTGCTATTGCAGAATCATTAAACAGAATTAATACATTTAGTACTTTTCTTAATCATATTTTAAATTACAAGTATAACAACAGACATCATACATTCGGGTCTTAAGCTCGAGTCCTTGTAAAAGCAACGGGCCTCCAAATTACAAATTTGAATTCTGATAGAAGCACTGGACATGCAGGTCATATGCCTGAGTGCTGATTAAAGCACCAAACTCCAGGCCACAAACCCAAGTTTTGATAAAATCACCGGACATTCAGGTCACAAGCCTGAGTTCTGATCAAAACACCAGACATCAAGGTCACAAACCTTAGTCCTGATAAAAACACCGGACATCTAGGTCAGAAGCCTAAGTCCTGATAAAAACACCGGAGATCCAGGTCACAAGCCTGACTCCTGATAAAAACACCGAACTTCCAGGTCTTAAGTTTGAGTCTTGATAAAAATACCGGACTTCCAGTTTACAAGCCTGAGTCTTGATACAACACCGGACGTCCAGGCCACAAGCCTTAGTCCTGATAAAAACAAATCACACAAACACTACATCACCATAGTTTTAACAACAATCAATAATCAAATCACACTCACCTGTATCACTAATCTCATCGAGTTGACCCTCATCTAATAGTTATGCTAAATCATCTGCTGACCATTCTCTTGGCCACACTTGAAATTGATCTTTCGAACACTTGGTTTTGATGATGCGACTTTGGACACAATAAAGCGATCATTTGGAGCCTCCTCAACAATATTGTAAGGTCCATTAAAATGATCAGCCAGCTTTCTAGAATTTAACCGCCTTCGATAGAGTAATAAAAAATCTCCCAGCTTTAAATCAAAAATGTCACGCTTTCTAGCATCAAAATATTTACGTTGGTTTTCTGAAATTTTCATCAATTTTTTTTAAATTTTCTCTTGATCCTAAGACCTATTGCAAACAATACGATTTTCTATTAAAATGTCATTTAAAATTGCTTAAATTACAGAAATTGTGCCTTCAATTCCTAAAAATAATTCTCGAAGTTTTATGTTGAGTTGTACTTAACGTTATTTAAATTTTTCATAAGCATTACGACCATTCTGACTTTATCTTGTTCATCATAAACCTTAAGACTCTAAACTTTCTAAAAAAGATAAAATCATAACTTTGTCCATGTACACGAGTCACAAACTGTCTAAAGTGACAAACTTCCATCTCTAAAGTGACAAAAATATAATTTATAAACCAAATATCATTGACACAAATCAATAACTTTCAAAAGTAAGAACCTCGCATTAATGTTTTACTGATAATTGTATTTATTATTTTTTTAAAACCTGTTCATAATACAATCAACTCACATACGATTTGACATACAATTGCTGCTCAATACTGTAGTTTGCATTACTGGTGTGTAGTTTGCAAATTTTAGTAGAAAGTCAAAGTAAGAACCTCACATTAATGTTTTACTGATAATTGTATTTATTATTTTATTAAAACCTGTTATAATAAAGTCAACTCACATACGATTTGAGATACAAATGCTGCTCAGTACTGTAATTTGCATTACTGGTGTGTAGTTTGCAAATTTTAGTAAACCAACCAATTCAAACCAGGATATCGTTCGCAGACGGATACTTTGGCTTGCACCAACTCTGATTTTTGTTGGCTTAGTCCTATGATCCTATCTCGATCCAAAACAGAGTGAATTGAAACGCATTAAAAATATGTTAACAATACTGCTACCAAAAATACAAATCAACATTGACTATTTTACACAAAAGCAATACCAACTTCTTATTAATTATACGTTAGCAATTATTACTATCAAATGTTACCGCCAAATATTCCACCTAGCAGGCGCAACAGTTTTTCAAATCACAAACAATATATATGGCGTAACAATCCGCTCAAATCAAACAAATCACTTTAGTGTGCCGATTCGAATCACATTTTTTTTTATAGCAAATGCAATTGATATAGTATTGTTTAGCTTCATGCAAAAACTTACCTAGGTTTCTGCTTACACGGGAAGACACGCTGTATATCATCAACTTTAAAATGGACCCATGTGCGTTCACTAGACTGCCACCGTTCATACCATTTCTTAACGTCGCCTAATAAAAAAGGGGCCGATCTGATAACAGCTTCTCCATCAGACTACATAAATTGTTTCGTAAATGCGTAGATTTCCGTAAGCCATTTCTCCAGGTCCTTCTTATTAGGGTAGAATGAAGGTAACGCATTTTGTGTTGAAGCTGCACTTGCCGTGGATGATGCACTTGATGCGGCAAAACTTTTACTCATCCGTGAAAATAGTCCGTTAATTTGCTGCATAATTTCCATTCCATTTTGTTTTATATTATTACATTAATCCCACTTCTGATGATAGTTTAATTTAAATATAACTTAAATAAAACAATTGTCTATCAAACACAAACTGTATTCACTATGTTTAATTTAACATAAAATGTAGTTATGATAATAAACGGGGCTGCGGTCGCCAAGAAGCGATCCTCACTATCACGCGTGTGGATCTTCTCTGCCGCATGGGCCCGTGGGAAAAGTTATTCAAGCTAGCGGTAATTCCCCGCATCGTCCGGGTATTCCCCTGCTTTGTCCAATAGCAAACAACACAGGCCGCTTCCTTATTTCAATATCTCTAACATATGTATACTAGAAATACACGTTTAATTGCCGGATAAAATTTAACCTATAATACACGTGTATTGTATTGAAGAATATACAAATATTTTTATTATATATTAACGCATTTTTTGCGTTAAATATACACGTTTAAAATACATATAACGGGTACGTATATTACACTCTAAATATACGAGATATATCCGTTTAGTCGCCGGACATTTTTTTCGTATAATATACATAACAAATAAACAAATATTACACTTAGGTGTAATACCAAAAATAACCGTATCTTAAACGTAACTGTGTTTACTGGGTACAGACTGACGCTATACTAGTAAGATATACGCATGTACAAAATGTTTAATAGACTACTAGAAACAGCAACATGAGTTTTCTGGGAGTTATTAGTAATCTACTTTGTTACAAAAAAGAACTAACTCTTCAATGGTTTTGAATCAAAAATAAAAGTTGATTTAATATTCAATAATAATAACAATAATATTAATAATAATAATTTTATTTGCTAGCCAGTTTGTTTTTGTAGATGGTGTCTCAACCGCGCACATAAGCAAAGTTTCAAAATCAGTCTGTTCTTATCAGAATCAAATGGTAAGAATATTAAACTTCCAAAACGGTTTTCACTGATTTTATCGTTTGGGCAAAAGGCAGGAAAGTGTTTTTGTCATTGACAACATGACTCATTTATAAAACCTCCGTATACAGTTTTATGCGTCCTTTTTAAATATAGACTTGTTGAGTGCTATCTTCAGTTTAAGATTTATGTACTTAGTCGTTTTGGCGTGTATAAGCTTTAAAGTTAAGTTTTGACAAAAAACTATTTTTGTTTAAACGTTAGGTTATGTGGGTATAGTACGCAAATTAAGGCGCTCTCAAAAAAGTGTAGCCAACTGTTATGTTGTTTTTATTAATTTTTATAATAATTTATTTATTTGTCTTTTCTAATTAATTTATGTTGTTGAGTAGCTTAAAGTACCATTGTAGATTAGGTTAGGTTTATGTTTCGAGTTCTAGAACTAATGTCAATTTTGTTATCATTTGTGATAATAGGTTTAATTAATTTTTAGTAAAATTAAAATAATTAAAAGTTTTATTTTTATTTAAACACAACAAATTACTTTTAAACTATAATAAAGTAAAAAAAAATATTTTTTTTAAATTTTTTTAGCAGATTTTTAACTCTGTTAGCTTAATTATTATTATATTGTCCGAGTACAAAACAATATTATTGCTTTCAATTAAATTGGCAAAATTCTTAATATAAATTAAAAACAACAATGAGTCAATTATTGATTTCGACTGCCTAGTGTTTTTTGAGGCATAGTTTTGTGCTGATCCAGTCTATAGCCCAACATTCAATTACAGCCAACTTTGCCTAGGAAAAGCCTAGTTTACTTTTTCTGGTTTTTGTTTAAATAGATTTCAGTTTCAGTACAATTCTGGTCTTTGGCTCTATTTGTGTACAAAATAGTTTCTTTTCTCATGGGGATATATTATTACATCAAATGTATTTTTAATCCAATGACATTTGCGCTGATTGTCTTGCCTCTATCATATATAATGTTAAATTAGAATAGTGGTACTTCCGGAACTGCTGTGGGCGCTGTTCTCATTGCCCCCATTAGAAGAAATGCTTATCGCTGAACTTAATTTGTTGGCACTACTTTTGAGAGTGGTTTTCTTTTAACTTACATGCGCTTTAATGATGTGTTTTATTACTACCGTATATAGCCATCTGGTCATATTTAGTGTCAGTCTATACAGGCAACGGCTTTTGTTGCGTTTTATTTGAATCAAATGACTGAAACAAATTTATTATTTAAATTTTAGTAATTAGTATATACTTGTTAGAAATTGAATGTGTGCACCAATACTATATAGTTGGAAAGAAGAGAAAAAAGAAACACACGAGAAACAGAGAATCAAAAGATACTACAGAAAATAGAGATGGAAAGGAAATGATAGAAATTATAGAAAAGAGGGGTTGGGACATTTTAAATGGAAACATAACAGGAGATAAAAAGGTAGAATTGATTTATATAGCGACAAATGGGTAATCTATACGTAGTTGTAAATGAGGAGGCGTGGGAATAAAAGTTGAATCAGACCACTATACTAACTATTAGAACTTAACTAGGGAAAGTGTGAGAAGACAGGAAAATTAGAAAAAAGTGAAAAGAATATCTAAAAGAACAGAAGGCATACAAAAATCAGTGTGAAAACTAAAAGTGAATTTATAAAAAAAAAGAATATAAATTAGAAAAAAACAAAAACGAAAACGAAAGCAGAAACATGGAAATACATAAACAAAAAAATTAAAAGAAAACAGGGAAATATTAAGGCAATACCAATGAAAGCGTGGAAAGAATACTTTTCGAGGTTGTTTGGAAGAGAAAAGAAAAAAAAAAGAAAAACTAGACAGACAAGAGCAAATTCAGCAAGCAAAAAAATTTTAAAAGAAGCAATATCGGAAAAGATTAAAAAAATTAAAGAAAAGAAAAGCGCCAGGAATGGAAGAGATACAGAATGAAGCGTGGCTGTATAGTACGGGAAAGCTGATTGAGAGATTAAGTTAGTTAATAAACAGAGTATGGAAGGGAGAAGAGTTTTTGAGTCAATAAAAAGAAAGTCTTATATGCCCTATACATTAATTGTTTGCAATCTACATAACAGATGTAAAAAATGAGGTTTGCTTAAGTAGGAGGGGTAGTAGTTAGTAGAAAAAAAGTGTGGTTGCTAGCTTATGCAGACGATATGGCAAAAAACAAAGGAAATGAAAGAAATGATAAAAAATTTAGAAAAATATTTTTGAAAAAAAAATTAATGTAGAAAAAACAAAAATGATGGTGTTTAGAAAGGAGGGTGAGAGAAAACAAATAAAAGACTGGAAATGGAATGAGCAAGATATTACGAAAGTAAAATCTTTTAAATATTTGGGATATGTTTTTTGCACAAATAACACTGAGAGCACCACATTAAAGAGATATCTAAAAAAGCAAATAAAGTAGTGGGACAAGTTTGGGGAATAAGTGAAAGAAAATTTAAATGTATGTGAATAAATAGACTTATGTTTGATAGTTTATTTACGAATATGATATTATATGGGTCAGAAATATGGAGAAATAGGAACAAGAAAAATTAGAAGCAATACATGTAAACTATTGGAGAATGGTGCTAGGTTTTAGGCTTAGGTTTAAATAGAGAAACCCCAGCATATTATGAACATATTATAGAAAGTGAACTGCCAATGTACCTAATAATTTAGTTAAGATGATAAAAAAATGAGTGCAAGATTCAAATGTGGTAATGGAGAGCAAGTGACAAGATTTTGGATGGAAGAGTATTTGAAAATGTGCAGAGAGACTAAGAAAATTGTGGAACATTTGTTAAAAGAGTGTAACAAAATGAGAAATGACCAGATAGGAAAAAATGAGATATTAAAAGGGACGGAAAAAAATAAAAATGGATGAGGGCAGTTAAAAAAAAGAAAAGAAGTAGACGAACAGAGAAGAAAATATTTTTAATTGTGTTAACTTTATAAGGATTAGGTTTTATTATTTTGAGAAGTTATAAATGTATTTGGAAATGTAATTTTCAACGTTTAAAAGCAAAATTACAATAAAATTATTATGATTAACATGTCTATGAATTACATACAATAATACAAAAGGAAAAAACAATTTTCAATAATGAATGAAATATTTATTTGGAACGATACATCAATGAATCTCTACATCTACGTGAATGCAGACTTACGCTAGAGTTAATATATAGTGCCTATGTAGATAGAAATATTATACAACTAAAACAAACATATTTAAGTTATAAAAAGTATTATATAAAATTAGTAGAAGAAGAACATCGACAGCTAAATTTAAATAAAATTATTCAATCAGAAAATAAAACTAAAACTCTTTGGAAAATTGTAAAAGAAGAAACAGGAAAAACTAAAAAGCAGCTTTTACCATCTAACGCTCCAAGCAGCGAAGAATTTAATAGTTATTTCTGTAATATTGCTCAGAATCTTTATAAGGAACTTCCACATTCATGTAAAACTGCTAAAGATTATATTAACTCCAACACAAATTTAAACTTTTTTATTCAACCAACGGATAAATTTGAAATTGAAAGAATATCTAAATCAATCAAAACAAAACAAACTAAAGACATTTACGATTTTGATACAGCAATCATGAAAACCATAATACCATCTGTTTCAACAATATTATCAGATATTTTTAATAACTGCATCAAAGAAGGAAAATTTCCTGATGTTTTAAAACTAGCCAGAGTTGTTCCTATATATAAAACAGGCGATAAGAGTGAAACAAATAACTATAGGCCAATATCTATCTTGCCAGCTTTCTCAAAAATTTTTGAAAAACTTATATATGTCAGAATATTACAATTTCTAGAAAAACAAAATATTTTAACAAAGCAACAATTTGGATTCCGAAAAAATTCAAATACATCTGACGCTATTCATATATTAGTAGAACATATATCCATTGCCTTGGAAAATAGGAAAAAGTGTGCCTGTATTTTTTTCGATTTAACAAAAGCATTCGACTGTATGAAACATGACATACTTTTGGATAAACTTTCTTTCTATTATATAAAAGGACTACCGTTAAATTTAATAAAAAGTTATTTATCAAACAGGCGACAAATAGTAACTTTTAACAATTTTGAAAGCAACACATAATCAATCAGCGATGGTGTACCACAAGGATCAATTTTGGGTCCATTACTTTTTTTGTTGTATATAAATGATTTGCCAACCTCTATAGAAACTACGTCTATTCTCTTTGCCGATGATACAACCTTTTTCCAAGAATCCGACACACAACTGGACTTATTAGAAAAAAATTTAAAATCAAAAGAAGATATGAAAAACTGGTGCGTTGCAAATAAACTTACCCTTAACGAGTTTAAAACAATGACACTACAATTCCAATGTTCCGGTGGTTTGGAAACTAAAAAAAATGCAAAATTTTTAGGCTTGACACTTGATAGTATGGTATCTTGGCGTGATCATCTGGGCTACTTAGAAACCAAATTATCAAAATCAATTTATTTAATAAAAAGATTGCGACAAACAATAGGACACCATGCAGCTAAAATTGCTTATTTCACTCAGTTTCATTCAGTTATGATATATGCTATCGAAGTATGGGGAAATGCTGCAAAAACACACATCAACAAATTATTATTATTGCAAAAACGAGCTGAACGTGCTATTGAAGGTTTGAGATACGATGTGCACTGCAAGCTACTTTTCAAAAAAACATGGAATCTTAACCGTCATCTCGGCATTTATATTTGCACAAGTTTTATATATTAAAAAACATGAACAGAAATATACAAAAAGAAGTGAAGAACACATGAGATGTTTAAGAAATCGAGAAGATCTGTCATTGCCATCAGGTAAACTTAGACTAACCGAAAACAGAAGACTCCAAATTCATCTATTTAATAAAATTCCAACAGAAATTAAAGCAGATACTGTTAACAAGTTTAAAATAGCAGTAAAAAATCATCTTTTAATAAATCCGCTATATAATATTAATGAATTTTTTGAAATTGAATTTTAATCTAGTATTATTATTTTTAAATTTCTTTTTTATTGACGTAGTATATGTAGTAGTATATGTTATGTTATCTTATGTATGTATGTATCTTCAAAACTAAATAAAGATTATTATTATTATTATTAATGTCTGCCATTTACTTTTTAAATATTATTTTATGTAAATGTTGCTTGCGGCTACGCCTGAAGTTGTCCATCTGTAAACTCCAATTTTTGCATGTTTTTTTCAGCATTTTGGCTGGTATTTCTCCAACGGCAGCTGTAATGTTGTCTTTCAAATTTGCAATTGTGGCTGGCTTGTCCTTGTATCCGAGAGATTTTACGTAGCCTCACAAAAAAAAGTCTAGTAAGGTCAGATTGCATGCTCTTGGCGGCCAATAGACTGCTCCAAAACGTGAGATTAATTGCTCACCAAACTCGCCTCTCAATTGGTCTATGGTATTGCGTGCCGTGTAGTATGTGGCACCGTCTTGTTAAAACCACATGTCAACCAAGTCCAATTCTTCCATTTTGGGCAAAAAATAGTCGGTAAGCATTGCACGGTACCTTACTCCATTGACTGTCACGTTGCAATTTTTATTATTTTTGAAAAAGTAAACCGCACCAAACAGTATAATTTTTAGGGTGCATTGGCAGCTCTTGAACCGCTTCTGGTTGCTCGTTAGACCAAATTTGGCAATTCTGTTTGTTGACGTACCCTTTAAGTCAAAAATTAGCTTCGTTGCTGAAGATAATTTTTTGATAAAAAAGTAAAACTTTATTCAACTTTTCTAAGGCCCGTTTAGCAAACAAACGACGTTTTGGTAGGTCACACGGCTTCAGTTCTTGCAGCAGCTGTATTTTGTAAGGTTTTATACCAAGGTCCTTACGTAACATCTTCCAGGTGGTCGAATAACACAAGCCTAATTGTTGAGAACAGCCACAAATTGACATATCGCAATCTTTATTAACACTGGCCAATATAGCAGAAATTTTTTGTTTGGTACGCACTCTCTGTATACGGGTTGTTAGTCTATTTATGGTGAAATGGCAAACCTTACTAAACATTTTTAGCATTGACACATGTCACGAATCACGCGTGCCGTGTACAAAAATGTAGAGTGAATAAACAAATAGCAAAAAAATCACCCGTTATAAATTACGTTAGTTATTATGTTGCGTTTAGAATTGATCATTTTCTACGCCGTTTTATGTGAATTATTTGTTTTTGTTGTAGATCTAAGCATAAATAAATGTATATATAAATTAGTAAATGAATTAATTTAACGTTCATTAAATATTGGCAATATTTTAGACTTTATTGGCACTGTTTCAAACAAAGATATTAGAAAACTTTTATTCAATTAGTTTAACAATCAAACATACAAATATCTAGTTTATGTAGCATAACTACAAATACAATACATTTAAATTATTGAATTAAAATAATTTATTTTATGAATTTCTATTTATTAATCACATTTATTAAACAAAGAATTACATACATAAAAAAATATATCAAACAGGCAATTACAAAAAGAAAAGCAATACAATAGCACTCTTGTTAAACTGGCTATCGACCAATTTCAGCCAGAGAAATAAAATTTAACTTGATCAAATACGTAAAAAAAAGGAAGATTAATAAATATAATGTAGAAAATTGTAAGATTGATATTGCCAGTTGTCAGTCAGTCGTCAGTCAGTCAGTCGTTGTCAATAATAATTATAATAATAATAATTATTATTGATTTATTATCCAACAGTTCTACAAAAAAACTAATAAAAGGATAATATTACAATAAACAATATTCAATTCTGAAAATTATAACTTAAATTTGATATTAGTACAATCAAATTATAAAGATTAAACTTAAAGACTACAATTGTAAACTATACTAACAAAAACAAAATTATATAAATGTGCCGTAGAAAGTATAACAGATACAATTCATCATTAGAAAATACAACAGCTATAGTAAAAATAATTACATCACAGTTTCTTTTAAATAATTTAAGAATGTTGCCTTAGATATACTAAAAATTTCAAAATTTCAATATGTTTTCAATAGTTGTTAACATGTTTACACATGGACAGCTGTGGCAAAGATTTGCAATGCAAAGTGTTAGTTCTATTCATATAAATAGTGTGTTTCAGTCTGCTATTAATTTGTGGAACAGTATAGTTTAATATATAAAATATATAAAGAAGAGACGCAATGTCCTCAAATGAGACAGTTGTAAAAGCAATAATTTTGAATAAAGCCTAGTTAAATAGGTGAACAATGTTGACGAAGTAAGTTAAAAATCAATTAGTTTAAATAAATAAAGCCATACTGATGAGAGGTAAACCTCGAAACGCGTCTATGGATGTTTTTTAGTTTAGAATATTTTTTCATAAATTTAATTTTTTAATGTCAGTATAGTTTAGTTTTTCTAATAAATCTGAATCTGTAATAGTAAAATTAATAAGCTTATATATATATATATATATATATATATATATATAGGTTATTTGATTTATGATGCGCCTGGAATTCAATGATTGCATTTTAAATTTAACTAATAGTTCCAATTGGGGGTATCCTTGTTGTGTTTTTGATAGTACAAAACTTTCAAAATATTTTTTTAATCTATTTTAAGTTCTTCCGTATAAGTTATTAGATTTGAATGCCATTTAATTGAAGCGTATTCTAACTTGCTACAAATAAATGCATAATAGAATTTAATTAAGGCTTCTGAACCAATAAATGGCTTAGTATTTTGAAGAATGTAAGCTTACATTTTATAGCACTCTTTTGTAATTGTACTTATATAGTCAGAGAACGTTAACGCACTATTTAAAATTACTTGTTAATCCAGTGGCGGTTTCAAGGGGAGGGGGAGGTTTATTGGGTAATTACCCCCTAAGAATGTTTTGTTTATCAATTTTTATTGTTAAAATAACATAACCGGTAAATTTTTCCAACGCTTTAAAACGTTAGAAAGGTCATAATTGGTAGTGCAAAGTAGTTGTACCTTTATCAAACGTTAGAAAAGTCCTTTTTTTCTGTTGTTTGTTTGTTGTACTTACGAACTAAAATATATATTTATCTTTTTTTTTTTAATTACTTTCTTAGACTAGTTGGCTGGAAACGCCCTTGCGTTAATCTCGAAGTAATTCAACTCGAATCAAGTTAATATGATGATACAATAATTAAATTTACAAATACGACGTTTGCGACTAATAGACATACATAACTTTACATTTGTTAATATTTAGCATTAGACCATTTTTATTACTCCAATCTATTAGTGCATTTGCAAGCCAATGTTCTGAATATTTTTAAATCGTCTGCGTATATTATTGTAGGCAATTTAATATTTTAAACTATATCATTAATAAATAATAAAAACAATAGTGGCCTAAGAATGAATCCCTGGGGTACACAACTATTTGAATCATTGTAAGTATTGGATCAGTATCTCAAATATTCAACAAAGTTTTGCCGGTTATGAAGGTACGAGGCTATTAAAAAGATAATGTTGTTACTTAATCAGAAGCTATGCATTTTTTTAATTAATATGTTGTGCTGCTTTTGATCAATAGCCTTGGAAAAGTCAGTATAGATTACATCAACTTGATGACGATTGTCTAAGGCTTTTGATACAGCATCAGTAAAGCTACATAAGTTTGTTGTAGTCGATTTACCACTAACGAATCCGTGTTGCTGAAGGCATATATAATTTTGTACATGATTAAAAATAACATTGTAAAGCATAGATTCAAAAGTTTTGTCAAAATTGTTTAATAATGAGATTGGGCTATAATTGCTTATCTCTGTGGCATTTTTATTTTTATAAACTAAAGTAATTTTAGCTGTTTTCCAACATTTGGGAAATTAATATATAATTTTATTGAAAATATGCAGTAGCAGGGAAATTAAAATCGCATAACAATATTTAACTAAAAATGCTGCAATATTATCGGAACTCATAGTAAATTTAAGTTTTAAGGACTTGCATACCAACAAATAGTTGTTTTCAGTAAAAGAGTTTATAGATAATAATGTTTGATTAAGTGTCTTAAATTTAAAATTATCAAAAGGGCAACATTGATTTGCAAAAACAGACGCAATGTGTTCAGCAAATGCATTTGTGATCATCCGTGGAGATTATGAAGTCGCTTGGAGTGGGATAAGGTTTGTTTTGTTATATGAGAGCTCGTGTGAAAGATTATGAAAAAGGTTGTTAAGAAGTCGGTTTTTGGTAATAGACTGGAGTAATGCTCTTTCTTCTACGAATAGTATATTAAGTGTGGGATTGTTGGAATTTAGGAAAATTATGAATACGTAATCGAGGATGAGACGACATATAGTTTTGTATATGTGCGTAGCACATTTGATATTAATTCCATCGTTTCTATAAGTAAGAAGACGGACGTGTTTTGCCCGAGACTTAATTTTTGATTTAACAAAACTAGTGTGGTATTTAAAGCTCAGCTTTGCATCAAAACTTACGCCTAGGTATTTACATAATTGAGAAGGAACTACGGGTTCTTGGTTCATTTGGATATAGGGGAAAGTTTTGTAGATTTTGTGATAGGGAATTAATAGTAGGTGTTTTTAAGGGATTTGCATAAAGATGTCACTTATTGAACCATAGTTGTGTCTTTTCTAGGAGAGATTGCAATTAATAGATAGCCTGTTTTAGCGACTTAGTGTGAGATACTGGAGTATCGTCTGCGTATTGCAAAATGTAAAAAGTTGAGTTGAAATTAGTTGTTTTAGAGCTATATATATATATATATATATATATATATATATATATATATATATCGGAACAAAAAATATTATATAATAGAGGAGACACCCCCCTGCGGGAGGGGATGGTACAAAAGAATATTTTTGTTAGCCCCTTTGCAAGTCGTAAAAGGCGACAAATAGGCAAGGAGATGGGACAAGTCAAACTTATTTGTGAGTTAATTTTTGACAAAATTTACCGAACATCTTGTAAAACTCACCTGCGTGTTTGCCAAGCGCGGAGACCCGAAAGCCAGGAAAAGAGGATCCTAGTAGTTGAGAGGCTAATACTTAGGTTTAAAAGAGTGTTAGTTCCAACACACTGCTTTGGCCTTAGCTTCTGGTAAAACGGGAGGTTAAACCTAACCCAGTTTTAATCAATCGGCTTGTTTTGTTTAACGTTAGGGTGAGGAATTATTTATGTGGTGATAGATGAAAGGTTCATACTGTGCTACGGTTGCAGCCCAATAGTATTCTGTGTGTTTGTGAAAGTCTTTCATTTATATTTATGAAACCTATATTGTTTAATTAGCACTGGTGACTGCATCAGTTTGTGATGTAGCGTTTCATATGTGGCTTTGTGGTGGGTGGGAAGATTGAAAGATAAATTTGACGGAATTTATTATGGTAGATTATAAACCTTCAACCAAACAATCTTGCTCGTTTACGGACGAGAGAGCTAAAGAAGATAGTATGAATACAAGTAGAAAGTTAATTTGTTAATGGTTCTGAAAATGGCCAGAGTCTAAAGGAGGTATCTCCGTTCTTAATTCATAAGACCAATTCCAATATTATTATTTATTTTTTTATGCCATTGCTTTTTTAATATTTGGTGTCAGGCAACCAATATTATTAACGAAACCTTAAAATCGTGTAAGAAGTTAAGAGACGGTACTTTGCTTATTGAAGTAAAAGATAAAATGCAGGAATGCACGTCGTTAGGTAATATTGCGGTGACAGTTGAGCCGCATAAATCCTTAACTATTTTAAAGGGAGTAATTTCATGGTATGAGTTGTTATACACAACTGTTGATAAATGCAAACTAAACCGTAGAAAGGATGGTGAAGTCAAAAATACAACATCTATGGTTTTAACATTCGATTCTAAACGGCTTCCAAATAAAGATAAGGTGGCATATGTTACTCGCCCGGTTTGCCCGTTTATTCCTAACCCAATAAGGTGTTTCCAATGCCAACAATTTGGACACACTGCAGTTAGGTGTCCAAGTGTTGCAACATGTAATAAATGTAGTAAGGAGAAACATGACCATGCAAAGGTAAGCATCCCGTTTATTTTCAAAATTGTCCAAAAATGAAAGTGGAAAACAAGATAGCCAAGATCAGAGTAACAGACAAGCTCTCTTACTTTGATGCTCAAAAGATGTGCAAAAACTTCTTAAAGTAAGAGCTATGACTCTAATGTAAAAGATAAAAACCGGTTGCGGGCTTATCAGGTTCAAAACCAAACGTGACTACGGTTTAATCTGGATCAAAGTCACAACGAGTGGGACTTTAACCAAAACCAGTCAAGATCATTTAAAGTTTAAACCATCTAAAGTATTGGCTCGTATCGGGTCAAAACCAACTAAGGTGGCAACTTCCAAATCAAAGCCTAAACAGGCTAAGACTAAATTTGAGTCAAAACCAGCAAAGACGGCAGCCCAATCTAGGCTACCGCCACTGAGGTGCAAGTTTCTAGCGATCCTGCACCCACACACCTTAGTATTGACAAGTCGTCAGAGTTGATGGATGTGGAAGTTATTCTCGCACAACCTACTCAGACAGATAAAATGGTGTCAAATAGTAAGAGTTCTTCTACTCCCCCAGATGATAATTTAGAAAAAAAAAACAAAAAAACGCTAATAAGCAAAGAGTTAAAATTACGTTTTCAACAAAGCTTTAAAAATGGTTTCAACCATTATACAATGAAACTGCAATAGATATAATGCACATTACAAATCTTTTAAAATTTTACTAGCTGAAATTTTACCTATCTGCGTTTCCTTACAGGAAACTAATTTTAAGGTTGGAAGTTCAGTTAATTTTTGTTGTTATACTATTTATTGGAAAAATTGTATAAATGTTGATCGTGCTTAGGGTAGAGCGGCATTAGTGGTTTGTAATACGGTTTTCAGCAAGAAACTCCGTATCATTCGAAGCAGTAGCCGTTTGCTCAATCTATATTTTGCCGAACGTCAGTTTGGACATTTGTTTGATTGATCAATTACTTGAACAACTTTCGTCTCCATTCCTCCTTATGGGTGATTTTAATGCTCATAACACTATGTGGGGTTCAAGTCAAACCGATGTCAGAGGTCGTCACTATCCCATCTATTTTTCGAAACGGATTTAGTTATCTTAAATAAAGGTAACATTACCTACTTAACCGTGGCCAATAGATCGTTCTCGGCTATTGACCTTACTATTTGTTCTCTAAGTATCGCAGCATTGCTAGATTGGAAAATCTTTAATATCTTTATGATAGTGACCACTTTCCAATACTTATTCGCGTGCTTGGTCATAAAATCCATGATAGTTTTGTTCAAGTATTTGATTATGATGACAGTTTCTAGGCCACTATTGACAAAGATGTTAAAACTTTCACCGATTCAATCATACAAGCAGCTCATGCCAGTATTCCTCTGTCTTCAGGTTAACTTATTTGAAGTATAAGGCTGTTGCGCAAAGAACTTGCAGAAAAGCTAAAAAAGAATCATGGTCAGAATACGTTACTTCTATAAATTTGAGAACCCCCATCGGGAAGGTGTGGGAAAAAGTCAGAAAAATTTCTGGCCGAACCGCCTCTGTACTTGTTAGTGGGTTATTGTCAGGTGATCAAATTATTACCGTTCCTCTTGATATCTTGAATATTCTTGCCAATGTTTATTTTGAAGCTTCCATTGATGATAATTACAATGAAAATTTTCAAGAGATTAAAACTAAAATGGAGAAGAAACATCTGTCATTTGTTTCCAACGATGATAAAATATATAATGCACCTTTTTGTGTTTGCGAATTTGACTTGGCATTATCTGAAGCGCACAATACTGCTCCAGGTGTCGATTTGATACACAATGCAATGCCTAAGCATTTAAGTGGCTCTGCCACACTTTAGCTTTTGGCAGCTTACAGCCGTGCATGGTCAGCAGGGT
Source organism: Tachinus rufipes (assembly GCA_963932245.1). Taxonomy (NCBI): domain Eukaryota; kingdom Metazoa; phylum Arthropoda; class Insecta; order Coleoptera; family Staphylinidae; genus Tachinus; species Tachinus rufipes. The sequence goes on along the minus strand of OZ010741.1, from coordinate 56,535,527 downwards.
ACTGCTTTAAGTCATGGAAGCTGGCTATCATTGTACCAATACTTAAACCTGGTAAAGATAAAAAAAACTTTCTACAAGTTATAGGCCTATCTCTCTAACTAGCTGCTTATGCAAGTTATTAGAGAGAATGATTAATAAACGTTTTACTTGGTTATTAGACTCAAAAAGTCTAATAGCTGATATACAATGTGGTTCAAGGCGTTATCGTTCTACGACCTTGTTTGGTTGGATACAGCAATTAAAAATGTTTTTGTGCAAAATCAACATATTGTCGCTGTATTCTTTTTTCTGGATGTTGAGTTGCAGTTTACATTTGGCTTGCCAAGTGTTAGCAGTGTTTATACTGCAGAACTGTATGCTATATACCAGGCTCTTCTCTACATCCAACCAAGTGCAGGTACATTTTATGTTATATGTACAAAATCGTTGAGTGCAATAAATGCTATTGATTATCAATATTCTGATCATTATTTGCTGAGGCAAATTTACTCGATTTTGCTTCAGGTGTCTGAATTAAATGTCACTGTTTACTTTGTCTGGATTTCCAGTCACGTAGGTATCAGTGTCAATGAAGTTGATGCGTTTGCCAAATTAGTTATAACTAGCGCTGATAATGTTACAGACAAAGCTTGTGTTAGGGATGTTTGTAATTTTTTTAAACAATTGATGTTGTTTAGCTGGCAGCCGGGTTTGCTATTTAAGACAACAATCTACGATGTACTAAAAGCTCCATTACACCATGGAGTTTGTCATGCAGGCCGAAGCGTAGGGAAGAGGTTATCCTCACGCTACTTCGCATTAGTCACTGTCGATGGACTCACAGGCATTTGTTGGCATCTGAGGTGCTGCCAGTTTGTGATACTTGTAATGTTTCATTAACTGTTTGTCATATCTTAATAGATTGTCGGAGCTGCGTCTGAATTATTACCCAGTCTTTGGCGATCAGATCGTTGAAGTCGATTGTCTGCTTGAATTTATTTGACGGAGCAAATTGGGTATATGGATATAATTATTAATTTATTGTGATTAATGTTTGTGTATCGTAAAATTCAGCAGTGTGTAGGACCTTTTACACCCTAGACACAGTTGGAATTTTTGCTTTAGTTTTTAAAGTTTGTGAATGTTTATTTTATCTTTGTTGTTTATTTATTAATTTAATTTTATTTTTTAATATGCTATTTTACTGCATATTATTTTACACTTTTTATAGTTAGAGAAAAGAATCGGCGTTAATAGTCTTCTTAGGCTGATACGCCAATAATCTAAACTAACTAACTAATAGAGGAGACAAAGGGGATCTTTGTGGAACACCTTGCTCTAAAGTAAGTATTGCTTATTCAAACTTTGAGAGTTTGTTTTTTAATAAAAATGAATTATTATTTTAATAAGATGATATGCTACTTTCAAAACTGATAACTTAAAAAAAAAGTCTTTTATGCCAAACTGAGTCGAACGCCTTGTTTATGTCTGTAAACAAGACGCCCGAGTGCTTGCCTTCAAGGTGGGATGTTTGAATGATAAAGATAAGGATAGTTAAAGAATGGCTAGTAGATCAATTTTTAATAAAACCAATTTGTGTGATAGTGATTTTATTCTGGATGTGTGTTAAGAGTCTATTTTGCAATACACATTCAAAAAGTTTTTCGAGAACTGGGAGAAGGGTAATGGGACGGTAGCTAGCTGGGTTGGATAAGTTGGAGTTATTTTTAGGAATGCATACTATAGTACCCATTTTCCATTCATCTGGATAATATTGACTTGTTAGACAGTAGTTGAAAATTTTAATTATATATACAGTTATGTGTGTTGTGATTTAACTGTCTTAAAATGTTTTTAGATCGTAAGTCGTATTCTGGTCCCGAATTTTTTTTTTATTTAGTAAGTCTTAAAAATTGCCTTTGTCTATTGTTTTGTATTCCGGAGTTGTGTAAGTTTTTTTTTTAAAATCTGTCGTACTATAAAATTATGTTTGTTAATTAAGTTTTGTCAATATAGTCACAGATTGAAAAATCAAACAAGCGGTAAAATGTTTATGAAAAGTATTAGCAATGTCAACGTCAGATGAAAAATTAATGTTGGAAACCGGATCTGTTATTGAATGTATATGTGTTGTCCGTTTGTATTTAGTAATTTTTTTGATTTTTTGGAAATATTTTTTTCTTTTCTTTTCATTAATTTTACTACATGCTGTAATATATTTGTCTTGCCAGTACTGAGAAACGAAATTGTCTATGTCTTTATTTAGATCGTTAAATTGTTTTTTTATTGTTTTGTCATTGGTTTCTATAAATTCGCGATATAAGTGTCTTTTGTATTCAATAAACCTTAATATGAATAGGAAAATAGAATAGATATAGTAGGATTTTAACGTTTTAGGAGTATGGTGGTGAATAACTGATGCTAATGCTTTAGTTAGAAAACAGCGAGATGGTGTTTGGTGATATATTTGGATGAGCTTTAGTAAATAAAGAGAGTTATTTGTTAATTTCTAATATGTTAGATTTATTTAAATTATAGATAAACTTTTTAGGAGAAGGTAATGTTTGCATTTTAATTTTGAATGTATTTTATGAATTCCCAATAACACCATTTTCTACACAATATAATGTATAAAACCTAGCGTATTTTGATAAATATAAATTTTACTAATATAAAACCATTTAAATTATTAAATAACCGCAGAATACATAATATAACTTTTGGTAATATTGTTAACTTTAATACATAGTTTGATATACTTATAACATTTTATTAACAATCGAGTTAACAATGTATATTTTTACTTGGTAAACATATAAAATTTATTTAAAAAAGTTATGCGAATCTTTATATGCAAGCTTCATTATAATTGGTACTCTATATCTGGGCTTAGAGTAACAAGCTGGTACACATTTAATAAATATCATGCAGACGTCACCAAACAAAATGCAATATTTATATTAAAAATATATTATATACTGCGTCTTCACTTTAACAATCCACCGGGAATGCCAATATATATGATGCTCATGTATGATATTCCTAACTTGCAGTTTATATGCTGCAACTGAAATTAAATGTAAATAAAATTGCGCATCTGTATATATTATATAAAAATTGTTGGTTTTACTTATATTATTGAACAATACATCAAATTAAACAGAGTACAAATTAAAAATACAAAAAGCAAAAACAGATTATAACAGCAATTTTATAAACTACTCATCAAAAATCGTAAAAAGCTCATGAAACATAATTAAGCAGAACAGTCAACAAAAAACGTTAAACAGTATAACAAAAATAAAAATAAATGGAGAAGAAGAACTCAATCCCAGCATAATAACTAAACTAATGACCTCTTATTTTATTGATAGTATTAATGATAAGGCAGACAATCTAAATAAACAAATTAAATTAGATTCAACTCGACTTACTAATAACAATTTTTTTCTTGCACCCGCGGACGAACAAGACGTTTTTAATGCTATAATTGAAGTCACTAAAATGAAGTCGGAAGGCAGTGATGGCATTCCATGTCATATTATTAAAGATGTTGCTAATATAATAACAATTCCATTGACTGCATTAATTAATAAATCGTTTTCACAAGGGATATTTCCTCTAGCTTTAAAAACTGCTAAAGTTGTTCCAATACAATAAAAGAAGTGTAATAATGAAATAACTAACTACCGACCAATTTCAAACTCTTTTTTTTTTTAATTTTTCGAGAAATTGATGTATAAAAAACTTACTGCTTATTTTCTAAAGCATAACTTAATTACGGATTGTCAGCATGGTTTCATAAGAGGTAAATCAACAACAACCGCTCTTTCTGAATCAATAAGTTTTATTTATGACTCTATTGACAAAAAAAAATTACCGTAGGGGTGTACTTTGATCTAACCAAAGCGTTTGACATAATAAATAAAAATGTTTTAGTGAATAAATTTATCTCATATGGAATTACCGGTCCACCATTACTTTGGTTAATATCATATATATCTGATAGGAAACAATACGTAGAAATTCAAAATCCATCCAATAAATATATGAATCACAAATTCAAATCTAAATCAGTTATAGTCAAATATGGTGTGCCGCAAGGAGGAATTCTATCTCCGTTTCTGTTTTTGATTTTTTCAAACGATTTAAAACTGTACGCAGATACACAAAATGGGCACATGTGTCAATTTGCAGATGACACATCTTTTGTATTAAGTAAAACTAACGAAGTACATGTAAACATAGCAGCAAATCTTACATCTAACAACATATTTGATTGGTGTACAAATAATGGGCTTCTTCTCAACTCTCAAAAATTGGCAGCTTTACGTTTTTCAAATAATCAAATTCCGGATCGCAGTTTACTAATAAAAGTCGATGGTAAAAGTATTACCAACCACAGCTCAACAAAGTTTTTAGGATTAACCATCGACTTCAATCTCAGCTGGGAAACACATATTAATCAGTTAGCCAAGAAACTATCAAGTGGTTCTGCAATAAACAACTTAAAGAAATGCACAAACAAACATTTGTTATTGCTATTTTACAACGCATATGTGCAAAGCATACTATCATATGGCATCATCATATATGGTTCAGTTTCTAAAATTGAACGACTATTTGTAATACAAATCTTAAGAAGTATTGATTGCACAGCTTACTTAGAACATTGCAAACCAATTTTTATAAAATATAATATAATGACTATCTATTTATTATATTATTATTATCTATTGCTATACGTGAAAAGCAACAAGAAGCTCAAATGGGTTATGTATCCCACTGCACCATTCTACTCTGTATGAGCATAGCCCCCACTATAGAGGCATTAAGGCGTTCAATAAATTACTTATTAAAATAACAAACATTGGCAATACCAAACATTTTAAACTTAAAATCAAATCTATGTTATTGTCAAATCCTCTATACAGCCATGACGATTATTTTAATTTATTTGTTTAATGTTATATGTGTATAATTGATGTAATTTTTTTTATTAGTCTTAAGCATAAATCTAGTATTAGTATTGTATTTTTAAATGTTTTTTAATCAACTTTATATTTTAATTTTTATTACTGACATGTCCTATATCTGTATAGATCTTACTTTAATAAAGAAAATTATTATTATTATTATTACTTGTAGCTGAGTTAAAAAAAAATATTATTACAAAATAGAATTCAGTTGTTCTTGGTTATACAATGATAGTATACCTATCAATAAATGTTGTTTTTAATTTAATTTTACGTTTTTGCAAAACCGTTAAGCAGCACAAACTGAACACAAATGTATTTCGGATTTATTTACTTATTAAATTATTTTTGTTATTATCAAAACAAAACTAATCGTACCAAAATATAGATAATATACCAACACAATAAATATATTGTAAAAAAATATCTGATATGGTATAGCATAGTTATGAGTTAAGTATAAATAAAAATTATAATTGAATAATTAATAAAATAATCGGATTGCTTCTTTCCAAGTATTATACTTTTTTTTGTGTTTGAAAAACCATTTTTAAAGCAATGCAAGACATTTTGTTTCACATTTTTATCTTTACTATTATTTTTAAGTCAAACATATTTTTTTTAAACTAATTAGTTTACCGTCAAGAACTTTTAGATTATTCCTTGAGTTTATGTTAACAATACTGATAAAATTTTGGTTTGCGTACTAGTTATAAGGCACTTCTTAAATCTGTAAAAAAAGAACTATTTGTGTTTTTGTAATTATTCTCATATTCTAACTTTTGTTAACCGGTGAACCAAATAGACTGTTTAGATTAATTGCATTATGCAGTAAGCCCCCTGATTATATATTGTCAAAATTCTTAATAACATCTTAAATAATTTGTCATCAACATTTAATTATAATGTAAGAAACTTGGTTAAAGTAGAGGAAAAAATTAAAAAAAAAATCATTTGGATGACTGACTGTCAATTTCTTAGACTTTAAAACTATTTTTACAAATATTCTCAAACAGTTGATGTTAAATATAATATAGATAGCAAGTAATTCCAAACAACTATAAATAAATCTTTTTATACCAAAACCATAACTCGTTTCTTTGATAACAGTTATTTTTAAATAAATAAAGGTTATTAAACACATTATATGATATAGACTTTAGTGTTTTATGATTGTTAATATACATGGATAATATTCTTATTATACTACCTAATCAAAAATTTATGATTCCTAAAATATCACGTTAACAAACCCTGAAAATAACAAAATTTGTCGTTGGACCTATTAATTATTATAAAAAAAAAATGAAATAAATGTAATAATTGATTTAATTTAAAAAAAAAGTGGCAGCGTGGGTTAGTTGCTTAGATGCTTGCCTCTCATGCTGGGGGTCCTGAGTTCAAATCCTACCCTGCCGTATATTATTTGTGAATTTGTTCACCGCTTTATCCGCTTCGACATTGATGGTGATGGACTTTCGGCCTGCTAGAACCAGGTTGGTGAGGTCGATAGAGTATAAAAACCCTAATTTCATTAAAAAAAATAGTGGTACCAATAGAACACCAAATTTTAATTTGGACAACTGGTTTTTTCAGAAAATAAATATTATCACTATGACTATAATAATAATAATAATAACAATATTTATTCGTGCTAAATTAAATACATATTACACACGTCTAAAAATTGGTACAATTTACAAATAGTTTAAAAACTTAATACTAAGAAATTCGTCTACAGAAAACGGACTACAATCTATTAAAATATTTTTTACAAAAAGCTTAAATTTAACATTACACATATTACGTATGACGTTTGGCAGGGCATTAAAACATTTTTTTGCGTAATAATTTGTTTTTTGTTTTATTTATTCTACAATATGGCTGGTAAATATTTAATTTATTTCGTGTATCATAATCATAAATACATTCTATGTTAGTGTATAGACTTAGATTGGATTTGACATATACCAAGCATTGAAGAATATACAACCTTGGCAAAGTTAATATTTTCAATCTTTTAAATAACGGCCGAGTATCATCTTGGTAGTAAACATTAGCTATTATCCAAATGATGCGTTTTTGGATACCAAAAACTCTTTTTGCGGCTGCCGAGCTTCCCCATATAAGAATGCCGTAACTCACAAGTGATTGAAATAAGCTATATAATGTTGATAACAAAACGTCAAGTGGTACAGTTTTATTTAGGTTTCTAAATAAATATGTAATTGAGCATAATTTATTTGATAACTTATCACAATGTTTAGTCCATGTTAAATTACTTTCAAAGTAAATTTCTAATAATTTGACTGGTTCTGTGAAGCTAGACTGATCCTGGCATCTTGTGCTTATAACTAGTTGTTGAGTTTTATTTGGATTCATGTGTAGTTTATTTTTATGAAACCAATTTTGCAATTCATATAATGATAATTCAGACTTCAGAAGTGCCTCGTTTAAGTTGGTATGACGGTTTAACGCTGTAGTATCATCCGCAAAAAGTATGATACGTGAGTTTATGTGTTTATCAATATCATTTATAAAAATAAGAAAAAACAAAGGCCCAAGTATTGATCCTTGCAATATCCCATTTTTTATTGACAAAGTGTCAGATTTTTTGTTGTTAATTTCAACAAATTGTTTGCGATTTGACAAATAACATTTGAAAAAGTTTTTGGCTTTTAATCCTACTTTGTAGTAATTCAGTTTTTTTAATAAAATATCGTGTGAAACGCAGTTAAATGCTTTTGTCAAATCGCAAAGTACTGCACTAATATATTCACAATTTTCAATTGCTTTGTAAACATGGGAAACAAACTTCAATAAGGCTGATGTTGTCGATCTATTTGCTCAAAAACCAAATTGATTTGGAAAAAACAATTGATTTTTTTCAAAATGTTCTACCAATCTTGTTTTTAATGCAATTTCAAAGATTTTACCAAATACACTAATAATTGATATTGGCCTATAATCGTTTTTGTTTTCCTTATTGCCTTTTTTAAAAATGGGTATTACTCTGGAAGTTTTTAAACAAGTTGGAAAACACTGTTTATTAATACATATATTTATTAGCTTTGTTAATGAAAAAATAATAATATTACTTACATGTTTTGATATTTTACTATTTAATCCATCTGAATCGAGACTATTGCTGGTGCTTAAGCCTTTTATAATATCTCTAACTTCAACTATAGATACTTCTGATTTGATATATCATCACATAATATTTCTTCACTTATTTCACTTATAGGATCATGATAACTCGATGGGATATTGTTTATAATTTCGGTAGAAATATTTATAAAAAATTATTGAAATCATTAGGAGATATTAATATGATATTGGTTCTCAATCATAAACTACATAACAAATATCAAACCTTGAGTAATCATTTTTTTAAACAAATATGTTATAAACCCGGAATCAGTTGCGAACTATCTACTCTTATTACGCAACCAGTCGCATATTAAATTTTATTCAACATTTATAAATAAAAAAACATTAGTCTTAATGTCAATTTAAACTTATTATTATGTTTATTATGTCAAACTCCATGTAACTATGAAGGTTTCTCAAAAGTGACGCCATAATCTTGAAATTTAGTTTATTAAGCCCAAACAAATCAAAAATTAAGATTAAACATTTTTTTCAATTGTCATTTCTAACAAGTAACTAACATTTTATTTTATATAAAAAGGTAAGTCTATATTTATCTATAAATCTTTTTAATCATTAGCACAATTTAACATCGCAGCACCAACTTTTTGCAGAATGTTTTTGTCAATTATTAACGCAACCGCTACGTGAATGCGAGTTATAATATACAACAGGTTCGTGTTTTAAATAGCCAAAAAAATCCAAAAGATTCTGATTCAATGATCTACAAGACTATGGTGTGAGTTCATTTTTTCTAATCTACATAGGATAACCCAGGAATGTTTTCACTTGTGTACATTTATTTTGTCTGCTAACAGAACTGTATCAAGCTTTGCTAGTAATAAATGATCTTTTGTTGACATCAAATTTTTAATGATTATTTTTGTTGTTATAATTGCTTACGAATTGTATTTCTTTTCTTTATTTATGTATATTATAAGTATTAATAAAGCTTACTTCTGTAAAAGTAGATTCATCACTCTACAAAATAATTTCAATAAAATCATTGTTAGCACTGTACAACAGCTATTGGCAAACATTGACTTGTAGCGGCGCAGTAATTCATAAACGGGTAAAGGCCATCTTTTTGAAAATAAATTTGGCTATTTCAAGCTATTATTTTAAACTCTTGTATGTAAAAACACTTTAACCATGACAATTTGTAACTACGTCTACTAGTCACCAGTTTTTAATAATTGTTGTTTGACACATCTTATAGTCTTAGCATTAGGGTGATTTGGAAACTTTGCGCATATGCTCTAACTACTTCATTACATGCACCTAAAATTTTTAGCATATTAACATAATATTAATTACTGTAAAATCGTTTCAATTTAAACACACAAATAAAAAAAAGCAAACTACATTATTTTAAGTCAACTAATGACTGGTATGACATGACTGTGGAACGGTGATACAGTACTACCAACTCAATAGTTTTTATTATATTATTGTGGTGTATACGTTCTCAAGTTGTATTTTTCTAAAGTTAAATGTTTCTTTAGTAACTCGTTAACAAGTGACAATTGAAAAATGTTTACTCATCTGTTTTGGCCTACTAAATTGGACTTCAAGAAACACCTTATATATAATAAACATTTTTTGGGTAAAGTACTTTGTATTATTTATAATTAAATGTTAATATAAAATGTAATATTTAAGTAAATAAACAAACAAATGACTGTGGCTTCAGCTAGTGCAATTTTGTATTAAACGTTTGCATTATATCATCAATGGTGTTTATAAGCACAGATATTTATTCAAATTTGTTTTTTGCTAATATGCAATACCGTGGTTATACAAGGCATACTGGAGAGATTTGTAAAACCGAAACAATTGTCTATGCTTGACTTTTTACCGCAGTGATCGTTAAATTAAGTTAAATAAATGATAAATTATTAATTTATTTTATTTATTAGTTAGGTGTTTTATATTAAAATGTACTGTTTTAAAAAAATGTTCTGTGATTATGACAAATACTCTAATGATGGTTTTTATTCTAATAAGAAAAACATATGTTTATTAATTTATCATCCATATAATAAGCTTACTTTTTCTGTCATTATAACTGTAGTGCAAATATTAATTAAAATTCCCGACACAAATCACTACTTACAATGGATTTACATACATAAATAATTTGATTCTAAATCTGATTTTAGCACTAGAATTAACTTAAAAAAACAACATTAATTAAAGATTACATTAATTTAAAAGCTTTTTATTCCATTAAAGAATTTTTAAATTTTATTAATATTTAAATTGTATAGTAGAGTATATCTATCTATTATTCTATAATAAAATTGTAATTAACTATCAGTTGTTTTTATAACCGTTCCTATCCAATATAACGTTTGTAAATATGTTGGCAGATATGTATAAAGTTATATTTGGCCCTAGTCTGTAAAATTATAACATCAATGTTAGTTAAAATTGCTGCTAAAATTAATATTTGGTAAATGATTGGCTAAAAATTAATTTTAACAGCAATTTTAACTAACATCGATGTTAAAATTTTACAGAATAGCTCCAATTATGAGTTTATTATTATATATTATATTATAAAATAAATTATTTTAATAAAAAAACAAACCTAAAAAAAACATTTATTTAAGTACATAAAACATACTATAAAATATAAACTCAATTGATTTGTTAAATTTAATTTATCTAGATCTGAAAGATATGGTAGTAGGTTTTCAATTGAACACTTGAACTAAAAGCAGCTTGTCAGATATATTTCGATCAGACGGCACTATTTAACTCTACAGGAGAAAATAATAAAGTTGCAACTGACTCTTTCATTTAAAGTGTATGTTTTGCTATGTTTAGTTGCATATTTACTTTTAGTAGTGTTTGATTTATTATAAGTTTTTCATTTATGCATAATATTTAATTTATTGACCGGTTTGTTAATATCTATTACTTTTAATTGATGTTTTTTAATAAAGTTGTAACATTTTGTCTTTATTAAAAGTACATATTTTATATTATAATCTCTTACGTTAATTTTATTGTAACTCCTTTTTATCTTTTATCGTGTTATAATAAAGTTGAATGTCTGTACAGTCTATGCAAGTCTTGTGTAAATAACGCATATCATATATCAAGTCATTCAAACAACTACAATAATAAATGTTTTATTTAATTATACAATTAAACGTGTTTTTTTAAGAAATGTTTACTACTACTACTAATGCTTAATAAGCAATAGACTTTTGGGTATTATAATAAACAAAATTATTGTTTTAATTATAAATGCTAATAGATTTATTAAAAATTAATATGGAATAGTTCTATTAAGAACAGTACATACAAAATTTAATGATTAGTTTATGTTTTTCTTTTATTATTTTAATGAGTCAATTTACTAATGTTATATGTTTTTTCCAAATGTCAAAGAACACATCAATAAAATGTTAATTTTGTGAAAAAGCATTTTAAATCTCTCAGTCGAAAAACATTGTATATAAGCAAATAAACTTTTTGACTCTAATAAGTAACTAAGTAGAATGCTTATTTATTATTTTCTCTAGTAACTAGTTTAAGAGGTGGGTCAATAACTTGTCAAAAACTTTCTTTCTTTACAAAATTTTTTATTGGTACTATAATTGCCAGTTTTTAAAACTTCTTTATAAATAATGTTTTGAACACTTAAACAAGTGTTTTTTGTTGAAATAATTTTTTTATATTTTTTTTTGTTAGGCGTGAGTTCACCTTTCTAAGGATGCCTACCGACTAAACCTCACCCATCTGGGATTTGCCTGGAAGTTCGAGACCTTTCGGCTCATGTACCTTTCGCTTGGAGATGTGTATGTAGGAGGTTGTTTACCATCTTTAAGTTATAGCGGAGAATGAATACGCTTTTATTTGGACTCCGTCCCAATGTCAGTTTTTATTGGTTTTATCAGTCTATTAATTTTATATAATTTTTACTCGTCTGTGTTAGTAGTTTATAAGTAATTAAATGAAAAGAAATAATGCTATTTGTACTTGTGCAACGTAGTTTTAATTAAATTTTTAAAGTGTAATTTTATTTTGTGTGCTACGTATTCTTCAGTACTCCAAAGACGTGCATGCAGAATTTTGTGGATGGATATTTATTGATATCAATAATATAAATAATTTTTTTATTTATTCATGCAATTTAGTGTTTATAATTGTGTCCTTGTCATAATTATATCTTATACTTTGTGTTTTTTTTTTGTATTATTTTAATTTAAAATGGGGGATGAATCTGAAACGAAATCAGAAGCCAGAGGAAGTAATGAGTAAGTCACGTGAGAAACCTTTTAATAGAAGAAGCATCCAGTGTGGCACTTGCGCTAAACAAGTCCATCCGAGGTGTGCTAAAAAAGATGGTCTGTTAAAAGACAACAAACTAATGTGTTGCAGAAATACTTTGTCAGATAAATAGTAGAATCTTTTAAAAACAATCATTTGGAATTAAAAAAATAAAGTTGTCACAATTAACAAAAATTGTTTTGCAAGAGAAAATTATTTCAAACGATAGAATCTCACAACAACTTACATTCAGCGGAGCTGTAAAAAGAAAAAAGCATATTGTAATAGTAAAACCAGGGAAAAACCAAAACAATGAAAAAGTGAGAAAAAACTTAATAGAAAAAATAAATCTAGCAGAATTAAACGTAGGCGTAAAAATTAGCAAATCAACTAAAAATGGCGAAGTGATACTGAGATGCAAAGATCAGGTTGCAATTGAAACTCTAAAAATTGATATACAAATAAAATTAGGAAAGGATTACAACTTAAACGATTTTGACAAGGACAATAACCTCCTTCAATAAATTATTAAGCAGAATAAACTTGATCTAAATAGAAACGATTTTAATATAGTTACAAATCAAAGGTTCATAATAAGAGTTTTACTATTACTGCTAAAGTAAATAAGAAAACATTTAATTTGATAATAAATCGAGAACGATTATACATTGGATGGAAACGCTGCAAAGTATTTGAAGAGCTTGGTAACAAGAAATGTTTCAAATGCTAAAAAATATGGACACAAGGCACCAGAATGTATGTGCTGGTCCTCATCCACAATCTAAATGCACATCAATAATAAAAAAATGCTCATATTGTGATGCTGCTAAAACTAAATTTAAGCTTGATTTATAAACGTCAGTTTGTGAGAACTATCAACAAGTTGCAAAAATTAAAAAAAAACCAAATTGGTGATCAAAATCAATAGCAATCATTGCATATAGATTACAAAAATACTTTAAAAAAACAAGAGCTCACTATTTTAAATCAAAATGTTCAATCAATTGGCAACAGCAAAGAAGCTATCAACAACATATTAGCTGACTGCAACTGCAATATTTTTATATGTACAGAACACTGGAAAACAGAACAACAGTTGGAAATGCACGCTCTGGACAACTTTAATTTGGCATCAGGCTTCTGCAGAGACAACAAAGAACATGGTGGAGTGGCAATCTACAGCCGAGCTAACATCAAATATCGGTGCAGACATGATATAAATAAGTTAACAACAAAAAAAATAGTTTGAGTGTGTTGATGCGGAATTTACGATGCAAAGCAAAACATTAGTTGTAGTTGCAATATACAGGCGACCAGTAAGTGTCTTGGTTGTGTTTATGTATAAATTTAATTGTTTGTGCGAAAAACATATGATAGAAAATGCTTGTTTTGTTATTGCAGGAAACTTCAATATTAATTTAAGAAGTTTAACAAAAGCTAATGACAATGTTCTCTCTCTTTTGGGTACATATTTCCCTTGCTACTTTAGAATATACACTCGTAACAGATAACTCTATGACATGCATTGATAACTTTTCACAAACTGGCCTGATAATTACAGTTGCAAAATAATTAATTTTTATATCTCAGATCGTTATGAAGTGAAACTAAGTTTTAAGTTAAATAGCTACAATTCTAAAAATTACATAACTTTTAAAAGAGTTATTAATGGTAGATCTACTTTAATACTGATTTCAAACTTGGCTGCTAACGACTGGGCAAATGTATACAGAATGCAAGAATTTAAAGAAAATGAAAAATGAACTCTATTTCTCAATACTTTTTTGCTTACATTTATGCATGCATTTTTGCGAGTTAAAAATGTAACAAAAAATAATGACAAACTCAAGGCATCAAGTGAAATACAAGAATGTAAAAAACAATTATATATCTTATCTATTATGTCATCGGTTGATTGTAACAAAAAATTTTTTTGTTGGAATTGATAAACTGGAAGTTAAAAATGTTGGTGTTTTTTCCAAAATTTAAGCTTATGCTGACTTTATTTTTGATTTACTTACAAGATTATAATCAGATCAAAAAGTACTACAACTATTTGATGTAATTACAAAAGTAATGCTATTACAATAATCTAATTATAAATAGCAATAATAAACAAAAAACCACTTGGAAAATTGTGAATAGCTCGGTTTTAAACAATAAAAAATTGTACACAAAAATCAGAGACAATTCACAACCGGTTGTAGATGAAATGAATCAAGATTTTATAAATATTGTTTACCGCTTACTTAAACACCTACCGCAAATAAAAAATAATTTGAGTCAATTGATTTTAACAATAAAACTCTGTTTTTTTGTCCAGTTACAAATAATAAAATTTATTATATTTTCAGCAAATTAGAAAACAAAATGACTTCTGGAATTGATGTAGTGCCAATTTCTATTATAAAATCATGAATACATGCAGTAGTTACACCGTTGTCTTGATCAAATAAAATAATTATTTGTACAAGAATTGTAGAGTTTTTTAAGCAATGCAACCTTTTTTTCAAATAACCAACATGGGGTTTTTTCCGATCTACAACAATTGCAGTTTTTGATTTTATTATCTAAAACTTTTTACACTATAGACCATCATATACTACTGAATAAATGACAAAGGTATGGCAAAAGAGATATCGGACTTTAACTGATCTGTTTGTACTTATCAATAAGACAAAGTCATATTATTTTTGGATACAAAAACATCTGATATGTTAGGAATTAGCATGGGCATTCTTTAGGAAAATTTGATTGGCCCTATTTTATTTGTAATTTCTATGAATTATTTGCCTACAGTATTGAACATCTTTTATATGATTAAACTACTGACGCAACTATCGCACAAGAGAATACAGTATTAACAAGTATTTCCGAATGGTTAACAATAAACAAACTTGTTCTTAACTTTGATAAGACAAACTGTCTGCTTTTTTAAACCAACAGAAGTAGAATTTAGCTACCTAGTGATATATGTCTTGTTAATTAACAATACAAACTACAAAATTATTGCAAGTTTTTGGGACTTTACTTAGATGACATTTTAGGCTGGTCAACTTACATATCTAGCTTACAAACTAGGCTAAATGGTGTAATATATTTGATAAGAGTTTTAAAACCTTATGTTAGTACTGACACACTAAGAACCGTTTATTACTCAAATTTTACATCTAGTAAGATGCGGTATAATATTTTGGGGATCCGCCAGCAAATCGAATGGTATTTTTATACTTTAATAAGCTGCAATTTGTGTAATCTGTGGTATGGATTATACACAATCATGCAAAAGAGTATTCAAAAAGCACAATTTGTTAACTTTTTATGCTTTGTATGTTTATGATTGTTTCAAATATATTCATAATCATAAAAACATATTTGTAAAAAATATTGCAAGCCATTCATATGAAACAAGAAATTTTGATTTATATTTGTATCCGTGTCATAATTTAACAGCTCTTAAAAAAGGACCAAAATATGCTTGTATGAAAATGTTTAATGCACTTTCTGTAACATACAAGAATTTAAATATTAATTTATTTAAATTGACAATTAGATTGTTGTTAATTGCTATAGATCTATACAAAATGTTATAGAGTTTACTAACTAGCTGTGACGTTTTCTTTTTTTTGTTATTATTACTGTAATTGTATATTTTGTAACTATGATTATTTTAAAGAAATAAACGATTATTATTATATTATTATTATAATTCAAACTCCTGAACTTGTTTGATAGTTTTGTTATTTGTTTTGATGATTTTGTTTTTTTTATACGTTTGGTTAATAAATGTGTATCTTTCTGGGAAAATTCTAAATTAAAATTCAGGAGTTTAAATTAATTGCTTATAACAGAATAACGGTGCATTTTATAAAAAAAATATTTTCAAAAAACTACTTAGAATCAATTTTAAAATCAATAAAGTTTTATTTGAAAAAAAAAGTAAGTTTACCAAATTTCCATAACAAAATAAACACGATATATATTAAAAATTAATTTAAACGATAGCATATTTAAAACAAAAAAATTTTGTTTGAAACTTTTTTGAAATATTTTAAACTATATAGCAAATAAGTAAATCCGTCTTATTTTGCAAACGATTAAAATATGCACATTTTCAAATATCAATAAAAAAATTAATTTTAAAATTATTTTACTGTATGAAAACACATATAAATAAATTTTTAGTTAGTTTTTATAACTTACATTATTAATAACTTATATATAGTGCAGTATCTACGGAAAGAAAACTTTTGTTCAACAAAATTATTTTTTATTTTTATTAACTTTTACAAAATTTCAGTATTTAGGTCAATCGACGCTTGAATGCTAAAAGCCTGCACTTTGGGTGGCGGTAGCTTAGTTGGATTTATGATTTTGTAGGCTATGACCCAGATTAAGCTTATGAAGATTATTTTTGAACAACTTGCCGCCTAAGTAGTTTTGACTCAAAGCAAGCCAACATCTTGAGTAGTTTTGGACTGAATTAAGTCGTATTTTAAAAAACTTACGCTTGGTACTTATAGCGGCTTCTGCAGCTGCCGCCTCGGTTAGATCAATCTGAAGGGGTTTGGTTGACCGGACTCCTGCTGCTTTTTTACTCTTGCACTACTCTTATTTTTTAAGGGAGATAAGAGAAACTCCGCACTTTATATTTAACGATTTTTTATTAATCATTAACTATCACTATTACTTTGTACACTAACACTAACAAGTATATAATATTTGCTTTGCAATACTTTTGCACACACGTGCCTTTTTGACCTTTTGCCCACCCGTGCCTTTCAATTTTCTTACAAGAGTGACCTGTATTTCACAAAGACACTGAAAACCTTTATATCTTAAGTAAAGAAACAACGCGGCATATTTGAATTAACTCGCGTCTACATTTGGTACGTTACAGTCTCAAGACTAAATTAAATCTTAAGCTAAGCTTTAAGACGCTAACTTAGTTTGTTTTGTTTGTGATATTGTAATACTTAGTATTTCTCTAAGGTCAACGTAAATGTAAATAATATATCAAAAAAACTGTTTGGTTTAAAAATAATGAGTACTTATTTAATATTACATAATTAGTTTATTTATTGACATTAAAATGTTTATTATAGAATTCCATTCTATTTTACTAAGTGCGGAAAATAACATCGCTTAAATGACAACTTCCTTTTTAAATGCAAATTTGTTTGACTGTTTGAAGTTGTTTATAACATTATCCAACAGTTCTTGATTAATTTTCTGCAATTTATATCAAATAGCATTATCAATTCTTTTAATATTTGGTGTTTATTTTCATAGATACACGGAACTTCAAAAAACTCCATAAAAAATGCAAGTCGTTAGATCAGGAAAACAAGGTAGCTAGGGCACATTGCCAAAACGTAAAAAAAAAATCTTAAAAACTCTTCAGACTTTTGCTATATACTACTTCTAATATCTAAACCTTTTCTCGGTAGTTTTGGCACTTTTGTTTATTTTTATATTGAAATGTCGACAAAATAGACACTGTGTTTGAATAACAAGTTCCTCACTTTTAACCTAATTATTGTACACTAGCGTATACAATCATACAATGCTGCACATTTCACTACGTCATAGTAACTTAAATAGCGTTGCCTGCAGAGTTGAATGACACTGCACTAGTATAAAATATATAAAGAAGAGACGCAATGTCCTCTATTGAGACAGTTGTAAAGCAATAATTTCGAATAAAGCCTAGTTAAATAGGTAAATTTATACGAATGCCACAACGACATATGTAGCGCTCGTTACTATTTGTTCAATCGGACAACCCAATAATAACATTAAAAAATCAAATTTATGAAAAAATTATCCTAAACTAAAAACATTTATAGACGTGAATATTTTAAAGGGTGTATTGACTATTTATACTAACTGGCTTAATGACTTTATTTAATGACTATGGTTGATAGCATTCTAAGAATAAACAAATAAACTAATTATTTCGGGATATTTAGCTGATGGTAATGACATGAAAAAGAATTAAAAAGGAAATTTGAAAATTTAAAGTAGAAAAAATTTATTCTACTTTTAATTTAAAATATTCACTTTGAATTGTGGTGGTGAACGATGTTGACGAAGTAAGTTACAAATCAATTATTAAGTATAAATAAATAAAGCCATACTGATGAGAGGTAAACCTCAAAACGCGTCTATGGATGTTTTTAGTTTATGATAATTTTTTCATAATTTTGATTTTTACCGGATAATTGCCGATCAAACTGAGGAATCGCAATCAACTGTATGGCGCGTATTAAAACATGAATTACTGTATCCCTACTATGTGCAGCGTGTACATGCCCTGTTACCAACAGATTTTTTTCTTAGGGTAGTATTTTGCAAATGGCTGTTGCGTCAGAATGATGTGAACCCAAATTTGTCTACTAACATTTTAGTGACAGATGAGACAGTTTTTAATCGTAGCGGTGTGCACAATTTTTACAATACGCATTATTGGGCTGTGATTTTTGGTGAATGTATGGGTTGGAATTGTAAAGGGCCATCTTATTGGACCGTTTTTGTTGCCAAATCGTGTAACGGGCGCTGTTTATTTAATAAGAGACTCTACCAGCACTACTAGAAAAAGTTCCAATTAATGTTAGACAGCGCATGTGGTATCTTTACGACGGAGCTCCACCACACCTTGCAATATATGTGCGACAACATTTGAACAATGTTTTCCCAAGGAAGTGGATTGGTCAAGGAGGTCCAACTGCTTGGCTTCCTAGATCACCTGACCTAAATCCCCTAGATTTTTATGTTTTGGGGGCATATGAAACATCTGGTATACGCTACCGAAGTTCACAGTGTTGAAGAGTTGCGACATTGCATACTAGCTACCGCTGACACAATTCGGCAACCACCGAGACTTCATCGTGCATGTAGCACAACATGGCTTTGGCGGGTGCAGATGTGTTTGGAAAATAGAGGAAATAATTTTGAGATTTATTATGATCTAATAATTTTGCATTTTTATTATTTGTTTATTATTTTGATAATTAGTTGATAATAAGCTTTACTACATTTTTATTATTTTAATTTTGGCTTAACACACCAATTTTTTTCAAGTAATAAATTTTACTTTTCCAGAAACTTTATAATTTATTATCTCGCTTATTATAAAACTTTTACTACTTTTTTTTAACATTTATCAATAATATTGATTGTAAACTATAATTCCTCGAGTTTATGCTCCTAGGTTAAGAATCACCTTGTATATAGGACAAACAGGCAAGAATTTTATTACCTGATACAAACAACATAAAAAATCATTTCAAAATAATAAAATAGATTCAATGTTTGCCTATCACTTTCAAAAACATCAACATACTTTTCCAAAACTGGAGGACGTAAAATTTTTATATAATTCACAAAAAAAGAACTTAAATTAAATTTATTAGAAATTTTTAAACAAAAAAGTAACGTCGGACCTTTTTTAAATGACCAAATAGATTTAATATAATCTCCAATATAATGTTACTCTTTTTTCTTTAGATAATCACAACATTTTTTTAATCCCCCTTATTTTGTAGTTTAGATATTTATATAAATTGTTGTTGTTCATTCTTTAACTCATATAACTTATTTCATCTGTAGAAGGCTTTAGTAAAGCTAAAACTAGTAATGTATTTGTAAAAATAAATTTGTAATAAAAAACATAGCAAATTGTTTTATTATTTCATTTAATGACTGTCATGATTATAAATTAGTTAAATGTGCATTTGTCTCACATTGCATAAATGTGGCTCGTTCATATATATAATGGAAGTTAAGTTATATTTATTTACTTTTTAAACATTATCATAAATAATAACCATTAAAGAATACGTGCAATATTGCTTAGCTTCAGAGTCAATGTAGGTGAACAACACACACACACACACACACACACACACACACACACACACACACACACACACACACACACACACACACACACACACACACACACACACACACACACACACACACACACACACACACACACACACACACACACACACACACACACACACACTTTGCACAAAAACGGTGCGCAAAGCAGAGACGTTTGTTTGGCCAATTAGAAAACAGCATTACAAGTATAAACTCGGCATAAGCTGGGCTTAAGATGAGCTGAATTTAAAAACTACGTCTTAAGTGACGTTGGAGAAACCGGGTGATAGTTTTAATTTTTTTAATTTTATTGGTTTGGATTAAACTCTTATTGATCTGTGAATATAAAAAGAAAACCTCTTTTAGAATTTGCTAATTTCTTAACATTTAATAATCAAATATTTGTTTGGTTTAAAACTTACAATAATAAACTTAACTTAGTTAACAATTTCCTAGCAAGTACAAAGTCAACATTGAGACGTTACATTACAAACTGATTCAGAGTTAATTGAAGAATATTGGTTTATTTGTGAAAAAAAAACACATTGAATACTACTGGGCTCTAAACTGTAACACAGTGTGAACCTTTTATCTAACACTACATAAATATCATCTTAGCTCAATGTTAAAATTAACATTTCAAACTAATTAAAACTGGGTTAAATTTAAAGGTTTGTTTTTCTAACTAAAAACTACAGCTATACTCGTGTGTTAGAACTAACCCCTTTTTTTAACATAAGTATTACCTTCAACTACCATATATTTTTATTTTTGTTTTACAAGCAGATATGTTAAAAGTAAACTTTTTTAATTTTTTTCTTGTCCTGGACAACTGTGAGCTATTAAGCTTATCTTCTTGCGTTTTTCAACAAACAAAGAAGCTAGCGGGTATATTCTTTTAAACCACTACTTCCTATGCGTCGTTTAAAAAAGAACTATGTAATTTATTGCCAATTCAAAACTAACTAATAACCTACATACTTTGCAATTTTGCCTCATTGTTTTTAATAGAGATTTAACACAAAGATAAGATACAACATATTGCTAACTACACAAATATTTGCTTATAAGTAGATTTGCTAAGAATTCTAACAATTATTTGCTGACAGTGACAGTGACGGTTAAATCAATCCAAACTATTGACAGATATTAAATCTTTAGGAATTGTTATCTGGAACTATTTAAAATTTAATTTTAAAAGTATGTTTATGTTTATTTTATTAGATATTAACTTGATAAATATTACATTTAAAAATTGAAAAAAAAAAAACATTAAAAGTCAAATAAAATATAACCATAAAATTAGCAATTAAATAGAACATGATATTGTTTTTTCAAGTAACAGTTGCTATTTAAAAAAATTGTATTTGATTTTGTAGTTAAATATTAAAGTAAATTGATTATTATCTAAGTCCTAACTTGTGTAAATAAACTTGAAAAAAGATGATCAAAAACTCATATAACTGGAGCACTGCATTTTTACTTTATTATTTTAACTACTTATTCTATCTTGCGTAAAACACAATTTTGAAGTATAAACTTTCATCAGCTTGCATTGCATCACAGTCGATGAGAATATTGACAAATTCTCACAAATCACGTGATGATTAATTTATTTTAAATACAAAATCAAAATGTTAAGAATGAGAATGTTTTAAAAAAAGATATTGATTTGATTTATATTTAAAACTGCGTTTTATTTTATAGTGCATTTATTATTAAATTCAAGTAAATCATTAAGATATTTATAAAAAAACAAATTTGTTTAGTGTGAAACGCGGGCTTTAGTGTTTTAAAGTTATAAAATACATTATCACATTACTTTCTCATATTTTTGATACAATCTAGTAGTTTATTTTAAGCTATAAATTGAATAGCATGTAAGCAAAAACAAATACAAAAAGGAAATACGAACGAAGCAAAGAAACTAAAATAGATTTTTATAAAATAATAGAAGTGAAGAAAACAATAAAAATATTACAATGGATTGCGACAAATGCAATTGAGGAATAATAAATGAAACCTTGCTATTGTGAATGAAAATGTGAGAAGAAATTTTATATAAATGCATTGGAATAACCGATTGTGATATAAATATTATTGCAACAAAGTAAAAGAAAATTGTGTCTGTGAAATGAATGTATAAATATAATATAAAATCAATGCAGGAAATAAAATTTAATTTGAGCGTTGTATTTAAATGTAGTCAATTATATTAGATAAACTGCGATGTCATCCTCGAGTTATATTATATTCTGGCATTGAAAATCTTTGCAACATTGATGCCATCTGTTATAATACTAGGTTAAAAGCCATTTTACACGACAATTAATAAATTGTTACTTTAATTATAATAATAATTCTTACTATAAATGTTCAGATTCTGTTTAACGGGCAGTATAAATAGTATAACTATACAGGATTGGGTATGAAAACCCAATTTCTGACTGCATTTTTAATTTATTTTAAAAATGTCTTTAATAAAAGTTTTTGTATATTTTTTAATCTATATAGTGACGTAATTTGATTTTTAATGCATGCCTCGTTTTGCGTGATATAACGTCATCATCAGTTTTTTTTAAATGGAACACCCAGTATTGTTTTTTAATTTTTAGAAAAGGAATTTTTTTCAACAATTAAAATGGTATAAGGTATTATGGGTAATAACACAAAATGTAGTACGTTTTTAAATGATTTACAGTAAAAATAATAATCATATTTAATTATAGTTGACTTTTTGCTTCAATATTCACTTATTTTGACGTTTTTTTTTTTTTAATTGTATTTAGAATAACAAAAAAATAATAATTGTTTTTACTTGTTGCTATGGTAATTGGAACATAATCTACTACATTTTGTTTGATTGTTTTAATGAATATTTTAAAAACCGTAAGTCGTAGACCCATAAAACCTTATATCATTGTAATTGTTGAAATTTTTTTTTAAATACAGGGTGTTCCTTTAAAAAAAAACTGATGATAACGTCATATCTCGTGAAACAAGGATTGTATTAAAAATCAAAATACATCACTATATAGATTAAAATTTCTACAAAAACTTTTATTATGGTAATTTTTTACATTAAAAAATGCAACCAATAATCGGGTGTTTTTTCAAGTTTAAATAATAAACTGTTGCTTACAGATCTTTTATCATATAATAATTTTTTTCGTTTAGATCATACTAACTATGAGAATTTATTAAGACTAGTAAAATAGACAGATACATTATTTATATTTTATTTGTTTTAAGTTAGAAGTAACATTGCGATTTATAAAAGTTTTACATGAGTCAACAATATTTTTATTTGTTCTGAAGGTTTATGACATGTATATGACATTATATTTTAAACTTTGAGAAATGAACATTTAAGAATGATAATTATAGAAAACTATGGAAAATGTAAATCATGTTGTTTTTTTTGTGTTTTGAGTCCAATCAAAGTTGAAATATGGGATAATGTTGCTGAAGGTTTTAATATAATAATGGTAATAATTCTTATATGTGAGTGTTGGTGTAAATAGTTGGATAGTATATTTTTGAGACAATTATCACTCAAAACCATATTTGCAATAAATTTGTCAAATAAATATTATCATATTGTAAATTTTTAATTACAGCTTGTCTAGCGTACGTAGAATAGTAGAAAATGCTTTCAAAATTTAAGCAAAGTGTTTTTGAATTTAATTAATTTAATCTTAAAAAATGTTTAAATAATTACATTTAAGTGTGTGGTTTGTTACAATTTGTTGACTTAAACACCTGTAAATAAAAAACAAATACAAAATTGTAAAGTTTGACACTAATATTATGGATGCAACCCTAACAATGTGTCAATAGTTTACCAAAAGATGTTTTGCAACTGATAAAAAATATTTATCTTTTTATGGAAATAAAGCAAGATTAAACAAATTTTAATTTTAATATGTAGTTTTGTAAAAAATGTTAATATTAATTAATTGTTAACTAATAACTTACCTTTGAGAACAAAGTTTATATTGTTTAATAATATCTTGCTGTAAATATAACAAAATAAAAAAGTTTTATATAAATGTAATTTTGTTAAAACTTATTTAGATCTCAAATTTACGTTGTGCATCAAGTAAAATATCAATATTGTTTATTAAGAATAACTTTACACAAATAAACTATACGCATTTATCAAGTTTAGCTGATTTTAAAATATTTTCTTTTGATGCTTTAGGCTGCCGTTTTTTTGCTAGATTATTCATACAGAGATGATTTGTTTGATGAAGGTCGTTCAACTGAAGATGCTCTGTTTATTGTGAGTGTGTTAAAATCTATATTCTGTTAATTCAATCAATACACGTTACAAAAATACGCTGAACAAAATAGAGGCGTTTGAAATATGGACATATTGAAAAGTATTAAGAATTTGCTGAATCAGAGAAAACCAAAATAATTTTGTTTTCAAAACACGCCACTAGACTATTGCTAAACATCTTTAAATAATGTACCTAGAATAGAATAGAATAGAATAGAATAGAATATCTAGATCATATAGGTAGAGAATCCAGATATGAATTTCTTGCATAAAAATTAGTTAGAAAAAGCAGAACAAAAAATGTTGTCATTGCTGAGAAATTTACAGCACTAGACTGATATCACTATAGGTAAGATAGAAAAGCGTAAGAAAAGGTATTGGAAAACAAAATCAACAAATTTACAATCATTAATATATGCCTGAGTGACAAAAATAAATGGAGAGCACTAAGAAACTATGCAACAACAGTACTGAAGAAAAAAACAGAAAAGCTTGAAGCTTGAAGATTTAGATAAACCAAAATGGAAAAAAACACACAAATCAAAAAGCACAAAAAACAAAAAAAAGGAAGAGCGAGAAGCTAAATAGCAGCAAAAAAAAACAAAGATGGCCAAGACAACTATGCCTACTAAGGAATGGACGGTAAAAAGATAAACAAAAGAAAAACATTTACTAAAACATTAGTACCAACCAAAATTGGAAAGATTCGGGAAAAAACTGCTTAAAGAAAGCAAACTGAATGAATTGACTAAGCAATTTTTATACGTCAGATACGCTATCTTGAGGTTGACAGACAATGTAGTTTTCAAAATGGTTAGAGTGGCAACCAGAGGACAAGAAAAACTAATTCCAAACGGAGATTTTTGAGAATCTCACTAGAAGTAAAACTGCTAATTTTAATATTACCAAAGGGGATTTATTTAATAGAGCTACACACAATATTTATAAATGAAAAAGGATACAACGAGGAAAAAGTTAATAAAGATATAAAAAAACTAAGAAAATACCTAAAAACAAAGCAAATATCTAAGCTGAATAACGCAAAAGCACTAGTACCACATTAGTAACAAAAACAAATTAAATAGTCATTTTCAAGTGTCACTTGCTGATCATAGATCCTAAAAAAACACAAACAAAATTGGTTATAAAATCCAAAGCTAAGCATTTTGCGTGTTTGTTGGGATATTGTTTACATATTATTTGATATACAAGTGTTTTTTATAATTTATTAATTAAATCATCTATTTGATCATGCGACTAAGACATGCTGATGATACTAAAAATAATATTATAAAGAAAAAAACTAAACAAAAAAACATTATTTAAAAAGATAAAACTGAATTAAGTAAACAAACCAAAAATAATGCTAAGCTATACCATTGCAAATCTAGTTTACATTTTTATTACAGTTGTGACTTTGAAATTAATGTGTTTTACACAGTTATAAGTCTGTAAAACAGCTTTCACACTGTGTTATAGTTTGTTCTATAATTAAAGCTGCAATTGTTGTTAACAATTATAAGTTGCGTCCAACGGGTCTAAATTAAATTTTTATTTAAAGTATTTTTATCTTTGTCATTTTAACGTTATATTAATTTAATGTTAAAATTTAATTTATTAATTAGTTATAAAGTTACGACTTTGAAGAACTTATAAATTCCTAACGTTATTTTACATCTCTGAACTCTTGATAAATATTTGTTTAAATAACAAAGTTTTGTATTTTGTTTAGACAATGTCAAAAAAATCTATAAAAAATGCAAACATCTTTAACATTACGCCAATATTGTAAAGTATCTAAGTCATTAGTCAATTTTAGATCGGCAATGATATAACTAGCTTGTTTTTAATAGAATTAAAAAAAAAAGTTTGTTAATTTGTGATATTGCTTAACAAATTGTCAAAAGTTTCAATACAATAACTCAATGATAGGGTAGATAGATTGAGGTACAAAAACAACGGCAAAGAGTAGGACCTAGAACTCTAAAAACACAATCAAATTTTTTTTTGCTTGTTGCTTTTAAAAACACACAACAAACAAAAGCAATTAATAAAATCTAAAAAAAAAGAATTTCCGATAGATTAGTTTACCGGAGAATTCAATCATTTGACTTAAAGTTGTATTGTACTATTGTTTGCTTTTTACTTCTCACAATAAGAAGTGCCATATGAAATGATGCAATGAGAAACTCCAAGCAAACTATTTTTAGTGACAAATCAAGATTTTGTTTGGTTAGATGTTGCTGAGGAAAACAAAAAAATGTACAGTTAGCTGTGGAATTGTTTATGGAACTAAGGGCCGGTCTTTCCACTTCTCTATAAAAGTGCCAATAACATTTATTTCCTCGATAAGTAGAAATAGTCTATTTCCATATACCCATAACTTTTATCTTCTCTGTAAGTTAGTTTATCTGATCGATAAGTTATTTGACAGTTGAAGCAGACCATAAATATTTATTGACAAGATATCCTATAGTATTGTATAAACTTTTATAAACTTTAACATCATGAAATTGAAAATTTGAAACTTTTACTAAATAAAGAGTTTATTAATTTACTTAATATTATTAATCTTGAACTAAGCCATATTCTGTAAGACCCGGAACAGAGAATATAAATTTGTGCAATGATAATGAGTGTTTATTAAAAGATTTCAACTATCCCAGGAAAGTGTAAATAATATTTTAGATCAAACAGTAAATCAACTTATGGCGGAGACAGACGAGCGCGCTGCAACGCGGCAGTGCTGCGGCAAGATTTGAGTTGTGTTCGATCGTTTAACAGGTTTTTTTAACACGTGCTACGGCAGCAATGCAACGTACCTCAAACAGTTTCAGATAAATTGATGCGTGCTTGGCGCGTGTTCAAAGTAAAGAAAATTACTTTGCGGCATTGCAGCGTTTCAGCCACTGTGCGGTCGTTTGTCTGAGCCATTATGTACCGTACAGAAAGGTAAAATGATTTAATTATGCGATGACCTGATGCAACTCGTGGCTGTTGCATTTTTAATAACTCAGCTATTATGATGCGTTTTGAAACAGATCAATTATCAAATAGAAAACTTAATAATGTTGGGTGATAGTGGCTATCCTCTGCGTTTTTATTTATTGAAACCACTAAGTAATCCAACTACTGAAGCACAAGGATTATTTAATGAAGCACAAATCAGGACAAAGAATGTAATTGAAAGAATGGTCATTTGTCTATAACTAATGTAGGGTTATGTGGTTATGTATACATGTTCCGACATACGTTATAAAATGTATTAGTGCGTTTTTGCTTCCACGCACGTAATCTCACTCTTTAGATTGCGTAATCCTCATAACGATAGAACAGATAAATGTCATTGGAAAAACGAAAAGGCTTAATGCTTTCTATAATCTTAGAAATAAATTTATCTCCTTTATAGTAAATGCAAACTTTATTGATAAGTGGAAAGACCGGCCTTAAGTTTTTTTTAGGGTTTGTTTTAGGAACATTAAACGCAAATTGTTACATAACTACAGTTTTAGATTTTTATCTAAAAAGGTTGATAACAACCATTTTTTACAGGATATAGCAAAACGAACAGCTAGACTTAATATGGAATTTTTGAAATGTAAAGTATATAT
Organism: Tachinus rufipes; assembly: GCA_963932245.1. Classification (NCBI taxonomy): domain Eukaryota; kingdom Metazoa; phylum Arthropoda; class Insecta; order Coleoptera; family Staphylinidae; genus Tachinus; species Tachinus rufipes. Next base: position 56,507,349 of record OZ010741.1, on the reverse strand, counting down.
AATATAAATATTTAATTGATTTATTTTTATGGCTTTTTTGTTTTCTAAACCTATCACTTATTAAAATCATATGGAATACAATTGGTAAAAATTTTGGCCATCTTTAGCTACTCCCACTTATTTTACTTAATATTCAAATGCGTATTCGAAAAGCTTGGACTTTTTAAATTTTTTATGTTGAGGATGACAAATTAATTGCTAGTATGCCTAAGCAAACTTCTGTTTGATCTAGAAATTGTGAAAGGACAACTAATTATTGACACACAAAAATCTTTTAATTATATTTGAATGTAAATAATTTACATATTATCTGAAATTTTTATGAAAATTGAACTAAAAGTTTTTGGTGGCCTTTTACTTTTGGCGGCCAGTATAGTATATATATATATATATAGGTATATGTTATGATTACAGTGTGTACGTAGTTTATGTACATTAACTAATTAAATGGTTATTTTTATCAAAAGTGAAGTTTTCAATAAAATAACCATAGTAGTTTAGTCAAGGTTAATGTATAAACCATAATAAAATAAATAAAACATCTAGTTTTGTCAAGTTTTTAAAACAATAAATTGATGTACAAACAACAATAAAAATAAATAAAATAACTAAGAAAAAGTCTTGAATAGTCTATAAACTAACCAATATTCTTAGCTAGTTTATAGTTTATAAACTAATCAATAAAGTTGGTTATTTTTTTTTCTACTCCCTTCTATATATTGTCACTTTTTTTCACGCCTAACTGAATGGATATGTATCATATATCCACTCTAGTGTGGATATGATTTGCCGTACCAACCATAAAAACAAAAAATACAAATCACAATGTTTATTTGATTACGTCGCTAAATACAAATGGTTTTTTAATTTGTAAAATGTCAAAAATAGATTTAGAACGTCTTGTTTGTTAACTGTTATTATACAATAAAGCTTAAAAACATTTTTAATTAAATATTTTAACAGCTTAATTTAACTTAAATTATAGGTAGTTCTGAATTTGATAATTATGCGAAACGTCAGATGTCATACATAACCTGAATTTATTTCAATACAAAATAATGTTAAATGATTAATTGAAAAGTTTTAAAATAATTTTTAGTTTTTTTTCAGTCGTAGAAAAAGTAAGCTGTACAACTCGAGTGGAATGCCCATATCGCACTTAGACCTTTGGAGCACTCCGCCTGCAGCGTCGTGCTCCAAATTTGTCTTCGTGCGATATGGGCATACTATCCACTCTTGCTATACAAAATACTATATTTTTATTGTGTATAGAGAGTAGCACTAGAAAAACGACCAGTACTTAAAGTATTGAAAAAAAAAACAGGTAGTATTTTATTTCTTAGTTTATAGCATTTTACTTTTAATTGTCAACATGGATTTGTAGTCGCTTGAGCACCGCATGTTTGCTATAATATTTTTGCAAATTTGCCACAACCGAAAATGGTTATTAACGTAGGCCGCAAATCCAAGAATTCTAATAAACTATGTCCAATTAAGATTGTTTTTGAAGATTTATCTATTTTTTTTTTAATGTTAAAAAGTTGCCATTTGGTAATAGACGCAAAAATAAACATAAAAGGTAATAAAACATTTACCCAACTTAAATACATTAAAAGCGTACGTGAAGAATTAAATAAGAGAAAATGAAATAGTGAATCAGATATTTTTATAAAATATATTAAAGACCGACCAACAATTTTAATTAATAAAAATCCAGAAAACTAAAAGATTTAATGGTTTATTATCAAAATGTGGCGGGATTAAACACAATGTTGTATAATTTTAATCTGAATGTATATTGTAATAATTTTGATATTATATTGATGGTAGAAACTAAGCTTTCAGAACAGATACATAATTCAGAAATTATTGTAAACAACTATAATATATTTAGAATTGATTGGTCATTATTATCTAGCAAAATAAATTGGGGAGGTGGAGTATTGATAGCAATAAAGAACAGTTACCATTCATAACTTGTTAATATTACTATTAACAGAGTAGAACAAGTATATGTAAAACTACAATTTAAATAACAAACATATATTATTGGCATTAAAAAATTAAATTTATGAAAAAATATTCTAAACTAAAAACATCCATAGACGCGTTTCGAGGTTTACCTCTCATCAGTATGGCTTTATTTATTTAAACTTAATACTTGATTTTTAACTTACTTCGTCAACATCGTTCACCACCACAATTCAAAGTGAATATTTTAAAGGGTGTACTGACAAATGTAATATAGAGTGATTTATTTAAAACTTTTGATGAAGAAGACTGTGATATTAATGATATGGTTCAATTATTTTATAATGTTGTTTATGATGCTATTTCTTTGTTTGTGTCAGTAAAATGTGTTTATCAAAGCAGTTATTCTGTCTGGTTTAACCCAACCCTAATTAAGTTAATTAAAGAATAAAAGATGGCTCATTGAGTTTATAAAGAATCAAGTCATTATGATGATTATTACAAGTTTATTACTTTAAGAACTAACTGTAAATTATTAAGTACATCATTATATGATGCATACATTTTGAAGATGGACACCAATATATCTACACACCCAAAAGCGTTCTGGCAGTTTATAAACAAGAAAATAGACACAAATGGATTTCCAACTCAAATAAAATATGGTGATACTATTAGCAACAGTGGCTGTGTTGATTTATTTGACAACTACTTCTTTACGGTTTATGTTAATAGTGATAATTGTGAAGTGCCGGATTTTGATTTGTCTACTTGTGTTTCTTTTGATAGTTTTAATAACAATATAATTGATATTTTTGATGGTATTATGGAACTAGGTGACTCATGTGGTTATGGTCCAGATGGTATTCTTGAAGTATTGTTAAAAAAATGTGTCTGTTAGCTAACTACCCCAATTACAATGCACTTTCAATTATCATTACATAGTGAGTCATTTCTAAAATTCTAGGAACAGTCCTATGTCACTCCAATATTTATGTCTGGTGCAATATCTAAAATAACTAACTATAGAGGGATTTGTAAGCAATCAGTAATCCCTAAATTAATAGATAAGATTATTTTAAAGCAGATCAAATGGGTTTTAAGAGCCGCATGGATTTAGTAAAGGACGTTCTACCTCAACTAATTTGTGGCTTTACCAAGATTTTATTTTAAGCACGTATGAAATTAATCAACAAGTAGATGCTGTCTATACGGATTTTGCAAAAGCATTTGACCGTGTTGATTATTGTATTCTTATTGCCAAGCTTACTGCCTTAAAATTTAATAACAGTATTGTAAATTGGCTAAAAAGTTACTTAGTAAACAAAACACAGTGCATTAAAATGAATAATTTTTTGTCTAAATCTATTCTGGTGTCATCAGGGGTACCACAGGAGTTGCATTGTGGGCCATTACTAGAGCTCGGATTTATATTTATTTACATGTTTTACTTGATTATATATATCAAGCTAGTAAATTGTATACACACGTTTAGTTCAGAAACAAACCCAAATACCAAGTTTTATTGCGCATATAACTTATTATTTTAAGTTTTTGCCGCATAAAAACTTATAATCCATATAATTGCATTTGTCAGCATATAATCGCATATAATTGCATATATAGTCAATATTTTTATTATAATATTTTATTATAGTAAAAAGTCAGTAAGAACAATATAGTTTTTAAAATACGTTATTGAAGGCTCGGACGCCACTGGCACATTGCAATGTACAAAAGCACGGGGATTCCACGTAAATTACAAGAGCGTACTAGGAGTAGCAATGTCGAGTGGAACTATGCTGCTGTGCTGTGCAGTGTGCTGTGCATTGTCTTCGGCAATTCAAGAAGTTTTTTTACAATAACGTTCTTACCGATAAACGACATAGTTTCACTATGAAACAATAACCTTAATAAACAACAAATAATTTAATTTAAAAAATTCAATTTTGAATTTTCTTGCTTTTTTAACCGCATATAAAATCAATATTTGAGAAACATTACCGCATAAATTTACTTATTTTTAGCGCATATAAAAAAGATATTGAGGTTTTTTAGCGCATATAAATCCGAAGCCTAGCCATTACTATTTAATTTGTTTATAAATGACTTTCTATCAATATTTAAGTACTGTAATTTTTTATTGTTTGCAGACGACATAAAACTATTTAAAAGAATATAAAGTCTGAATGATTGTCATCAGATCCTATATAACTTAGATCAACATTTGCAGTGATGCGATAATAACAAATTACATTTAAAAATTGATAAATGTAAATCAATTAAGTTTTGTAGATGTAAAAACAAAATTCCCCATGCATACACAATTAATAACAATGATTTAGATAAGCAATCTAGGAGTCATAATAAATCATAAATTTACTTTCAATAGTCATATTCAAAATGCGATAAACAAGTCCAGAAAAACGTTAGGTTTTGTAAAAAGATCACCAAAAGAGCTACAAACAGCAACAACAGATTGTCTGTTAAAAACATTGATTAAATCCATACTTGAATATGGGTATATCATCTGGAGTCATTATTATAAAGGACAAATAAAGAATATTGAAAAAATTCAAATACATTTTTTCAAATATCTTAAGTATAAAACCAATTATAAAATGACAGTAGAACACTTATCATTGAACTTTAATTTGATTTCTTTTAAAGATAGAAGAATTGTTAGTGATTTGAGTTTTACTCATAAACTAATTAATGGATATGTTGTTTGTCTAGAGCTGTTAACTAAATTTAATTTTAATTTTTGTCAAGTAATAATAACTCGTAGCATTTCTCTTTTTAAAGAAAAGTTGCATAAAACAATTTATAGCTATCAAAATCTTACATCAAGACTTATGAGAGAATGTAATTTATTAAATGATAATAGCCTTTTTGATCTTTTTACATTATCTGCAAATTCATTCAAAAACAAATGTAGACAAATTAATTTTAATATGTATTTTAATGTGCAATTTAGTTATAGTATAGTTTTGTATAATTGTTTATACATTTATTCTTTTATTTTGTAATCAATTATTGTAAACCAACGGTACATTCCGTTAATAAACTATTATTATTATTATTATAAATTTTGCCGTCAATTTAATATTTATTGGAACATGTATATTGCCGCTTTAGACACAATACTGCGTTGGGCAAATAACCTATGAACAAGTGGTTCTATTGCAAAAAAGAAATTACCAAGCTTCCAACGTTTGGCTTGCACTCTTGTTGACAGAATGAAGGAAATTTTTTAAGACTTTGCTGCTCTGTTCAAATAACAGAGTTATGCCCGTACTAATAGTCAAAGATTAAATTCGGTTGATTCATGTATCCAATATTCATTTTGTTATTTGTTGATTGGCTCTAAGCCAATTCACGGATATTGTGACGGCAATTTATTCCTTGTTTAATTCTCGGATTGAATTAAAAACTATGCAACCATCAATATTCAAATAATCTTGAGTGGTCCCAAGATTATTTGAATCTAAGATTATATTGACGGTTGCATAATTTTTAACTCGATCTGAAAATTAAGCGAGGTATACATTGACCGATACGCCGTCACAATATCAGTGAATTGGCTTAGAGCCAATCAACAGTTAGCAAAACGGATCTAGGATTCATGAATCTTAGATTTATTAATCTCTGACTATTAGTATGGGCATTAGGCTAAGATGAATTTTGCATGGTGAGTTACTACATTATTATCTGTGCAAATTATGTAATTTTAGTCCATTAAGAAACCGCATAAATTAACAGACCTATTGCAACAAGTAACAGTTAGTTTAAACAACAGCTGCAACAATAAACACGCTAAACATAATTCTTTGTTTTTAGTGTTTTATAAATTCTATACTTTGACAAATGTTATTCTATTATTTATTTAAGCAATATTGCAATTTTTGTCACTTTGTACATTTAGTTTTTTGGATAATTTATAAATTAAGCAATCACACACTGTAGTTATTTTATTGAAAACTTTACTTTTTATCTCGCTTTTTATTAAAATAACTATCAAGTTGTTTATTTTATATAGTACAGGGAGTTTATAAATGAATGGGATTATGTAATCACTTTAAATATGCCGTCTTTTTAAAATTGTTTACTATACTATTTGTTTTGACACTTCAACTTTGACAGCTGTCAAGCAAGCAAGGTTATAAAAATATGAACAAATAAAAATATAATTTTTATTATTGAATCCTACTTTAGGAATGGGCAGTTTGATAATGGGGAATAGCTCTATTCTATTCTGAATTGTGTCCTGTTGTGTTATTATTTTGTTTACAACTGATAATTATAAACATGTAAACAATGTAAACTTTATTTACGCATTTTCACTAGAGCGGCACAAACGTTCATTAGATGGTTACATAATCCCAAATATTTATAAACACCCTGTATTATCTAGCTCCTTTTTCATCTAGCCAAGTACATACTTTAAATAAATATATATTTTTAAATATAACTGTTAATGTTAGAAAAAATACATGAAAAATACAATATCATATTAACTTCTTACCGCAAAATATGATCAATCGTACTTGAGATTCTAAAATATTCATACGCACTGCTTTAGTACAAGATTGGTAAAATTCTCTGATGTTTTATTAGTAAGCATAAACAGCTACTATTTAACAGATTTCAAATGTAATTTGTATATTTTTAATAGTGTTTATATGATTATTTTGTTCATTTAAAAAAACTCTCAATAAATGACGTGTATGTTAAAGTGTATAATTCATAATCACATTTAATTAGAATTAAATTTTTCCTAAATTAAAAAAATATTAATATTTTTTACAGTATTTACTAGTTTTGAATCTAAGCATTAAATCACTTTCTTTAGATTTTCCATGCAATGAATGTTGTATATTGCTTTTAGCATCTATTGTATTTTTGATTTTTCTATGTCAATACTACAAATGCTGAGGTAGGTTTTTATATACTATTGGCTACAGAAGTATAAAAAAATCATTAATAGATAAGATTTATGTACATCTGTCTAATTATTTATCCGCCACATCAATTTAATATATTAATTTAATGCACTCATTTGACGTTTTTTAAAGCTATATCTGGTTTGGATTAAGTTATTTAAATTAATATAAAAAAATTTTACTTTTACCAATTCAATATCCTGTTTTAATGCACGCTGCGGATTTTTTTAAGCTTTAAGGATCTTGGGTTTAAAATGGTTGTAGTATTTATCATGTAAGGATTATTTTTTTATTTTTTGTAATGTTTAATCTTGTTGAATTTGTAAATACAAAGGCTATTTTTTTAAGTTAGATTGGCTATGAATACTCAGTTCTTATATTGAAGTTGCGTTTGCGCAATAGTGTTTAGTAATCTGTCAGAACTTCTTAACCGGGTTGATCATTACGTAATGTAGTTTTTATGTGAGCTTTTGCTAAATGAGAGATTTGATGTGTGATCTTGTAGCGACGTACTTTGAAACCCTTAAATGTTTACAAAAAAAATACAAAACACGACTTCATACAGAAAAGACAACAATAGAACTGATAAATAGTTTTGGATAAGAGTTGTTTGACCTACATATCAGACTACTAAGCATCAAACAATATCTATTTGATTACCAAGATAAAAATACGGTTGTAAAATTAGCAATTTAACAGTAACAAGGAGTTAAAAATCTGTGTACAACGTTGGCTGACAATCCAGGCGGCATCGTGGTATGATAAGAGTATAGAAAAACTAGTGCCCCTTTACAACAAATGCTTAAAAAAATAGTTTTTATGTATGAGTAACTTTTGTGTATATGTAAATATATGTAAAATTTATTGAATAAAAACAATAAATAGATAAATAAATAAAAATAAATAAATATAGTTTTATATTATTTTTTATGTTCTTTATAATGTTAGAAAGCAAATTTAAAGCTAAACAAAATTATTTATAGTTGAACCGACGCAACTTAAACTGTAACTAGAGCTTGAGACTTGCTTACATCTTATGCTCTTCTTAAAACGTTGCACAGACACAATATTACATCTCACATGTGTCAAATCAATTTTACATCTTAAGATGTCATTTTCTATAACTTGAGCTCTGTCTATAGTATTACTAGAATAAATAAATTTATATTTCAAACTGTCAAAAACAGCATTTGCAATTATGAATGTCAAAGATATAAATATTGTAGATGATGTGAATAACGTTGATATTAACCATATTTACAAGAATAAAATATTTTGATACATTAATTGATTTTTTTAAACAATTTCTATTAACTAAAAAAACCGTAAGTAATATTTGTAACACATTTCTATATTGCTTGTTATTTACACCAAATGTAAATACAATTATATAATGCACAATAATAAATTTAAAAAAAAAATTTAAATAATTTTTATACAATATGATAAAAGTATTATCAGCAAAACATCGGCAAAACTAGAAAAATAGCTTAATTGGTGATCTGACATTTACATGCCTCATAATAAAATTGAAATTGTAAATAAAAAATATAGTTTTCCAAACAGAAAAAGATTTTTTTTAAATTAGTGGTAAAAGTAGATTTTATTATAAAGGATATTGTTGCAAAGTGTCCAAGATCTACTCATGATTCGACAATTTATAATAATTCTTGATTAAAATACCGTTTTACTCAAGGTGAATTTAACAATTCTATTTTATTATGTACTATTATTATGTGTTAATGCATTGTCAAATAAATCAAATTACTTTGAATGGGTTTTAAAATTGTTACTAGAAATATCACAGTAAAAATCATTCAATTTTATTTCAATCTTTAGTTTACTATAATAAATAAATCAAATAAATCTAATAAAGGATCTACCAATAAAAAGTTAATCCGTTTTATATAAATTTATTGCAACAATTATTTTTATAAAGCAATACTTTATTCTGATAATTTTTACTGAATTTTAGGTATATATGGTTGAGTTTAAAAAATAGTTTACTTACAATAGTTGCAACAACAGTACTTCATAATATTAATTTTTAAATTTTTTTTTTTTTTTATTTAAAAAGCAGTATAAAAAATCATTCCAATTGTACAATTCTTCCATAGTTTTTCTTTAATAAATAGTTTAAATTTGTTTATTGCAGTTCTCTAACATGTATTGGTAAGTGATCAAACATTTTAATTGATAAATAATTATATGATTTTATTGTTTTAGTTAACCTACAATAAGGTAGACAAATGTTTGCATTGCGCTTAGTCTGGTAAGCTTCTCTCACATGTATTAGACACAATAAAACATAGAGACTAGGAACAGTTAGAATGCTCAGTCTTTTAAAATGAGATCTACAAGAGTCCTTGAATCCCAATCCAGCAATTACGCAAACAGCCCTCTTTTGAAGTATAAAAATTCTTATACTGTAGTGGGATCTACCCCATAACAGAATACCATACTCTACAATAAACTGAAAAAAAGCAAAATATGCCATTCGTGTAACCGCCGTTTCTACATTTTGTGCAATTTTTTTAATAAGGTAAATGTTGGAGCAAAGTTTATTAAAGTACCTTAAAGTACTTCCCATGACAGTTTGCTCTCTAGATAAACGCCTAAAAACTTAACGTTTTTATTAACTTCGTTAGAATGAAGTAAGGAAAAAGTCACACGCTTTGTTTTAGTTTTGTTTAATGTCAGATTATTAGCTTTAAACTAGATTTCAGCTTCTCCTACTTGATCCGTCCGGAAAGTTGTTGGCTCATAAGTTAGGGTAGTATCGTCAGCATATAAATACGTCTGAGCCAATGTTACATTACTGTCAAGGTCATTAACATAACACAAAAACAACAAAAATCCTAATACAGACCCCTGCGGTACATCGTAGTACATTTTTTTACTCCCAGAGTATGTTCCATTAGCCCAAACTACTTGCTCTCTATTAGTCAAATAACTTTTAATGAGCTTAAGAGGCAAATCTCTAACTCCGTAATACTCCAATTTGTATAACAGCTTTTCCGAACTTACTGAGTCAAATGCCTTGCTGAGATCTACAAAGCACGCTGACATTGAACTCTTGTTTTCAAATGCTCATTCTATATCTAAAACAAGTTGTTTCACAGCCTTAATTGTTGATTTAATGCTGCTCCAGAAGAACCTGAACTACTAATTGAGGATATATTAAAGCCACTAGAAGATGCTAAGTTAACAATAAAATTGCTGAAATTGTTAATAAACAATTTGTACTACAATCGCAATCAAATAGTTGCAAATTATGTTAATTATTTATAAATGTTTAGATTAGTTATTAAAATGTTATTATTTTTGTAATATAGCAGTAAAATCAAAGAATGTAATTTATCTTAATTTTTTATTACAAACAATAATATAATTTGTAAAATCAAAAACAAAAATATAAAAAAAAATAATAAAAAAGGTTGTTTAAATATTTAGCAATTTTGATTGTGATTTTTTAAATTAATTTTATTGTACCTTTTACATCGCCACAGTAAATCTAAATTAAATATTTACTAATGCAATTTAATTATAAAACAAGACTAAGTTTAATTATTCAGTCAACAACCTCTTTCAAAAAAATCAACCTATAATAGTGCGTACGTACACATTTGCAACAAAGTGCCATACGGCAACAACGTTGAGTAAAGCCTAGAACACATTTGTAGAAATGTTGCACAATTTTGGTCTCTGAGTCTATAGACCAATCCCTGTCTACAGGCCTGTTGCAAGACTAAAAATTGCAGGTCTAAAGTCTCTTGATAGGAATGGGAGACCGCATGCAACGTTAAGACATGTTGCGCAACATTTTGCCAGTGTGAACGTCACTCGGCGTCTTGAGGCAAGTTCGGCTTTTTACAGTTATTTTCTAAAGTTTTACAGTTCTTTTAAAAACATGTGGTCTAACGAAAAAGTTTTAAAACTAATTGAAGATTACCATTTATTGTTTGTGAGATGTTACTAGTCCGGACTACAAAAACCGGATAAAAAAAATGCTCATGGAATTTCTGGCTGCAAACCACAATGTGACAGATGCGGAAAAATTCTATAATTTAAAAATATCATTCCAATTTCAATCATTGTTATTTTTCTTGTTACTACCAAACTTAAACCGTGTCTCATCTATCACTATTATAAGATGAACATTGCTTACTAGTGAAAAAATGATGGGTCAAATTTATTTTAACTGGTTGATAATTTTTTTTTTTAATTAAGTAGTATTAGAAATTCTTCGGGTTTAAATAAAATTCCACTTATTTTATAAAACATTTGCAAATAAATTAGCTTTTTTGTGACCAAAATATTTGTTTTAGAATACAAACAACTTCTGTATAAGGCTCTAGTAGAGCCGAAACTATTGTTATATTTATAAATTGTTTTATTATTTTATAAATGTCAATAATTTAATAACAATTTTGAATAAAAAATTAAAAAAGAAGATATTCGATTGTGATAGATTGAGTTTGAATAAAATATAAATTTATTTTATAATTTAGAAGTATTAGATATTTACTTCTAGAAGCATTTACTCATAATGCTACGTCTATCGCGCTGTTTCTTCTTTTACTTCTTAATAGTTTAAATATAACTGCAAAATAAATTATAAATTTTGTTTATTTTACATATCATAAAGCATCCGACATAATTTTACTTTTTTGCATTTTTTGCTGCAACATAGATTTGTCTATTAAAAAAAAAATACGCAAAATTACGTTTTTTATCGTTTTTAAACACAGACTACATATTTATGGAGTATTACGTATGATTATCAAATTTTAAGACAAAAGTTTATAAAATATTATACTACGTTTGTTATTTATCACACTCTAAATCACACTAGCAAACAATTGATAAATACATAATATTTATTTGCGCTTTGTTATATTTTTGATTGTTATTGTTAATTAATTAAACAAAAATATTTGAAGAATTTGGACGTAAAACATGACAAGTGACAAAATTTAAAAAAAAGAGTTATTGCGTGTAAAAAGAACATTAACATGCAGACAAAAAATAGTGGAGAAGTTTATTTAATTTACAGAGGAAAAACCAAAAATGTGAAAAATAACAACGGAGCCAGATTGCAAATGCAAACAGAAATTTGTTATGCCATTTTATTAGAAAATTTATCAAATATATTTAAGATTTGTTGTTGTTGTTAACTTGCAAAATGCATACATACTTGGTTGTTTAAAATTTTATAAAGTATCAACAAAAAAAAATCTATTTTTAAAAAAAGCTTTTTTAATGAAATAATAAGTAATAGTTTTTTGAAAGAACAAAAATGCAATAACGCGTATTTAAATATTTATGGATTACAAAATAACCGTACAGAGGTAGAAAATATAAGCGGCAATGTGGCAAAAGGTTCTAGTACACCAGCTATAGACAAAAGATGTCGATGTAGAAACCATAAAAGATAATACAGTAAAGAACAATTGAAGGCAGTTTGAAAATTTATTGAAAAATTACTAAAATTAGTATTAAAAAAATAACAATCCAAATTGTATGTTTATCACAATAGAATACACTATAGAATCTTGCTATAAAGTATATAAGACACCCAACAAAGAACAACCTTTGTTTTTTAATAAGTTTACAAAAATATTTATTAAGGAATATAAATTAGATTCAAATCTTTTAAGATTTGTGTAGTGTACAGAATTCTACTAATATATCTATCTAAAAAACCAAAGTAAATAACAATGTAACTAAATTAAAACAGTTAACTACTGAATTAAAGGTACATTACAGAAATACAAAAACTAAAAAATCTGAGAGTTTATGCTATTACATTTACTTTACAATAAGTTTTGCTAACTTTAATACTTTCTGCAGAACTAACGTTTTACAAAAAAAAAACATTTTGTTATAATTTTATCCTTTTTAAGGACCTTTTTATACATGAGATGAAATAGAAAATGGTTTGCTAAAACCAATAATATAAGAGATAAAAATCTTATTGCAATCTCTGAGAAACTGAGTTTGTTAAAACAAAAATTAGTTTTTTATAGCTGTTTGGCTCAAAATAGTAGCGTTGGACTATTTGAAATAAGTAGCTCATATTTTTTCAGTAGTAGAACACAGTATGCTACCTTTTGATAAAGATTTTGCTATAGTAATAGATATGCAAGCTCATTGCTAATTTGTTTATAAATCATACAAAGATATGTTGAAAAAATATCAAAAATCACAAAAACCTCATTTATAATTTATAGAATAACGCAATACAATTTTAAACAAACCAGTAAAATGCATGAATATTTAACACTTGCAACTACATTTAGCAATAGAAACACAATAAAAATAGAGTTAAACACCAAAACTTTGTTAGCACATATGGTGGTGAATATACACCTGTTTTATTATAGAAAAAAGAAAAATTATTTTTTGTCGTGCTTTTTAAAGAAGATTTGCCAATCAAGTTTAGAGCATGTATTGCCTTATACAATGAATTTTTCTTAAATATCATTTGATCTATAATAGTTTAAAACAACAAAAAACACAATTATTTTTTCAATTTTTGTTTATTACGTTTTAAAAATATAGTTTTAAATTATGAATTATGGTTTTGTCTCTTATATTGTTTTACTCACAAACCTCTCATTTTTTGAGTTAAAACAAAATGCAAAAAAAATATTAAAAATAAGTATGTATTTTTAATCAATGTATGCAATTACTATCTTAACATTAAGACGTACATTATTATTTATAAATAATCTTTTCTATTTGGCACAATTGCACAAATAGTATTATGTAAATTCCTTAATAATAGTGTAGTGTACTAACACATACTTGTTTCTACCGGACATAATTACTAATCCATTAAGCTTACACCTAGATTGGAACATGCAATATGTTTAAATTACAAATGTCTATCAACAATATCTATTGATTAAATTTATCGTATGTGTAATATTAGTTATGCATATATAATATTGCATTCGGGTAAAGACAATTATTGAAACAATAATATTCAAAGTACACCTACGCTTTGTAGCATAATATGTAGCACTAATGTGATGGCTTCATTGTATATTCCATAATGTAAATACTAACATAAATTAGAAAATTATTATTTTGTGCAAAGGTTAAAGTTATTCTTCCTGTTTCTAATGATACAAATTTATTATAATTAATATCTGTCTGATATTTATGTTATTCATAAGCCCATCTAACAAAAAACAGATAAATTAATAATATATACAAAATTTATTATTCAATTTGAAAATACATGTCTTTTCATTTAAAATGTTGCAAATGAATTACACAAAGTTACGAAAAATATAAATATTAGGGCAGAAAGACTTTGGTCGATAGCCTTTTTCATATTCATATGCATACTCATTTCTATCTTACTTTTATATATGTTTATTTTCTTTAAAAAAAAACTTTGTATGCGTGTATATGAAATAAATTTGTTTACTACTACTATAAATATTATATGTGGTCAATAATTTACAAGGAAAAGATCAATTTTGCATGTAGATTGCTAATTTGATCTATAAATATAAGGAATACAATACGATGTAACGCAATAATAAATTTTATGCGTCTAGGTCTAGGGATTATATAATATTACATTAATCGTAAATGCCCCGAGTGACAAGATGTTATTCTATTAGTTCGACCTTCACCTTTCTTTATTACAGAAATTTATAATCCCATTAAAATAGGTGAGAAATCTTGCAATAGAAAAGGTTATTTACATAAATCACAGTACACAATAAATATAGTTATTATTATAAATGCATTAAAACAATTCATAAATCATACGCATAATGATGGACACTTATTTAATTAATAGCAAATTCTGTCACAAATCTGCGGAGAAGTGATTTATAATTATTTCCTATTCTAAGCAGCAATTACAAACTCTCAAGGTCTAATAATGTTAAATAATAGTTATTAGTATTTTATTTAAAATGTATTGATAATGATATTTATATTGCACATTTTTAAATTGCATATGTATCTATCATAATAATAAGGTTGCCAATGTAATAGTGGCTAATTAGCGTGAGATTTATATTGTTTAATAGCAAATATATCTCACATCGTTATTAACTATATTTCCCACGCACGATTTTTCACGTAACATTCACAATAAAAAGTAATTTATTCTTCTTACCAACTTAAAAATTGTTTAAAAACATTCAATTACATTTCAAATCAGAATAGATTATATAACGATCTTCATTTACTATAAAAATATACGATTATGTAAATGCCAATATAGCATTTAAAATATTTTAATGTCATCGATTCGCAACGTCCTTGCCTGATGATGGACCATTGAGAAATTTAAAGTCGCTATCACATGATCATCCAAATTTTAAAATGAATGCATATTGGAGGAGTGAACACCTTGCGAGATGAGAGAGGAGTGACGGGGGATATATTTAGCAATTTTTACTGATCTAGGTATAAATAGTTGATGCATCTTTGAAGAGTTATCAGTTGTGTGCCAACAGTGACAACTAATAATTTAATTCACCATGTTCTCTAAATACGTAAGTAAATGCCATGCAATTTCATTTGACATTATAAAATAATCATTATTTGCGTTGTTATTTTACAACATTAAGTGGTTACATTGTATAATTGCACATACTCCTTTTAGTTATATTTTTCAAATGTCATAACCTCATATATGCAGTAATCTTTATAAACATTTACTTGGATTAATAAATTAGATTATTACTTATTTAAATATTATCTTAATATACATATATAATTTGTTATAATTATATTTTTTTTAAATTAGATTTTGGGATTTGCTTTAATAGCAGTAGTAACTTGTGATGTGTCTCACCTTTTGAGAAACAATGCACCAAAAGTACGTGCTGCTAATTATCAAGCAGGAAATGACGCATCTGCCAATATCCTCAGACAAGAATCAGATATTCAACCTGATGGCAGTTACCAATACTCGTAAGCTTAATTACTATTATTTGAATATAATTTAAATATTATTTTAATAATTTAATATTTTAATTAGTTATGAAACCGATAATGGAATTAACGCCCAGGAACAAGGTAACATTCAAGTTCAAGGACCAGAACAGGTAATTAAGAGCGCTCAAGGTTCATATTCCTGGACCTCCCCCGAAGGTACACCAGTCCAAATTTCATACATTGCTGATGAAAATGGTTACCAACCACAAGGAGATTTACCAGTACCACCACCAATCCCAGCTGCCATCCAAAAAGCCCTTGACTGGATCGCCGCCCATCCACAACCTGAAAACCAAGGTTTATAAATTAATGTAAATTTGCCTATAAATACTGCCAACTATATTTAATAAAATAAAAACAAATAAAAAAATACTTTAAATTGTCTGGACTCTACTCATCATACAAATACCTTAATCTATATTTTATTTAAAATTTAACCTGATAAAAATAGTTATAAAATTTTAGTTCAATCATCAATAACGAAATTTCTGCTGATCGTATTAAAATATATGAATATTTCATATGCCTTTAAATTGAATTGGCCGTGGGCTTATTCATTATGGTGGCGCAATTATAATTACAATACATTTTTTGTTAATAACAGCAGCAGCAAAGATTATTCTTATTGCAAAATGTCTATTTAACGCCTTCAACTTTCTTTTGTGTACACGGTTTGGAATTTCATAAGAATACGATGATTCAGTATTGATAATAACATTTTAAATATTAAAAGTTCAAGATTTCTTTATCGCAAAAAATAGAAAGTTTATTACACATTAAATTTACACTTTAAATCAATTTATATCATACTTACAGTTCACCATAAAATCAACAAATGAGAACCAAACATTGTCTGCTAATATCTATATTTACAAATATAATTGTAATATTATAACTTTATTAAAATAATTAAGACAATAATTTAATTTAGAGCAGCAATGTAAACTTGTTTGCAATATTCAAAATTATAATAACCATAAATTTATCAATTCAGATTTGCAAGTCACGTTAGGTTGCACAAATAACTTGTAATGTAATGAACTAAGCTTTACAATTTTCTCACACACTTTACCTCTCCTTCTCAATTTTTGTTTAAATATTGAAGTTCCCACCTGTTTATATTGGCGATGTTGTTAATCATTATGTGATTTGATTAAGTAAATATTTTTAAAGTTAAAACAATTTCAAATATGATAAATGTTTTTTTGTTAGATTTTTTTTAATTGACGATTCTATACAATATTTTTTATTATAAAAGTTTTAACAAATACGGGCAAAATATTTATCATTTTAATTGTTTAACGTATGACAAAAAAAATCAATATTGTTTATTTTAATTGTTACATTTTAAACCAGACATAAAATATATAATAAAATAGTTATACCTTTCAAAAATTAAATAAATTTATTGAAAATAAAATGAAATAAGAACAAAATTTACTATGTTTTTATCACAAGTTTATTCTTACGAATACATTACAAATTTTGGCTCTACTAGGTTTAGCTCTACTAGAGCCTTCTACAGACGAAATTAGTTATATGTGTTTTCATCTGTAAAAGGCTCTAGTAAAGTCAAAAATAGTAATGTATTTGTAAGAATAAATTTGTGATAAAAACATAGTAAATTGTTCTATTATTTGTTAAACATAAATTATTACGTAGTACAGGTCAGAACCATCAATTATATTACAAAAAGTAATTTGTATTTTAAAGTTTGTTCACTTTATTTGCACTGCTCAAATTTAGTTTTTTTTTTACAATTAATTAAAATAGTATATTGTTTTGTACCAAGAAAATTGGTTTAAAATGTTGTCTAAAGTAATATTTAGTTTTGAAAACAATAATAAATTGAGAGAGGAGTCCATGGAAAGGTGCGTC
Source organism: Tachinus rufipes (assembly GCA_963932245.1). NCBI lineage: Eukaryota > Metazoa > Arthropoda > Insecta > Coleoptera > Staphylinidae > Tachinus > Tachinus rufipes. Next base: position 56,489,584 of record OZ010741.1, on the reverse strand, counting down.
CAGTTTTTGAAAAACGCAGGACTTTTCAAACAAGTATAACCAAGTTTTTGTCTTGTCTTGTAATGATTTTGGTAATCATTTATTTATTTATTTTTATTGGTCAGTTTATGTTGTTGAGTTGTTTAAAGCATAGTAGTCTTTTACAACTTTGGTGCAGTTTGTGATATAAGGTTTAGTTAGTTTTTAGGGTCTGGCATCAATGCATTTTACAGCTTTGATGTTATCTGTGATATTAGATTACGTTTTAATATTAAGTTTAGTAAGATTTTTGTGTCTGGCATAGAAGCATTTCACAGCTTTGATGTCATTTGAGATATTAGGTTAATTTGTGATACTAGGTTTAGTTAGTTTTTAGTTTTTCGATGTCATCTGTGACATGTATAGGTATTGGCATCAAAATCTTTTTTAACTTTGTTGTCAATTGTGATAGTAGGTTCTGTGATATTAGTTTTAAACTTAGTTTTTAATTTTAGCAACTGTGATATTAGATTTAGTATTTATTTATTTAATTATTAAACTATTTTAATGTGTTGTTTTGTCTCCTCAAGTCTATAACGTGAGGTTATTATTATTTAAGTAAATAGCTAATGACCTTAGTAGTCAACGCTAAAATATAAACAAAAAAATAATAAATTGGTTATCTAATAGGCACCCTCTCTAGTTTTTGTGACAGAGTCTACTTTACTTCTACTTTACTAATCATTTCTTATTGACAACATAACAAATCATATGCAACTCCATCACACAACTATATAAAATTTATGACAAACAAATACATATGTATACAAAAATAATACTAATTTAAAAAAAAAATATATACATACAGACTTAAAAAAAAAACTACTATAAACAAAAACAAATAACTGTTTACATCTGGTTTATTTAAATTCTACAGTTATTTTTAGAATTAAAATTAATTTCAAAATAAAGCGTTATAAACATATTTACACATTCTACTAAGTAGATAATTAATCCCATAATTAGTAGAATGCGTAGGTTCCTTAAATAGTGGCAATTGACTAGTAGTCTATCATTTAAGGAACCTTAAAATAGTAACGTTTTTAGTAGATTCATAATTAATATCCGGCAACAAACCTACGCACAAAGGAAAGATTTGCTTTTCTCCGCCAAAGGAAGATGAAACTGCACAGATATAAAATTTTAGATTCTTAATTTATAAAGCATTTGTCTAAAATATTTGTTTTGAATACTAACACCATACTGATAGAACATATTTTAAATCAAGCGCACTACAGCACAATAACGTATTTTGTGTGTATTGGGAAATAAATCATATAACATTCTATACACAAATCCCAACATTTTTATGACACGTTTACACATACGGTATATATGATTGATGAATGTAAGTTTCTAATCAAAAATTACATCTAAATTTTTTATTTGGTTAACTTGTTAAAGTGTTACATTGTCAATGGTATAAAATTTTAGATTAAATACCAATGACTTTTTACGAAACTTGTTGAAAAACATGTTTATGCAAAAAATGATATAATTTTATAAATTTTATGATCGTCTGTATGACTTCCCTAATAATGATGAATAAATATAACATACTTATCATGTTTTATGCATTAATTAAATTCACAAAAATTATTGGCTCACTTTTGAGGCACACTTGATGGGACTGTAATGATTTACAACAAAAAGTTATTAAATTTTACACACTGTGTAGTATATTTCAAATAACTTGTTTACCAGCAACCCACAGTGCCATAAAAACTATGTACATAAAGTTTAGCAATTAAAACACTATTGTTTAAATACTCATGCCCGTATTTATAAAAGCTGATTAAATTTAATGACTATTAAATGTGACAACATAACCTAATAATTCGATAAAAAGTCAAAACTATTTTAATAAATTTGATAGAAATACATATTATTTATTTTGGGTTATTATTAAATATTATTTTTTATTAATTTTTGATAGTTACTTATTATGCCAAATTTGTTTTTTTGGTATAAGTATAAATAATTTTGCGGTTGTCAAATTTAACGATCCGTTACTGTAACTGACTTATGAATACGGGCATCAGTGTAAATAGTCAATTTCTAACTTTGATTCAAAAGCATTTATTAAGTAGTTTTTAGAGCAGAGCAGATTTGTTAGTGTGGATCACCTCTCACAAAAACCAAGTTGATTTTTTGCTCAGAAGTTTTGGTCATCCGTTGTATTTGACTAGTAATTATATTATCAAACAATTAAGGCATAACAGAGTTTTTAATGTTTTTCTTTAGTTTAATTTTGTGCAACAGCATAATATAGCTTTGTTTCCGTCTATTAAACACATTAAAAGGAAAACACAAAGGCTTTAAAGTTCTTTTATAGTAATAAAGGTATTCCATCGGGTCTAGTAGCAATCTGTAAGGCTTTCAATTTTATTAAAAGATCCAATAGACTTATTTAATGTTTTCTATAAACTAGTTATTTGTTGTTGTTTATACATACGTGCAATATGAGTATGCAAATCACAAACAACAAACAGAACAAAATGTTAGTATAAAAACCATTCAATTTTCTAGGTTTAATAGCAAACTTTTAAAAATGTTTTTTGTAAACTTTAATGTCATTTTTAGAACGTAAAATGTATTGACTATAATGACGTTTGCTTAGGTTTTTACAGAATCTGCAAAGTGATTGAAATTTGGTATAAACTGATAATAGTCGAAAAAATTTATATTGCTTATGTACAGTTTTTTTACTAAATTAGTAAGCAACGTTAGTTTTTTGCTAATCCCAATTGAAAATTTATGTTAACTCTATATATTTTTAGGAACAAAACAACCGACAGCAAAATGCAACGCAAAATAATATAAATGCAATGTCAATGGTATAAAATTTTAGATTAAATACCAATGACTTTTTACGAAACTTGTTGAAAAACATGTTTATGCAAAAAATGATATAATTTTATAAATTTTATGATCGTCTGTATGACTTCCCTAATAATGATGAATAAATATAACATACTTATCATGTTTTATGCATTAATTAAATTCACAAAAATTATTGGCTCACTTTTGAGGCACACTTGATGGGACTGTAATGATTTACAACAAAAAGTTATTAAATTTTACACACTGTGTAGTATATTTCAAATAACTTGTTTACCAGCAACCCACAGTGCCATAAAAACTATGTACATAAAGTTTAGCAATTAAAACACTATTGTTTAAATACTCATGCCCGTATTTATAAAAGCTGATTAAATTTAATGACTATTAAATGTGACAACATAACCTAATAATTCGATAAAAAGTCAAAACTATTTTAATAAATTTGATAGAAATACATATTATTTATTTTGGGTTATTATTAAATATTATTTTTTATTAATTTTTGATAGTTACTTATTATGCCAAATTTGTTTTTTTGGTATAAGTATAAATAATTTTGCGGTTGTCAAATTTAACGATCCGTTACTGTAACTGACTTATGAATACGGGCATCAGTGTAAATAGTCAATTTCTAACTTTGATTCAAAAGCATTTATTAAGTAGTTTTTAGAGCAGAGCAGATTTGTTAGTGTGGATCACCTCTCACAAAAACCAAGTTGATTTTTTGCTCAGAAGTTTTGGTCATCCGTTGTATTTGACTAGTAATTATATTATCAAACAATTAAGGCATAACAGAGTTTTTAATGTTTTTCTTTAGTTTAATTTTGTGCAACAGCATAATATAGCTTTGTTTCCGTCTATTAAACACATTAAAAGGAAAACACAAAGGCTTTAAAGTTCTTTTATAGTAATAAAGGTATTCCATCGGGTCTAGTAGCAATCTGTAAGGCTTTCAATTTTATTAAAAGATCCAATAGACTTATTTAATGTTTTCTATAAACTAGTTATTTGTTGTTGTTTATACATACGTGCAATATGAGTATGCAAATCACAAACAACAAACAGAACAAAATGTTAGTATAAAAACCATTCAATTTTCTAGGTTTAATAGCAAACTTTTAAAAATGTTTTTTGTAAACTTTAATGTCATTTTTAGAACGTAAAATGTATTGACTATAATGACGTTTGCTTAGGTTTTTACAGAATCTGCAAAGTGATTGAAATTTGGTATAAACTGATAATAGTCGAAAAAATTTATATTGCTTATGTACAGTTTTTTTACTAAATTAGTAAGCAACGTTAGTTTTTTGCTAATCCCAATTGAAAATTTATGTTAACTCTATATATTTTTAGGAACAAAACAACCGACAGCAAAATGCAACGCAAAATAATATAAATGCACACTTGTTTCAACATTTAGTTAAAAAATAGTAAAGATTATTCAATCAATCTCAAATAAAAAGTATTAATCTTTTTGCTACGGCGTTGAGAATACAAGCGCTATTATGTGGAGCAAACATAGCACATTGTTTGTAAAAAATTAAAAAACTATAAATGTAAAGATTTTACCAAATTTTAAGGAACATGTTAATTTATCATCTATTTTATTTATTTTATTTTTATATCGATGTTTTAAAGGAAATACGTGCACAACGTAAATTTTGCGTTATAAATAAAACGATGCACTATGTGCATGTGGAACGAGATGCCACAGCAGATAAAAGGTTAATTGAACTAAAGTTTTTAAACTTAAAATTATAAAAGAACATTATTACAAGTATCACATTTTACATCTATCTCGAAAGCATTATGGTGTTGAGTAATATTTAATAAAACATCAGTGGCTTTTATCACATATATATTACAGTCATTAATAAAACATGAATTTAATATATAAATTATAGCCAGGTGGGAACTAACTGGCTATAATTTATTAATCACAAACATTTGAAGAGAACCAGGTTTTTGTGAGCAATATGAAGTCATAATTGGACACATCAACGGTTATCTAGAGTTTTTTCAAACTAGTTTTGGTAATTGCAGAAAAGCCGGTGTCAATTATGAAGATAAGTCAAAACTGTTGGTAAGATTGTGAGTGCAAAAACCCACCACTAGTTCAGATGGTAAATGTTGTGCACGGCTATAAATTAACAGGCAAAAGCTTTAAAAGAAATTGACTAATACAATCTAAAAGGGTTACTTTAAAGCCGCAGTATTTTTTTGACGTTACAGTTAAATCGACAACATTAACAATAATAGACGGACACGTAAACTGTTATAAAGTTAATTATATCAACTTTTTTTTGTTTTACGTTTTAGTTTGGATACATAAATATGTGATGATAGAAAATAATTAGAGTTTTTGCTGCACTTTAGGATTAGTTGTTCTTGCATTGTTGTTGAATAAGAAAACTGACATTGTTTGTGTCAAATAGCACAACTATTAAGAAAAACAATTTTTCACTTAACCCTTAAGTTGTCGCTACTACGCACTCAGTGCTCCAGCGTCCAATATTGCAATGCCATTCTGTCAAAAAAAGTTTCATACTTTTGGGAGTCTAGTTAACCTATGGGAATGATATAATACAGTGTTTCTGTAAATATTTTATTTGAGGAACAGTGCGTTACAAAGATACACGTGATTTAATGTTGTGTTTCATGAGAGCATAAAGTGCTTATAGTGACAAGTAACGTAATTTTTTTTTTTAATTTTTTAAATTTTTTTATTTATAACAAAATATTTAGAAATTTATTTTTCACAAAATGACTAACTAAAAAAACAAACAGCTAGATAGGCATTAGTAAAACATGAGAAATATTATAAATAATAATTCGTAGCTTAATCAATATAACTTATAAAATTATATATGTATTGTCATGTAATTGAGATTCAATACCGAAACAATTTCCTTAAATAAATAAATGTACTCGTTAATGTATTATCCTATAATATTTTCTATAACATAATCAAAAACTGGTTAGTCTGACCGATGTGAAGACACCAACAAACCTCATCAACAAAACTAGGTTGACTAAAAATGCATTTGCTCGGTTAATCAAAAAATAAATACACCATTCGATAGCTCTTGAAATTTCTGATCCAGTGATATATAACATGTATAGTTAAAAAATTAATAAAAATAAATTAAGTTTGTTAATTAATCCATTTATTACAATTTTTTAACTATACATGTTATATATCACCGGATCAGAAATTTTAAGAGCTATCGAATGGTGTATTAAATTATTTTTTTGGATCAATATTAACCGAGCAAATGCACTTTTAGTCAACCTAGTTTTGTTGATAGGGATTTTTCACGAACAAAAATCTCACATATTGATGATACGTCATAACTTGTTTAAAACCTGTGGTCAGAAGCATTTTTTTGTTGGAAGTTGTTCTACAAGTCGGTATCCTATTTTAGTGTATCTATAAGTTTTCTCCGACGCACGGTTATCAAGTAATTAATTTTTGATTCGTTTTTTTTTAATCAACTTTCAATTAGCTGTAGTAGGTACACAGTCGGTGGTCAGAAGCATTTTTTTTGTTGGAAGTTGTTTTACGTACCAGCATCCTAAAACAATTCAATTTTTTTTTTTTCAATTTATTTGAATGCGCTAACACCACAATTGCAGTTAATTAGTTTTTTTAATTATATATTTAACTATTTGATTTATAAAAAAACATGTTATATATCACTAAACGCGGATTTCAATTTGCTATTTTTTGTTGTAATTATCAGTTTTGTCCGACGCACGGTTATCTAGTAATTAATTTTTGATTCATTTTTTAATCAATTTTCATTTAGCCGTAGAACGTACGCAATCGATGGTCAGACAATTTTTTTTTGTAGATTGTTTTTATTTGTTTTAAGGTATATTTTTACAAAAAAATAAAAATTTTGAAGTAACCGTTTGTTAATTAGGTCTAATTTAGTTTGTTAATTAAGCCATCTATTATAATTTTTTTTGTAACTATACATGTTATAAAGGGTCCGCCATCTAAAGTTTTTTTTTTCAACTAGTGCTTATTTCGTGAATGGTAACACTTAGCTCATGTCAGATTTGACAGATAATTAGTTTTATCCTTCCGCTGAACGAATATGGTTGTGTATACGCTTGAACAACGCTGGGAAATATTGCGACATTACTTTGAAAATCATGGTAATGTTGCAGAATGTGTGCGGTAATTGCGTACGGATTTTGGAAAAAGAGAAGCACCGTCACCGTATGTTCGTTATCTTGTGAAAAAAGTGAAAGAAACTGGCATCCTCATCGATAAACCAAAACGTGAAAAGCCAAAAATAGTGCGTACACCCAAGAATATTGATGCTGTGGCAGAAAGTGTGCGTGAAGCGCCATCAACATCAATTCACCGTCGTTCTCAACACTTGAACATTTCGGAGACATCATTGAGACGAATTTTGCATAAAGACCTTGGTATGACGCCATACAAAGTCCAATTGGTTCAGGAGTTGAAGCCAACTGACTATCCAATGCGTTTTCGCTTTGCTGAGTGGGCCTGCGATCGACTTACAGAAGATGCCAATTTTGCCAAAAAAATCATCTTTTCGGATGAAGCTCATTTTGATCTTGGCGGGTAAGTAAACAAACAAAATTGTCGCATTTGGGGCACAGAAAACCCGCACGCATACATTGAAAAGCCGGTACACCCAAAACGAGTCACTGTTTGGTGCGGATTTTGGTCCAGAGGCATAATTGGGCCATTTTTCTTCGAAAATGAGCAAGGAGTGGCCGTTACAGTCAATAGCGATCGTTATCGGGCCATGTTGAACGAATTTTTGTTCACAAAAATTGAAGAGGAGAATATTGGCAACATTTGGTTTCAACAGGACGGCGCTACGTGCCACACAGCCGAAGCTACACTCGATGTTTTGCGCCCTGTTTTTAAAGATTATTATCAGCCGCAGAGCTGATGTCGTTTGGCCACCTCGGAGCTGCGATTTGACACCCTTGGACTATTATTTGTGGGGTGCCCTCAAAGATAAGTGTTACGCCGACAATCCAGAGACAATTGACGCTTTAAAGGAAAATATTCGTGAAGCCATTGGTGAAATACAGCTGCACATAATCGATAATGTGCTTAAAAATTGGACCGATTGTGTAGGCTACTGCATGGCCAGCCGAGGCAGCCATATGAATGAAATTATTTTCCATTATTAACCGGAAGGATTGTACTTTCAAATAAAAAAAGAAATTTGAAAAAATATTCAGTAGTTTTTTTTATAGCATTTAAAAAAAAAAAAGTTATTTGGCGGACCCTTTATATCACTGAATCAAAAATTTCAAGAGCTATCGAATGGTGTATTTTTTTTAATTATTATTAATAACTAAGCAAATGCATTTTTAGTTAACCTAGTTTTGTTGGTGGGGTTTGTTGGTGTCTTCACATCGGTGTTATTCTGTTTTTCCGCAAAGGAGAATAGAGGGGAGGTAATAAAAATTGTTTTCGTATTTAAATATCATTCCAACATTGCTATTCACTCAAATTGGTTCGCGTTGGGTTCATTATTATAAAAATAATAATCATATACAGGGTGTTAGACAAAAAACGTTTGGCTGAATAACTCATTAATTTTTAAACTGATTTATATGATTCAAAAACCATTTTAAATAGTTTTTTAAGTATTGTAAAGGCAAGTGCACACATTATTGTTTTTATTTTTATTATAGTTGCTATGTCAACCAACTTATTTAAATAGCAACATACATTTTTTATTCATTTTCAATACAATACAAACATGTAAAATAATAATATACTTTTATAACAAAAATTTTTGGATAAATTCAAAAAACATAATATTTGTTTTATATTTAAAATGATTGTAATTGAATAGTTGGCATTGAAAATAATAAATGTTATTTTTTTTAGTGTTTTTATGTTATTATGCATAATATAGTAACTTAAAAAATTACGTTTTTTAAATTATAATAATAATTTTTTTAATTTTTTTTATTAATTTTAAATCCCTTAGTTTTTTGTAACTATATTATGCATAACAACGTAAAAGCACCCTAAAAAAATAAAAATTATTTATTTTCAACGCCAACTATTCAATTACGATCATTTTAAATAAATAACAAATGTTATGTTTTTTGAATTTATAAAAAAAAAATTATAAAGATTCAAAAAATAAATTAAAAAATGTGTGTTGCCATTTAAAAAATAAAGTTGGTTGCCATAGCAACTATACTAAAAATAAAAACAAATGTATGTGTACCTTCCTTTATAATACTTAAAAAACAATTTAAAATGGTTTTTGAATCGTATAAATTAATTGAAAAATAACAGAGTTATTCAGCCGTACGTTTTTTGTCTAACACCCTGTATATTAATATGGATTAAATAAATTACCTCAATAGAAGAATATCTAAGAATAATTATAGAAATTAAATTAATGTTTAAATGGTGAGTGTTACATTACATTTAAACGTTTTATAGTTGTTATAGAATAAATAAGATGGTATTTTTTTCTGTCCTTGTTTTTTGTTCGTTTTTAGTATAAGAAATTCGACATGCTCTTTTGCATTTATATATTTTAATGGCATCATTTTAAATCTGTAGTTGTATATTTATTCAGTAGCGGTTTCAAGGGGTAATGGGGTAATGATAAAGGGCAAAGTACATGCCCAAAACGTTTATTTTATATTTGTAACTGTAAACAAATGGAAATAAATAATTAAAAAAAGATGAATTAGTTCTATTGCTGAAAAAAAACAAAAAAAAAACTACTTAGTTATTATTATTATTATAATTATAATAAAGTAATTTTTGCAAACATTTTGATAGATAACCATTAGATATTAATTCAAAAGGCGTAAAGTTTTGTTAAATTTTGATTACAACATTTTTGATGATAAATTTAAATTATTTTATTTTTTAATCCTAAAATAATTTTTGTTTAATATAAAGGATATTTTGTATAAAAATTTGAAACTTATAATAAATATACCAGTCAAGAATAATAAAATTGTTTTTTGTCTTAATAACTTTAGTGTCTACAAATGGTACACTATTTTCAATTTCAACTGTGAATTGAATAATATGTTCATTAAAGTTGTTAAAAACATTTAATAAATTCTAAAATCTTTGTGACACAAGACTGATTTTAATATTACGTTTAATATTAAATGACTACTTGCTTTGCTTAAAGAATTAGAACATGTTCTATTTTCTTGAATCAAAAACCTACTAACTCGGCGCGCGCGTTTAATATTTAATGATAAATCAATCTTGTGTCAGACGGCTCTTAGCAATATTAAGCATTTAATTATTAATGTCAAAAATATTAATATAACAGTTAATTTGATTCATTTTTAAATAAAACGTATTTATTATAATGCAAATTTGTTTATAATGTTTGCTACAAGTGTAAAAACGGAACTGGTTATAAAGTAATATTGTAAAAAAAAGTTAGTTCATGTCTGGGCAATTCTATTTCATACGGACCAGAGCAAGGAGAAATTTGCTTTAGTATTTTTTTTTCAGTTTCTACAACTTATTAGTAGTCTTTTTGATCGGTTTATAAAGGTATGAAATCCTTTAAAAAAAAATACGATTTTTTAGTTTTTTTGTCGTTTTTTAACTTAATTGCATTTTTTTGTTTAAAAATGGCAATTTTAACTTAAAAAAAAACTTTACTAGTAAAATCAGAAATTTTCCGTAAAATCCAAATCTGGCGCTACTTCAAGTCTATACCCTGTCTAAGCCGCAAAAACCATAAAACCATGTTTTTGTTTTCAGTCGGCTGGGCAAAAAAGAGCATTTTTTAGATTTTTTTAACCATTAAAGTTGACGTATTTTGATGTAAATTAACTGGAAAATATAAATTTGTTTTTTGTATTTGGGTTTTAGGAGTCTAAAACTCATAAAAACTGCAAAATTAGGCCTACTTTTTTACATAAACTTTCTCTCTCTCTCTTTGGTAAGTTAATCAAATTGACATCCGGCAAAACAGTTTTCAATAAAAAAATGACATAGCGTTAGTAGTTCAAATTGTTTAAATTGTTAAGTAATGGAAATTATGACAGCTTCTATTTGCATTAAACAAATATAAAGTTTTTTGTAGATAAATTCCGCATGTGCAACAACTTTTTTAAAATAAGATTTACTTAACTTTATCTTTGCTTCTAAAAGGTTTTCAAAATGAGTTAATTATGGTGATATAAAATGCTATAAAATATCTCATTAAGTAACAACATATGATATTTTAGTTTGGTTAATGTTTGTTTAAATAAAGTTTAACAAATTTTTGACTTCTGAGTTTGTTCCAACAAAATTTGTGCCGTTGTCAGAATAAACATATAACGCTTAGCTTTGTTTTGCAACAAATAGCGGCTATAAAGTACTCAGCTCTCAAATTGTATGCCAGCTTAACATAAATGGGTTTTTTTGTAAAACATACAAATAAACATATTCTTTTGATAATTTTGCACTTTTTCCCCTTTTATGTTTTAAATTTCTAACAAAATCTAGCAAATTTGTGTGTAAATCTGTAGAAATCAATTAAATATAAAAGGGTTTATAAAATTTATATTAAAATTGACTAGAAGTCTTTATTTCTGTTAAGTTAGTTAACTGAACAATTATGTTAAGAGAAAAACCCGGCCAAAATTAGTATAAAAAAATGTTGTCGCAAATATTAATGCACCTTGTCAGTAGTTGACATTAAAATCGTTTTTAATTAAAAATATGCAAGTGGAAATGTTGCTTTAATTTTTAAAAAATATTTTTTTTAGACATTTTATAGCCAGAAAGAATGCAGATGCGGTTCCATATATTGCTGTGTTTAATTCAAAACATACTTTTTTTGGAAGTGATGGTTGTCAAAAATACGCTGCAACGGACGATGCTCTTTTTAATTAGTATTGTATAACATTTTAGCAATATTAATAAAATTCCGTCAAAATTTTAAAACAATTGAAAACAATTTGTGCTGAATTGTGTGATAGCTCAATGGTAGAGCACTTGCATATCATGCGAGCAGTCCGGGGTTCGATCCCCGAAATATGACTGAAATGATAACTTGCTCTTTATCCACCAGCGTGGTTCGGAAGTCACGTTTTAGGCTGTTGGTCCCATCAAACCACTTTAAACAAGTCGTAGACTTACTGTGGCGATGTAAAATAGCCGTAAAAAGCATAAATAAAAAAAATTAACCTATTAAACAAAATTTAGAGATAATGCCGTATTTGTTTTGGCTGAGTTTTTAAAACTACATTAAATTTAGTTGTAATACTAGTGTCCTTTAAAATTAGATTATGAAGTAAATAATATAATACATTGTGGTGTGAATAAGTTTGGTAACCAGCAAGGTAAAAGATAAATAAATTAAATGTTATACAACAAAAAAACCATAAGACAAAATCAAAATTAATATGATTGTTTATTTACAACGTTAACACTTGTGTCTGACAGATGGTAGCAAAATGGAATCCTTTTGGGAATTAGTCTAAAAAGGAGTGCGCACAGGATGCGATCAGTTAACCAAGGTTGCGCTTTATGAGTTTTGCAATAACCCAATTGGAGTTGCATACATTAATACACATTATGTCAAAAAAAATATTAATATTTATTATTTGTCATATGCTCTAGCTAATGGTATTTATTTATAAACTTTATGTCTTTTCAAACTAAACAATCTTTTTAATGCAAGCGTTTTTGACTCTCCTAATTGATTAATATTATTAGTTAATGGCAAGTGTAACAAAAGAAATTTTTTTTTTTTTCAATTTTCTAAAACTAAGACAATGATTTGTCATTATTTATAAATAAATTAGACTACGTTGACACATTAGATAAGACCCAGCCAAAACTCAATCAGCTTTAGTTTTTTGCAACAAAATAAAAAAATTTAAAATTGAATTTGACCAATACAAATTAGGTTCCAAAATATATCAACTTCAGCATATCAGTATTTCAATTTTTATCAAATGATGAATTGGCTAGTGTAAGTTTTGAAAAACTATGCTCTCTTTTTGTTTTAATATGTAATACAGTATATTGTTGCTTTTAAAATGTTCTCTACATGCATTTGCTTTTGCATTGCTTATTTTAATAAATTTTACTTAAGCAATAAATACACAAATTCAAATTTTTTATTTTTGTTAATCTTAAGTTTACTTTAGGATTTAAAAATTTGTCACAAAAATGAGAAGTGTTAGCACAAAATGCACATGTAAATTTGCAATATTAACGATAGCTCATTGTAAGTATTTAAAATTGTTTGATTTATTGAAAACTTTTTATGTAAAGCACATCATTTGTTAAAAACAGATAAAGCTTTAAATTTGTTGTGCAGTTAAATTGACATTCCATTTTGCGCTTTGTCAAATCTAATTTTAATATAACCAAATACACAAACAATATATCTCAATTGTCAGTCAGTTCACCAAGGTTCTAATGCCATTAGATTAGCTAACACTATCTAACAACGCTCTTGCCGTATGAAGTTTTTTTGCATCAAATTTACCTCAAAAATTAATTTTACTTGTTTGTGAATTGCCAATTGCTTGTTATTAGAACAATTATTTAATAGTTTCCAAGCACTATTATAATTGATTGTTGATATATTTAAACTGCTTTATTTGATAAGCATGACTGCAAATAATATTTCTTTAAATGTTATTGAATGTGCTATTAAAACGTATCTATGATAAAAAAATGTCAGAGAACTGACTCCACAAGTTGAACCTTTAAAATTTGGCAAGTTTATAGTTGTTGGTTTTATAAAAAGCGGCAATTTTACATCTGCTGGTTGATTGTCTGAGCTAAGCTTTACAAAATGTATATTAATGACATAAATTATGTCACTCCTTCATTCATTCAAAATTAAAAAAAATTATATAAAAAAGTAGTGCGATACTGCTGAGATGTGTTGTAACATAATCATCTTAGTAAGCAAATTGACTGACATATACTACTTTAGGTCAAACCAAAAATAGTAATATGGAAAAACTAATATTAAATGTATACAACAAAACTATAACTGAATCAAAAGATATTGCAAAAAAATGTTGTAAATTTTTTCAACTATTGCTAAATCGAACTTAACTCCTCATTTTAGACATGTTTTATAATAAAACTGCACAATATGTGTTATGGTTGTCAATTGTACGTTTTTTTATTAAACCAACTTGAGAAATTGAAATTAAGAACATAATTGCTAGAATTAAGTCTAAATACATATTGGGAGTAAATAAAATAACAATTTCAACAATATTATCTATTTACTTAAAAATAAACAAGCACATGTTTTTTTTATAATGAAGCAATAACACGCGATCAATTTCTAAACAATTTAAAATTTTGCTTGTATATAAAATATGTAATAGAAGAAATTGACCAAGAAAATATGTTATAGGTCTATATTTTAATCAATCAATAGAGTTTAATACAGCTAATGCTAAGTTTATTATAGGCAATTAAAAAACTGGGATTTAGGAGAATATTTGCAACAAAGTTTGGTGCTAGGAAATTTCTGTACTTATTATTTGCTAATAATCATTCTGAGGCAATTTTTAAAGGAAATGTAGTTATGTACGCGGACGTCACTTTAATTGCAAAATCAGCATCAAACCCTAAACAACTATAGTATCCAAAATATTTTCTGAAATTGGTGCTAAAAGAATCAAATAATCTTAAACAGAGACAAAACTATATTTTTGCATTTTATTAATCATCTTTTTTTTAGCAGTTTTTGAATTGTAATATACAAAAACAACTATAAACTCAGCACAACATGTAATTTTTTTTGGTGTATTTATAAATGCTATTTATATATGCAACAAAATGTCTTTTGCATATTTTGCAATATTACGGTTTATACACTTAATATTAGCGCTATGTTAAATATATATTACGCACTAGCATATTTTCACTTGATGTTCAATATTTTAATATGAAAACGTAAATTTGATCTACAGAGAGTATTTGCACTGCAGAAAAAAATATTAGAACGATATATATTATTTCTTTAATGTCAACTTGTAAGGAGACATTTATTTAAAACAAAATTTTGACCATGAATATACAACAATTTGTTTTGTAAAAAAAAAATTAAATTTGTATTTATCTTTGGTTAGTTGGCATAGTTGTGATACACGTCTTTATAAAAAATCACATTTTCATATGAGCTTAAAATTCTTTAACAAGCTAGTCACTAGTCGCTTTTAATAACTAAAGCACATTACTCAGTAGAAGATTAGTTTACACATTAAGTTAGCTTCTGCATATAGCATTTGATAATATTGTATAAACGCCAATATTTTAATTTAATTTTAATAATTATATTTTTATTTTTGTAATTTTTACTTATTAACTGATGATTAATGTGTCTTTGTTTGTAGTATATTTAAAAACATACTAAAATCTAAATTTGTTCTTGACAAACACATTTACAATTAGTGGCCTAAGCGTAATAAATTTTGTTATTATTATTATTATAATGAAAGGGTTTTAAAGTTTTTTTTTTTGTTTGCAGTACGCAAGCAGATGTTTTAACTTGATTTGGTATAATAATTATGCAATTTATTTTAAAACTATTTCCAGCACCAGTTATAAAACTTAGTTTTTTAAAATGAGACCTAAACATGTTTCTGAAACTAAGACTTGCAACTACACAAACAGCTGTTTTTGCAGATTAAAAATTCAATTCTCATTATGAGACCTACCGTACAGCAGCATTCCGTACTCAATTAAAGATTGAATAAATGCAAAACACGCCATTGGTGTAACTGCTAAATCTGTGTTCTCAGCTATTTTTTTTTAATAAATAAATAATGTTGTTTATTTTTGTGGACAACATACCTACCTGCTGTTGCTAAGATAATGTATTGTCTAGGTAAACACCTACAAATGTTGTCAATTTATTAGCACCTTCATTTGCAATAAATGATGAAAACAATATATGTTTTGTGTTTGCTTTATTTACCTTTTATTCATTTATTATTTGCAAAAAAAAAGTTGTTTTGCTTCTTCTAAAGGGCTTAACTTTTTAACTACAAAAGCCGTTGTACTTTGAATAAGAGTTGTGTTATCGGCATAAAGATATGTCTTTGCCATTACACTCAAGATTATTTTTGTACAAAACGAACAGCAGGAAACTTAAAATAGACCGTTGCGGCACACCGTAGTACATTTTTTTATCAAAAAATGTACCACAAGTAAAGATTCTGTTCTCTGAAAATTATGTATTTTTTAACAATATTTAATGCTACACCTTTTACGCTATAAAATTTAAGTTTGTGCAAAAACATCTCTAGGTTAACTAAATCAAATGCCTTGCTTAGATCTAATAAAAAACAAACATTACACCTGTTTGATGTCAAGAATAAGTTGTTTTACAGCTTTTATTGTTGATTTTGAAACAAACTGTGCTCGACAAATAAATTTTTCTAAAAAAGAAAACAAGCACCTTTTCATTATCAAATACTTCTTGCACACTTTCTGCTCTATTAATCCTTATCTTTGAAATTAAGGAAATAATTTTTTTATTATTATTTGTTAGAGGTTTTTCCGTGCATTATTCAATTCTATCTTTATGTATCTGGCACACTGTTTAACACTAGTTATAAGTTTTTTGGTCGGCAGTACGGCAGAGATGGCATGTACAAATACCAGCGCTAACGAAAGTTAAGCAACGGCCGCTCTGGTCACAACTTGGATGGATGAACCCAAAGTGATGCCGAGCGTAGCGTTCTTCCCAATATGGGTCCGTTACCTCATATATGCATCCATACATGTCTTCTCTGTGGCTCGGTGTGTCCGACACCTCGACACCTAACGGTATTAAGAGGTTATTGAATTAAATTGAATATATAAAGTTTTTTGTATACTTGCATAGTATCAAATATAATGTTAGGTTGATAAATACACAATTTAAAATTAAAACATTTTTTATTCCCTAGTGTTTTACTTGAGATTTTTTTCACATTTAATAAAAACATTTTTATTTTCTTTCTACTTTTTCTTATATACATTTTCTTGGCATATTTTTATTATCAATATAAAATATACTATAACTTGTATTTAATTTTTAGTGTTTTTGCCTGTATTCTCTCTAATTCTGTTAATTCCACAAATAATGCAGCTCTTTGCTGGCACAAAAGATTATGAATTTGCTTTGCGTTAATTGTAACGCTACTGTGCCGTAATGGAAGGTGAGCTCAAGATTTGAAGATAATAAAATAATTAATAAGTTTAGCAGTAATAAATACTATAATTACTAAACATTAATTAATCTAAAAATTGAAATAAACAAAATGACATTGCAAAAAAAATGGAAAACTATTAAGTACAGAAAAACTAATATTAAATTTAAATAACTAATAAGTAGAAATCCACATATTGAGGCACTTACCAAAATGTATGCTATTATACAGTTAAATAAACTCGTAGAGTTAAGCAAATAAAGTTGGAGTGTTTCAAAGGGGTGCGCGCAATTTGCTTGCAAACCAAAGTCACATTAATTTACCATATAGGGTGCCGCGCAATCATACATTATAGTATTTTGCTACATCTGCCGCGATTTTATGTATGAACAACGTTAGCTTACGTGGAACAAGATTGGAAAACAGCGAACAAATAGTAAAGTTTTAGTTGTAACGCGTGGAACACCCATTGTTCAATGTCCAACACAAAAATAGCCTAGACAAAAGTCTTAGTAACAACAATCTTAGCAATAACAAAAGGCTTTTTAAAAAAGGGTAATTTTTTTTTGGTTTTTTGATGTAGGAAAAAAAAGCTAGAGTTGCTTCAAGGAAGACTAGGTCATTAATTACAATTTTTTTATACGGAGTTACAGGATTTGGACGTGCTTTTTTATTTCCGTAACAAGAGAAATTGTTCCGTGCTTAAAACAACTTGACATGCGCATTTAATTGCACATTTTTAGGCAAGCTTAACAAAGACCAAATGGAAGATGGAAGACACGGCATTATTTAACACATCTATAAATAAAAAGATCTCGCATTACTTGTTCAGCTGGGTTTCCTTGCAAGTAACGTACAGCACAAACACAAGTTTGACTTTATGATTTTGCAAAAAAATACGCCAGCTTTTAGATGTAAACTGGATCCTATGATCACTGAATATTTTCACTGGATATTTTCTACTTGAAGAAAATACTTTTAGGCAAGTCTGTTTGTAATAGCTTGAGTAGTTGATTTTTTTAAGTGAGTATATTGACTAATTTAGTAAAAGTGTCTACAACTACAAACAAGTATATCACTCTTTTTATAAAACGTGGCAAATGACCATATAAATCTACTGCTGCTGTGTTATTTGAAGCAGTTGCAATTATAGGTTCAAATTGCGGTTTAGGAAGACAAGACTGTTTTGCAACCTGGCAAACATGACACGTTTTGAGTTTTGACCATTTTAAACATATCTAGCTACCACAGATCTTTTCGGATAAAGCACCAAGTTGGATGGCATGATAAAAGTTCGGTGAGGTATGCAAATAAAAAAAAAACGCACGTCTATATGACGCAAGTAAAGTAATTGATTATGTATTGCAAAACGGTGCTAAGTGTCATATCCTACTAATATAGAATACAAAAATAAGTATTTCTCATCACTTAACGATATAGTTAATGCATTTGCAACGCATTTTTCAAAATCTTGTTCTGTTTCCTCTTCTAACAACTATGATAAATCAAATAGCATTAACAGTTTTGAGAATCTTAATATATTGAAGCTAGAAGCTAATGAGGTTAATATTGCATTTTGTAAGTTAGGTAACAAATTAAACGCTGGTCTTGATAGAATACCCTTTCTTATTCTTATAGAGATTGTTGTAGTGTGTTAGTTACACCAATAACACATATTTTTAATACGTGCTTAAAGAATAGTAAGTGTCCGTCACATTGGAAGACTACTCGTATTATACCTATTCATAAATCACGCAGTAAACAAAGTATCTCTAATTATTGTACTATTGCTGTTATTTCTAATTTATCAAAATGTTTTGAATTATCATTGTGCACATATACAGGGAGTTTATAAATGAATGGGATTATGTAATCACTTTAAATGTGCCGCTTTTTTTTAAATTGTTCACTAAACTATTTGTTTTGACAGATCAACTTTGACAGCTGTCAAGCAAACATATGAAAACGTATGTATTATAGTGGACGATTTTAAAAAGGCGGCATATTTAAAGTGATTACATAATCCCATTCATTTATAAACTCCCTGTATTAATCCGTATGTAAACAATAAATTATCTGCTACCCAAATTGGTTTTAAAAATTACAACAATATCAAATTTACTATTGCAAAGATAACTATTTTCAAAAAAAATTGACAACCGTACACAGGTTGATATTATTTATACAGATGTCTCAAAAGCATTTGATAGAATTGATCATGGAATACTTCTATTTAAACTATTGTCATTTGGTTTTTTTCCAGCACTCTGTAGTTTATTGAGCAGTTATCTTATTAATAGTACACTGTTTGTTGAACACAAAAGATTTAAGTCAGAACAATTTATCTTAACATCCTTAATACCACAAGGTTCAAATCTTAGCCCAGTCCTGTTTAATTGCTTTATAAATGACATTACTTTATTTCATTATAATATTTGCTGATGATTAAAAAAAAATTATCCTTATTTTTAATTTAAATAACTGCTTAGATTTATAAATAAATCTTAATTACATATATACAATACAACAATAATATTTCTTTGAATGTTTCAAAATGTAAGGTTATGTCATTAACTAGAAATGAAACAAAAGATTACCATATTAATAGAACTGTACTTGACAAGGCTGATTTTTTTAGATTTGGAGATGTTATTTGATTGCAAGTTGTCTTTCAATGACTACGTTGAATTAATTTTAGTTGCAGCAAATTGTTTACTTGAATTTATTATACGTAATAGCAAATTATTTTATGACATTTATGCAGTTAAAGTTCTTTATTATGCATACGTTAGATCTAAGCTAGAGTATGCGTGCTGTGTGTAAAATCCATATAACAATAAATACTTAATTATAATTGAATTAATACAAAAACGCTTTGTTAAATATTGATTTAAAAAAAAAAATAGTGTTTACCCTGATTATAATTATAATTATAACACAGTTTTATCACAATTTCAATTACAATCCTTAAAAAAATTTCGCAAAGCTTACCTTCTAACAGTGCTGTATAAAATTTTAAATAATTATAATGACAGTGCAGATTTACTTCAACAAATACATTTGCATATGCTAAATTATGTTAGAGGAAAACGATTGTTTCATCTACCTGTGCCAAAAACAATTTTTTTATTAAAGTCACCGTTATATTCTATGTGCGTTTTGTACAATCACTTAACCAAGCAGCATCCTGAAATTAATGTTTTTAATTGTACTTTACCAAAAGCATTTTTTAATCAAATTATATTGCATCTGAATTAAATGTTGTGTGTCTTTTAATTTTAATTTTTAATTATTTGTAACTACTTTAATTTTTTCTAGTGATGCCCGTATGACACTATCTATGATTTTCTATTAGTTGTGGATGGGACTTTAAAGGTCTGTGGGGTGCACGGATGATCATCAGTTTTATTGTTATTTTGAGGAATTTTTAGATGCATTTTTGTTTTTTTTTGTAATTAACACATAGGGTGTGAGAAATAACATTTTTATGATAATCAAACTAATTTTTTTAACTGTAAATATGTACATTTTTGCGTCAGTTATGGGAAAAACTAAAAATGTTCTTGGGGTTTCAATCTGCGATGGAATTGATGATCATTTGTGTACTTTGCGGACTTAAGAAGTTTTATCCATGGTTGTGTGTGTAGTTTGGTGGAGGGTTGTGGATGGTGTCATACGAGCATTAGTCTAAATTAATCTAAACTAACTTAATTATTTTATATTGTACATTTTGTAAATAACTTTAATCTGTAATTGGTATATTTTCCGTTTGTTAAATAAATAAATAAATAAATAAATAAATCCGTGTCTTGTACGCAATAACCTTATAAGTTGAACGTAAACGGGTCAAAAATAACACCGCACTAGTGTTTGTCATAGCTGCTGCTAATCTAAAACAATGGTCTTGTGCAGCAGTAGTAGTACTACAAATTAATATTCTTGCAAAACAAAAACCCACCGGGCTATCCTAGAAGTCAATAATTGGCAACATTTTAAGTAATCGGTATATATACTAAATTGTTTTCTTATAAAAAAACTCCAGCGTTTAAGGGCACAAACAATACTCAACAATTCTTTTTTTGCAATTGCGTACCTACGCTCTCTTTCTAACAACAAATTAGTATAATAACTAACAATTTGACGCTTACCACTGACCAGTTGTATCAAAACTGCACCTACACTAACGTCGCTAGCGTCCGTTTCAACAATAAACGGCAAGTCCAGTCTAGGTGGTAAAGCATGACTTCTTGTTCTAAAGCCGTTTTTTATGTTTTGAAAAACTTATTCTTAAGACCCAAGACCAACGACAACCTTTTCTGAGTAATTGTGTAAGCGGGGCTGTCATCAAGCAATGAAAAACTTTCAACAAAATTGCAATCGAAGTTTGCCAGACTTAAAAATGCCTGCTTGAACGCAATCTGGGTTAGAGAGGAGGCTTTCAGATGACAGAACATACCCCAAAAAGTTTAAGCTGTTACAAAAAACAAAAAAAATTGACATTTGTAAAGTTTTAAGGTAAAACCGGCTTGTCAGAGCCGTGTTAATACAAGGTTAATATTCCTTAAATGCTTTTCAAATGTGGAGAACGTTATTAAGACATGAACATGTACAAATGGTTTAAAACCTATGCCTAGAACTTGATCCGCCGTTTTAAGGCTAAAGAGCTCAAACACGTTAAACTAATATGAGCGTGTACATACCTGGAAGCCAGCAAAACGTCTGTGCTTTTTTTTATAGGCACTTGCCAGTAAAAGCAGCAAAAGAACGACATATATTGAACACCTGCCAGATTTCTCATAATATTTTTAATAGGGCATGGCAATTCATTATCAGATTTTGTGACCGAATTAAATTGTCTTGCGTTGAAACAAACTCTTACCGTGCTACGTTTAACGGTAGTTATTAACAAACTTGAAAATAAAATGTCTAATCTTTCTATAGCTTTCCATTTTTCCATTTGTTCTATTCTTTTTTAAACTGCAGCTCGATGGGCTAAAGGTTTATAATATTGTTTGACTGAAAACGGGCAAGTGTCTGTTAAGTGTATTACATGCTAATAAACATCCGGTTTCTTAAAAAATAACTTGTTATAACGTGTTAAATGATTACAAAATTTAATTTGTTCCGTTTTATTTAGAGATACCTAATTTATAAACAAACATTTAAGTAGCTATTTTGGACCAATTTGGTTTAAAATTGCGGGTTGAAAATGTATTGAACAAATGCGAACGGAAACAGTGTTACGGAAAGCATCAAATCATGAATTGGTTGTACAATAGGGCTTGGCCAACGTAATATCACCAAATAGAAATTGTATGTTACCTTCAATGTACAAATAATACATAATGAAGGAGTCATAAAAATTTGTGCTCAATATTATGCGATAACATAGTTCTGGTATGACCAAGAACTCATATTCTGACTGCAATTTATTTAAAGTGAATGGTAAAAGAATTTGGTGCGTCACTTTTCTAGTTTTGCGTTTATATGCGCCGGTAATGCTAGGAAAAAACTGCTGAAATATTTTTGCAGACAGACAGTTCACTTCATTTCCACTATCAACAAAAGCGAAAAACTAAAAATAATTAATTTTTAAATTAATTACTGGTGTGTTTTGCATAGTAGTGTGAGTGAAAATCACAACTGTCTTTAATAAGATCTTTTATAGGATCTTGGTTAATATAAGGTAATTCGTAAGTATTGACTGTTTGTTGTATATTTTTGTAGAAATTGCATTGGTTGAATATTTTAGCCATGAAATATGAGGATTCCTTTCTAATGGTTATTAATTTTTAAATTTAAAGCTTTGTGAGGCTGTTTAAACTAAATATTTAGATTACTTTTATTTGCATTATTATTATAAATATTATTATGCATATATAAGAATAAACTTACATTTTGCACGTATGGTTGAGTTGGTATAATGTGTTTATTGAATAATAATGAATGAACAAAGTCTTTTGGAGAAAAAAAAAACAAGGAAATAATAGTAAAACTGCTTTTCAGAATTGAACCCATAACTTTAACTATTTTTATTTAAATTTGGCATTGGCATTTGGCAATGGTTGGAAAATTAATTTTAGTTTGGGTATTTGAATCTCTTACATGGCAATTATCACTTATTAATTTATTAAAATTTGTATTAGTACTGATAACTTTTTATTTTATAGCACCGGTATGAGGACATGGCCTAAGTCATCAATGGGTTTATTTGGTTCAACTGTACTCACTCTGTGTTGTACTGATAGTTCACTTACGGCTTTTGATATTGACTTTTCAATTAGGTCATTTGTTAAGTTCTGTAATTGTTCCGGACTGTTGCAATTATCTTCCATGAGAACTGCATTTGTTATAGCACCTGCACTCTGCTGTTGTTGTTCAGCATCTATTGTTATTGCTGATTAAGTTTTCTTGCACTGGTAAAAAAATTATATGCTGCACGTGTTCCATGGAATAATACACGGAATTATTCCATGGAACACGTGCAGCGGTCAATTTTTTTGCAATGCGCGCCCTTGATGCAAATCTACATAAATAAGTAATTTCTTAAATTATTTTCTAAACATACGAATTGTTTTTGTACCAGGGTGGGGTAAGGGGTGATAAGTCTATAAATAAGTGTGTGTTCGGCGACGATGCGTGCTATACCAGCAATGATGATGTCATGTGTGCGTACAATCTTATTTCAGCTATTTACCATCAGGAGCCAGCACATGTCAAGCAAATATGATTTTGCTTGATTTTCGCGCGTCAATCGTGCCCTTAAGAATTTAATAATCGTTTTAAAAAAAGTTCAAAATAAATTTTTACTAATTGCTAATTTTTGTTTAGATATTAGTTGCGAACAATACAGTTGAAGACATGTCATTTTGTTACCTAACATTGAAAAGCAGCCAAAAAACAGTAACTGTGGTTTTTACATAAATTTGTTAATAGCAATTTAAATTCTATTTATTTAATTAATAAAATTAAGTTTGTAGTACTATATAATCGAGCTATCAGACATCCCATAACATTTAGGTTAGGAGTTCACAGCAGCAATTATAGCAGGCACTCACTAATGTATTTAAACATTTTTAGTTCATGTTTGTTTACGATTGTCAATTGTTATATTGATTTTTGTTGTAACTAATTAATTCATAATTTTTTTTAATTTTATTGATGTTTGTATTGTTATTTAATTGTTATGAATATATAAAAATACTATGTGAGTAGGCAAATGCATGTTAAAAGAGGTTTCCGTTAAATAAAAATTATTATTATTACTATTGTTCACAAAAGGTAAGATGTCCAGACATGACTGTTTTCCGTAAATATGTTGTGGTTCTATTTTTTTGCAGCCGTTTGATTTTTACGGACAGAAAATTAAATTTAATGCTACCTCTAATGTATAATATATTGTATAAACTAAAAGTAACAAAATATAACCCGTAGATGAATCAATGGGGCCAGGCCGGCAGTACACGAAATTAAATTAGGCCCTGATTTTCGATTGCATGAAATTGAATTGTGCTCGATTTTGCGCTTAGAAACTGATTAAATATTGATTGACACTTTAAGATTAATTGCATTGCATCTATATAATGAAATATTTAAAATGTTTGTTAGAAAATTTAATTAATAAAAGTCTGCAAGCAAAACTAACATCGTTAATATAAATATTTCAAAATGAAAGTTTGCTTTATGACTGCAACAGGACCAACCGGAAATGTGTCTGTATTAATTAAATATTCACTGAAGATGTGCAAGGCTATCTCAAATATTAATTAAACTGTTTTAATTCTTTGTAGAAAAACTAAACTTGCATTACAATTGCTGTTGCTTTATCAAGCGGTACAGAGTTCATTGAATTCAGTTGACCGTTTTAATGTATATAGTTGGTGACATTTTAATGTGCATATTATTTAGTAATGATACAATGAAATCTATTACATTAATGTAAAATTTGTAATAATTAACATAATATAATATATCTTTTTGAAATTACGGTGACTAGTAATATTAATTTTTGATATAGTATGCTTCTGACTTCTAATCACTAAACCTTAGGCGATAAAACGATAGTTTCTAATTGGTGTCGAGGCGAGATAAGAGACACGCACAATAGTAAATTGATGTTAGGGTTGCGTGCTATCGTATCGCCGACATAAATATTCCCTCCATTGAGCCATTTCATTGCTGTTCTAATCGAATTCTATAACCATTTAATCAGGTGCAAACCTACATTTTTTTCTTAAACTAAATAAACACAGTTTTTAAAATATCGTTTTTATTAAGTATTTTAAAGAGTAGTTATTATACTATTTAATTAATTAATGTTCATGGGATACTATAAATAATAAATCCAATGACATAATTTATCAGAATAAATACCAAAACTGAGTAAAATTGGTGTTTGAGTTGTATTTTTAACCCAAAGAAATTAATTGGTTATTATATTTTTTTGAATCGTTTTAGAAGCATTTCTTCAACAATAACACGATAATAAATTGCAAACTGGAAATTTTCAATAAGACGCAGCTATTGCTTATGGAGCAAACAAGAATAAATTATTTAAGAAAATTTTATGAAGATTGATTAATAAGCAGAAGGATATTTCTACCACGCTCACCAGACTTTAGCTATTTTTATTTCCATTTCAGTTTAGTTCAAACAAAGTATGCATAGTAACATTATTTTTTATATCTTCAAATACTTTACTTTTTGCAACAATGATCATATATAGATTACTTTTGTTGACATAAACTAAATTCTTACTTTGTTATAATAATACAAAAAAAAACAAAATTAATAAAAGTATTTTTCTATAATAATAATAATATGCAGATTATCAACACATGATTTAGGCAGGGTTTAAAACTTATTAGCTATTAAATTAGTAACACGTTTAAACTTATAAATAAATAAAACAAGACATAGACAATTAATATACAAGATCATTATAAAAGTTTAAGATTATGTAACCATCTAATGTTTGTTTGTGCCGCTCTAGTAATGGCGTAAATACATATATAGGATTCAATAATAAAAATATTCTTTTCATTTGTTTTTTTTAAGAACGTAGTGAGGTGTTGGTCTTAACAAGTGGTCTGGGTGGGCTAGGTTTTGGCCTTGCGAAATTCACGCAGTTTGCTGCGACAACACATGCTGTCCCCTACCCATCTTTCCCTATACCCTATTTTCTGCCCTACTTCCTACACTGGCATTCTCCTTTTCTTTCTTCCATTCTTGTGTTATTCAGCCTAGATATTTGCATTGTTCTTAGGTATCTTCTTAGTTTTTCTATATCTTTATTAACTTTTTCCTTGTCGTATCCTCTTTCTTTCATAAATATTTTGTGCAGTTCTATTAACTGCATTCTCTTTGGTAGTCCTACATTTACCAATTTAATTTTTAGTGAGATTCTTGAATCTCTATTTGGGGTCAGTTCTTTGTGTTCCCTGGTTGCTAGATATACTATGACAATTTCAAAAGTTGCATTTTTTGTCAACCTCGAGATGACGTATCTTACGTTTGAAAATAGTTTAGTCAATTCCGTCAACTTGTTTTCATTATGCAGTTCTTTCATTTTCTTCCTTATTTCTACAATTTCTGTTGGTACTAATGTTTTAGTATATGTTCTTCTCTTGTTTCTCTGTTTACCTTCCATTACTTGACAGGCCCAGTTGTTTTGACCTTCTTTGTTTCTCTCTTATTTATTATTTTTTTCCATATTCTTTTGCTTCTATTTAGCTTCTTGCTCCTCTTTTCTTTGTTTTCAATGGTTTTTAATTATATTTTGGTTTACCTAAATCTCAACGCTTCAAACTCTTCTATTTTTTTCTTCATTACTGTTGTTGCATAGTTTTTTAGTGCTCTTCATTTGTTTTTGTCACTGTATATTTTAAATATTGTAGATTGGTCTACATTGTTTTTTAATACCGTTTCTAGCATTTTCCTATCTTCCTCTCACGCTTCGCACTACACTAGCGTATGTTCTGCGTCGTCATGTGTGTTTTCTTTACAAAATATACATTTTTCTTTTTTCTCCAACTTATTTATTTTTTATAAGTACTTTCCAAAGGCTTCATGTCCGTTAAGTAGTTGTGTTGTATAGTAACACGTCTTTGGTTTCTTTTTTACCCATTCTTTTATTCCTGGTATTAGTTCTCTTGTCCATTCTCCCTTTTCTTTTTTTTTTCACTGTTTTTGCAATTTTTCCGTCATATTCTTTCTTGCTTGTTTCTTTGCTTCTTGCTTACTCTTTTTTTTATTTGCCATTTTCTTTATACCTAATTTTTCTTCTACCATCAAATCTGCGGGTAGTGATGCCGCAATTACTTCTAGTGCTTCTTGCGACACCGTTCTGTAGGCCCTGCAAATCCTTAACAAGCTTGCTCTCATAGCTTCTTTTACTTGTTTTCTGCGGCATACAATAATTTATTTCTAGCCGCAGTTGCTATTAGCTTTCTTGCCCTTTTTTCTAGTCCTCCTTTGTTCAGCATAAGCGTACTAAGCATTCTTTTTATTTTTTTTGTTCCGCGTACCGCTTCCTTCCGTTCTTGCAAGCATTTAATTTTTTTTTTATGGTTATTATTTGTTCACCTACCTGTATTTTTCTACCTGTTTGTCCTCTTTGTCGATAGTTATGCCAAATCGGTTTTTTGCGGAGCCAGATCTAACTTTTTATTTTTCATCCATTTCTTTATCATCTCTATTGCCAACTTTAACCTTTCATTTAGTATTTCTATGTCTATATATCCCTACCTACCAGAGCCACGTCATCCGCAAATGCCGTTATAGTCACTTCTTCCGGCAGCTGCATCTTGAGTAGCTGATTATAAACTAAATTCCATAGTTTAGGACCTAGTGCAGAACCCTGTGATATATTTCAAGTCAGCCTAAATTTTCCATTTTTGGTCAGAAGATTTCTCTCCTGAAGGTAACTCCATATTATCTTTGTAGTTTTATTTGTTAGTTTTCTTTTTTTTGCTGCTTCAATAATTGTTTTCTATAGTATGCTGTTGAACGCATTTTGTATATCTAGCGCTATTATGACACAGTGTTGTCTTTTTTTGTATGGTTTTCATGTGTTTCATTGTTTACTGATGTTGAAACTCTCAAACACAATCCGGAATAGAATAGAGCCAATCTTCATTACCAAACCGCTCACTCCTAAAGTAGGATTTAATAATAAAAATAATTTCTTTATCTGTATACATCCTTATAACCTTGCTTGACATTTGATCTGTCAAAACAAAGTATAATATAGTGTATATTTAGAAAAAAGCGGCATATTTAAAGTGATTACATAATCCCAGACATTTAAAGAGATCCTGCACTAAAGTTTAACATAAAATTTAAACTTATTACATTTGTAAAAAACTCTAGTAGGGCCAAAACTTGTATTGTATTTGTTAAAATAAATTTGTGATTAAATACATAGTAAATTGTTTTATTATTTTTTAGATTGTAGTAATCAGGATAGAAGTCCCAATTGGTATTTATATATAACTACTATAAAAAAAAAAAACTAGAAATAGTACTTGCTTGCAAAAATCAAGCACAATATCTAGGATCTGACCTGCAAAATATATAATTTTTGGTTTATTGCGCACTCTTTAAACGCACAAGAATAAACATGAGTGTAAAGTTGCTACCTGAGCCATGCGTGCGAAAATTTGAACCTAGCAGGGTAATAAGCATAAGCAAAAACAAATGTATCTAAAACTAATCTTAACTATCTGTCTTTAACTATCTTGTTGTTTTTACATTTTACACTAAACCTCATCTTTTTTATGTATAGTTTAACGGTAAGTAAAAAATAATTGTATAGGGATTTAAAAAGTTTCATTTTGAATAGCAGGCTATTTGAGCAGCTGTCAATTTTGAAGCTATTATCTTTTGACATTTGACAAGTAAAAACTACGCCATTATTAAAAATGGAACGATACACGTTTCAACAACGCAATGAAATTATTAAAATTTACTACAAAAATGGTCACAGTTTGCAAAACTAAAGCACTTTTTGGTCGTCGTAAAGCACCTTGGCCGGCAATAAGGAAACTGATAAAAAATTGAGTTATTGGGACAAGTTTGTGATGTGAAGAACACTTAAGAATATTGCTGATGTAGCCCGTAGTGTTAAAGAAAACCCATATTTGTTGATTCCTTGTCAATCTTTAAAATTAGACATTACACCGTATTTTGCATAAAAACTTAAGTCTTAAGGCTTTTAAAGTTCAGTTAACACAAGAACTCAAGCCGGTCAATCACCATAAACGTCGTATTTTTGCTGATTGAGTTTTTCAAATGCATCAAAATAATCCGGAATTTTATCGAAAAATCATCTTCAATGATAAGGCCCAATTTTACCTCGAAGGCTACGTCAATAAGCAGAATTGTCGCATTTGGAGCTCAGAAAATCCAAAAATGATTGTTGACAAGTCTTTGCAACCTCAACGTGTTACTTTCTTGAAAATGAGGCTGGTGCAACTGGTACAGTGAATGGATGGCGCTACCGAGCTATGATTATTCATTTTTATGAGCGGAATTGAAAAATATTGATGTGGACGACGTTTATTTTCAGCAAGACGGCGCTACGTGCCACACAAGCAACTAAACAATTGCAATTTTGCAAGAAAAGTTTCCTGATTGTGTTATTTCTCGAAAAGATGATCACAATTGGCCACCGAGATTTTGTGATTTAACACCTTTAGACTAAGATTTATGCTAATGCTCCACAATCGATTCAAGACCTTAAATATAGAATTCGTAAAGTTATTGAGGACATACAGCAACAAATGTGTAAATTAGTCATGGAAAATTTTGTTAAAAAAATGTGGTACTGCTACCGTAACCGTGGCGGCCATTTGACTGATATTGTTTTCAAATGTTAATGGCATTCTTTTCTTTTTACATTGAAATAAACATTCATTGATTTCTCTTAAAAAATACCCGTTTATTTTAAATATCAAAATAAAACTTTTATAATGTTTTATCTAAAATTACGCCTTAAATCCAAACGGTCAGATAAATTTAACAATATTTTTACAATTTGCATGTGCAAGATTGTTGCTGGAGTTGAAAAACAATGCTCCGATAGTAATGGAACTAATTGTTTAAAAATTGATATAGTTAATCGGGCTATAATATTAATAGTTTAATTTCTTGCTAAATGGCCTTGAAAAGTTTTTACATTTTACATTAATTTTACAATAATTTATACGTAACATAATTAATATCCTTATTTAACAAAACTTATAATATCATAATTTGTAACAATCTTCCAATTACACTATGTGATTAACATAATATCATATAATATCACCTAAACTCTACAGTCTTTATTTATTTTTTTCAATGACGTTTCTCATCCATACTACTTTTTTTCCATCTTCTGTCAACACATTCTTTCTTTTCATTTGTTTTTCTCTTATTTAACATATGATTTTTGTTTCATTCGCTTTTCTACACAGTCTGCACAATTTGCTTTCTTCATTCATCTAAATATTGCAAATTTTTTCTTTATTTCCACATCTAAATCTTGCAAGTATCTTTTTTTTGTTTTTGTGTATTTTGAATTATTAAGGTATTTTGGAATATTATTTTCCATAATTATTGCATTTTTCTCATTGTACCTTGATTCATTCACTCTTGTTCTTCTTTCTTGTATTTTTATATCCCTATCACGTATTGATATTTCTTTCCACACAACTTTTCTATTATT
Source organism: Tachinus rufipes (assembly GCA_963932245.1). NCBI lineage: Eukaryota > Metazoa > Arthropoda > Insecta > Coleoptera > Staphylinidae > Tachinus > Tachinus rufipes. Next base: position 56,458,842 of record OZ010741.1, on the reverse strand, counting down.
TCTCAATCTTTCTACTTCTTTACAGTCGTATCCCTTTCTATTAAATATTTCTTTCTCTATACTTCTATTCTATCATATCTTTCATTTTTTTTAGACATTCTTGCAAAATTTTGCATTTAGTTCTTTCTCTCAATCTTTCTTCATATCTTACTCCTCGTTTTCCTGCTTCCACATTTATTTTATCTCTTTTTATTTTCTCTAATACAATGTATGCTAGAGTTTCTTTATTTAATTTTAATACCCACCTTCAGTATTTTGCCTGTATAGTTTCTGATTTATTCTGATTTTTTCACCCCTAAATTTCTGAACCATAAAGCATCATACTTCTAAACTAGACTATCAAACAGTGACCCTTTTATTTTTATACATCCCAATTTTCTTTCACCTATTCCCCACACCTGTCCTACCACCTTGTTTGCTTTTCTTGTTAAATTTTGTATGTGTTCATTCTTTAAAATAAGGTGGGGTGATCAATAAAGCTTTTTTTTACCTCAAAATTAATTTTTATTTAATTGATCTGAAAAAAAACTATCGATTACTCAACCTTATCTTATTAAGATGTCTTATCAAAATGGATTTAAATCTTCAATCATAATTTTTGTTTTATCAACATTCACTCTTAACGTTTTCTTTTTGAAGTATTTTTCCAAACATCTAATCATTTCTTTCATTTCTTTTGCTTTTTTGCCACAATCATCATGTCATCTGCGTATGCTAACGACCTTACTTTCACTGTACCCACTACGGCTCCACACGTTTCTGCAAGGCTAAGCTTTTTTCCTATAACTGCAATATATGCAGCAAACAGACTAGGACTGAGTGAGCTTCCCTATCTCACACCTTTTGTTGTCCAGAAATTTTAACACATTCTACCGTACACACTAATAACTTTTTCTCTCAGACATGACCACAATATTTCTCTACCCTATCCACACTATTAAAGGCTGTGTTAAGGTTCAAAAACAACGCATTTATTTTTCTTTTTTTTACAGTTAATTTTTTTTTAACTATATGATTTAGTATATATACGTTGTCTATAGTTTTCTTTTTCTAAACCCTGCCTGCTTATCCGCCAATATTCAATTCATCTCCAATTTCTCATTCAGTCATTCCTCTAGCGTTTTTTTTTTTTTATTTTTGTATACTGAGCATACAAGACCATTTGATAGAAAATCCTTCTAATTTTCATACTGCATTTATTACCTCTCTTAATCTTTCAATCAATTCTTTTGTTCCATACATCCATGCTTCATTCTGTATTCCATCCTAGCGTCTTCGATTTTTTTAATTTTTTTATTTGTCTTTGTATCGTTTCTGTTGTAATTTCTTCTAGCTGCAAGTTTGGCTCTTGACATTTTTTGTTTTGATCTTCTATTTCTGTCTGTTGCATTAACAAGTATTGAAAAATAATTTTTCTACTCTTCCATAATAATTTTTTGGTTTAGTCTTGTTTTATGCTGTTTTCGGTCTTTGTTTATGTATTTCCATGCTTCTTCTTCTGATTGTATTGCTTTTATTTATATATCTTCTTTCTGTCTGTGTATTATTTTAATTTGTTTGCATTTGTTTTTATATGTTTTTAACGCGTTTTGGAAATCTTGTTTGGATGCTTTGTTGTTTTTCCATTTGCGAAGCATTTTTCTTGCCTCTCTCTTTTTCTGCATGCATTTCTTATCCCACCATCTGCTTCTAGATATTTTTTCTTTTGTGTATACATACACTTTTTTACTGTTGCTTCTTTTATTCTTTTTTTCTAATTCTTCCATTTTGTTTTTTAAGTCGTTTTCCGTAAAATTAATTTTTTTAAGATTTTTGTTGTAACTTTTTATGCTTTTTTCGACCATATTATTTTTGTTATTGTTTTTTTTTTGTTTGCTTTATTTATTGTATTACTTGTTAAATGTACTTCTAATGGCTGATGATCTGATTCCACTCTTTCTCTCACTTTAAATGTCTCCACTTCCTGCCACGCTTCTTGTTTATTACTACGTAGCCAATTACCGATTGGCCATTTGTTCCTATATATGTATATTCCTTTTGTTCATCTCTTGCTTTATTTCCATTTAACACACCCAACCCTCTTTTTTCTATCATGTCCAACATTATTTTCCCTTCTTTACTTTTTTGACTGTCTTTTGAATCTCTTTTACTGATATGGTGTTCAAAATTTTCTTTCTCTCCTTTTGATCTCCAGCAAAAAGTTTTATTGTAATAACTCGTTTTTATCTGCTTCTTTCAAATTTTTCTGCGTTATTTCTTTATGTATTACCGTAATTATTCCACACTTAGCCTTACTCTTACTTTTTTTCTTTGACAGCTGGTTTACAAGTCCATCTATACTCGTTTGGCATATTTTCTTTTATTTTTTCCCATTTTTCTTTATCCACCCAGGTTTCTACCATTTCAATTACGTCAAACATTCTAATGTAGTCCCAAAAATCTTTTTTATTGCTTAACCCTGCTACGTTTCAGAATAGTATTGCCATTGTTGTTCTTGCCTCTTTACATCTGATTTTTATTGGATTTTTGAACCATTTTCAACATTTTCTTGAATGTTTTTTTTTTCCGGTCTAAACGCTGTTGATACGCTTTTTGGTATCAGACTATTGATTTTGTTTTGCTTTTTTCTTTGTTAGCCCATTTTCGTATTTTTATTTGTATTGCTCTTTCATCTTTTGTTAAGTCATCATCTATGTATATGTTACTTTTTCTTCATTTCCAAATACGTATTCTTTTCCAATAGCATTTTTTTTATCCATAGAATTCAAACTAACCAATTCAGGCCGCTTCTTTTCTTCCATTTTCTTGCCCAGTTTAAATACTTTTTTCACATTCAACGTTAAGATTTTCTGCGATTTACGCGGATTACCGGTTGTTGGATTCAAGCGCACTGCCTACTACACCACGGAGTACTGTCGGTTTACCGGCTTTTGTATTCGTCACTTGTTAATTAATGTTTTTAGTTATTATTGTCCTTGTGTTAGTCGTTTTAGGTTTATGTTTGTGCATTTTAATATTATTGTTTGTTTTAAACACAACATTGTTTCCGCTGCTAAACTACACCTTCTGCACACACACCGCGCTGTTCTGTCCTCTTTTAATTAAAATTGATTTTATTATGATAATTGTTTTCCAGATAAATTAAGTATAAAATCATTGATCTTTCTGTCTCTTCTCACTCTCTAGGGCAATATCAATGGTTTTAACTATCCAGTCACCGTTTGACAACAAATCAAACTAAAATGCTTTATTAAGGCAAAAATAAAGTTGAACAATACTGTTTGCCAACAACCCGTTTCTTAGTAAACCCTGGTTTTTAGATATGAATGTAATTTTAGAATTGTTTGCATTTCTAATTTGTGAGAGGTTGTATGGATTAATTGGTATCAACAAAAAAGTTAAAGATGTTTTTCTTTTAGAGACGGTTAGGTTTTATTTTGCTTACAACCTATAAAATATTAACACTGGCAAAAGAATTGTCTATTGCAAAAATTGCAGAATAGTGTGGACAAGGGGTAATCAAATAACGTTGCATTTTTAGTATGCAAGGCAGATATCGCAAAAAACGTTTATTATTTACTAACATTTAACCGTCAACATTTTCCGTAAAAAGCAAGGTTAGTATTTAGAAAATTTGTATTTAGAAAATTGCCTGGTTTTTGCAAAAGTTGGTAGAATTACGTACGTAGGAGGTACGTAATTCTACCAACTTTTAGTTTTATATAGCATTTAATGTCATTTGTGATAAAAGTCAGTCTTATATGTTATCTATTGTTATTTTTGGTATTGTTATAAATTACTTCAATGTCATATGTTATATTAGTTTAAAAATTATTTTTGTCTTGTCTTTGTCTAAACCCCAAAATGTCTTTGTATCGTAATTGTTTTAATTTATTTATATAACTGTTACGTCTATTACGTTATATTTATTTACTGTATATTTTAATTATTTATTAACTGTTAATTATTATTAACTATTTGTTAAAAGCCATAATACAAAATATGTATCTATAGTTTGATCAGATTTGAAAGATATACAAAAACTTATGATACAGTTTACATCTTCTTATTACCTAGTAAACAATTTGAACGCCCACAATTAACTTTACAGTTATTTTAAATAATTATGACCAGTTGTTTTAAAAAAAAAATTTTAATCAAAGTAACGCAGTCTTTTTAACACGGGCTTTTTCACTCGTTTTAAAAGTAGTAGGATTTGGTTCTACGTTTATTGTGGCATATATTAAAACTTTTACCAAAGTAGTTTTTATTACCTGCTGGCTAAGTTTATAACATAATTAACAACCTCCAGGCAGTTTTGGACAAAACCATTTTACTGTTGATTGTCTGATTTATTTATCAAATTTGATCTAAATTATCTTGGAGACCTAGAGAAGATTTTAAATTAAAAATTATATACTTTAAATAATAAAACATTTTTAAACAATACTTTTTACTGTTATTTAAAAATTTAAAAAAATATTTAAACAAATTCTCCAAAATTTAAAAATGATTTCAGAATGTTTAAAAAAAAAACTTAATATACTTACTGTTAAGATGCAATTATAATAATAGTAATAATAATAATAATAATATAATAATTTTTAGCAAAAGCGTTAAAGCATCGCAAAAATGCAACATACTTAAGCTATCCTTTTCAAAAATTCTCTTTTAATTAAAATAAACTTTGTATTAGAGTTATCTAAGTTTTACTACATTTTTTGCTGTATGTTTTGGATTTATTTTATTTAGCAAAAATATTAAAATTACAAACAAATGTGCAGCAGTACAAATAAGAAAAACTCAAAATATTTAACTTGAATATAGACAAAGTTTAAAATGCTTAACAATGATGTATAAATATATTGCTGGTTTGTGCAAAAGATTGAACTATAGAGGTTAAGAAAATTGCTAGAACAGAGTATCTAAGTAATTAGATTACAAACTACATTTCAAAAACAAAATAAAATACACCAAGACCTACCAAGTAATTTTGTAATGTATTATTTTGGTGCAACTTAATGTACATATATGGATTTGGATAACATAAATAAGACATTATAACATATATTTACAAAACAAAGATTTTTTTGTCAACACTATTTAACTGATCAGATGTATGTAAAGTTTTGTGTTTTTTTTTGCTAATGGTTTAGTTTTTAATAGTTTCTTTTTGTTCTAAGTATTTTAATTGGTCTATCGTATGCCTTTATATGTTACGTGCTATACACATAGGTTATACAATCTACAGCTTGGTGTCTTGTTTTTTTCTGCACAGTTTTGACATTTGGCCTATTTTTCTTTCTATAGTCAAAATATGTCTAGCAATTGGTAAAGTAGATTTTGTTTGTTCTGCAATAAATCCAATCCAACCCAATATTTTTTTGTTGTTTATTATATTATGGCTGCGTTTTTTATGGCAATACTTGCTGTGATTTTTCTTTTGTGTAGTTTGCTTTAAAATTACCCTTTTTTGATGTTCAGAGAATTTTTTGATTGATATTTTTATATGTTGAGCATAGTAAATTAATCTGAAAATTATTCCCATTAGTACTTTATTATGTTTATAAAAGTTGGAATTTTTAAAGACACCCTTATTTAGTTGAAAAGCTTAACTTTTTTAGCGCCACTTAGCAAACGGCAGTTTATATACAATTGGTAAGCTGGTCATGGTGTTGTAAATTCAGCCTGCCAACTATGCTAACATTTTGTCAATAAAGAATTAGCTGAATTTAAAACAATATAATTTGCTTGTAATTGTTGTTGTACTGCATGTATCAAGAGATAACATTTAACATTTTTTTACCTAATCTTACTAAAAAAAATTACCATAATAAGCGTGAACTAAACTCAAAAAAATTGCAAATAATTGTTTGCACTAAATATGTTATTAACTATGTTTGCATTTGTTTAAAATAATGTCTTAAAACTTAAATAATTGATACTCAAACAATAAGTATCCAAATTGCATTATTATTTAGTGAACGTAAATATTTTTAAATTATTTTATAAAATTTATACTTAATTAAATTTTACGATTAGAACATAAAGTACCTACAACCATCTAATCTTAAAAGTAAAACTGATTTTGTTTTAGGGCCAAATACACAAATGCTCACAAAAAAACAAAATTAAGTGACTGCCACTTGCAGTACTAAAATACGGTATTGCTACTGACAATATATAAATATAAATTAAACATACACAGTACAATAAAACATATTACTCTTAGACATGATGTTTATAACTAAAAAGTAAATCACATTATATTATAATAAAGATTTTAATTTTAAAGTAAATTATTTTTTTGTGGATCCCGTTTTTATAATTTCGGTGAATTAATTATATATTATTATGCGTGAAAATAAATTTATATAGTTTATTTTACTTTGTATTGTATTTTATTTTTGTAACACAGTTATAACATTTCATTAAAATCCAAATCAGGTATTTGTGTAATACTATTTGTAGTTGGCACTAATAAAATATTATTATTATTATTGTAAATATTTATAAGTAAATTTTTGTATACTTTAACGTTACTTTTTAAAACATTAACAATTAATTTGTTTTGACTGAACCAGGATGTAATATTTTTTATTACAATTGTTATATTAGTTTTTAAATCTCTAGATTTTTAGTGGTAAATTGTTTATATAAATAATAAAAAATATAAGCTCAAAATTTATCCATAAAAAATACCCAAATTTCTATGTGTATACAATAAGCATTGTTTCTTTCTTATCGACCACAAAACTTATTTTAACAAATTGTGGTCTGTTGTTTTAATATTTTATTTACAGTAATTTTAAAACAGACTATATTTTATGCTAACATTTACTTATGTACACTTTACATAACCTCTAAACCTTTCATCTTGTTATAAGATTGTTATAACATGGTTACACCAATATGAACTAAAAAAATGTTTAACAAAAAAAGGGACCTGCATAAAATAATCTTTACAAACAGTATAATTTAAAAAAAAAGTTGTCAAAGATGCTCTCGACCCTGAGCCCCATGTATTAGAATATACAGTTTTTGTGAAGGGAGTGTTTAAAGTGATGTCGTACAAGTGTACCCGGATAAAGGAATATGAAGAGGGATGTGTACGTTGAAGATAAAAATCGGTTATATAAGAAATTTTGTAAGCCATGTGTGGCTTTGTGGGCGATGAAACACAGCAGGATTATATGTAGGATGATATCAATAATGCAAACCGAGTTATAAATTGAATTCAAAATTAATAAATTGGTGCGTGGGTTATGCCTAAGGGTGCCGTAAGAAAGTAGAGCAATATTATTAATATGAATTTCTCATTTCGATGTAGCCCTTTAAACATGAATTTATAAGGTATCTAATATCATTACTTATGTCAGAATTGATCATATATTGCGTGCCAATTAATTCAAATTCCTTTTATGAAAGTTATGTTTTATTAAATGAGATGTACGATATTATCGATTCAAACTACCGTTTTAGTAGATTTATTCCTTTATGCCTTTACAATATTACCCTCGCAGCTCTTACATAAAGTTTCAAATTGAAAATTAATTCTTTACTGATCCTGTAGTAATTAGGTCAGTCTTAAAATATCAATTTTAATTTCTGCATTAAAGTTATCCATAAATTATAAGTAGTTCGACGTGTTGAGCCCTCTTTTCCAGTCGAAGTAATAAGATTATCATTCCTCTAATTAAAACTTGGTTATAAAAATGTCAACGAACTATTCAATTATAAAAAAATTTATTGTATAAGTAAAGAAATTAGTAATGATCAATTTATTTGGGATATTTTTAAATAATTATTAAGCAGATTATTGAATTTAAATATTCTTTTCAACAAAAAATTTGTTTGTATTAATTTCGTTGTCTATGTTTGCCGCACAAATAAGCGTAACAATATATGTATTATACTCGTACACACTGGACGTGTCTACGAGTATATTGTATACACCGATTTATTATTAAATTGAAATAAAATTGCAATTCAAATATAACAACAAAATAATAATTATCGATTATTAATATTAATTATTATATTAAATTGCCAATAAAATTTATAGATTAATTAGTATAATTTTTTGAAAAATTAAACTAAAATAAAAAAATGTGGCATATTAAAATAATTTAGAAAAATTTATTTTATACGCTGTATAGAATGTCAACGTTAAAATTAAATTTTACTTAATTTGACAGTTTACAAACAGATATTTAACAAAAAAAAAACAAATTTGAGTTAACAATTAACCCAGCAAGGGTTAAAATTTGGATTCAACTTTCTGTTCAAAAACGGCCTTCATTTATTTAAAATTTGGCAACAAGTAAATTACATGGTGTAAGTACATTTTTTGCACATTAAATTAGACAGCTATACTTACAGTAAAAAACCTTAAATAATCTTAATAAAGTTACCTCAATAATGAATGATATAATTTTTTGGGGAGCTACCCAATTGTTATCAAGAAAGTGCCATAAAACTACATTAAGTTCTACTTGTTCCTGTTTGGATAGTTTAATAATACAAAAATTTTATTAGATGTGGATTGTGGAGCAAGTAGTACTTACTTCATCTTTCTACCTTAAGTGTAAGGCGTACATTATTGATTTGTATATTAGTATTAACGCCATTTTTTTATATCTTTGGTTATCTCTAATATTTCTTTCCAAGTGTTCTCTTTTTTTGTAGCATTCTTGTTTTTTTTTTTTGTTTTTTTTTCTGTTATTTCTGTTTTATTTAATTTGTTAGTGATTCTTTATTTCCACATTTTTCTTATATGTGCATACTTTCTAGTTGGCCTTCCGTATTTTTTTTTGTATTGGTTTTTTTTGTATTTTATCTTGTATATCTTGTTCTTTATTTTATTTTTTTTTTGTATTGTTTTCAATTTTTCTAAGAAATCTCATCTTCATTGTATTTATTTTTTATCCTGTCATTGTTTATGTTTTGCTACTATATGTTAATGTTAGTCTGATTACTTTATTAACTATTTTTGCAATTTTCAATATTTCCTTTCTGTTTAAATTAGTGGTTTTTAACCTAATATATAAAATTGCTGTTTTTCCTATTTTGTCCTCTATTTTTATGTTTAATTTGTCGTTGCTTTGTTTTATTGTACTTAATTATCTGTATTTTTTAATGTTAGTGCTTTTCAAAATATAATATAAAATTGCTGTTTTTCTTATTTTGTTCTCTATCTTTTTGTTTAATTTTTTGTAGCTTTGTTTTATTGTACTTAAGTATCTGTATTATTTAACCTGTTCTATTATTATTTGTTTTATTTTTATTTTGTGAATTAGTTTTTTTTGCAATTATCATGGTTTTTGTTTTTTTATAGTTTAGTTTTATATTTATTTTTTTTAGTTGCTTTTTTATCATTTCTATGTTGTTTTGAAGTTTTTCTTCTCTTTTTGTAATCACTTATTTTTGTTATTTTTATCTTCCAATATTTTATTTCTAACATTTTTATTTATTTTATTGCTTGTTTTATCAAAAATAATTAAGAAAAGAAATGCGTTTAGCATGCATTCTTGTTTTACTATTTTATTTGTTTGGAGTTTTTTCAATTCTTTGATGTTTATTTTTATGTTTTTATTTTTCCATTATATTCTTGTTCTGTTATTTTTCTATTAACTTTTTATCATCTTGTCTTTTTTCATCGTTATTTTTTGTGTTTTAGATGTTTTAACGTTATGTCGAATAATTTTTGGTTCCGCATAAAGTTCTTATTTATTTTTTATCTAATTTTTGTCAATGATTTTATCTTTGCCTTTTTTAATAATTCTTTTATTTTGTATTTTTTTTGTATTTTGCGTATCTTTTTTTTAACTTGTGTTTTTTTTTTAAATTTTTTTTAACTGTTTTTTTTTTAATCATTGCTTAATATTATTGTTGTTCCACATTTTCTTTTTAATGCACATATCTTTTTATTATTTTGTAATTTTTTTTTGAAGTATTTTCTGGTATGCCGTTGATTTTTGTTCTTCTTTTATTTTGTCAAACATGCTTATAATATGATTAAAATGGGGCAACAAAACGTAGTTTGTTTTACAAATCAATTTAAGCAACTAAACATTGATTTAATTTGTAGTTATTTGTGGTCTTTAAATAAATTTTGATTATGTTTATCAACATCTTAAACATAAAAAACTTGTAATCTTTATATTGACTGAAACTATAGTTACAATAAAAACCTATATTGATTTAATCTAATAGATTCTAATTAATAAGAAGATTTATTTGCTGACTAACAGGGAGTGCTTACATTTACAAACAACAAACATACTCTAGACTGACAACTTACAAAATTTAGGGCATTGTTATAATAACATAAACAAAATCATTTTGATAAAACTATTTTTGTAGTAAGTATTTACCGTTTTTCAAATGAGGCCAGAAAGAGTTTTTTGATGATTTTTGAAGTTGTGACAAGCCTTTTCAAGGTTATTATAAAAATACTAAAATTATTTTGTTTTGGAAATTTTAATGCACATAATACTAAATAGATATGTCACTTAGGAAAAGACAAAAACAAGGTTAGAAGTAATAGCCATAGCTATAAAACATCAAAAAAGCAAAAAAAATCAAGAAAATGCTTTAAATAACTACAAAAATCCTGGGTTTTATAAAATAGAAGAGAAAGACCAAATTAAATAAACCAATTTAGTCTATTTAAAGGCTCAAAGTAAAGAATTAAAACTAGTAAAAAAAAGTGACTTTTTTACATGCACAAAAAATAAAAAAGAGCTGGTTTCAAAAAAAACAAACACAGCATTGAATATAATTGTGTATAAAAACGTAAAGGATAAACTAAAAAAGTTAAAGCGTACTTTTTGGAGCTTTTTGATGACAAGAAACTTCCAAAACCAACTTTAGACAATCAAAAATACTAAAAACTAAAATAACTGATGACTTTGACCAAGTATTTAAAAGTAACACTTATAATATTTTTGAACATTTACCTTTGGGCTTATTAAAAAAAAAACATAATTTAAAGAAATGTGCAGATTATTAAACCATTGCGCTTATGAGTTTTACTTTGAAGCTTTTTTTGAAGATCATACATGAATAAATATATAGAAATCTTGAAGAAGATATAAGCAATACACAGTTAAGTTCCGCAAAGGGTTTGGGGCAAAAGCTTTCTTTTGAGTTAACTTTCCTTTTTACGTTGTCTAGATAGCTTTTTTAAAACCAATGAGTTATATTGGTTTTGCATAAACGTATATTGTAGCTCTATAACTGATACCAGTTATAAAATTTAAACATTTTTTTAAATATTTTTTTTTTAATTTTTAATGAGAGCATTGTCAACAAAGCATGTGGCATAAATATAAATTTAAGTAGTAAAAACAAAAGATCTTTGTTCCGATGATTTTGATGTATCAGTTTTTTTTAGTTCAAGTCCGAAAATAGAAAGAAGGGAAAATGGCAAATTTTATTAATGTAATTATGGTAAAATGGGCATTAATCATATATTAGACTAACGTTTTGAATTAATAAAAGTCATAATTTCTTCATTTTTTTCTGTCGGAGCTGCGGTTTAAACCTGCATTAAACTATACGCCAAGATTTGAGTTAGGCCCTTTACTCAACTAAATGACTATAAAATTGCATGTATATCTCATTTTAATAAAAAGTTGATATAAACTTCTAAACATTTTAGAGGCTTCTTCTAGTCAAAATGATTTGTTTTCAAGGTTAAAACTATGTGCTCAGTTTTTTTTTTGTTCAGAATTAGGTAATTGATTTTAGTCCATTGTTTAACCAGATCCATTATGATGTTGTGATCGTTGTGCAGTTTGTTTAAATTCTTGGAATTTAAAAATATTATATATGTTATCAACAAATAAGCTAATTTTAAAAGATACGTTGCAATGGTTATATATACATATGTGACAAAGAATCATTAATGTATATCACAAATAATAATGGGTCAAGTACAGATCCTTAAGAAATACCATAGTTTATTGATAAGGTGTCTAAACACTTATTATTTACTTTGACAAATTAATTTCTGTTTTGTAAATATGATTTAATTAAATTACTTTTTAGGTTGTTTACTTGATATATTTTTAGTTTATTTAATAATAATTATGTGAGACACAATCAAATTTTTTGCTCATAACGAGGCAGGTGCCCCAGCAATATTCTGCATCTTTAAAGTATGTTGTTACAAAATTTGTAAAATTAATTATAGCATCTACAGATGATTTTTTTTTTCTAAAACCAAATTGTTCTGGAGCAAACAGATTATTGTTTTCAAAATTTCTGTGTAGTTGCGAGCTAAGTAATTTTTTAAATAATTTTGAAATTATTGGAACAACATTTTTAGACTATCTGGGTAAATGCCATTTAAAATGTATATATTTAAAATTTTGATTAAAGGTATATAAACAATATGACTTATAGTTTTTAATATTGCACTGTTTAATCCATGAGCGTCACAAGTTATAGTCGTTTTCAAAATGCACTTGTTTCATTTTCAATAGAATTTTGCATCTAAAGTCAACAGTTTGGACTTATAGTCAGGAATAGTAACGGCTTTCTATCTTTTACCAAAACGTTGAGGTTTAAAAACTAAACTCAAAAAACTCCTGCTAGTCGTAGCCGTATTAGACTACAATATGATTGTTTTTAATAACATTTGGCTCTAATAAGCTGCTATTTATTTAGGATTAATTGCTTGGCTCTAACAAACTCCAAACAAAGCGGAGGTAATATTTTAATTGCTATCAAAACTCACTTCAAATCTGTATTACTTTACTCTAAGTTTATTAGTGTTAAACATATGTTTGTAGTTTTTAAGTATAATTTTGTGTTTTATATAATTAGTGCGGTATATTTACCACCTAATTTAACTAAATAAATATAATAAATATCTTGACCATAACTATTTCGTCAAATTTATTGCCGACAAGTTGTCAAAAAGTAAACTAGTTTTATTGGGCGATTACAATTTGATTTAGGTATAGAAATTAACTTTTTTTCAGATATAAGATCATTATAAAAGTTTTTAATTACGCAACCATCTAATGTACGTTTGAGCTACTCTAGTAAAATTGTGAATTCAAATTTGGTGTGCGTAAATACAGCTGACGTTGAACTGTCAAAACAAAGTAAATAGTTTGGTGCACAATTTTAAAAAGCCGGCACATTTAAAGTTATTACTATTAATTCCAGACATTTTTAGATTTTGTATAAGCAAAAAAGCGCACGCATCATTTAATATTAAATATAATATTAAAATCAGTCTTGTGTCAGAAGGCTCTAAAAAATAAAATTTGGTCAGAAAAAAATGTACATGTTAAAAATTTTATACGGGGCATTAGTGTGACGTCACACGACAGTGGCGCTATTGGCGCCAACGCGGATTATCAAAACATCTATTTTATACATAGGTAGAAATACTTGTTGGATTTAATTGTGCCGTTATAAGATATTGTTTTGCAATCTAATGCACCAAAATGGATTAATATTATATTAAGACATATTTTGATGTACAATTTGTATATATTAGATGATACAATTTTAAATAAACACATATTGAAATTCGGAAATACAACATAACCTCACAAACATTGTAAATATTTAATAAATACTTTTTGAATTCAATGTTAATTATACAGTAAATTTGATCAACTGCAACAAATTATTATTAAAGTTTAAGTTTAAATATTTATTTATCAATTTTTAATATTTGATAATTTTAGAAAAATTGTTAACTAAGTAACTAAATATGTAAATATGTAAATATGTTCATATTAAACATATTATTAAATAATGAACCATCAAACAGTTTTTATAATTTTATAATAACATATATTTATGTTTTCAAATTTAATCATTATACGTTACATTTGTTAAAATCAATAAGTAAGCGATTTAAAAAAGTTTATCGGCAGAGATTTTTTTGCTATTTAAAATATTTAATATATATATATATGTATATGTATATAATATATACACAATTATATTATTTTACATAATGAAAACAAACATAATCAATTAATTAAATTGTCTTAAGAATTTAATCGAGTAATAATTAATTTTGATTATCTATGTTCCGATTATGTCTAACAAAACTATGCATATATTGTTTTTGCAATTATATTTTATTTGAAAATGCTTTTGTTATAATATATTATAGATAATTGCTTTTGATCTGCCAATAATACAATCCGAAACTTAAATAATCAAAATTTACTCGACTAAAATCTTATTTGATTTGATAAAAAGTTTAGCTGTTTATTTAAATTTCATTAATAAAGTCAAGAACTAAAAATATATAAACTGTTACATATACAATTAATTAATAAACAAATAACAAAAATATCATCTTGGATAATCGAGGCAATTCTTTGAGTCAATTCTTGAGTAAAATACTGCCTATTATCATAAATTAGTTTTACTGAATGTACAATACTATAAATATAATAAAAAATATATTAATTAATTTAAATTTAACAAATGTATTTTTAAATTTAATTAAAACATTTTGTGAGGTTATATTGTAGTGAATGTTTTAATATGTGTTAATTTAAAATTGTGTCATTAATTATTTACATATTATACATAAAATATTACCTTGTTGAACAAATAATCACTGCACAAACACTGAGTTGCTGAAAAATATCTTATAAGGCCACAATTAAATCCAACAAGTATTTCTACCTATGAATAAAATAGTTTTTTGATAATCCACATTAGCGCCAATGGAGCCACTGTCGTGTGACGTCACTACTAATGCCCCGTATTGTGAATTTTGCTTCTCTAAGCCAATATGATATGTGAATTAAACTATCAATATGTTTGTCAATTTTTTTTTTAATATGCTTTTTTCTAGTATTTAATTTTAAATCTTTTATAAACTTTAAAAAATGTGTCTTTTATTTAAGCAAATTCTAACCGCATTATATTTCTTTTTATTCTTTTTTTAGTCATCAGTTGTCCACTTCAGGACGTTAGTTTTTTAAATTTCTTTTTATGTTTTCCTGTCTTGTTCTGCTTTAAATTATCTTGTTCTTGCTACTAACTTTATATTGTCCAGCCATTTTTTTGTTGGTTTTGCCTGTATAACGTTTTGTTTGTTTTGGTCTCCAGTATGTTATTTTTAATATCCATTTGACTAGGATTTGTCTAGCCACTTGGCCTACCTATTGCCACTTGAGTTTTGCAATACGTGTTGGTATGTTAATGATCTTGGTTTTTTGTTTGATTTTTTTATTTTTTATTCTATCTTGGAGGCTAAACCCCAGCACAGTGTTAAATATCTGGCTTAAGATGTTAGGTAAAGGTCCTACAGAACAAAAATTACAAACTAACAAAAACTTGTTGTTAAACATCAATTTTGTATTTTTTAGTACTTGTTTTATATGTGTTTTGATATGAGTTTAATTTTTTTATTAACATTGAGAGTATTCTAATGTTTACTTCAAAGAGATTTAATAATTGATACATTGTATTTCTTTGTTTTTGGCTTTGACTAAATTGGTGCCATTATTATAGCATATAATATAATTGTATAAGTACTATATAATAATATATTCACAATTTCTCTCTTGGCAATAAATCTGTCCATGAATGTAATAAAAGCCTCTGTAGTTTAATATGACACCTATTGCTTACATTTTGTTTTACTTTTTTATTATAATTTCCAAATTATATTGAAAATGACATTAGTTAAACGCAGATTTTTTTTTTTTATTTTAAAATGTAA
The DNA here is from genome assembly GCA_963932245.1 of Tachinus rufipes. NCBI lineage: Eukaryota > Metazoa > Arthropoda > Insecta > Coleoptera > Staphylinidae > Tachinus > Tachinus rufipes. The sequence goes on along the minus strand of OZ010741.1, from coordinate 56,443,124 downwards.
TATTTAAGAATTAATTACATCACAACATAAAAATACTTTTGAATTTTAACGAGTAAAAGTATCACACTAAAGTTCAAATTTAAGCAGTTTGTGAACATTGACTTTGAACATTTGTTGATAGTACGGTTAAAGAATTCTCTTTTAAAAGTTTTTAATCTACATCTTTGAACTTACAGTTATTTGTTAGAATTATTAGCAAGACTTGTATTACGAGTAAATATTTGTTTAGATAGCAAAATGTCTTTTGTTTAAACAATGTCTATTTATAGAATCTATAGAAAATGCAAAAATCTGCAACATTACGCCTGTGTTGTAAAGTATCTAAGTCATTAGTCAATTTTGGATTGCTAATTATTCAAATAGCATGTTTCTGAATAAAATTTAGAAAGTGTAGTTTTTATTGTTTTGAGGTTTTTGTTTATAGATAATACATATTCTAACTTAGAAATTTTAAAACTGCCATATTTGTCGATATGGGCTTTAGAAAGTATGAATTATAAAAGGTGCTATCAAACTATGAATAAAACTTTTAGTTATTCGAAAAAGTTCATTAATATAATCTAAACATAAAGTTAGAAAAAGAGCAGAACCTTGAGAAACAGCAGTTAGCATACAAGTCTGGATTAATGCATTCTGGTAAATGAAAGATTAATGAACGGTACATTATTTTTTGTTAGATTTGCTATAAAGTATTTTGCACATTTCTTTAAAACTTGCAAAAAAACTCTTGGTTTTAGCCAATATTTAATATAATGATATGCCCATAATGTAAAAACTTTTTATGTTTTAATTTTATTATCAGACAGTTTTTATAAAATAAGTTAATTAGCTGTTGATGGTAGAACAAAGAATTATTAACAATAATAAAATAAAACACTATTTAAGTTTTTTATTACAAATACTTAATTAATATAAATATATATTACATACTAAAAAATACATTTCAATACAAACAAAATTTTATGACGCAATTTCGACTTTTATAGGCCATAATGGCCGAAAACAAACTAAAGAAAAAATACATTTATACAAAAAAAAAAATAAATAAAGTCAGCAAAATATTAATTGCATTACAGATGGTCTAGAGAGATTTATAAAGTAGTAATTTATATTGTGGTAAGTCCTTTTGCTTATTTAACAGATTATCAAGAGGGTTACATTGATTTCTGTGAATCTCGGCGGTTTCTAACAGAACAGGTTAGTGCTTTTTGTAGAGTTTTATAAAATTTTTTTTTTTTTAAATTTTGGAGAAAGTGAACCATATACTTAGGAATTTTTCTGTTGTGAGACTATATGACTTAACAAATAAATTGAAACAACTAGTTTGTTGTTTTTCTAAATTTGTTTTTTGGTCATAATTTCTTGCATTTCTTTTTATTTTAGTTCAACTTTAATGTATTTGTTTGGTTCACTTTATTCATGTTATCATAAATACATTTTTGAATATATTTTTTAGTTTGTATTAACCAATATGAAATAAGGTTTTATAAAAACTTCAAAAATTAAGTTTGTGATTGTTTTTATTAATATTTATTAAGGTTTTATTGTTGCGTTTTGACTGAAGCAAAAATGCTACAAACTGTTTTTTAGTAATACTCTTAAATAATGTCTTTTAAATATTATGAATCAATACAACTAACACATGATGCTTAAACAAACAATGCAACAAAATTGATAGATTAAAAAATTAAATTTATGAAAAAATATTCTAAACTAAAAAACATCCATAGACGCGTTTCGAGGTTTACCTCTCATCAGTATGGCTTTATTTATTTAAACTAATTGATTTTTAACTTACTTCGTCAACATTTTTTACCACCACAATTCAAAGTGAATATTTTAAAGGGTGTATTGACTATTTATACTAACTGACTTAATGACTTTATTTAATGGCTATGGTTAATACCATTCTGAGAATGAACAAATAAACTAATTATTTCGGGATATTAAGCTGATGGTAATGACATGAAAGAATTAAAACGGAAATTTGAAAATTAAAAATAGAATAAATTTTTTGCTTAAATTATAATTACTATTATACAATTTCGTGTATATCAGAACATATATAAAATATATAAATTATTTATATATTTTAAAATTGATAGACTTAAAAAAGCATAATTTTTTAAACATGCTTAAATAAATACACAACTACATAATGCTACTTTCTGACAAAATGATAAAAATAATATAAAAACCAGAAGCAACAATTTAAACATAAAAACTAAATAGAATGATAAATGCCAGTGAACTGTATTTTTATTTTATATAAATGCACTTTTTTTTTACTGTTGTAATTATTTTTATATAAGACTTATTAATTAATTTCATGGATGTATTGATTTAATGCCAATCCTTAACATACACGACTTAGTTTCAATTTAATGGTAAGAGGCAAAGCTTCAAAATAACGCGTTTAACACTACCGACACTAGTTTGCACTATGATAACTCTTACTCGATTGTCTTTTCCAGGATAAATGGATGTGATGCAACTTTTTTTTCTATTTAAAGGTGTCGTGTTATCTTTCTTAATTATTACTAAATCACTGACTTTCAAATTGGGGTCTTTTTTCTTTGTTGTTGCAAGTTATGTAATCATTGGACCAACTTTTCCAAAATTTTTTGCGTTAACTGATATCTACTTAAGCAATTGTCAGGTAAGTCAGTTAAATTATAATCAGGTTAACCCAGTAAACACAGTTACGTTTAAGATACGTTTATTTTTGGTATTACACTTAAGTGTAATATTTGTTAAGTATATTATACGGAAAAATGTCCAACGACTAAACGGATATATCTCGTATATTTAGTGTGTAATATACGTACAAAATACTGTATTATAGGTTAAACTTCATATCCGGCAAGAAAACATGTGTTTGTTTGGATGGCTATACGAAGTAACAAACTCATATCGGAAGAATTGGGTCACCCATGCAAGTCGTGACTGAAGCGGACGACGTTGCTTAACTTTTTTTGTTAACGCTGGTAATCGTACATGCCTTCTCTGCCGTACTGATTACTCTTTTGTATATATAATAATGTAAAATATGTATATCATTCTAACATAAAATACAAAGTATTACATATAAATAAATAAAACATTAAAATATTTAACATAGATATTTAAGAACATTACAATTAAATGAAAGATCCATTTTGCTTTTTCAAACAGTCTTTTGGTGACATCTGAAAAATATACTGTGTGTATTTTCACAGCCTCATATTAAATGAAACACATATGGTTATCTTTATTTCAAATAACTTGACTAGTTTGCTATTTGTATTTATAATAATATATATATATATATATATATAACAATTGCAATCAATAATATTAAAGTTAATTTAAAAAAATAAATCGACAAATTGATATTAATGTTACTGTAATGGCTTTAATTGCATTGTACAAAGAAGAAATGATGCAACTGACAAGTTATTTGAAACAAAGATGTCATTGCATATTTTCAGACTTACCACAGGTATTTCATTTTAGTACTCCTAAACCTGCGCTTCCAGTTCAAATAAACAATACTTCAACACTGTTGTGTAACAACAAACAACTTAAAACTGTATTGGAAATTGCAACTAATAGCACGTGCACATTATGGTTGATAAAAATAAATGAAATGACAAATCAAGCATCTCTAGCCTCGGACGTACGGTCATCAGAGAACATTGATCGGCAAACTAAACCCAGAAATAATAAACGTTAAATATAGGTAGATATATTATGCAGCTTATTTATACGAGTATTCTAATGATTAATATACGTATATTAATCAACGGTGAAAAAAAGGAAAATATTAATGTATAATATTCAAATATACATATCTTACGTGTACAAGAAATGTATATTATACAAATACACATATACCATATACGCTTTTTACACCATATATATATATGTGTAATAACTAATAAATTTATATTATCTAAACTTGTGTTTACTGGAAATAATCTACCAACTTAGAAATGGGCAATGGTCAAGGTTTCAAATTTATTTGATTTGTCATTGATAGGACATAATAAACGGGAATTAAGATACGCTTCTATTTGAATTAAAACCATATTAAACTCTTGGTAAGTTAAAATAATTTTTCCTATGATTTGTTTAAGATGATAATTTTTATTTTTAATTCCTGCTTCCCATAGTCCACCCATGAGGTGAGTTTGGGGATGTAAAATGCCATTAAATTTTATAGTTAGCAACGGAATCATAAATTTGAGTTATGTTAGCTTTATTGCTAAGAAAGAATTGAACTGCGTGCAACTTGTTATTGGTGCCATGAAAATTTGTGCCGTTATCACTATATGTTTCCACACTTGCCTCGTCGGCTAATAAATTGTTGGAGAGCAGACAAAAATTCATCTGTATTTAAAGCTGAAACCAATTCCTTGTGAATTGTTTTTGATGCATTGCATACAAGTAAAGAAATAAAAGTCTTTGTTTTTAGTGATTTTCTTATAAAAATTTGTCTGATTAAGTAAGGTTTGCCGTAGTCTATACTGGTATTTAAATAATAGTCTTACCTGTGTTACTTTGCATATGGGCAAATTTCCCATTAGTTGATTTACAACGACGACCTTATATCTAAAACAGATGTGACTTGCATGTACTATTTTTCTTGTTTCAGGCTGCATAATAAGGCTTGAGTAATTTGCATTGTAACTTTATGACTACTTAGCAATATTATCTAACGTCTTTGGGAATAAGGTATTTATGCATTTACTAATCTACCTCTTACTCGTAGTGAACAGTTTTAATTAAAAAAGGGATGCAACCTTTTTAATTGACTTTGCTTATTTATACACTTTTCTTGACTTAATTCTAATATTTCTTGACCAAACGTCTCCTGTTGAGAAGATCTTGAAGAGCGTTGTTCAATTCAACTACAGACAAAGCTTTGCAATTTTTTTCAGTTTTAGACAATTTAGTATTTGAAATAAATCAAAGACAATATGTCATTGTTCTTTAAAGTCGGGTGATTGAAAAGAACCGTTGAATCGTATCCTTTAAATTTATTAAACTATGATAGCTTAGGAGAGTTTGTAGCTTCAATTCTATTTCTATCACAGATACATTTTCAATATTAAATTTTCCAAGTGGCCAAGTAGATTAATTTTGTTTTATCCAAGTTGGTCTTGTCCACCATAACTTATTATGTATTATTTGACTAGGTAATTGTCATCTGCTTACAACATTGGCTGGATTGTCTTCAGAACTGATATGTCTCCAATCTGCAGTATCGGTTGAGGATTGAATTTTGGAAATTCTGTTAGCGATGAAAGTTTTAAGCAGTAGACATGATGTATTGATCCAGTTTAAAGTAATGCTGGAACCTGACCAAAAATAAACTTTATCAAACTAAATGTCTAATGCTTGTATAGTAGCTTGGTATAGATTGGCTAAAAAAACTGTTGCACAAAGCTCAAGACTCGGTAAACTAACCCTTTTAAAAAAAGCAATCCTTGACTTTATTAATACCATTTAGTGGTAAGTGTGCTTATTAGCTGATCTTAAGTAAATACAAGCGCTATAAGCGTGTTCTAAGGCGTTGCTGAAATAATTAAGTTTTAATTTTATTGGTTTATCGATATCAATTTCTTGGTTATGCTCATACTTTTAATTAAATAAAGTTTTTGTGTGATTTGATTCCATTTTTCCGCAAGCTGTTGAGGGACTGGATTGTTTCAACCACTTTTTAACTGCCATATACCTTGCTTAATTATTTTGGCGTTGACAATAATTGAACCTAGCAATTCTAATGGATCAAACAATCTTGCTACTAAAGCTAGTATTTGTCATTTTGTTGTAGCAACTTCACCTAATGTTTTAGTAGAGTACAATATTTAATCTTGATAAGGGTTCTATTGTATACCTAATGTTTTTGTTGTTTACGTAGGTTCTAGTAATAACAGTAGATCTTTTGTTGGATTATCAATAAATTTAAGTAATTCTGTAGAATTACTCAATCATTTTCTTAAATTAAATCATGCTAATAAAATTTGATTTATTTCATTTTTTAAGGTTGTAAGTTTAGTAATTGTGTTAGCTCCGGTTAATAAATCATCCATATAAAAGTCTACTTAGATAATTTCTGCGGCTGATTTAAATTTAATTTCTTGATCTATTGCTAATTGTTGAAGACAACAAATAACTTGCCGAAGATGTACCGTAAGTTACTGTTTTTAATTTTGTTTTGTTTGTTAACATTTTTTTGCCATAATATTTTATGATATTTAATATTATTATTGTGCATTTGTATTTAACGACACATTTTTTCTATATCGGTTGTAATAACAAATCTGTGCTTCCTGAATTTAATCAAAATTGAAATTAAATTATCTTGTATACATGGTCCTACTACTCTGACTCTGGTGGTTAATCTTGAATTTTTAACTACTGGGTAGTGTGGTAAAAATATCTTTAATTAATTGAGATTTTTTGCTGTTCTGTATCTAATATCATATATCTTAATCGTTTGTATTTGTCCAAAAATTCTATATATTGTTGTTTTAATTAGTTTTCCTTTTGTAACTTTTTCTTTGTATTTTTAAAACGTTTTAATACAAAATTATATAAATCTCTTAAGTCTTGTAAATTGTCGTTAAACGGAAATTGTACTATAAATTGGCTTGATTTGTCTCTGGTCGTTGTGTCGTTATAATGAGATTTACATGCCTTTTCTTCTGTTGAATGATTTTTGGTGGATAATCTTCTATTTTTTAAAATTGACTTATTTGATTGCTAATATCAACTGATAAGTGACAAGTTGTCTGTTTTGTAACTGGGTTCTGCAATTTGCCTGATACAACTCATCTTAAATAAGAATTTTGTAATACTGGCAGTTCGTATCCCAGCTTATTTTGTTCTGGACATAAGATATTCCAAAAATTATTGGAACCTATAAGCATTAGCATATCTATTTTCCCATTTGAGTTAAATTTTAGATCTGCCAATGGTTTATTCCTTGAAATCTTTAACAACTTGTGATCAAATAAAATATTAGGCATTCTTTCGGAAATTTTATCTAAGACTAAATATGACATTGAAGTTTAATATTTGTTGTAACGTGGTTGAATAGTTGTGACAGCTAGTTTGTTGATATTGGTTGTAGTTTTAATATGTTCTGCTATTGATATATTATTGCTTGTGATATGTAAACTTATTTTTCACATAGTTTGTTAGGAATAAAGTTGGATTGTGATCCAGAATCAAATAACGCTTTGCATTCGAATTTATTTCTATGTATGTATATTATGTGTATTATTATACACTTAAATGTTTTTGATGAACTGATTGATATATGCTACATAACGTACTTGTTTCATTCTATGATGGTATATCATTCTGACAAACTGTATGAACATGCTGTGGAGACGTACTCCATGGGTTTGATACTTGATATTGCTGAGGTACGTATGATTGTGAATTCTCATTAATATCTTGGGCATAATGAGCTTGTGACCGTTGATAGTCAATGTGAAAAAGAGTGTTATGCTTAGAATTACATATTTTGCATATGGATGATGATTTGCATTGTGCTGTTGTATGATTGCTTCCGAGACAATTGTAACAAAGTCGCAATGATTTTATAGCTTCTCTTCTTCAAAGTATTTTTTTTTTTCATAATTGCCACTAAATTGTGGTATATTAATTTCTGGTAACGTAACAGATTTTTTTAAATTTGATAAATTTTAATGTGAAACTTGTAAATTTAAATTTTGTTGATTTGTAAATAGAATAACTTAGCGCTGATTCTGTTAAATAAAATGCATTTTCAAATTCTTCTCTATTGTTTTTATATGCTTCTGGGTCTGTATATACATTCAAATTGATATTGTATTAATTAATATCTATTTTAAATTTTTTGTAGTTTATTAGCTCTACTATTCAATGCATGGATATCTACAATTTCTGCTAACTCATTGTTTATGAGTTTCTTTTTGCTTGTGATTGAAACAATTTTACATTTTTTTCTGTCATTTTATGTTGTTATGTGTTGACGATGCCGCTCGGAAATCTTGAGTTCCAAACGTTCAAAGCAGACTATGCTGTGTCGCTCGCTCTTGCTTGCTATGTACGTACTGATCGAATGTTGATTCTTACTTGGAAGAATAACTATGCATAGAATAATGATTGCTAGTGGACTGTATTTTAATTTTATATAAACGCACTTTTTAGACTGTTGTCATTATTTTTATTTATGACTTATTAATTATTTACATGAATATATTGATTTAATACCGATTCTTAACAAAAACAATACACCCAAACAACATTTACAGATAAAAAAAATAAACAGAAATGCAATTCAAAAGTAATACCTATGCCAAACTACCAAAATTAATTGAAAAAATATAAGCTGTATATTTAACCAAATATATAATACTTGTAAAATGCTGGAAAACTATTATTTTAATCCCAAAAATAATCAAATGCAAAAAACATAGATTTATAAGCTTAATGAGTCGCCAGATTTTTTTTTGTAAACTATACTTGAATTTTTTTTTCTTTTTAACTGGCTTGAGACCAGAGAAACATTATTTGCAACACAAGTGCTTATCTGGAGAGATCACAACATAGATACCTACGTATACATAAGCTGTATTGACTACTCAAAAGTTTTTGACAATGTTAGATTTTGCAATCTCAAATAAAATAGGCAAAGCAGAAAAACAAATTATAGCAAACCTATACTGGCACTAATGTTAAAAGCGCACAATTAACTACATAAAAACTAACATTGTCAAAAATTAGTAGAAATCTTTAAGAATGCCCAAAAAAAACAGAACTTAGTAATAAACGAGGCAAACATCAACAGACTTAATACTAATAACAAAAAACAAAAAAGTTTTTAAATATTAATTAATTGGGTGGTCACAGTAAATATATGACTAAGACAAAAACAATAAAAACTATGATTATTAGCAAACGTAACATCAATGTTGTTTTCCATATAGCAGGAAGACAACAAGTAAAGAACTTTACCTACTTGGGATGCTACCTACACAAAGAGTGAGGTTACATAAAATAAATTAGAATAGAAAAAGCAAGCAAAATACAAACTTTTTGATGTTACGTGTTTGTGGTTTTGTTCTACAAAGCAGAAGTATGGACATTACCGGACATCACTATGTAACGTCTAGAAGCTTTTGAATAATAGTGCTACAGACGCATGCTCATAATATTATGGACGCACCACGTAACAAACAACTTGTTTTTTAAAAGAATAAACAAAAAAGTAGGTTTTAAACATCATTAAGAAGAAAAAACTGCATACTTTGGACACACAATAAACAAGAAAAAATATGAAAAAAAAAAACTTATTCCATTGTAAAATAGAAAGCAAGACAGGACTTAAAAGAAGACGCCTACCATGATTAAAATACCTGTAACAATGGTTGCATATCTTAATTAAAGAACTTGAGACGATGAACAGAACTAACATCAACTATGATCGGCAATGTCTATAAAAAATTAAAACATTAAAAAGAAAAAAAAAATTTTGTTTTAACTTCTCCACTGTTCTTTAGTAAGATTAATTCTGGAGTATGCTTCCACCATTCGATTTTTTATTAGCCAGTGACTTAGTTGAGAGGGAGCAGAATAAATTTTGCATATAGAACTGCTTACAATTATAATTTTTTTAATTAATAACATCAATTTTATTATTAAATTATCCTTTTTATTATTAAAAGTGTTTTAGATTAGATATGTCCAATTTCATTTTTTTTTTTAATATTTATGGTAATATTGAATCATTTTTTTCAATGCTTTGTTTTTTATTCTGTGCATGTAGAATTGCAATTTGTATAACTAATAAGTTATTTAATAGCTATTTAAAGCTATCTAATTTTATTATAAATAGCTTTTGCATTAACAATCTGACGCATATTTAATTTACATTTATGACATTTACTGCTAAATATAATAAAAATAATAAAAGCATGTAAAAATAATTTGAATAATAACTTATTCAACAAGAAACGTATATTAATATTAATTTGTTTCAGAACTCATTTTATTTACAGCACTCAAGTTATTTGGTATTGCAAATCTTTACCATCTCTGTCAAAATTTAATTATCTCACGTTCTGACATATTTTCTCTTAACCTTCGCCATTTCTTATTAAAATTATTTATCATGAATCCTTGAAAAGTGATGACATTTATTTTGTTCCTCATTCTATATTAAGCAATTTTTGACGCCACATTTAATTTCAATGCCAAATAAACATTTCATAGAAGATCTATAACTTTGAGTAACCTTTCATTCGTAATATTAATAACATGTCTAATATTAATGTAATAAGCTATCATTTATTTAAAGTATTCGTAGTAATAATTTAAATAATACCATAAAAAATACGTTTTACAGGCTAATAATGACAATGTAAGAAATATATTAAGTACACCTCCAATGAATAATTAAATTATATATTCTACCTATTTTCTGCAATATATTAATGTTATTATCAAATATATTGCAAAATATTAATTATAAAAAGCAATTGAAGCTTTCTATTAGAAAATTAAATTGCATAAAAGATTTAACGCGAGATATAATAAATAAAGTACTATTAAAATAACTGCCTTTAGATTTCTACAAATGATAAAATATAATTTAAAATTACTTAACAATTCACTTTGTTTTTGGTATGTGCTTTTTACTTTTTGATTTCCGTTCGATTTCCCAAATGGTGAGAACTCTGATTTGGGCTCCCCCATGTGTAAATAATAAAATATTTAACCTGCTGGCTGACATAATTGAACTTGGACTCGGGGGGATTCGTACCGGTGGGAGGATCATTATTAGTTTCTTTTTGCTCTCTTTTTACATATCACTTCCCGTGAGTTTTAGAGCAGCAACAGTAGTGGTTGCATTTACTATACACTAGATACTTTTTAACATTAAGTGAAGTAATTTGTTTATTTTAATTTAGAATGCTTATTTAAATCAACGCAACAAAGAAAAAATAATTCACATTACAAACTACATGCACGATTGCAGGGAAAAATAATAAACTACCATGCGACATGAAATAGCACCATGTTAAAGTACAGGGTGACTTTTCATATTATCTCGACAAAGATTGATTCGAGCATTATTAATTTCTTAACAGATTACATCAACTGATATATAATACTAAATTCCACATCTTAATAACAGGTTTAACACTGTTAATGTGAAATTTGAAAAATTGCCATGCGATAAGAAACAAATTATGAATTTAAATATGATGATTATTATCGTACTTCTGACCAACTTAACATTTTTTTTTGCTGCATTTACAATTAATAATTTTTACCAATTAACCCCAATATCTTTATATAAACCAAGTTTATATAATTGCAGTAATTAATAGAAAACATTGTTGTTTTTAATGACTTTATTGAACGATAAAAGTTTAATGTTTGTCCATTAAGTGTAATTTCAGTTTGCGTTTTCCGCTTGCATTCCGGTGCTTACATAGCATTTTTACGTTATCTTGATGCTGTGGCTAAACAAATAGGTTACAGTTAAGATAAAGCCGGAGCCGCATTAATGTCTCACGTGTTAGTACAAAACTACAGCATGCATTTTGGAATAACATTGCTCACGCTAGGCAAACACAGTATAAGAACAATAAAATAGCAAATGGAAAAAATGAATAAATAAGCGTTAAAGTAGGTTTTGTGAAAGGGCAATTAGTAAGCGTAAAAATTATCAGATGTTAGTACAAGTTTGGAGCGATAAATTATTCAAACAAAAAGAAAATTAACATTTTTATCTAATCTTAAATTTAAAATTAAATTTTCTGCAACGTTTCTACTATTTGGAATACGAACTAGTTTACTAGGCAAACATACTCACGAATTCAGTTTTCAATCAGTCGAAAGTATTTTTAAATCTGTAGCAGTACAATAATTTATGACAAATAAAACACATAATAAATTTAATTCTAGAAATAAGTTCAGTAAAAATTGCTATAAATGAAAATTGAAGTGTTTGCAATTTAAAAGAATTTTGTGACTGTAAAAGTTGTCAAAATACTATTATCTTATTAATTTTATGAACATATTAAATAAGAGATCAACACCGAGGTATAAATTATTAGATTAAGCAATCAGCTATATTGTGTGCAATTATACTTTTGTGTAAATAAAATAGTTGTCAATTAATGACGGGTAGTTATTAGTTACATAATTTGATTATATAGAAACCGCAAGCCGACACAGAAAATCATTTAGCAATTTATATAATCAATACTCACCAATGTCGTATTAATGTTGACCTTTTTTGTTTAATTTATAAGCAATAATTATTAATATAGATTAAAATCAATGTATAATAAAGTATTAATTAAATTAGGTATAATTACGCATGTAACACGTCATTGAGTTTGCGATCAAAGTTATTTTGGTACCTACTAGCAACACGTCATTAGATAAACTCAGCCATCACAAATGATAAAATTCTACAAAATTGCTCAACTTAAACTGTGTGCGACAAAGAAAACTCGTAGTAACAACTCCAGATAAAGATTTGACTGACAGGTTAAAGCAAAGTCCTTTTTTTTATTTATATTTTTTTTATAAATAACCAAAATGTAATGAAACAAATCTTTAACTTAAACAACAATATAGCACAACCAGTTACACCAAATACCCGAAACACGGTACTATTTTAATTAAACCAATAAAAACAATTAAAACAATATTCAATAAACAATTCTTATGTAACATTATTATCTCTAAAATACAAGCTGTAAAAAAATATTGTAAAATATTTAAAAGGCAGTAGTATATACCAAAATTAGCAAAAAAATCATAATAAACATGAATCTGCAAAGTAACTGTTTCGGAGATATAAAACGTTATTTTTTTTACCTCTTTTTTTTATTTTTTAAAAACTTACAGTTTTTTTATTATAGTTAGCTGATGGTTTGTGAAATAAACATTAAGTATTTGACTGTTATCAGTGCATAAGTTTTTGTTTGTTAAGGCTGTTTAGTCTAACGCAAAATTAGTAAACATGCATTTTATACTAAGTAGCGCAACAGTCACCACCCTATCGGATGATGCTATAATTATTGCAAATGGCGGTAAATGTCAATTTTGCTTTGACATTTGTGAAGTAAACAATACAAAATACACGTCAATAAGACATTGCCAATGGACAATGCCATTAATTGAGCCTGTATGGTTATTAATTCTGGCGGCGGCTACTTGGTCGATATAATTTTTTCTACAAATAAACACAATCCAAAAACCAAACTAAAGTTTAGGATTTAGAAGGATTATCAAAATATTTTTTGTAGTTTTTGCGCTCGTAATAAGTTTTTTTATGAAGGGACTCCAGTAAATTTTAATCATTTTCCAAATGTTGTTATTAATTTTAAGTGACTGCATCTTTGTTTTCTTATTTGAAACTTAAAAATACAGGTATTTATGTACCTGTTTTCTTTGCACGCTGAAGAGTTCTATGACGCATTTCTGAAACTTGGAAGTGCATTCACAAAAAAATAATACTTCTCAAAACTTGGCATTTACGTCGGTGACTTTAAACTTTTAGTTTGCTAATTTTGTTTTTTTTTTGTATGATTAGCCAAATATTAATTTGCAAATGTTTTAAGAATATTAGATGGAATTATATAAACCTGATGCCTTTCTGGTATTTAATTTAGAAAGATAACTTTTAACAACCCGTTTCCCAAAATTAAATTAACTTATTATTTTACTACTAACCAGCCCTGTAGGTACAGCAAAAAGAAGATTTAGGATTAAATGCAAAATTGGTTTTCAAAAATATCTGCTTTTTTCTTTGGATAAGTAACAAAATTGTTTTGATTATTAGAACTTTAAACTACTTTGTAATAAATTTATTTTTCATTAAAATTTGATTAGCTTTGTTTTTGTCAATTCTATCAGAAACAAAATGTTTTTAATTACATTTTTTGCTGAAATTATTAAAAAAATATTTTACTATGATTATATTAGAATAATGATAGATGAGGCGGTTTAAGTAATAGTAATATGAAAAAAAATCTTAAGAACAGATTTAATAAGTGAATGGTCAGAATTTCCGAATGCAGCTTCAACGTTAATTGTTGTAATCTTTGGAATAGTTGAAATATACAGATCTAATAATCTAAATAATATGTATAAAAATTGAAATACTTCTGCAGGTTTTTTTTTTTTAATTTTAATTGAAAGCATCATAATTAAACCGGTTGGAAGAATACAATCCAAATAAAAGTTTTTTTTAAGTTTATATAGTTTGCTAGTAACTGTAATAATTTTTTTAAATAACGTTGTTGGATTAGGAAAAGAATCTTCCAAAGCTTGAAAAGTGTCAGATTTACTCTTACGAGCGCCTAGCTGCTAAACTTTTTTCTAATTGAAATCCTAAAAGTTTGATGCATTGATTTTTCTGCCTAAATTTTTGTTAATTGTCTTGGTGGGAAATATTAAGAATGCACATAATGTGCCAGTCTTATAAGCGTTGCGTAGTGTTTGAGGAGAACTTGTACCACAGCTATGTCTAAAATTCAAACTACCGGACAAATAGTCTATTTCTAGCTTTTTAGGTTACTAGATTTATGTTGTTGTGACATATAAAATAATTCAGTGTCACATTTTAAAATAATTTTTTTTTTGTTATTTAATTAACTCATAAACTAAAAGCTAGACATTTTTTAATTTACTATTGAAAGAATTAAGAAATGTAACAGTTTTTATTTCACAAAAACCTATAAACAATGGTTAAAACCATTGTATGTGGTAAACCGTAATAATGATCAAATAAAATGATAACTAAAGTGTTACCACAAATACTACAAATACACAAACTAACACAAAAAAATTTATATATAATTTCTATAAAAGAAAAAATAAAAAAAAATAAATTGCATTACTGATGACCTAAAGGAATTTAAAAATTGATATGCTAAAAGACTTACAACAATATAAAACACAATTTTTTAAGTCTCTTTAGACCATCAGTATGATAATTTAGAGATCTAATATAAAAACATTTAATAAATATTTCTTGTTGTTTTATGTTTAATCCGTTACGGTTATTGCACTAAATATGGTTAGTATTAATGTTATTAATATAAAACATGTTGTATGGTCAACGTAATTCATTTTATTTTTTTGCAAAAAATGGAAACTGCACTGCTCTTATTGTTCAAAAGAGCCCGTACCCACTAAAATCACATCTCGAATATCAGTTATGGTTTGATATAGTGTATAAGTATAAAATATATAATATTGTAAAAAAGAGGTTTTTATTTTTTGTTTAAAAAGTTTTACTAATTTTGCTTTTTGTGTCTTCTCTCGGATTTCTTAAATTACAGGTCTAATTATAACATATTCTTTTTTCTTTTTCCATATTTGTTGTTAAATCTCTTTATTACAAATTTTCCTTTTGTTGTGGTTTATTTTTGTTTAATTATTTTTATTTTTTATGTTGTTTATAATAGATCTTAGTTTAAATAGTTGCTTGATGATTTTTTTAAACTAGTAAGTTTTTTGTTATACAATTTTATGTGTTTTGTAATTTGTTCAGAACATAATTAAAGGCTTGTCCACATACAGTAATGCAATAGGATAAAATTGATTAATCAATGCTTGGTATATTATCATTTTTTTTTTGTGGCATGTACTGCTTGAGATATTAGAAACTACTACTGAGTAATTTTTGTTTTATTTTCTTTTTATTTTAAGATATTTTTGCTTGGATAGAGTTTCAAAGTACTCATGACAGTTACAATTGTCTAGTGTGGAGATACTATGTAGAAAAGCTTAGTTTTTCTTTGTTTATTGTTCTTTGTCGTAGGCCTATTGTTAAAACTGCCGGAATTATTTTTGCATTTTTTTAGTATTTGTTGTGTCCGCGTATAAAAAGTATTTACAAGTTTCAAAGCATGATACTACGTTGTTAACATATAAAAGATAAAAAATTGGTCCTAAAATACTGTCTTGAGGCACATTTTTTTAAATTGTTGATTTGTCACCTAGTTCCTCTAGGTAAACCACGTTTTAACATTTCTTTTAATTTCATTTTTTCTCTAAAATCATAATTAGCTAGTTTTGGATAATTAAAAAAAAAAAATTTAACATTTAAATTATTTTTTACGTCTCTTTTATATTTGATTTGGCCAATTTAAATAGTTTTATACAATGTTCTTGTTTAAATTGTTTGGTTAAGTTTGTTACTTTGTTTCTTGCTTTGTTATATTGTTTCTTAAATTTATTTATTATGTTGTTGAATTTTGTATTACGTTTCCATATTTGAAATGTTGCTTTTCATTTTATGCATTTTTCTTAAAATTCTTTTATTTATCAATATTTTTGTTATGTTCGATAATTGCTTTTTTCTTTGTATATGATTTTTTACACATTTACTTAAAATTTGCTCTAAATTGTTTAATTTGTCTAAATGTTCTTTGTTTATTAGGGTTTTCCAATAAGAGGTTTTATTTTGATATTAAAAAAAATGGTATTTTTTAAGAGAAATCAATAAATGATTATTTTATTGTAAAGAGGAAAGTATGCCATTAACATTTGAAAACAATATCAGTCAAATGGCAGCCACGGTTACGGTGGAAGTAAGGTACGACATTCTTTTTATGAAATTTTCCATGACCAATTTGCACATTTGCGGCTGTATGTTCTCGATAACTTCACTAATTCCATCTTTAAGGTCTTGAATCAATTGTGGAGCAATGGCATAGACCTTATCGTTTACGTGGCACCAAAGAAAAAAGTCTAAAGGAGTTAAATTACAAGACCTTAGTGGCCAAGTGTAATCACCTCTTCGAGAAATAACACGGCCAAAAATCTTTTCTTGCAAAATTGCAATTGTTTTGGTGCTTGTGTGGCACGTAGCGCTGTCTTGCTGAAAAATAAACGTTGTCCACATCAATATCTTCCAACTGCCTCCATAATAAGTTAATAATCATAGCTCGGTAGCGCCATCCATTTACCGTAACAGTTGCACCAGCTTCATTTTTGAAAAAGTAGGGTCCAATCACACTGCCAGCCTAAAAACCGCATCAAACAGTGACACGTTGAGGATGCAAAAACTTTTTAACAATCATTCCAGGATGTTCTGAGCTCCAAATGCGACAATTCTGCTTATTAACGTAGCGTCCGAGGTGAAAATGAGCTTCATCACTGAAGATGATTTTTCGATAAAATTCCGGATTATTTTGATGCATTTTAAGGACCCAATCAGTGAAGATACGACGTTTATAGTGATCAACCGACTTGAGTTCTTGTGTTAACTGAACTTTAAAAGTTTTAAGACTTAAGTCTTTATGCAAAATATGGTGTAATGTCGTTTGTGGAATGTCTAATTCTAAAAATCGACGAAGAATCGACAAACTTGAGTTTTCTTTAACACTACGGGCTACATCAGCAATATTCTCATGTGTTCTTGAGCGATGTACACGGTTTTAATTCTTCACATCACAAACTTGTCACATCAGCTCAAATTTTTCCATCAAGTTTTCTATTGCCGGCCGAAAAAGTGCTTTACGACGACCAAAAAGTGCTTTAGATTTGCGGACTGTTTTCAATGCGTTGTTGAAGCGTGAACTTTTCCATTTTTAATAATGGCGTAGTTTTTACTTGTCAAATGTCAAAAGATAATAGCTTTAAAAATTACAGCTTCCCAAATAGCCTGCTATTCAAAATAAAACTTTTTATTGGAAAACCCAGAATTAAAAAAAATTACAAATAAACTTTGGCCTGTCTAGATAAGACGATCTAGACATGATTGTACTGAAAAATTTCTTTTATATATTTCATTAATATATTTTGTTGGCTATTTTTTTTTAAATGTGTCTTTTCCTTCATTACAAAGTCTAATTAGAAACATTAGACTGGTCAATACAAAATTAATAATAAAAACAAATCATTTCATAAGATGATCTTTATAGAACAAACATTGGCAGTGATATTAACAGCATTTTCTAATAAACAATCTTAAGTTTGATTAATTGTAATAGTTTTATAACATAATTTAAATTTAATCCTCCCACAGAGTTTAAAATAAAGTTAAAATACCTAGTTGATATAGATTTGATTTTAGTGTCCTTATTTGAACAATCTTTTCAACATTTGCAATTAGAAATTTAAAAACTAATTAAAAAAATTAACTTGTTTATTAAGTAATTGCTTAGCAATGTTTTTGTGCGTGTCACCACTTCAAAAATATTCTTTTTTATAATTAACAAAAAACAATACTATTATTAAATCATTTTAAATACTATAATATACTAACGGTATTATTATGTGTCATAATTTTAATATATAAATTTAAGAAAAACACTTGTAATTTAACATTTTTTTAGAAATGTGCTTAATTAACACATATTTTAAATACGCTACTATAACCCATTTAGTTAAGTTCTTTATCATTCATGCAACAATATGGTATATTTTCAAGCAATTCTAAAAACTATTATTTTTATAAAAAAATATATACAGGGTGTCCGGAAAATACGTGTACAACGTTTGACGACAGACTCCTGACGTCAAAATAGGTCGATCTAAGCCGACTTAGTTATATCCAAAATTGTCTCGTTTAGCCGGTAGAGGGCGTCAAAAATTTGTAAATATTAAAAAGAAATTACCTGTAACAATAATTTTTTAAGTGACCTTGTTGCTATGGCGTTTAATAATTTGACAATTATTGACAAATTGTCACCAGTCTATGAAATTTACTCAAGTATACGATCAACATTCTTGAATTACAAGTTTATTTTACTATTAAAAATAAAAAATTATACAAACTCTCAGAAAGTTGACATGCTCCTGGTATACGGGTTTTGTCAAGGAAATGGGCGTCAGAGTGTTAGGGTTTACATGGAGAAGTTTCCTAACCGTCGAATACCAAACCACCAAACATTTGCCAATATTGAGCGTCATCTTTGGGAAACGGGCAGTTTTGAGAAAAAGTTTGAAGGCAGGGGTCGTATGCGAACAACTCGAACTGTGGAAACAGAAAAGATGATTCTGGAAAGAGTTGAAGAAGAACCAAGTACCAGTACCCGTCTCTTAGAACGTGAGTTATAGTTGTACTTAAACTTTTTTCTTTAACCACATTGCATTGTTGCAAGACAACACGCATACGTTCTAAATCATTACAAGTCCGCGTTGTAGTAGTATTCAATAATTCCATTTTAAGCATAGCACGTTGATACATTTCCTGCATTATGTTAAGTTGTTCATTTTGATGTTCAATTAAATTGTCTTTAGATTTTATCATTTGTAAGGCTCTACCTAAAGCTCTTTCCAATTGGTAAATTTTTCCTTCAGATATTATTAAATTGTATTGATCAATTGATGGGTTTAATGTTAATATTTCATTATCTACATTAGAGCTTGCTATCTTAGATTGATTTTTTTTGGATTTTTTATTGTTTAATTCAGATTTAGTTACCTTTGATAGTTCATTACGATTAGATGTTGGTGGACACTCAATGGTTGATGGTAAAGTGTAGTTTTTAATTTTTCTCATAGTGTTTTGTATGGTATTTCACTTGAATTTTGATAATTTTGATGAATGTTAAATGTTCCTAAAACGATTGTCAATGAGGTTTTAAGAGAACAGTTGTTACATCCTTACCACATACAAAAAGTCCAGGAACTTTTTCCGACTGATCCCCCCATGCGGCTTACATTTTGTCAATTTATTGGAAACAAAAGAATCCTTGTTCCAAATTTTTGTAGAAAATTTATGTTTACTGACGAGGCATGCTTTACAAGATCTGGGGTAACCAATCTGCACAACGAACATATTTATTCCGATGAAAATCCACATGGCATTAAAGTTGCACATCATCAGCATCAATTTAAAATTAATATTTGGGCAGGTATTATTGATCACTACCTTATTGGTCCCATTGTTATTCCAGACAGGTTAGATGGAAATATTTAGTTAAATTTTTTGCAAGACACATTACCAATTCTTCTGGAGAATTTGTCCTTTTTACTTCGGAGGGAAATGTGGTATATGCATGATGGTGCCCCGCCCCATTTTTCCGTTGCCGTTCGGCAATACTTACATCATCAATATCCCAACCGATGGATTGGAAGAGGCAATGATGCACCAGTAAAATGGCCACCACGTTCTCCTGAGTTAAATATGTGTAACTTCTTTTTGTGGGGCGTTATTAAAACAGAAGTTTACAAGACTCCGGTAAACACACGCGATGATTTATTGCAGCAGATTTTAAATGCAGGCAACCATTTTAATAATCCCGAGACATTAGATAGGGTCCAATATCATTTTTTAAAGAGTGTTAATAAGTGTATTCAGCAAGATGGCGGTCATTTTACACATTTGCTTAAGTAATGTTTTTGTTTTACTTAGTTTCTTACAATAGATACTTTCAACTTTGTTATACTTTTGTTTTTTTTGACGCCCTCTACCGGCTAAACGAGACAATTTTGGATATAACTAAGTCGGCTTAGATCGACCTATTTTGACGTCAGGAGTCTGTCGTCAAACGTTGTACACGTATTTTTCGGACACCCTGTATATTTTTATTGTCGATATAACACAATTGCAGCTGCAAATTCCGTGGTACTTCTTACACTTCTCTCGGTTCTAATTTTATAGTATTACATTTCCATTAGTAGTGAAGTAATTAATTCCTAAAAATTATTATCTGCAAATATTTAAGTTGTGTCTACAGATTATTTGACGTATATAGTGATTTTATCACAATTTTATATTAAAAAAAATATATAGATATAACTTACGATATAATAAATAATATAAACCGCAAAGTAGTCTTTGTAATAAATCCAGCAATATTAATTATACAATTTATTATCCAATTAATTTTAGATTGTGTAAAATTGATTTTAGACTTGCGTGCCACTTATAGTTTATATACAAAAGGGCATTGAAGTTTATATCTATATAATATTGATTAGATTAGTTGCAGTTTTTCATCATCTAATTTTGTGTAGCAGGCAAATTGAAAACGTGTAGCTCATCATGACCAAACAAATTAGTTGTAGTACGTCACATGAGTGCTTGGGAAAATATTGTTGTTTAATTAATTTTAACACGCGCTGCTAGTATAGGCGCCGCACAAATTAACGAAAACAAAATTAGAACAAAATAAATCATAAAACACACGCAGATCGCTTAAAAAACAACAGTAATAATGATTTACACCTAACATAACAACATAATAGGTGTATATATAATATAATATATACATATCTAAAAATATGAATCCTCCAAAGCGCGACCATTAATGTAATTGTTCCGAGCGAATGGATGCTATTCGAGTTGTAAATGAATTTTCCACACAAACGGTCGTGCGTATGTCGCACCGTCCTATTCGCGTACGTTGTTTCCAGGATGCACCCGAGCGAGACGGATTTCCCGGTGGTTCGGAATGGATTTTAATATGTTGACAATACTCCTTCCAATGAATCAAGTGGGGTTGTGATGCGGTTCGTTGTTCCTCTTTGTGGCCGAATTGCCATTAATTACGAATCGTTTGCTTGTTGCTATTGCTGCAGGATTATTGTTCGTCCGCTTGCGTGTCCGCTTTAGTTATTTATTTCACCCCATGACCCTCAAAATTGGACTAATCTAATGTTAGTTTCCATAAACATCCGGTTTAACTTAAATTCGAATATGAACAATCATTATTAATACTACTAAATTGATCATTAATTCATTTATCTGTAATTGGCATCGATTTGTTGATCTATTATATTATTCATAATGGATTATCCACTGAATCTGTTTTAATGAAATACAGTATTGTAGAGGCTGTTAATATGATTGTATATTATAAATAAAATTATCACTAACTTAATACTGAGTAGTATTACAAATACGATGCAAGTAGAGTTGTCCTATTGAAATATCTTAAGAAATATTTTTTTTAATTATGTAGTATACACTCAAAGCCAGTTGTACCATATGTACTTAACTTTAACACTACACAGGTTGTACCATCAGTTAGTTGAATTAATTAATATTTGTATGTTATCTATTCTACTCTACAATATGTATTATATATATTTATTTTTTTGTTTTATTTTGGTGAAGACTTTTACAATATAAACGCCAATAGAATTAATTTAATGATAAACAAAGGTTTAAAATCAATTACTCAAACCCAATCTAACTCCAAAGCGGCCAACCAAATACAGACAATTGTTTCGGTTTTCACAATTCCTGATGAGAAATGCAACAAAAATATTTAAAATAAGTCAAGATACGTGACAACAATTACACCGACTACTAAATTCGGCATGTAGATAAAGGTGAGCTATTGGCAAAATGTTTTTCATTGACTTCTAATATAATTTTTGACAAGCGCAAAGTTACCAAGCAAGGTTGCTGGAAATCTACAACTTTGTTTGAAAAAGCGGCAAAAATTATTATCTTGACGTTGTTAAAACGCAAATATCTAAATAACAGTCATATACTAATATTTTATGTCTTAGTAAAATAATAAAAAAAAAAAAAATTGTGAATGTTGTAAAGTTGCCGTTTTTTAGTTAAACCTCAGGCGGATTTTAAACAAAATTATAGTACGGTTGATCATCTGGTTTGTTACGTTTGTCTACGTTATATAGTTGATAAAATAAACAAAAATTATAGTACATATTACTATTTATTACAATAATATTACATGTAAGTATGACAGCAAAAACTGAGTAGAGGCATCATTGGCATACTCATAAAATTACCAAATAACAACAAAATATTAAAATAATATTTAAAAAATAACTGGGTAAAAAGAGCTTTTGGTTCAGTCATGTATTTATAAATAATTAGTTGTTACGTGAACTAGTAGAATGTGAAGCCAACTTTTACCATATTGTTTGAAAAAAACAAGGACACAAATGACAGAAGTATTCTATTACATGATTTCTATATCAATATTAACCTAGAAATACTAAACCGAGGCGTTTGTTACCTTACACAACTAGACTCTAACAAATATTACACTTGCAAAAATTTGCATTTTAAACAACATCTAAGAAAATTTAAATTAGAACATAAACTCAAAATCAAACGTAGGTTTGACATGTAGTTTTAAGCAAACTTGTAAGTGTAGATAAAATCTAAAACTAATTAGATATGTTGCCATATCATAGTGGTGTGAGGAACTTCAACAGCTCAAAGCAACCGCAAAAAAATTCTTCACACAGCAAAAAACTCAAAAACGCAACTAGACTGAAAAACTAATACGTCAACGACAAAGGAAAACTAAAAAATGTTTTTGTAAAGACGTTAAAAAATTTCTACTGCCGCAAAACTAAAATGGATTTATTTAGACTCTCACAACAACCTGGTTCTTTAAAACGTACGGGTGGCGCATACACAGCAAACCAATTAAAATATATTTTAAATCTCTAACCCCATCAAGGAATGACCGAGTTTTCATTGTCCACCTTGTAGAAGAATAGCGTATTCATTATTTATTAGGCATTTACAGCTTTATTACTGTATAGTTGGGCAATCAAATTTTTTTTGGCATACAAAGCACTAAGATTAGATGGGTTCTTTCCAGCACTTTACAATGAGGTATAGACGTTATCCTGATTTACCTAGCAAAAATCTATAAAGTATGTATTGCATTTTGCATTGTGTTAGAGGAAGTGAAAATAATATAATAAAAATAAAATAAAAGTAGAAACAAGAAAAAAAAAACTGTAAGATACAAAGAAAGATTCAGAGAAAGAAATGAATGCAAAACTTTGCAAAAATTTCTGAAAAAAAAAATTAAAGATATAAAAGAAGAAAGGAATAAGGAAAAAAATATAATGAAAAGGGATATAACGTAAAAAAAAAATCAAAAATAGTAAAAGAGTTGTATAGAAAGAAATAATAATGCGTAATTAAGATTTAGAAATGCCAGAAAAAAAAAACAAGAGTGAATGAATTAAAGTACAATAAAAAATATGTATTTATTATGGAAAGTAGAAAAAAAGATACAAGCAAAATTTATATGTAGAGTGAAGAAAAATGTTGTGAATTTTGGAAGAATAAAGAAAGCAAAATGTAAAAAATGTGTAAAGAAGCTAATGAAACAACAAAACATATGTTAAAAGAATGTATTGAAATAAAAAAAAGAACAAATAAGAAAAAAGAAAAAAGAATGTGTAGAAAGAAGATGGAAAAGGAATAGTATGGATAAAAAAACCATTAAAAAAAGACAGAAAATTGACAAGACTCGTAAAGTTTAAGTTGTATTATAATATGTTAATTAAGTAGTAATTTGTAGATTATTACAAACTATGATATAAGTTTTATTAAATATTGATTTCGTTTAAGTGATGTATAAATTGTAAAATGAAAATACTATTTAAGGTCAATTGGCAAGAAAATAAACTATTATTATTACTAAAACCAGAGTGCAGTGACTCAATAAACCTTATTTTTTTCTTCTTAAAATAGTCAAGAAATTGTGAAAACAATTACTACGGAAAACGGCATTATTAACTACTCTAGTATACCCAAAACATTACAATTAGAAAAAATTGACCAAATTGACTTTACATCTTGTAGCAGATCTAATCGAGAGATTGCTACAAGACTAGTATGTTAGACATCAAAAAAGCATTTAACAAAACCACTTTTATTGAAATAGAAATTGGATGTTAACCCCACAATTAGTGGATAGATCAAACATATGCTGATGAAATAAGTTGTATCAGTTACTGTTGGAAACATGCTAGTTAGGAGAGTTGTTGTTGGCTGCCTTCGGGAAAGAGGTGTACTATTCCCAATAATATGAAACATAGTATCAACAGCTTTATTATTTAATTTAATGATTTACTACGCAGATAATAAAAACAATCGTGCCAAAAAAAATTAAAAAAAAGATTTTTTTAATTTACTGCAAAACGTTCTTATTGTATTTAAAAAATTAGTGCAAGAAAACAGGCTTTTACTTTTACTCAAAAAAACCAAACTTTCACAAAGAAATGATGAATGAAGAGATTGAACATTTAAAAAATAAACTAAACAACAAAAATAATGTAAACATTACATACACTGGAAGTAGTTCCAATAAACTACCAAACAGCAATCCAACGCCGCTGATCAAAGCAGAGAATAAGAAAGGCAGGGTTGAACAGCTCTACTGCAATACTTCAATTGTGAGTTTAAAACAAACTCCAAATAAAGGAAAGCAAACCAAAACAATTGATAAAATAACTAAAGTAAATAACAAAGTTAATCAATGATTTACAGAAGTTATCAAAAAGAAGAAAAAAAGAACGCATATAATAGGCACAGCAACAAGCTCTGGAAATGAAATAAAAGGCGTTTTTTCACCAAAAAAGGCATGGTTTTATGTGGCTGGATATCCCCTAGATACAACAAAAAAACAACTTACTGAAAATTTACACAAAAAATACAAGCAAAATGATTTTGTATGTGAAAAAATAGAATATATTCACCTAAATCCAACTTACTCTAGCTTTAAAGTAAGTGCTAATATAACTCTTTTAAATACATTAAATGCAGCAGAATCTTGGGGAGAAGATTTACGTGTCGGACGGTTTAATTTTTAGCTAAACCTAAAATTTTGCTAGATACAACGTAAATTGTCTCAATAAAAAATCAAAATGTCCAACAATGGAAAATGTTTTACATTTTATACATAAATGCCCAGTCAGTTAGAAATAAATTTAAAGAAATAGAAGCAATTCTTTGTGATTTGGAGAACAAATATGCTGCATTAATGATAAGTGAACACTGGTTGACCTCTAAAGAAGCGGAGTAATGTTATATAAACGATTTAATTCCAACATCGTGTTATGCAAGAAAAAAATTAAACATAGTGGAGTGATAACTCATGTTCTCATCTAGAATATATTTCAACACAATCAGTTGATAAAGATTGTGAACTTGCTGCATCATATTTAAAGCAATATATTTTAATTTTAATTACAGTCTATAGGTCGCCCAGTGGCGATTTTGATAGGTTTATTAATATCTTAAATAATGTATTAGACAATTTATATAGATCATTTTTTTAAATAATTCTTTTTGGTGACTTTAATGCACATTTTAATACTAATAACAAGATTTGACAACTGTATTGATAATGTGTTTAGTAATTTTAATAAAACAGTTGATAGGGTAGATTTTGTAGTCGCAGATCATGTTGGGTTATTACTTAATGTAATATTATCTACTGCAAACCCAAATAAATACTCAGTAAAAGTACTTAGACCAATATATCCAAATTATGCTGATAAAATAAAGTATTTTAATTTTAAGGATAATGTTCATTGGGATTTTCTTAATGACACTAATATAAGTTGCGACAACAAAATGGATGCTTTTATTAATATTTTACTTAAAAATTTTGAAACTTCATTTCCTCAATAGTTAGTTAAAACAAAAAAGCCCAATCTTCAGGAAATTGATACAACCATGAATTAAAACGTATGAAAGAAACAGATTTTATGATTTATGCGTGCATGCTAAATAAAAATAGAGATGATTTAAGAAATGATAGAAATAAGTTTCGCAGTAAATACAAAAAAGCACAAATAAATTCAAATCACGAATTCATTAAAAAAATCAAGCAATAACCCTGGTGCTATGTGGAAAGTTATTAATAACAAAAGACCAAATATTTTATTCTAATCTTGTTAATGCAATTAATAATAATAAAAAAATTTATACTTGTAATTAAAAAGTTTTGTTTTTGGTCGGACAAAATATTTTTATAAATAGATGATACGCTTCTCTCAATGCAAATTTGAAAATATTTAAAGGCAACTTATACTCTACTAAATCTTTAATAAAAGCTTTGATTAAGGTTTTGAAGACTACGTCGGGTTAAATCAATGTTTTGAAAATTACTGAATAAGCGCGTTAATTCAAATGTAATTAAAATATGTTCATTTTACACAAACATTAAAAGCATAACATGGTGCAAAACATAATCTATAAGACAGAGATAAATAATTTAATTAACTTAAAAAAATTAACAGAAAAATCCAAAAATCTAAAAATAGTAAAAAAAAGCAGCAACTAAGCATTTAAAGCATTTTGTCAAAATAAAGCAAAATAAACCAAATACGAGTAGTGTCTAAGTGTTGCATTTTGTATAACGTATATATCCATAAGGATTTTGTTCTGCATATAATATTAACAAATTGCTTTTTTTTTTAAATGCTATAACACCGCACCCTAATAATAACTATACCGTCTAAATTTGCAAATATTTGTGATCTTTTTGTTTTTAAAGTCTTTTTTTTAACATATGTTTTAGGGCTATTATAAAAAGATAATATAACTTTGTAGTTGTATTGATTTTATGCTTATATTTTATTTAGATAGGTTAGGTTGTGTTCTGTAAATATACTTTTATATGCTATATGTTTATTATTATGTACAGACCGGTTTCGGCTATTAGGCCATTTTTGGTGTAGTAAGGTTTACATATATTGCGATGTTATAATACTATTATAAAAATACTTTATTCACGTTGTATAAAAAAACCATCTACTTCATTCTGTACATAAATCATGATAAAATACAAGCAATATTACAATTACACAAAAATAGAATAATAAAAACATTAAAAAAAATATATACATATATAAAAACAAAATATAAAATTATTTATCAACACATTTTAATTGACTCTTAAAGCTACATTTTAAAACACAAAATAAATCAATATTTTTGGAAAAGCTATTTGCAATTCTACACATTCTACCAATTGGATTATTAAATCATAATTGGTAGAATGTATAAATTCTCTAAATAATGGAGACTGTCTAGTTCGGCAATTACTGTTAGGAACTAGAAATGGAAAAGTTACTAGTAGCTCTTGGCAATCAATCTCAGATATCATTAGTCCACGTAAAAATGATAAATCAGCTCTTTTGCGCCGAATTTTCAGCGGGGAAGATTATATTGCGATGCAATGAGGTTAAATTTGTAATTTTCAGATAAAATGCCTAATTTGTACAATAATAAACGACAAAATTTATTTTGAATACGTTCTATATTGCATATATAAATGCTGTAGAATGGACACAAAACTGACAAAGCGTACTCTAAATGAGAACGTACCAAGCCGCAATAAAGTAGATTGAGTGTGCTTGGAGATAGATCAGTTGACATTCTGTACACAAACCCTTTTTTATAACACGCTTGCTTAGATAGTTTATATGCTCAACAAAAATTAGTTTTGAGTCAAAAATTACGCCCAAATCTTTTATTTGAGTAACTTGTTCCAAGACATTATTATCGATAGTATTTTTTACTTAAAGTTCTGTTAAAGGTTATCAAAAAACATTTATTTGCGTTAAACAACTAGCTATTAATAAGACACCATGAATGAACAGAATCCAAATCATTTTGCAAACTAATGCAATCATCGATAGAGGAAATTCTTCTATAAATTTTAAGATTGTCAGCAAATATAAGATAAGACGATGAATTAATAGAATAATCTAGAGCATTAATAAAGAATAAAAACAGAATTGGTCCACAATGAGATCCTTAAGGAACCCCAGATAGAACAACAATAGGTTGTGATAAAAAGTTATTAATTTTCACACACTGTGTACGATTATCCAAAAAGCAACGACAGAGTCATGAAAACCCAAAACCCAAAGCTTAGCAATCAAAATACTATGAATAACGCAATCAAAAGCCTTTGAAAAATCTGTGTAAATAGAATTTACTTAAACTTTTTACTAAAAGGCATTAAGAAGATCATTTTTGTAACATAGAAGATTTGTAAGAGTAGAACGACTCTCACGAAACCCATGTTGCGGTTCTACTAAAATGCATTTGCACATCCAGTGTATTTGCCAGTTACAATTTTATCAAACAACTTAGGAATAACAGACTGGATGCAAATACCTCTATAATTAGTAATATCCTCCTTTGCTCCAGATTTATGTAAAGGCATAATGTAGCTTTGTTTTCAAACTAAAGGAAACTTGGCTTCATTAAGAGAAACCTCAAAAAGTAAATGCAATGGCGTAGAAATTAAATAAATGCATTGTATTAACAGCATAGACGGAACACCGTCCGGTCCATTGCTAAAGTTACATTTAAGGTTCCTAATCCCTTTAAATATATCTAACAGACTAGTTAAAAATGCTTGATGTAATACGTTCTTCTTAAAGTCAAACAATGGAGTTGGATGAGTTTGTGTATCGTAAACAAAGAAAACGAATTCAGCAAAATTATTAACATAGTCATTTCCATTACTGCAAGTTTTTTGTTTATAATACATTGTAACTGGAAAATCATTAGTATTTCTAGTGTTACTAACAAATTTTCAAAAGTGTTTAAGGTTACTTTGAATGTTGATTTCTGTTCGAGTAATATATTGCTTGTATTGACATGTACTGAGACTTTTACAAGAAGTACGAATTGATTAAAATTCGTTATAATCGGACAAAAATCTTAAAAAATTATAACGTTTATGAACATTTTTTTGAGTCTAGTAAGTGATATCAATTCTTTATTAAACCAAACTGGAAAATTGTTTTCACGCTATAGTTTTTTGGGGACAAAACAGTCAATAGCAAAATGCAACTCAGAGTAAAATAAATTAACGCAATCATCAACTTCACAATTATAAAAAGGGCGGACCAATCAACATTCAGCAAAAAATTATTGATTGCGTTAAAGTCGACAAATTTAAAATCATTAAACACATAATTACACATTAAAATATTACGGCTAGTATCACATTTTACATCAATCACATACGCATTATGATGTTGGCTAAGTTTTAACAAAACATTTACAGCATTAATCACAGTAATATCACAGATATTAAACAAAAAACATATATCTAAGAACACACCACCATCATTAGGTATAGAAATACATTGACCGTAGTTTGGAAATCCATAAAAGTTGGCAACAAAATAAGCAGAATAACTATTATTACAAATAACACTTATGCCTAACTCATCATTTACCCATGCCGCTGCGGGTAGATTATAATCGCCTGGTGAAATTAGTTTACTGTCCGGATATTTGTCAGCGATAGATTCAACGAAATAACAATAATCTAAATATTTATCACATGCCAAGTTAGGTGGTAAGTAGACTGCACTGATAATATATGATACAAACTTTAACTTCACAATTACAAACAAATGTTCAACACTTAATAAAGTACAATTAAAACAAGTTTTAGTAGCAATTAAGACATCTCCTTCGTCAAGCTTAGGGCTTGTTAACAAAGAACGATCACATCTAAACAAACTGTAACCAATTAATTGTAGCTACGCATCGCTGATGTCCTAATTAAGCCAGGTTTCGGTCAGTACAATAATATCGTAGTTAGATACAGCTACAGCCACTATAAGTTCTTTGAGCTTAGTTTTTATAACATCACAATATACATATGTCATTTTTTGTTTCAATAATTTTGCCTGCTCCTAATATACATTTAATATTATAAGTTTTTAGCTGTATGTCTATTTAAATTATAGCAATTGTTTTGGGTACGAAAAAAACACGTTAAAAAGTAGGCAATACAATAAACTTAATAGTAGATGAAAGCCAAATTATACTGTCAGTACAACGCAGAACAAAATCTTAAAATATTAAAAACACTCCACACCTTATAAAAAAAGGGTTTATAACATTTAAATCTACATATATATATATATATATATATATATATATATATATATATATAAATATATACAGGGTGTCCGGAAAAGACGTGTACAACGTTTGACGACAGACTCCTGACGCCAAAATAGGTCGATCTAAGCCGACTTAGTTATATCCAAAATTGTCTCGTTTAGCCTGTAGAGGGCGTCAAAAAAAACAAAAGTATAACAAAGTTGAAAGTATCTATTGTAAGGAACTAAGTAAAACAAAAACATTACTTAAGCAAATGTGTAAAATGACCGCCATCTTGCTGAATACACTTAATAACACTTTTTAAAAAATGATATTGGACCCTATCTAATGTCTCGGAATTATTAAAATGGTTGCCTGCATTTAAAATCCGCTGCAATAAATCATCGCGTGTGTTTACCGGAGTCTTGTAAACTTCTGTTATAATAGCGCCCCACAAAAAGAAGTCACACATATTTAACTCAGGAGAACGTGGTGGCCATTTTACTGGTGCATCATTGCCTCTTCCAATCCATCGGTTGGGATATTGATGATTTAAGTATTGCCGAACGGCAACGGAAAAATGGGGCGGGGCACCATAATGCATATACCACATTTCCCTCCGAAGTAAAAGGGGCAAATTCTCCAGAAGAATTGGTAATGTGTCTTGCAAAAAATTTAAATAAATATTTCCATCTAACCTGTCTGGAATAACAATGGGACCAATAAGGTAGTGATCAATAATACCTGCCCAAATATTAATTTTAAATTGATGCTGATGATGTGCAACTTTAATGGCATGTGGATTTTCATCGGAATAAATATGTTTGTTGTGCAGATTGGTTACCCCAGATCTTGTAAAGCATGCCTCGTCAGTAAACATAATTTTTCTACAAAAATTTGGAACAAGGATTCTTTTGTTTCTAATAAATTGACAAAATGTAAGCCGCATGGGGGGATCAGTCGGTAAAAGTTCCTGGACTTTTTGTATGTGGTAAGGATGTAACAACTGTTCTCTTAAAACCTCATTGACAATTGTTTTAGGAACATTTAACTCACGTTCTAAGAGACGGGTACTGGTACTTGGTTCTTCTTCAACTCTTTCCAGAATCATCTCTTCTGTTTCCACAGTTCGAGTTGTTCGCATACGACCCCTGCCTTCAAACTTTTTCTCAAAACTGCCCGTTTCCCGAAGATGACGCTCAATATTGGCAAATGTTTGGTGGTTTGGTCTGGCAGACTTTTTTCATGTTTATTCTTTCGGTTGGAAGATGCATTAGCTTTTAGAGCGCTGCGCAAGAAAAAAGATGGCAAATCTAGATGGTTGATTGTAAAATTTACCTGCAACAATTATAAAAACAAAGTATAGAAATCACAAAACTAACAGTCAGACACATTTTTGTTGGAACCCTGTCAGTCAGCAGTCACTAGAAGTAAAGACTGCAAATGAGCTCAATATTCAATTAATTAATTTAGCAAGAGCACGTCGCCGTAAATTGCGCACACTTTCTATCTTTGTTTCTAGCGACTGCTGACTGACAGAGTCCCAACAAAAACGTGTTTGTTAGTTTTGTAATTTTTATACATTAAATTAATTTTTTGGCAATATTTGAGCCTTGAGAAAACATTTGCGCTAGCATCATTTTTTTGACATGTAAAGTGTAGCGCTGACTCCACACGTGCTGTTATTTAGATGTCTGACTCTTTTATTTGTGTTTTAGATTAGATTTACTAATGATATACAAATTTTGAGCTTTCCGAAAACAATTTAGAGGTGCTAATTAATTTTACACCTTTTGGAGCGTCTCAGCGCCAGGTGTCCCGACGGCAGACCTGGTGACTCTAGGCTAGCTTTTCATGATAAAAATGAAACCCAATCTCAAAATTTCAAGCTTCCGAAAACTCTTGAATTTTTTTGACGCAAGCTCTTCGACAATTTGTTACTATTATTTGGATAAATAAACATAATACACACATAAAAATTAGAAAAATAAACATCTTATATACTTTTTAATTACAATAATGTTTAAAATATTCTATAATCCTACATTCTGTACTAAATTTTATTATTATTCTTATCCATAATATCCATAAAATTATTTTTTTAACGTTAAAGAAGAGAATAGAATTTTTTCTTTCCAAAACGTTTGTGGAAAATTATATGTATTTAATAAATTTTATATTAATAATCTATAGTAAATTTCATTGTAACTGTAACTACGGTCTATGGCCCGCTTGAATTTCGACTTTTTTTTTAAATTTTACTCAACTATTGGTTATAACTATGTAAACTATTTTATGTTAATATACCAGGACTCACACATACACAAACAATAAATTTATTTACATTCTATATCAAAATGGGGCTTGTCTTGTTTATGCAATTACAATGGAAAACTTAATAATGCATATTTTATTAATAGAAATAATTATTTGTTGAAACAAACACTCGTTAAATATGTTGTATTAACTTTTTGCATACATAAACTTTAGAAATATCTTATAGATAATAATCATAATATATTATAGAAATATTATACTTAACTTTACAAATCATAAATTTCAACTTAAAGCTGACATAAGAATCATAGCATATAGCAAGAAGAAAAATGCCCATAACGAGTAAATTATACACTCTTAGAGAGAGAACAAGGATGAAACAGAGACACACACTTCTTTTACACGTGAAGTGTACACATCCAAGGGATTTTCAATCTGCAAACAAGGCGTACTTTGCGTGTATGCGCAGCGCTCTAAAAGCTAATGCATCTTCCAACCGAAAGAATAAACATGAAAAAAGTCTGCCAGCAACGGGGTAATTTTTCAACCGTATTAGAGGTAATCAGGAATAAAAGCATGATTAAAATAGTAATTTTAAAAGAGAATAAATTGTACAAAGTATAATATTATCCAATATCAATTCAAAATAAACAATTTTTAACAAGAGTATTACAATTCCTTTAGTAGAAAGCTTTCATTTTAATTATTATAGAATATACAAAAACAGTTATTGTTAATATTAATTAATTAATTATTATTTGATTGTTACATTTTATTCTTTGCCATTATACTGTAGGCACGCTGACAAGATGTTG
Organism: Tachinus rufipes; assembly: GCA_963932245.1. NCBI lineage: Eukaryota > Metazoa > Arthropoda > Insecta > Coleoptera > Staphylinidae > Tachinus > Tachinus rufipes. The sequence goes on along the minus strand of OZ010741.1, from coordinate 56,409,413 downwards.
AATCAAATTTTGTTTGATATATTTATTAATAATTTAATTTAATTCATTGGTTAATTTAGGTATAAAAAAAACATAAAATGTAAAAACTGGTTTATTAGTTTTAACCTATAATCTTTTAGGATAGATTTAGATTAAAAAAATACTTTAAAACAAAGTTAGTAAAAACACAATTTGCTCCGTTACTAGGTAGTAAAACAAATCCAAATCCTTTATAAAGAAAACGAGCTAAAAAATATTAAACTATTAATGTATTACTTAGTTGAAAGCAGACACAGCAAGCAACTTATGGATTATGTTTACGCTTTTAATTTAGTTCCTCACTTATTTAAATCAATTCATTTGCAACACAATGGCTGCGTTCAGAACAACTTATCAGTCGCCATCGCTGAGTCATCAATCAGAGGTAAGCGCTGAGTCCGTCTGAACGGTATATTTTAGACAGTTGCCAACCGTGTAAACTTTTATCAACTACATATACATGAAGCTCATAAGTTTTTAATTTAAATAAATGATTTAATTAGTTTATGAAGCCGCTACTTAACGAGATATAATATATTAGGTATATTATTATTATTATTATATGGGCAATTCCATTTCAAACGGACCAGAGCTGGGGGGGGGGGGGTGCATTGAGAAACTTGCTCATGTATTTTTTTTTAATGTCTATAACTTATTAGTAGTCTTTTGATCGGTACATGAGAGTATGTATAAAAAAATTCTACGATTTTTTAAAGTTTTTTTCTCGTTTTTAACTTAATCGAATTTTTTGTTTAAAAACCGCAATTTTAACTCATAAAAATAAATTTACTAATGAAATCAATCAGAAATTTCCCGTAGAATCCAAATCTGGTGCCATTTCAAGTCTACATCCTGTCATTAAGCCGCAAAATCCATAAAACCATGTTTTTGTTCTCAGTGGGCTGGGCAAAAAGGAGCATTTTTTTTTAATTTTTTTTAACCGTCAAAATTGGCGTATTTTGATGTAAATTAATTGAAAAATATATATTTGTTCTGTGTATTTGGGTTTTAAGAGTCTAAAACTCTGCAAATCTGCAATGTAGGCCTATTCTTTAACATAAACTTATACAAATGCGCGTTTAACCGCGCTCAGAGGAACAATACACCAAATTTTATTAAAAATTTGAATTCTGGAGACAATTTTACATGAAAAATAGTTAGTGTTGTACTCATCGTCTATAGAAAAGTCCATCTAGAAAGAAATGTTTACAAAATTTTCATACAAAAAATTCGTTAAAAACTAATTATTTTTTATATTCACAAAAAATATTATACACACTAGGGTGTGGTTTAAACCTTTTTTTTTACAAATTTTGATAAGCGCCAGGAGGATTTATGTTTGAATGCCAAAAATAATAATATTTTCTAATTTTCGCGCCTATAGATCGAGTCTAAATTTGTGCCGCAAGCGCAAAAACTATCAAACAAAGAGTAAAAAGACCCAAAATTGGTTCAAACAACAAAAGATGATTTTGTTGAACTTCTGAAATAAGCTTAAAAAAATATAATCCAAATAATCTTCAAGAAATATTAAAAAAAAAAAATTTTAAGTAAATGTTGAACAAATTTTTTTTTCTAAATGTGTTTTTTGTCGCTATATATGCACGACACTGACTATTTTCTATGTTAAATTGTTTGCAAAACTCAGTTTTTTAATAATATTTGGTGTATAGTTTCTCTGAAAACTGCTAAATGTGCATTTGTAAAAGTTTATGTTGAAAAATAGGCTTATTTTTGCAGTTTTTTTGTGTTTTTGACCTTTAAAACCCAAATACACAGAACAAATTAATATTTTCTAATTAACTTACATCAAAACACGTCAACTTTGGCGGTTAAAAAAAAATTAAAAAATGCTCCTTTTTGCACAGCCCACTGAGAACAAAAACATAGTTTTATGGCTTATGCGGCTTATAGACAGGGTATAGACTTGAAATGGCACCAGATTTGGATTCTATGGAAAATTTCTGATCGATTTCATTAGTAAATTTATTTTTTTGAGTTAAAGTTGTGGTTTTTAAACAAAAAATGCGATTAAGTTAAAAAACGACAAAAAAACTTAAAAATATCGTAGAATTTTTTTGTATGTGTTACATACTCTTATATACCGATCAAAAGACTTGCCAGTTCTGTGTACTTTCAATATTATTTGCATCCATCTTGACTAGTTAATTTTGGAAAAATGACTGATAAACTTGTTAAATATTTTTGTTTTTTAGTTACAGCCTGTTTTGTTTGAATTGAGTTATTTGTATTTAATTTACACAAAACTGGCAATTAAAACAGATATTTTGTTTTGGTTTAATATCAGAAATTGCGTCATGTTCAATAATAAATGTATGAGGCACGGTTTAGGTTTAATAATAATTAAAACAAGAAGTCTTAACAACAGTAATTATTAAAAAATTTTAACGCAACTTTAATAATAATTGATATTATTTTTGGAATAATTGATAGATCTAATTACCTTAGTTTACCAAAAAGTCCATCACAATAGAAAATAAAACTAGCATCTTAGTTTGTTGGTCAAATATGCCATAAAAACTGTTATTGGTTTATTTTTTGAATGTAGTTATTGCTTCTTAAATAAAACGTAGTTAATTTTTTTTTTGTTTACGTAGTGTTGCTTCATCGAGTAATATTAATAATTCTTTATTAACGGCATAAGAAATCATATACATCTGCATCACACAACTATATAATGATGACAAACAAGTACATATGTATACAAAAATAATACTAAATATTAAAAATAATTACTCATCAAAAATTAAAAAAAAAAACTGCAATACGCAAAAACATAACATAGAATAACAGATTTTATTTAGAATTGGTACATTTGTGTTTTACAAATTTGCACTTGTCTAGTACGCTTATCATTTGAAGAAACATAAAATGTTAACGTTTTTAATAGATTTCCACAATTAATCCCCGACATTACAAACCCACGCACAGAGAAAATATTTTATTTTTTTTGCCAAAGTTTTTCGACAAGATTTATTACAAAATTTATTTTGAATACGTTTAATATTAAGTATATGTATTTCGTAGGATGAACATCATACTGATACAACATACTCCAAATTCAAGCTCATTAGAGCACAATAAAGTATTTTGAGTATATTGGGAGATAGATCAGATGACATCTATAAACAAATCCCAACATTTTTGTAGCGCGATTACACATATAGTGTATATGATCAATGATTGTAAGTTTCTAGTCAAAAATTACACCTAAATCCTTTATCTGATTTACTTGTTTAAGTGCTACATTGTCAATAGTATAATCGTAGGTTAAATGCATTTGATTTCGGACAAAACTTATCGAAAAACATTTTTGTGCTTCAAATAATAAACTATTATTGACACACTAGTTATTAATAGAGTTTAAGTCATTTTGTAAAAGATGACAATCTTCAAGAGATAATATGTTTTTATAAATTTTAAGATTGTCAGCAAATAAAAAAAATGAAGATCAATGAATACATTATAAAAGACCATTGATAAAAAGCACACCTAATGGGACAGCAATGATTTGTGACAGAAAGTAATTAATTTTTACACATTGTGTGCTGTTTTCCAAATAGCTGGTCCTTAAGAATAATTTAAGCACGGCATTACCTACGTATATCTACGTAAGCTAGATATTGCCTTGCGGATTCTTACGCAGGATTTGCGGCTCAATTTTAGTGTGCGTAAATAATACAGTTAATTCCGTTTAATCGGACCACATCGGGACTGGAGAGTGGTTTGATTAAGCGGCTGGTTCAATTGTGCAAAACTAACAAACAAAAACTTATATTGGCAAATTTTTTATTTGATTCAGTACTGCAATTTTATTTGAGTGAATGTGAGTGTTATTTCGTTTTGATAATTCCCGCGTAATATTTACAAAAAAAGTTGTTATTACAAGCAAAAAATAATATTTTATGAATGCATAAAACATATAAAATTGTATACAAAAATTTTTTTTTCTTGTTTTTGTGAAGTTTTACTTTATTTAATTTAATTTACTGAGTCGATAAAGCGGAATTTTTTTTCCAAATAAGCGATGTAAATTACTGTTATATTTATAGTTTGGTTTTTGTTCCTGAAGATTTGGTTATATAAGCAGCTGGATCAATAAAACGGTGGTCCAATAAAGCGGAATCGGTTTATATTATAACTTTGCTTGACAGTTGAAGTTGACCTGTCAAAGTAAATAGTTTAGTATACAATTTTAAAAAAGCGGCATAGTTAAAGTGATTACATAATCTCAAACATTTATAAAGACGCTGTATATTAACACTTATCAAGTTTACATTCAACCCTCTTTTTTATTTTCAAGATTAGTTCTCTTGTTTATTTTGTCTTTTTATCTACTTTACTGTCTGCCATTATTTTATCTTCTTTTTGTTTTTATCTTTATCATTTTTTTACTTTTTTTTAATTTCTAGTTTTTTTTTCTACTATCATATCCGCGGGAGATGTTATATTTTATAATCTCCTTTAACTCTTCTACTATTGCCATAACTGTTTCTTCTTCTTTTTTATTTGTTACTAGATTTACTACCAGGAAGGGAAGAGGTACCATGGATAACGTATATATTTTACATCATATTGTGGAAAAAGAAATAGCAGAGAAAGGGGGGAAAGTATATGCGTTATTTCTAGATCTAAAGGCGGCATTTGATAGTGTGGATAGAGAGAAACTGTGGAAGTGTATGAGAGAGAAAGGAATTAGCGAGCACCTGGTAAGAAGAATAGAAGACGTGTATGAGGAGACAGCAAGTAGGGTATGTGTTAACGGAAAAATGAGTGAAAGATTTTGGACAACAAAAGGAGTAAGACAGGGCTGTCCATTGAGTCCTACTTTATTTGCAATCTACACAGCAGATGTAGAAAAAAAATTGAGGTTGGTTCAAGCAGGAGTGGTAATAGTTGGTAGAGAAAAAGTGTGGTCGCTAGCATACGAAGACGACATGGTAATACTAGCAAAAGAAGCGAAGGAAATGAAAGAGATGATGAAAAGTTTAGAAAAATATTTTAGAAAAAAAGCTTAGAAGTTAACGTAGAAAAAACAAAAATTATGGTGTTTAAAAGAGGGGGTGGGAGAAAAAAAGTAGAGGACTGGAAATGGAATGGGCAAGGTATTACGGAAGTAAAATCTTTTAAATATTTGGGATATGTTTTTTGTATGAGTAACACCGAGAGCGAGCACATTAAAGAGATTGCTTGAAAAGCAAATAAAGTAGTGGGACAAGTTTGGGGAATAAGTGAAAGAAAATTTGAATGTATGAGAATAAAAGGGCTTATGTTTGATAGTTTAGTTAGGAGTATGATATTGTATGGGTCAGAAATATGGGGATGGAAGGAACAAGAAAAATTAGAAGCAATGCATGTAAAATATTGGAGATGGGTGCTAGGTTTAAATAGAGAAACTCCTGCATATATTGTGCCGGAAGAAGTCAAAAAAGATAAGTTAAGAGTAGAAGCAGGAAAAAGAGCAATGAAGTATGAAGAAAGAATGAGACAGAGACACGAATGCAAAATATTACAAGAATGCATGAAAGAGAAAATGAGAGCAAGAAATGAAAAGCTAGGGGAGATTAGGGAAAATTATTACAATAAAAATGGATATGCGAGCCAAGAAATTGAAAGAATGAGAGAATCTGGGAGACAGACATGGTACGAAACTATGGAAAGAGATAGAGATATACAAAGGCAAGAAAGGAGAATGCGAGTGAAAAAGTCTAGGTACAACGCAAACTATGAACATATTATAGAAAATAAATTGCCAATGTACTTAGAGAGCGAAAGATAAAGTAAAGGGTTAGTTACACGAAATATCTTGTAGATGCCTTTGAAAATTGCAAACAGGATGACTCAGTGAACTCCGATTTTTCCAAGAAATTTGACAAGGTAGACCATACTAATTTAATATACAAATTGAGAGTTTTGGAGTATAAAATTGTTGTAAAGTGGTTAAATTATTATTTAAAAAATAGAAAACATCAGGTTTGTATTCATAATTATATTTTTCATTAATTTTATGTACCTTTAGAAGTGCCACAAGGTAGTAATTGGTTCAATTCTGTTTCTTCTTTTTATAAATGATAAAAAGCTTTCCATAAAATCGTGCCGGTTTTTAATGTTTGTAGACAATTTAAAACTTTTTAGAAAGCTATCTAGTATTTTGGATAATATTTTGATCCAACGTAACATTGACAATATTTATAATTAGTGCAAATCAAACAACTTACCATTGACTTGGAAAATTTTAATCATCAATGTGTTATGATTACACTATAAACTACCTTATCAGTATCTAGGACAAGTGAAATCAAAGACTTGGGTGTCCAACGTGACATTGTTCATAAATTCGTTCAATTCTTGAATATTGTTTAGAGTCCGTTCTTCCAGATATACATTATGCAACTTGAAAAAATTGAAAACAAATTGATTCGTTTTTGTGTTTATAAGGTTCGGATTAGAACTAATGAGAATGTCAATATGAAAGGATTAAAATTATTCTTAAATTTAATAATTTTGTATCAAAAGATAAACAAGTAACTGATTGTTGTACAAGAAGATTGTTATGCAACTAATTATGCCAAAAATAAACCTTTTTCAATATACTTTCCACTTCTTATAATTTTATCAAACAAAATATTTTATTTCAATATGACATTTACAAACAAAAAATAATTTAGTTTAGTTAATATTTATCAGTATGTTATACTTTCTCAAAATTTGTTTTTGTAATGTTATAATAAATTGTATTTAATTTTTAAATCTGTATTTTTGTAAAATGGTGAATCTGTAAATAAACAAATAAACAAATAATAATAATAATTTCTTTCTTCATTTATTTTTCTTTGTCCTTCAATGATTGTAGAATGTAATTAATTAATCGGTATATAGGACATGTTTTTTATTTTTTAAAATTACATACAAAATGTGAACGTTTCAAATCACTTCTGGATTCTTCCTCAGCACTAAAATATATAAAAGATGATAATATGAAACATATTAAAAACATATTGAAAAGATTTTACAAACATATTACAAACATATTAAAAACTATTAAAAACAATGAAAAACAATTAAACACAATTAAAAACAATTAAAGACACTTAAAAAAACATATTAAAACATTAGTTAATTTGAATAATTTTTTTTTTTAAATTAAATGACTTACCAATTTGTTATAAATTGATTAATTTTGTCATTAACATTAGTTTCATATCTTTTCTAAATTAAATTGAAGAACATTTTTTTTATTTTTGCAGGGAGATGTTATTCCCTTGGCCTGTATATTTGGAATGTACTATTATTTATTTCTATTCGATATTTTTGTTAAATTTATAAAAACTATTTTCTATAAAACATATTGAATACATATTTTGTTAGTGTTTAAAAAACTTAGACAGAGAAGGAGACATTGTTTCATTTATCATTTTTACATTATTTAATTACTTATTTTCAGGAATTTATGTTTATGATTTTTTAATAATATTATGGTAGACTATACTTAAATTTTCCACATCTGTTTGGAAATTTACATTTGGATATTTATTTATGTGAAGTAATTCACTAATTAGTCTTTTTCTATAAATCGGTTCAACATCTAATATTTTTGTCTTTCCATAGTTAAAATGATGGCCATCAGTCATGTGGTGTGATGATAGACCTGTGTTATTTTTTTGATTAATGCAATCCCGTTTATGTTGATTAATGCGATCATTTAATTTTTGCTTTGTTTGACCAATATATTTTAATTGGCAATTATTGCAAGTGATTGAATATACTACATTTTTTTTATTGAAATCTGGTGTGCGGTCTTTCAATCGTGTGAACAATCCTCCAACACTCTTAAGTGTATTGAACGTAATATTTGTGTGTTCATCTATTAATATCGTTTTGATTTTATATGATAAACTTTCTATAAAGGGAATGGAGAACCATTTTAGTGATGGTGGCGGTTCTATTATAGTTTCATTTATGTTACTTTCAATTCTACTACAATTAAGAACAGATTTGATTAGTTTAATTGGATAATTGTTTACTTGTAGTTTTTTAAAAAGCAGATTAATGTTTTTTTTGTGAAATTTTTCATCACTTAAGGTAAATATTCTTTTAAAATTCATTTTTATTATGTTGATTTTTTGTGAGATCTGGTGGTTTGAATTGAAATTAAGAGTTCTATCGCCTACACAGGGTTTTTTATACAAATCAATTAATATTTTGTCGTTATCTTTAATTAATAGTAAATCTAAAAATGGCAATTTATTATCTATTGATTTCTCTATGGTAAAATTAAGTGAAACGGAAGTAAATTTTGAAATTTTAGCCCTTTTTATATACATGGATGATACATTAATCATATTACCCAAATCCAAAGTAGAAATTTTACTAAAAAAATTTAATCAGTTTCATGTTTCACTTAATTTTACCATAGAGAAATCAATAGATAATATCTTTTCCTCTTTTTCTCTTTCCTTGGGCCTTGGCCTCCCATATTCTTTTTGCTGGTGTTGCCTCACTCATCCTTTGCATGTGTCCCCACCATCCCAGTTGTCTTATTTCAATGAATTCTTCTATGGATTCAATTCCTAGCTCTTGTTTTATCTGCTCACTCCTAATCTTATCTCTTATCGTTATTCCTTTCACTCTTCTCAAGAATTTCATTTCTGCCGCCCTTAGTTTGCTCCTGTCTCTTCTTGAGAGTACCCTTGTTTCGCATCCAAATGTTAGAACTGGCCTGTATACTGCTCTGTAGACCTTCATTTTTGTTTGCTTAGTTATTTCTTTCTTGTTTATTATTATATTGTTCAGTGAGTAGTAAATTCTGTTTGCTTTCTTTATTCTCTTGTTAATTTCTACTTCCTTGCTTCCTGTTTCATCAAACATTATTCCTAGATACTGGTAATTGTCTACTTGTTCGACTGCCTCCCCTTCTATCACTATGTTTATCTTTTCCTTATTTGTTGATATTACCATGCTCTTTGTTTTCTTTTTATTGATCTTCATCCCATTTTCTTCCAAACTTTTATGTTATGTTCGAGGTCTGTTTTATTTTTTGCTAATATCCCCACATCATCCGCAAAGGCGCACTCCGCTATTCCTATCTTCTCCATCCTTTTGTATCCAATATATAGTGGTCTGGTTTTTTGCTTGGCTATTTTAATTAGATCATCCATAAATATTATAAACAGGAGCGGGCTCAGGCTGCCTCCTTGTCTTACTCCCTTATTTGTTTTGAAGATTTGTGATTTTTGATTTTTGCTAATTACGCAGTTTCTCGTTTCCTTATACATACTCATGATTACTCTGATCAGTTTCGGGTCTACCTTTCTTTTGTTTAGACTTTCCCATATCTTGTTTCTCGGTACTCTGTCAAACGCCTTTTCCATATCTAAAAACGCTAGATATGCTGTTTCTGATCTGGCTAGGGTTTTGCTTATTATTTCTTTTAATGTGAATATATGATCCTGTGTGCTTCTGCCTTGCCTGAACCCACTCTGTTCTTCTTCTAGTGATTTCTCGACTTGTTTTCTTAGTCTTTTTTCTAATATTTGTTCCATCAGTTTTGTGGCTGTGTTCAGCAGTGTTATGCCCCTATAGTTATTGCAGTCCATCTTATTTCCTTGTTTTAGTATTGGCTCTATTAATCCTATTTCCCATTGTTTTAGTGTTTGTTCTTCTGTCCATACTTTATTGCAAACTTTGAGTAACAGTTCTCTTCCACTTTCTCCTATATTTTTTATCATTTCCGCTGTAATTTGGTCGTCTCCTGGGGCCTTGCCGACTTTTAATCTATGGATTGCTTCTTCTAATTCTTCCATGGTTATGTTTTGCTCTTCATTACTTTCTTTCTTCTCCCACCTACCCTTATCTTGATTTTCCTCTTCCTGTTGTCCCCTTTCTTCACCTGTGAGCAGATTTTGGAAGTATTTTTTCCATCGTTCCATAATTTCTTTTTGGTTGGTTATTATTTCACCTCTCTCATCCTTGATTGCGTTTCTCTCTGTTTTTTTATTCTTTCTCTGGGTTTTTAACACTCTGTAGAACAGCTTCTGATTTCCTTTACTATCTTTCTCCATTTTGTCTCCAAATTCTTCCCATGTTTTTTGCTTTGCTTCAGTTACCAAATTTTTAACTTTGTTTCTTTGTTCTTTGTATATTTCGTAGCTGTTTGCTGTCTTTTTTTGTAGATATATTTGCCATTTCTTCTTTTTGTTTTTAACTTGCTGCTTTATTTCTTCTGTCCACCATGCTGTTTGTTTTTTGTGTGGGTTTTGTTTGCTGACTCCGCATGTATCTCTTGCTGCTTCTGTGATAGTTCTCCTGAATACTTCCCACAATCTCTCTATATCCATGTGTTCTGTATCTCCTTTTGTTCTTAGGAGTGTGCTCCTTATTCCTTCTTCGTACTTCTTTGCCAGTTTCTTGTTTTTTAATTTGTAACTCCTTATCACTTTTATGTGTTCATTCGTTTTGTTTTCTCTTACAGCATTGCTCTTTACCTTCCTTTCCTTGATTTCTGCTACTACTAGGTAGTGATCACTGTATATTTCACTGCCTCTTTTTACTGTTACATCCCGTATATCACTTTTATTTGTTCGTTTGACTATAATGTAATCAATTATTGATCGTTCTCCTCTGCTCCTTTGCACTCTAGTATATTTGTGGATATCCTTGTGCTCATAAAAGGTGTTTGTTATAATCAGGTCATGTATTGTGCAGAAATCCAGTAGTCTCTTCCCATTGTTGTTTCTTTTCTCTTCTCCATATATTCCAATTGTCTTTGGGTATATGTGGTCTTTGCGTCCTACCCTTGCGTTTAGATCTCCTGCTATGTATGTCGTCCCTCTTGCTGTATCCATCGCTACACTTAGTTGTTCCCAAAATTTGTCTTTGTTTCCAGCTGTATCGTTTTTGTCTGGACCGTATACCGCTATTATTGTTTCCGTTTCTCTGTCTTGTTTCAGCTTTATCATTAATATTCTCTCTGATATTGCCTCCCATTTATTCAGTGTGTCTTTTCTTTCTCTATTTATTATGCACCCTAGTCCCGCTCTTGCTCTTTCATGCTGTTCTACTCCGCTGTATACCAACAGATGTTCCATTTCCATTTCTTCTTCTCCATTCCCTTTTTTCTTTGTTCATTTTGTATGTAATTTAAAAAAATAAAAAACATGTCCTATATACCGTTTAATTAATTACATTCAACAATCATTGAAGAACGAAGAAAAATAAATAAAGAAAGAAATAAATATTATATCGGTTGTGATCTGGAAAGTAGATGATGACTTTTCTAAAGGACATTAAAGATATATATGGAACAACAGCAGTGGAATGGCTACGTAAATTGGAATCCCACAAAATAAAATTAACTAGGTTAGTCAATAATAAAATTTACTTATTGCGTTGTCGAAAAAATAATATCATGCCGTCACATATACAAAAAAATTTCAATTGCACGTATTTAAATCTTCATATAAATAAATATATAAATAATAAACTAGACAAAATTGTAAAATCTTTTAAACTAAAAATACTTAATATAGAAATAGAATCCATATTTATAAAAATTACTCAGCTACACCAAGATATAAATGTGATAAATTGTAAATTGAAGGAGATTGTTCCATATATTATTTTGCATAATTTTGAAAATAATTTCTTTATTAATAAAATTACACTCACAATTAAAACTATAAAAATAAAACAGACTAATAAATTCAATAAGTTGGTTGCCAATAATAATGTTTTTTTCTCGACATCAAATCCTTCATTCATAGAAAACACAACCAATATAAATATTCCGGAATTTGCTATGAATATACTGAACAAAGAACCAAAATTTTCTATAACTTACAAACGGAACGAAATGCCCATTTTTTCATTACTAAAATCTATTGAATATTGCATTAATAAAAAATCAAGTACAGTTGACAAAGAAAACTTAAGACTGAAGTGTACAAATGTTATTACAAACCACCTTAATAATATAAATCGTGACAGACAATCCTCCAACACTCAAAAGGAATTTGATTACACCAAACGTTTTCTAAAAAATAACCCGGATCTAATTGTTACCAAGGCAGACAAAGGTAATAAAACAGTAATATTGACACGAACAGAATATGTAGACAAAATGACAGAGTTATTGTCCAATGAAAACACATATCAGTTGTTAAATAATGATCCTACATCAATGATGGAAAAAACAATAAATTCACACCTAGATAAATTGTTGACTAACAAATATATACTAGATCCAGAATATAAGTCATTGAAATGTAAAAATACAAACTTACCAAAGCTCTATGGGTTACCAAAAATTCATAAAACAAATAGACCTTTCAGGCCAATAGTGTCTTGCATTGATTCCCCGAATTATAAAATTTCAAAATATTTTACAACAATATTGAATAATTTAATTCCAACATTTAAATATAACGTAAAGAACTCGTACGAAGTAGTTGATAAATTAAAACAACTAAAAATACCTAAAGATCATACCCTTATTTCATTGGATGTAGAGTCGTTATTTACTAACATTCCAAAAGACTTAATACTTAAAATTATAAATGATAGATGGTCAGTTATTTCTATGTACACAAACATTGATAAAACTTTATTTTTAAAAATTATATCAAGTTTTTTTGACCAAAGTTACTTCCAATTCAACTACAATTTTTATAAACAAACATATGGAACACCAATGGGATGTCCCATTAGTCCGATCTTAGCAATGCTAGTAATGGATGAAGTAGCTAACGTTACCTTAACGGAATTAAATTTTGAAATTTTAGCCCTTTTTATACACATGGATGATACATTAATCATATTACCCAAATCCAAAGTAGAAATTTTACTAAAAAAATTTAATCAGTTTCATGTTTCACTTAATTTTACCATAGAGAAATCAATAGATAATAAATTGCCATTTTTAGATTTACTATTAATTAAAGATAACGACAAAATATTAATTGATTTGTATAAAAAACCCTGTGATAGCGATAGAACTCTTAATTTCAATTCAAACCACCAGATCTCACAAAAAATCAACATAATAAAAATAAATTTTAAAAGAATATTTACCGTAAGTGATGAAAAATTTCACAAAAAAAACATTAATCTGCTTTTTAAAAAACTACAAGTAAACAATTATCCAATTAAACTAATCAAATCTGTTCTTAATCGTAGTAGAATTGAAAGTAACATAAATAAAACTATAATAGAACCGCCACCATCACTAAAATGGTTCTCCATTCCCTTTATAGAAAGTTTATCATATAAAATTAAAACGATATTAATAGATGAACACACAAATATTACGTTCAATACACTTAAGAGTGTTGGAGGATTGTTCACACGATTGGATGACCGCACACCAGATTTCAATAAAAAAAATGTAGTATATTCAATCCCTTGCAATAATTGCCAATTAAAATATATTGGTCAAATAAAACAAAAATTAAATGATCGCATTAATCAACATAAACGGGATTGCATTAATCAAAAAAATAACACAGGTCTATCATCACACCACATGACTGATGGCCATCATTTTAACTATGGAAAGACAAAAATATTAGATTTTGAACCGATTGATAGAAAAAGACTAATTAGTGAATTACTTCACATAAAAAAATATCCAAATGTAAATTTCCAAACAGATGTGGAAAATTTAAGTATAGTCTACCATAATATTATTAAAAAATCATAAACATAAATTCCTGAAAATAAGTAATTAAATAATGTAAAAATGATAAATGAAACAATGTCTCCTTCTCGGTCTAAGTTTTTTAAACACTAACAAAACATGTATCCAATATGTTTTATAGAAAATAGTTTTTATAAATTTAACAAAAATATCGAATAGAAATAAATAACAGTACATTCCAAATATACAGGCCAAGGGAATAACATCTCAAGACTAAAATAAAAATAATGTTCTTCAATTTAATTTAGAAAAGATATGAAACTAATGTTAATGACAAAATTAATCAATTTATAACAAATTAGTAAGTCATTTGATTTAAAAAAAAAAATTATTCAAATTAATTAATGTTTTAATGTTTTTTTAAGTGTCTTTAATTGTTTTTAATTGTTTTTAATTGTTTTTAATTGTTTTTAATTGTTTTTAATTGTTTTTCAATGTTTTTAATAGTTTTTAATATGTTTGTAATATGTTTGTAAAATCTTTTTAATATGTTTTTAATATGTTTCATATCATCATTTTTTATATATTTTAGTGCTGAGGAAGAATCCAGAAGTGATTCGAATCGTTCACATATTGTATGTAATTTAAAAAAATAAAAAACATGTCCTATATACCGTTTAATTAATTACATTCAATAATAATAATATTTGTCTCTTATACCTGTACCTGTGCTGGCACGTTCAGTTTTAAATTTTTTTGTTAATAGTATTTGGCATACATTTTGGTTAAGTTTTAAATAAAAGAAAAAGATAGAAGTAAGTAGTGTGTCGTTTTTGTTTTGCTAAACAAAAGTTTTCAAATATAAGTAATTTATTAAATAATACTAATTGTCACCCGTATAAATTTACTTTAAATTAAAGCAATTTTGATTGTTATTGATTAACTTGTACTATGCTGATAAACAGATTTAATTTTTTTTTAAACAACGCGTTTCAAATAAGCTTCTGTTCTTACATCTAAATAAGAAGCAGTACTAATTACAGAATAATTTATTTCAAATAATCTATTATAATAGGTTACACTGTAAACCAACAAACTGGTTCAAAAAATTATTACAAAAAAATATTATTTATATACTTTATTGAAAAACAAAGGTTTAAAATCAATCACCCAAATCCAATCCTACTCCAAAACGGCCAACCAAATACAGACAATTGTTTCGGTTTTTTCAAATCCTTATCAGTGCATCTTGGTGGTACGGCATCGCTTGATGTTGAAGAATGAATTCAAATAATTGATTTATGTGCTCTTAATTTATTTTAAACTTTTGTTTTTTACTAAACTATATTTGATTGTCTACCTCTTTAGACATTGCAATTTGGTTGCCAGTTGTGATACTGAAGTTTTATCGATGATTTCAATTCTTTGGTTGAAGCAACATGATGGAGCTACAACTACTTTGCACCACCAATTATTATTTATATGATTTCCCAAAATTGTATTGAAAACAGCTAAAGACAAAGCAACTGAAGAAAACTTCTGTAATTTAAACTCAAATAGCTAAATACTTAATTCTAATAAAAATGAGTATGAAAAACAAATAAAACAAAATTATAAATTACGACAAAAGTTTGAGTTAAAAAATCACGTATAATACTAACATTTGTAAATAAATAGGCCGCTACTAAAGAAGGTGTTTGTAGTAAAAGATTACTCATAATAAATAATAGCAATGTACAAATATTGCCAAAGGAGCACACGGAATTATACTGGAATAAATATAAAAGAGGCTATTGAACAAGGTGTGTATGACAGAAAACAACATGCTTATAAAATTTATTACTAATTATTTTTTATTATTATTATATAAATAAAAAAAAATATTCCAATTTTATTAACAGTTAACAGCATTTATATAATAGTATTAATGTTGCATTTTTTTTACAATAATGTAAATTGTAAAAAGATCTAAAATGAATAACAGTCAAAAACACTTAGTTGTTAAACTTGTTTGATGCAGCCTTAACTCTAATATATTTATAACTTTCTTCCAAAGCACTGCAATACGTCGACTCTCTTAAAGTTGTGTAATATATGGTGGCGTTGCAGACTTCCTATGTTTATAGATCTTATTATAATATATCATTGAGTTTACAATACATTTCAAGTTTAAATATTTTAAAAATATTATAGTTGGTCGTAGAACTATAAAATCTCCAAACAATAATAACTTCAGGTTGGATTTTTTTTAATTATTATAAAAAAATATTGAAATTCAAATAAAAAAAGTAAAATTAATTATTGTAATTATAATAACACACACTTAGTTATGCTCAATTAAATATGTTACGTACTTCAATTTTCTTTGAAATTCAACTTCCAGACAACAAAAAACTAAATCGGAATATAACGTGCTTAAATTAAACGCATTACGGTCCCTATCGCAACCATTTTTTACTCACTGTGTCCATTCCATACTGTCCGTGTGAATGTGAAAAGGGATAAAGTGTAAAAAGGTACAGGAGATTGGATATGTTTTCTATATAAAAGTATCGATTTAGATCAAAGAGGAGTCCGCAATCTCAGAAATAACCGTCGCCAAATCAGCGGCATGTACCGACGCGTCGATAAAAACCAGATTGGAAACGTGTAAAAAGAAAGTCTCGGCGCGACCAGAAAAAGTCGACAAAGAGAAGATAACTCCAGGTGAAAAATACCCTTAATCTGTTTTGCAATGTCTATCGCATTTATAAATCAAACGCGGCAGCTTTTTGCGTCTCTGCGCATCCCTCCCCAGTCGGTAGTAAAAAATGCGACTTGTTGAATGTCAAATCAAAGAAACCCAGAGAGTAGAAATATATAACAGTTAAGTACCAATATAATTCCTAATTCTAATTGAAAGGTTATGTCCGAGGAAGTTGGGGCTAATATAAACCCGTTCTCTAATTAAGCTCACAGATCATTCCGGACGTGCTCCAGGAATTTATTGTGAATTGTTGTTGCTTTAATTCATTATTATGGCTGCACTATGTGGCATCTTATTTATAATATAATTCAAAACTCGTGTTTGCCATTAAATTCTCATCTATTTAGCAGCAAGTAGAACCGTAATAAAACATAACACGTGTTTAAATTTACATGGGGCATAGCATAAAGGGAAATTTATGAATGTGAAAATGGTTTATAAAATTTTATTACCTATCCAACATAAAAGTCATAGTCAAATATTTTTAAAATGAAGTATGTTTTATGAATATAACTCTAATGACATTTTATTAAAACGCAGGTAGTTTTATGTAACATTATTTTATATAGAAATTCATTTGATTCCCTTGCTTCTAAACCCATTAAGCTGCTTTTTAGGTCAAACTCTAAATTTTAATTTGACATTGCATATGTTTAAAACTAAAAGGACTTTTTATGAATTATATTTAAACTTTTAATATAAATACAAAAATTTAAATAAATAGTCTAGTCTATATAATCTCTAAAATTCCTAAATAAATAAAAAAATTAATAATGTTATATATTATACAATATTTTCAACTTATACTATCTTGGGTTTCAGATATGTAATACATTTATTATGAGATTAGTAACCCTACCGATAAAATTGTATAACAAAACAAATATAATACATAAAATAAGTTATGTATTTAGATAGAAATTTAACTGCTAAAATACGCAAGCACATAAGTTAAAACCTTACAAATATAACCTATACATATAGCTAAGTTAAAATATTTATCAAAATTTACTAAGACACGGCCAAGTTTTCTTGATTAAATTTTAATCTCAAGACATATTTGACAACTACGTTACAAGCAATAGTTTATAAACCGCACGCACCTTAATTCTACATAGTATCTAATAACAATGTATAACTTATATTCTTAATAATAATCACCAATTATAAAGTATATTGAGTTTTAATTAAGTTAATAACTATGCCAATAATTTTAGTTTTTTATATGTTTAAAGGAATGTTATGCTAATTAAATAAATTAAATTAATATGTCATAGTCCCGTAATCAAAGCATATTTACCCATGAGCACAATTTCTTTATTTATCTAAATTTATCTCTTACTTACTTTTTACTTTGTGTATTATTTATATCAAAATTAAACATCCAATGAAGCAAATCTTGAAGACATATTGTCTAGATCTAAAGTTGTATTTTTTTTTTATATACTTAAGTTAACATTTATTGATGAAATACTGTTCTTCATGTTTTAATAATGCAACAGCAACGTTTGTTATTTAATCCTTGAAAGAAATGCTAAACATTTATACATGTGAGTGTTTTAAAATAATGCTCCGGACAACAACCTAATTTTTGTTGTTAACAGATTTACTATACAGTTTTTTTCTAAAACACTTGCGCCTAGTAGTTGTTAAGTATCTTAAAAAAGTAATAGTTTTAACATACTGTTTTAGAGCAACTTGAGGCAAATAAAAGGTTACACCTGACCCAGTTTAAACTATTTCTGGTTAATTTTAACTTAATTAATATATACGGTGAAATAAAAAAAAAAAACTTATATTGCTCGATTAATTTTAGCGGTTCTATCAATTTGTGGTGAAGCGTGTTGTTGTAGTTGGTTTGTGATGAAACGTTATATTTGTTTTCATTAACTGAAGTAAACGATTGATACCAATTTTGGAACATGTAAAAAAAAAAAGTAGTTAGGTGAATTTTTGGCTGACAAAATTTTTAAAGATTTGTAATGTGCATTATATCCGTTGCAGTTCCATTGTATAATGGTTAAAACCAAGGTTTTGGTAAAAATGTAATTTTAATTTTTTGTTTATTAGCGTTTTTTTGTTTTTTTTTAATGTATTATTTAGGGAAATAAAATTTACTTAACATCATTTTATCTCTCAAAGTAAGTGATCCAAAAATAACTTCCACAACTAGCGACAAGTCAATATTGGGGTCTGTGGGCGCTGGATTGCTAGTTTGCAATTTCTTGCTTCTTGTTGGATTTGCTTTTACTATTTTTTTAATCACGTATTTTAATAAATTATCTATTTTCAATATATGACTTACTAATATTTGCTGTTTTTAATGATTGTACCTGCTAGTCTTTTTTCCTTTCCAACTTTTATCAACACTTCTTCTGCCAAATTTTGTCTGACCGCTTAATGCTTATTGATCATCTTCAAAACTACATACAATTTTGTGCATTGTATAAAAACACTCTGCATCTCTTTTTTCTATTCCAATTTTCTGTAATTTTAATAACGAGGTACTTGCTTTAATTTATTTTCATTTACGTATACGTTTATTTCTTTCTTCTCTCCAATCTTCATAAATTTTGTTTTTGTTTGAACGTAGTCTAAATCATGACTATATATTTTTAATTAACATTTTTAGTTTTTTGTGCATTCTGCAAACAGAATCATATCATTGGCAAATCAAATAAATTTTTTTTTTCTTATGCTTACTTCTTTGTTTTTTTTTTTCAGCATTCTGCTATTATCACTTTGGCATAAAAATACTTAAATTATCTGTTTTTTTTTTATTTAATTTTATTGTTACTTGTTGTTTCATTTACAGATCACTTTCTTCTTCAATTTTTTTATTTGATATAGACTCTTTTTACTTTTTTTACTAAATTTTCAAATACTTTTACAAAATCTATAAAACGCAGACTTAAACTTTTGACTTTCTCCAATTAATCTTTTTATGCCAATTGCTTTTTTTTTCAATTTGTTCTTTTGCTATATTTTTTTGTATGATTTTAACAAGCTTTAGAACAATAAACTTTTAACATAATCTTTGCTGCGTGAACTATCATGTCATTTGTTATATACGTTGCCATTTTTGTGTTTTTTTGTTGCCATTGGTATCATTTCTGTTTTTAGGAACTGCTTAACAACTTTTGGTTTTTATGCATATCATAACATAATAATGTTAGTTACTAGTTATTTTATTTGTTTTTTGCAGACAATTCACTCAGCCCTAAAGGTATTTCATCTATCCTTAAAAGATTTTGATATTAAACTAGTAAGGAGTAAGTTTTTTAAAGTTTAAATTGACCAAGTTGGAAGTACTTCAGTCAAATTGTGTTTCAAGATCTTTGTTTAATGTTGCTAAAGGTTTTAATTTAAAAAAATTAAGACGCTTTGTAAAATTTGTCAATATGGTCTTTAGAAAATATAAGAATTAAAATACCAATATCTGCAAAACTATGAATCAGACTTTATATTATTTGAACAAATCTATTAATGTAAATTAATAATAAAGTTTATCAAAAAACAAAACATTCAAAATCAACAAAATTTTTGATTTCTTAGTCAGAGTTAAGACTATCAATAACAATAGATAGAAATCCATCTGTACCTGAAACTTTTCTGGTATTAACCCATTGATTAAAATGATTGAACCCATTAACTTAAGGAAAATTTGGGGTTTTAGTAGAAAAATTTGATTTTATTTTTGTCAATTTTAACTTTTTTTATAATCTTAATTAGAATCAAAACAATTACTGATAAATTTGTTAAATGTTTTTTTTAATTAACTGTTTATTTTGTCTGATTTAAGTACTAGTATTTTTGATTTTGTTTATTAAAGAATAAATCAATTATCAATTTCTTTGCCGCAATATGTGGATCTTTAAAGTATAAGCAATAAGATCAAAACAGAAATGGTTAAGAAATTGTTTTAACCATTGCGTTTGTAAGAGCGCATTCTTTGTCGTTCAAAAAGTTGTTACGGTTCATTTTTCATCTGGAGATCGGCAACCAAATGTACATCTTGGACCTGAAACGATTAAGGTAGTTAATAGTTTTTAACTTAATTAGAACTATTTATTTGTTAAATTAATTAATAGTTTAAATATCAGATATGTTAGAAATTAAGTGAAGTTAATTAATTAGTTGCTTACCTGTCGATATTGATGATTAATTGCTGGATAACATCTGATATCGATAGTAAGCCGATCTTGGATTCCGCTAACTTCCTTCTACCAATGTAACATCTGAAAAAAATAGAATTGTTATTGGTTGATTATAATTATTATTAGTAGGAATTATAATTAGAAATTGTTTATTGTCAATAAATCTTAGTTATTGTGGGAATTAATTTTATTATTGCTTAATTAATGTCTACTTACTATTATCTGATATGTAATCCGTTTATTGTGCATATACACAGGCACTGTCACTTCACTGTCAGTGTTGTTGTCAACCGCCATGTTGATTGGGTGGCGTGAAGTTGCCGGGACAGGGCGTGGTTGGCAATCCTGTGTACTGATAAAAGGGTGACAGCATTTACTTTGTTGTTGCAAATAATTTAATTGCGCATCACTTTCTCGCAAATCGTGGTCCGTTAAGCGTGGGTGTCCGTCTTCATATAGTGCAAGTGGAATAAATCCATGGCCATCCAAGCCGATTAACTGCTCTAGAAGATTTTTGTGGGTGCACAATTTATTGTGGAGGATTCTTACCAAATTAATATTTTGTGAAAAGTTTGGTAAAATGCAAATGTGCAACCCATCGCTTGATGCGGATTATTGACCCCACGTGTACCACGCGCGGACACTACAAAGCCCCACAACAACTTAGGTAAGATTAAAGTTTAAAGTAAAGAGACATTAATTAATTTTAGTTTGTGGTTATAGACTTCAAATTCACATTTATCTTCAGATTAAATGTAAAATCTGAATGTTTCATCCTCCATACTCCTACTGCTGTATGCTTAAGTGAGCTGGTCAAGCAAGAGTGAATAGGAGTGGATAGGAATTATTATCCAACTTAGGAAATGGCTAGAAAGAAGTCGAGATCCAACGACTATTAATCAGGAGCTGTGGCAACTGGGTCAGGTTGGAAGGAGCTGTCCGTTCCTTGGATTTGTATTAATTTATATGTGTATTTTGTCGAATATCAGGTTTAACTTCAATTAATTATTAACCAGTTAGCCAGGTTTTTCTTCACTATTTTACTATTGTATTAACCGTCATATTTTAACTGGCAACTGAAGGTAAATTCATTTATTTTATATTCAAAACGATGATTCAATTGAACATCGGGCAACATAAATAGTTGTTAACATCTATGTTTGTGAACCAAGGTTCACATAAACTTAAGTTTAGTTTTAAGCATTTTAAAATTTTATTCAATTTTAAAAGTAGAATTCTAAAGTACAATTTAATTGTTAAGACGTTGAAGTATCTTTGTCGGGTTAAACCA
The DNA here is from genome assembly GCA_963932245.1 of Tachinus rufipes. Classification (NCBI taxonomy): domain Eukaryota; kingdom Metazoa; phylum Arthropoda; class Insecta; order Coleoptera; family Staphylinidae; genus Tachinus; species Tachinus rufipes. The sequence continues at coordinate 56,387,547 of OZ010741.1, read as the reverse complement.
TTCTACTACAGGATCTTGTGCAGGGATAGCGCTATTCCAAACATAACAACAGTGAGTATTAACCATCTTATAATTTACTTTTATGTATACTTTTACCCAGATAATTCAAATCTGATATTTTACAAAATTGTGTTGTACTCAACAAATATTGATTTTGAACGGTGTATTATTATATCTGATTTTTTTTAAGCATTATTGGCATTACTTTATTGGTTTTGCAAGTGTGCTGACTTTGGATCTTTTTTTTGTGATTTGACTATTGTTGACTATTATTATGATGTTTTGTGTACGACCTCTCTAACAATATCAATGACATTTAGTCATAGGTTTTTTTTGAATTATCATTAGAGCAAAATCTCTAATAAACACATACTTTTTTGTTAAAATTAAAGTTATAATCTCTAATAAATATACTTTTTTTGTATTAAAATTAGAGCTATAATCTCTAATAAATTTACTCTTTGTTTTAAATGTAGAGTTATTATTTAATAAATATTAGTTAACTTGGCCTTTTTTTTTCTTTTCTTAACATCCATATATGGTATCGGGTTCTACCTTTTAGAAGGTGTGATCAATTACGTACAGGGTAGTCTTCAAAAATGATCCCGTGGCGCTCACTCTTTACCACCCCCGTCTACACTGAGCTACGGCGGCAAGAGAAGCCCTGTTCTCCTCCTACTCAATAAAGAAGAAAAAAAAAATAGTAGGCTAAAGGGAGCGTGACAAAGTTTGAAAAGAGTGTCACACTGAGAGTGACATCTTAAAGCGTTTGAAATAAGAGAGCGTTGCATTGAGAAAGCGCTCTTATCTAACACTCTCTAAAGATGGATGAATTTTATTCTCACATTTGTATGCAAAATTTGATTAAAAAACAAAGAGTAATTTTCCACGTCCAAACTGTTTGAAAATTGACGTTTGGTGTAGTCCGTTATCTACACACTTGGTGTGAATACCATACACTAACACTCCGGTTTTTCTAACGTAACCCAAAAGTAATAAATGAATAATGAAAAGTACTTCAAACAGCGTCCTTATATAGTTGTTGTAATCATAGTTAAAAGATACAGATTTAATAATCTTGTTTTATCAAAAAATTAATTACAAGAAAAATAGGTGGATTGTTAATGAATAAAATTATGAGAAACAACAAAAATCATAGTTAGCTCACCAGGTAGTTTTGTAAAAATCTAACTATATAGTATTATGTACTGAGTTTTGTTATTTTGTTCTTACAATTTTACTTGTTTTTAATTGTTTATAAGTGTTGTTAATTGTGAAGTTTTATCTAAAATACTGGTAATTATATTTGTGATTGTCTTGTTTAAAAATTCTTTTGTTTTTTTGTGTTACCCAACCGTGGTCTGCTTTTGTTTGTTTTATAGTTAGTCATCAGTTGAAGGTCCGCTCTGGTGTGAGTTGTGTATCTTTGTATTATTTTTGTTTCTTAATATTTAATCACTTTTATATTTTTAATTTTAATTTATTGTCATGTCTGATCAAGCGTGCAAATGCAAAAGTGTTGCACAATCTGGCATAACATGTACTGGTTGTGGAATTATATTTTATAACAGTTGCGCCATTTCTCATAAAAAGTATCACTGTGGTACGTCATTCAAACTTGATGATTCCGAACTTTCCAGGTTTTATAAAGAGAAAGTATTGTTAGATGAAGTTTGGTCTAACAATAAATACGATAAAGCATCGTATCTGGAAGAAAAAATGGCAGAAAACTATAAGGTTATTCTTGAATATAAAACACGTATTTAAGTATTTATGTCTACACCAACTATGAATCAAAAAATTAATTCTTTTAATTTTTCCAATAATATTAATGCTGCTTCTTTTACTGCTCAAACTAAACCTAAGCAGAAAGTTCAGCCTAAAACTCCATCAGTTTTTGGTTGTGGCCTAAGTGACAATAAGTTGCAGGCTTATGTGCTTACTTCATTTATACATCTCTCTAAACGCAAAACTAATAAATCCGATCTTATTAACTATGTTAAATTAAAATACCTCAATATTTCAATTAACACTTTAGATTTAGCTGTAAAATCAAGGAGTTACAGTAGTCTTAAAGCCTCCTTTCTAAATGACCTTGCTTGGGATATTCATTGTAAAGACTTTTGGCCAGCTAATATTGCTGTCAAACGATTTGTGAATTATGGTCGTCCACAAAATGCTTTTGTTTTATTTTCAATGAATTTTTGAAGCTCAAATCCTGTGAACAACTTAAACCCATCTCCAGAAATAATAACGGCTTCTCCATCTACTACCAGAACGTCGGGGATTTAAAAACTAAACTGTTGTTAGCTGTAGCCGTGTCAGATTACGATGTGATTGTTCTTACTAAAACTTGGTTTTCTTCTATCAGTGACTTGGAATTAAATTTAACAAACTATCATTTATTTAAGTGTGATTGCTATGCTCCAACAAGCCCCAAACAAGGCAAAAGTGTTGTTTTAATTGCTATTAAAACTAAATTTAAATCTGTGTTACTTTATCCTACGTATATTAGTGTTAAACATTTGTTTGTAATTGTTAAGTTTAATCTTCTGTTATATATAATTAGTTGCTAAGCTCAGAACTCTGGGTTTTCATCATGATGTGATTTCCTGGTTAAATAGCTTTTTGAAAATTGCACGCAATTAATATCATGTGCAATCGTGCCCTAAAAATTTGTTTATAGAATGTCAACGGATTTATTACCCAGTACACTCAAACTTTTATATTGTGCGTTGGTGCGTTTGCTTTTAGGTCTCCGTCAGTTTGAAGCCCTGTTTATGATATACATAATCTTAGTATTAAACGAATTAAAAAAAAATTGTTGTTTATTGTCCTATAAATCGGACATACTATTTGTAAATTATAATTACAGTTACCTCACTCTATAATCTACCGTCATTGAAGCTTTGCCGAAAAAGGGCCGATTTCTCATTTTTGCATAATTTATTTATGTCAGAGATTGATTGTCCGGAGCTACTTGGTATTCTTCCATTCCATATAGCACCTAATAATAGACGCAGCAAGCATTCTTCCTTATTCCGAGAGTATACCTTTCAATAATCCGCTGAGTAGAATGTGTAGATTTGCAAATACTTTATTAACTAATTTTGTATTTTTTATTTTTATATATTTTTGTAAAACATTATTAATTATGTATATTTGATGTAGATGTAAATGGTAAGTTTTTATACCGTAAATAAAGTATTATTATTATTATTAAAAAAGCTGGATAAATTCTAATAATATTTTTGTATAGTTGATCAGATATTTTATTTCTATATATAAAATAATTCTTTAATTAATATCAAACTGTAAATAAAAATAGTTAAATATATGTACTACTACAGCGACAAAACATTTAGAAGGTTAACATACCTACATTTAGAACGCAGTCCTTGAGAGGTTAGTAAAAATTGTTTTAAAGTAATTCAAGTAACGTAAACTCAGTAGATTCATGGCGTGACGTTGTTTAGAAATTTTTGAAACCGGGTCAATGATGACAAATTTGTCAAAACATTTTTTTAAATTTTTTGTTTTAGTTATTTTATATCCAAAAAGCAATGTTTTGGTATGCAATTTATTACGGTGGTTGTCGTAGAGCGCTTAAAAAGATAAAAAGTAGGTATTTAGTTTGATATATACATTAGTTGCCACAAATACTTAATAAACACCTGTTACAGAAAGGCCTAAAACAATTATAATTCTTTTGAGCTTTGGAGAATTTAAATAATAGTCTTTTATTGTCAAGTAATTGAAATAAGTACAATAATGATAACCTTTTTTCTAACGAAGTAGCAAATACATCGGAAACTTTTGTAAAAATAATTATCCACAATTTTTTCTTTTTGCGTAAATATTGCACCTGAAAGTCGTACTGGTAAAAGGTTAAAATTTATTTAAAAATACGCATTGCAAACATATGTAAACAAGCGTTCATTGATCGATAAGTACCTAAAACTGTTTTTCTACAAAAAAATGTTTTCTTTCTTTTCATAACTATACTTAAGAATTCTTTCTAAGAAGTAGAATATTGTTTTTTTCTTTGTAATAAAATATTGATAAAATACTACCCTATAAAACTTGATATAACACCTCTACTTTTCTTATGTCGTTTGAGTTACACAGTATAGCAGGCATAATTAGATAATACAATTTTACGTCACAATACAACACAGTTTTAATGTCTATAAATGATTGTTGTCAATTGTGACGTTTTAGTTTGCAAAACTATTTAAAGAGGTTCGATTACGGTTAAAAACTGTTTGATAAAACCTTAAAATTAATTGGACTTGCCAGACATTAGTGCGTACTGGGTAGTCTTTTGTAAACGCGTAAAGAATCTGATTTTAGCCCATGCTCGCTAAACTTGTAACTTAAAAAGTATTTCTCCGCAAAAAATCTGCGTTTTTTTAAGCCCAAAACAAACCCGGTTTATTTGAAACGCGACAAGACAACATTAAGGTGTTGCAAAACATTCTGAAGTTCTAAGAATTTTGTCTACCACAATATGATATACATATGTAATAATATATATAAAAAAAAATGTAAAATATTTAAGGGGATGGTAGTACAAACCACAACAAACAAAAAAATCTTAATAAACATGGGTTGTCATAGCAACGGGTTTGGAGATATGGATCATTATTTATTTTTATATTTTTTTACAAATAACAGAGTTATAAAAGATGTTTGAAGTGTCCTTCTTCCATTTTCAAAAAGGCACGACATATTTGTCTGAAGGATTCGACTCGTACTCTTTCTAAAACCCCTTATTTGCTTAGATTTATTTCTATTAATTTTTAGCTGCAGTTTCTTGAGGCTATTTACAGGAGTACCATTCACTAATGATTTCAAATATTTCCAAAAAAAAAAAATCAAGAGGGTATAAATCAGGCAATCTTGCTAGCCATAAAACTGGTCTGCCTACCCACCTATGTGGAAAAGTTTGGTATAAATGTTCTCTAACAGCAATCAAAATATAAACTGGATCACCATCATGTTAGAACCACATTTGTTGCCTGTGGGCCAAAATAATGTCATCCAAAAGATTATACACTGTGTTCTGCACAAAGTTGATGTTAGCAAAGTCTGTTAATTGATTTGGTAAAACAACAAGACGTTACAATTTGTCGCCTGTCTGATATCCACATTCAATTACAGCAAAAAAAAAATCTCGGCCCAACGATGTGCCTTATGAAAATTAACAAATGCATTTTGTGTGAACCCGGCTTCATTTGTAAAAAGAATTTTGGCAAAAAACTGCGGGTCTATAGCATCCTTGCGTTGAAACCAGCAACAAAAAACCAAACGTGCCTGATGATCAGTTAAATTTATGGCCTTCACTTGCTGTACATAGTATGGATGAAGCAGATGCTTGTGGAAGGTTTTTCAAACAAGTGTAGCACCAATTCTTACTTTGGCTAATATTCTTTGCACTTTTTGGATTATGTTTTGTTAGTGTTATAATTTCTTGTTCTGCTTTAGGAGTAGATACCAATCTTGTCTGCCGGAAAGATAGCACTGTTTTTGAAGTGAACTGGTATTAATTTTTGCTGAAATTCTCCAAACATTTGATGTGAAGAAATCTGGCAATTTGGATGGAAATTTCTACATAAAGACGTCGCGCTTTGATAGAAAACCTATTAGCACGACCATACATAAAATGCATAGCGGCTAGTTTTCCATTAGAGTAATCAGCCACAGAAATGAAAATTTGTGCACTAACAACAACTGTCAAACACTAAAAGTTTATTTCACAAATCATCAGCCAACTATGTTAAGAAAATGCACGTTTTTTGTTCAATTTTTCCGAAACCATTGCTATGACAACCCTCGTTTATTAAGACTTTTTTCTTTGTTGTGATTTGTACTACTACCCCCTTAAATATTAAACAGTTTGTATATGTCTATGTATGAGTGTACAAAATAAATACTTGTTTTTGCTCTTACTACTGAAAATACCTTCCTCTACATAAATCTTAATTAAATATTTTTTTCAGATTTGAGCCATTTCCGAATAATAAGCAATCAAAATTTGAAAAATTGAGGATTGCATTTTTAGAAAAAAATTATTAAGTTTTTATAGCAAAATTTTTTTTTTTTTAAATTTTGAAAAATTTGCAGAACTTTAATAAACAGTTTTTTTTTTTTAAAGATGACAGGTATTTTTTTTTCAAATACAGAAAAAAACATGCTTTTAATATGTGCAAAAGATGAAAATGTTAGGAAGTGCCGTGTGCTACGTCCTGAGATATCTTACAATGTATCCACAAAAATTTTAAATTTACATTTTTTTGATCGTTTGTAACTTCTCAAGATTGCATTTTTAGGAAAGAACTATAACGAACTTTATTCTTTAAATTTGTTTCGTTTTTATACGCTAGGCAAAATTTTGTCAATGTATTACATATAAAAACTCACCTTGGTTTTTAAGCCAAAAGACAAGATAATTAAATCGGTAAGCTTGTGTGCCCATTCAAAAATCCGTGTATGGTTGGTGTTATTAAGAGAATTTAATTGTATTATCGGGAGTATTTAAAAACAGATGCGAATGTGTTTGTAGCAATGTTTCAAACTGTATTTTTTGTTTTGTGTTCAATGTTTATCATAGATTTTAGGAAATGCGTTAGGATGTAATCCACTAACCGCGCATAAATGCATAGCACACGATTTGAAAAACACCATTTTATGATTTGTTTGATATTTAGGAATAATAAATAGTTTATTGTTTTAAATTTGTTTTAATAAATAAATTTTTGCTTTAACTATGTAGCATAAATCTATCCGTAATATAAATGGATACTAAATATAAATAAAAATACATATTGCCACTCCTGACCATAGCTCTTGCCCCGTAAACGTTTTCTATGTTTAGCTGTATATAATACTATTCTAGAGGCGTGGTTTTTTCTATTTTGTATCTATTATAGCAAATTGTTGTTATCGGGGTTCTATATCAAAGGATAGGATACAAAAAAGAAAAAATAGGATGAGTAGAAAAATAACATAGGTATAAAAATAAGTACGGAGTAAGGTTTTAATTGACAGAATAGATAGAAGAATATAATATTTTGGACTTGAGACACAGAAGTGGGTACTCAAGGACACTTTTTAAAAACTAGATCTTTCAACTTGAAGTCAGAATCTCGACTTAGAATACCAGACCCAGTTCTCTAAATTAAAATATAGTAAATTGTTTATCAAAGATTTTCATAGTATTAAAATTAAAAACATGCAAATTATAAAATAGCTTTTTATTTAATTGAAAAATAAAATAATTTTACAAATATTATCTAGACTGCGTCTATATAATCAGTTAATTTATATTATAGCTATATTAACAATTAACAATTTTAATAAGTGTGGCACTACCAGAACGTTAGATAAACTGTAATACACGTGAGTTTAAATTTTATTTTTATCATACATTCACAATTATTTAAAAAAATTTATTATTGCATTTTTATTTCTGACTATGTTTTTTTAATGTATTTTTAAACAATGTTCTATATATTTTTTACGTTTTGTAAATGTTTTATTTCTTTATTTTTTTATAAATGTAATGATTTTTTTCAAGTTTTGCTACTAGATAATGTTGGGAGATTTATAACCATAGCTAATAACTATTGCAATTAGATTGTCAAAATAATTTAGAAATATAATTTTAAAGCTATATTTGCCTTATTATTTATTTAATTTATACATATTATACAATTTCTCAAATAAATCAAAAGTATTAATGCGTGTTGAAAAAGAAGTGATTAATAATTTTTATAAACTATTAGTAAATTATTAATTAATATAACTATTTATAAATAATAACAACCAGGTATTAAACATATATAATATTAGAATAAGTTGTAATGATTGTGACATTTGAGTTCGACATAAGTCATCATTTTATAGCGGAATTAACGAACTAGCGGTTATGGGGAAATAGCTTTGTTAGAGGTGAAATGATTCTTGGTATACGACCTATAGTTTTTTATTAGTTGTGTAAACTTCGCACACGGTTTTAATGATTGCCCCACGTAAATATCGAGTTTAACTTTCCCTTAATTAACAAAAGTTGTAATTTTGAACAGGTTTAATGACGCGCAAAAGCAATGATATTATATTATACGTGTATATGCCATTTGCACTAAAATTTGATAGGTTTGTTTGTAATAATGAAAGCGGATTTATAATATTTTTGTAAAACTAAAATTAATTTAATTTATATTTAAAATAAAGACTCAATTATATCAAGTAATTAAAGAGTTGAGACCAATATTAACGGCTGAGAATCATTGGTTTCAATTAAATAATCTCACACATCTCGAATCTCATCTCACTTGATCCTTTTAAGGATTTTCCGCTCAAGACCGAGTTTGGGAAGGTCGGGCAAATTCATTTTTTTCTCTCTGCGGTAGCGGATAAGTGTTGAACTTCTGCAAATAGGTCTCGTGTGTACTGTTACAAGGACCATATTAACCTAGATACGAAGTAGATAGATTATAACTTAAATCGTTAATGTAACATTTCTATTGTTTGCTTATTATGAGTATAGTTTAGACACTTATTAAAAGTTTATTAAAGTAGACGCAGGGTAATGACATAAAAAACAATAGGAATAGGGTTGCTATAAGTTGCAGGTGTCGCACGTACAGCAATAGCCAACGATTCCTTGTATAATAGCGGCCGTATTCCGACGGCTTTAACAAAAACAGCACAAAATGAACTTGCTCCTTTTATCGCACTACTGGCAGCAGGACAGTTCGGGGTTGCTCTCTGGAGAGCTGGTCATAACTGGCAGACCGCGATACTCGGTCGCGATATCCCCACGGCTCTGGAAATGTTGTTTTTGGTATTCAAGATGCGACACAACTAGCTGCTGGGCTATAAGTACAGATTTGCCAGATTTACTGTTCCACCACAATTTTGTATCGTCGGATGTTTATATTTATCCATTATTTATATTTTTCTTATAGCAATTCTTCCTTCTGCTTTATGCAATTGTCAAACACGTGCTGTACACTAACGTGTGTCTAACGCGGTCCTTCATATATATCAAAATACCGAAATTTATCGGACCCTGTTTATATATCTGTATCTGTCACCTGCAGCTCCAAATTTCACTGAAAGAAAACCACCCCGGGTTACATTTCCATTCAGCTTTTATACAGGCCAAGATAAATTTCAACAGGAAGAAAATAAATAACGCAATATGTTAGACAACTTGCTGTGTCCACATGAATATTTGGTTACATGTGAAATATTGCGTCCTGTTGAATGCTTACAAAATACTTCACATTTATTCTGCAATAAAAAAAAAATGAACTAATAGATATCTGATGTATATAACTTGTTTAATGTGCTAATATATTAAATTATTTGTTTCGATAATATCTTCTATTTATTATGAATTGTATTTTTAATAAGGTTTTCAAATTGAGACAATATATTTTAATTATTTCAACAAAACGTGCTACTAATTGGTTTATTATATAAATATGAATGTAGTCAAACGCATGTTAATTTAAATAATTGTGCCGAACATCTGGTATGAATATAAATATACTACAGTACATACAAAATAATGATAACAAATTAAAATATATTTGAGCTGAAAGAAATTATTTAGACAATCAAAAGGCTAATAATAATACACTAATATTTAGAGCCGGTATTTCAACCACAGCTTAATTCTAATATTAACTAAGTTTATTTCACATTGTGATATTGGATTAAAATGATAAATGTATTTTAAAACGGTAGTAAAAATCTCTCAAACTTATTTTATTTATGATTTCAAAATAAACAATTTTATTTTAATTAATTAATCAATTTATTAATTTTATGAAAACTTATTTTAAATTTAAATTTTCTGCTTTTCCACTCACAATATGATAGTCCGGGAGCTGGTAACAAAAAAGTGCAAGAGTTTAAGAAAGGCTGATATTTTGAGATCGGACTGTTTATTGGTCATAAAACGCTTCTGCAAAGTCAGCACCCCAGGTGTCGGAACACCTGGCGATGGCACGCTAAGAAAGGTGTAATTTTAACACCTTACTTAGCGTACCCAAAAATTGTTTTGGAAAAGCTGAAAATTCATTGGCAAATAGTCGATGCATTACAAAACCTTAATCAAGCAGTCAGACAGTAATAACCAAACGCACGGCGTCAGCACAGTTGCGTACATGCTACAAGAACTAACTTAATGCAAATGATTTGAAAAAGCTGAAATTTGAAAATATGTCAAATCACGTAATTAAATTCATAAAACAAACAGTCAGCCATAGTTTTTATAAGAACCCAATCAGTCAGCACCCAATTGAAATCGTGATAAGGCGCACGTCAAGAAACTTAAAAAAAAAACATTCATTCGTTGGTAGATCTATGCAGCAAATGCAGCATAGTCAACCAATGCGACATAGTTGCAACAAATACGTCACGGCATCAGTTTAATAGAATCACTCGTTCCGTTCCTACGTGCCACGTGGAGAAAATATGGAAAATTTGTGTGCTATTTGTGTATTTTGTATGAGAGGAGACAATATATTGAAGTTTACCACAAGTAGTCTTACTATTATAATTAATTAAATAATAATAAATAATCAAAGAACTATCAATGTTAGTTAACTGTACGAGAAATTAAGAGAATCAATGTGTACTGCTCTCCCTGCGTTTCATGCATTTACTGGTTGCGATTACAATCCCGCATTTTTTAGGAAAGGAAAAAAACCATATACGCTATTAAAATCGTCCAAAGAATTTCAGGAAACTTTCACAGATTTGAGCCGAATAAGTGATGACAATTTCAATAAAGTCGAAGAATTTGTTTGTCATTTATATGGTTTAAAAGTCAGAAGTGTAGATGAAGCTTGGTTTATACTCTTTAACAAAGTATACACGTTCAAAGACATCAACGATGTCTTTCAAATTACTACCAGTAACGTTGACGGTTCAAATTTACCACCATGTAAAACTGAGTTGAAAAAACAATTACAACGTGCTGCATACATATCAAACATCTGGAGCAACGCACATAAAAAGCAGCCAACTCAACTGTCTGCAGTAGAAAACGGTTGGCTAAAAATCAATGGGCAATATGACTACGACTGGTATGAAGGAAGTCAACTGCCCAACTTTATCAGTGACGTTCTAATTCAACCAAATATTACTAATACAGATAATTTTTTGTTTAAACAAGTATTGATTACAGTTATATATAATATAATATAATATTTAACACATAAACATATCATTTGACTGACTAAACATTAAATATTTTTTTATGTACAGAAAACAAATTGGGTGCAACAGACGATGTGACGGAAAAAGCAAATGAAACAGAAGGAACCTCAGACGGCTTGGATAATGATTGCGACAAAGAAAACGACGAAATTAATAGCAATAATGATATAGAACCCTAAATAAAACATAAATAAATACTAAGTATTTTTTGATTGGTCATAAACCTTTAATTACGACAAGCAGCGTGCGCACCTTATCACGACTTCAATTGGGTTCTGATTGATTGGGTTCTGATAAAAACTATGTCTGACTGTTTGTTTTATAAATTTAATTACGTAATTTGACATATTCCCAACTTTCAGCGTTTTCTAATTATTTGCATTAAGTTAGTTCTTGTAGCATGTACGCAACTGTGCTGACGCCGTGCGTTTGGTTTTTACTGTCTGACTGCTTGATTAAGGTTTTGTAATGCATCGACTATTTGCCGATAAATTTTCAGCTTTTCCAAAACACTTTTTGGGTACGCTAAGTAAAGTGTTAAAATTACACCTTTCTTAGCGTGCCATCGCCAGGTGTCCCGACACCTGGGGTGCTGACTTTGCAGAGGCGTTCTATGACCAATAAACAGTCCGATCTCAAAATATCAGCCTTTCCTAAACTCTTGCACTTTTTTGTTACCAGCTCCCGGACTATGAGACATATTGATACAGAATTGATTTGAATTGATCTTAACCTCCAAACTTAGTATAATCAAAAACTTAAGTAATAAATTTAATATTATGTTAGATGGCTGAAGCAATACACAGAACAACCAATTTGCTTTATGACAAAAGAAAAAAAAATTTTTTTTTTAAATTTTAAATTTAATTTAAAACTATCGATATCAAGTCTCTTAGGGCCGGTATTATAAACCATTAAAATCTGTAGATTTTATTTACTAACCAAGTAAATTATTTTAATTGGCTGATTTCGGTATTATAAACGTCAAATAATAAAAGTAGGTAACTAAATCTATGGAGTAAATTAATCATCCAAAATCTAGGGATTAAAATTTATTCAATGAATAACTTGACATATGTCATGTTTCTTAGGTTATTTTTAATGTGGAGCAATTTCTGTTGAAAATCAGCTTTTGATTGCTCTACGATGTTATGTAACTGACTTTCAATATGTTGTAGGGGATTATTGTAATATAACAAAGGCTACAATATAACACATCAATAACTACAATATTAAAATAACATATAAATGCGGCGTTGCAATTTCTTATTTTACGAATAGTTAATTTAGATTTATAATACCGAAATACGTTTATTCGTCGAATATATTTAATTTGAGATTTGTTATTCGGTGATTTATTTTGTTTTTATAATACCGGCCCTTAGCAAAACAATAAAATTTACTAACAATAAATTAACAAAAATTCTAGCTGTTTAAATATTAATTGCCATTTTTTATGAAGCAATTGGTTGGAAATTGCATCAAAATAATTTAGTTTATTTTAATTATTTTTATTAAGATTTATATAAACTAATTTGGCAACTTTTATAGATAGTTTATAATATATGCTGTTACTAAAATTTATTATATCAAATGTTGCAAATGGAAAACAAATATGAACGTATCCCTTCTAAATCCTAACTTCTTGTTATATATTAAAATTAAATATGATTTATTATTTTATGTTTGTAATAGAAATAAACGTTGCTTTTAAATATCCGTGATTATTCTTATTGGTGTCGGGTGTTCAAGAAGGTTAAAATTTTAATTTTCATTTTGTTTCTTTGCAGACAAAAAAATATTGTATTGTTGCAAACTAAACGTTTACTTTATTGTAACTTTATTATACTGTTATAATGATAATAATATAAGTAATAATAAATAAAAATTATTATTATTATACAAGGTGTTAGGGAACATGTAGCAAAAATTTAAGACGTTATTTTTTGGCAATTCTAAGAATATTTTGTCTTATGATAATTTCTAAAAAACCCTATTGTTTCAAAGATACAGGGTGAACAAAATTTGCGACAGTTACAACATTTTATTATCAAAAAGTTTATTTAAAGTTGCTGAATCTACAATATATGTTCAAAATGACTTTCTCCAGCCTAAATATAAGCATTCAATCTTTTTGACATTAAGTGCTAAATTTTTTCAAACAAACCAAGGTTGTTTCTAACTGACATACACCCAGCAAATATCTAATTTTGTAAGTCGTCCAAACTCTCTACTGGAGTAGAGTAAACTAATGACTTCAGATAGTTCTATATGAAATAACCCAAGAGATTTAAGTCTGGAGATCAAGCAGATCATGCGTGTGGCCCACCTCAACCAATCTAGCAATGTTGCTGTAAAATTAGCACAAGCAACCAAACTGAAAAGTGGTGGTGCACTATTGTGCATAAACCCACATTGCAATTATTGTTGCCAATAGTACATTATCTAGAAACTGAGATAGCATGTGTTCCAAAAAGTTGCGATACACCTTGCCGGTAAATCTTCCTGGTAGAAATACTGGTTCAACGCAAACATTCAAGGAGAATAGATGTTAAAAAAGATTGTCACATACATGATACGGATTTTTATTTGCCCACACATGGTTGTTATGAAAATTCTTTATTGCATTTTTTAAGGAACTAGCTTCATTGGTCAAAAAAATATGTGTAAGAAATTGAGAGATAAGAACTAATGTTTGCAAAAGCCATTGATATACTGCAATAGGTAAAAAAGAACTAACAAGTGATAGTGCCTGAACACGCTGAATGTAGTATGGATACAACAAATTGCCCTTAAAAACTGTCCAATGACTTATATTCAAAGTATTGGCAATTTTTTGCGTAAAACTACTTGGATCTTTCTCTATCATGTACAGCACATTATGTTCCAATTGTACCGTTTTTACTGTCATTGATTTTTTTGGTTTTTTATTTTGTTTCAATGTGCTTGTTTTACAAAAACGTCAATGAATGTTTTCAAAAATTTTTTGGTTGGAGATATTACGGCCAGGAATTTTTTTAATGTACAATTGTATAACTTGTAAAGAATTGCCATCAGCAAATTCATACATAAAATGCATGTCAGTCATCTCGGCGTTTGTATAGTGATTCATGGTAAAGAAATTCACTAACTATTAAAGACACGTTAAGCAGCTAAATTTTACTCAATCTAAACAACTGCGACAAATACATGTGATAATCAATGACGTATTAAAATGAAATTCACTTACATATTAGTACATAAAACAGCCGTTCCAAGTTATCGTTAACAATTTTTTGTACTTGATAAATTTATTAATTTTTTGTACTTGATATTTTCATTGGCTTACGCCATTTTTTTATTTACATTAATCATTTCAACAAATATTAAATATGGTTGTTACAAATTTTGTTCACCTTTTATTTTCAAAACAAAAGATGTTTTCAGAAATCGTTTATAATTATTTATTTCTGAAAACCTTTTTTTCTTAGAATAGGGCAAGAAATAACTTCTTAAATTTTTGCCGCATGTTTACCTAACACCCTAAATAAGTTAAGACATAATAGTTCTAAATATTAAAATTATTAAGCTAAATAAAGAAATTTACGTAAAAATTTCCAACAATAAAAATGCAAACAATGATGTTATTAGAAAATTAAAAAAATATTATTATGAAAAAAATGATGTCATTTACAGTTTTCAAAGTAATATCAATTTGTAGTGGCAAATAATTTAGAAATAAATGACACTTAAGGACATGTCATTTTACAAAAAAACACATTTATTTTGTTACGTAATTTATGCGTAATAAAAAAATTAAAGAACTGAATGAAATGTGAAAAATGGAGAAAGCGGTCCCATATTGAATTGCCTTTTCAAAGTCCATCTTACTTTGACAAAAAATTTCATAAAATATAAAAATGCCAAGAAAACAATAGCTATGTTTAGAACGACTCATCAGTCGCAATTGCTAAGTCATCAATTGGAGGTAAGCACTGAACCCGTTTAAACGGTATATTTTAGCCAATAGTGTAAACTTTAATCAACGACATAAACATAAAGCTTATCAGTTATAAATATAAATAAATAATTTAGTTAGTATATGAAGCTGTTACTGAACAAGATATAATATAATTAATATTTTCTTCATTTATCTTTTATTATTTATAAATAAATATGTTAGAGATATAATATATTCTCAATATGTAATGTCATTTAATACTACTTTGTAATGTATTCAGATTTGATTATTTTTTATCATTTTTTCATATTTAATCATTTCTTTACCTAAGTGTTGTAGGTTGTAATCCTATATAAAGGGTGTTTTTTTAAGAGCTTGAGAACTTTAAATAATAACACAAGACAGAAATATTGCTGAAATGAATTTTTCTTAATTATAATCTGGTAGATAATTTTATGGCATTTATTTTCTAAATATGATTTCCGGCATATGTATGCCGCGGCTACGAGTTACATGGTCCATTTGATCAGTCCAATTTGTCACTATTTTTTCCAATAAATCTGGCTGTATGGCGTCAATTGTGGCTTGAATATTGGCTTTCAATGCTTCAAGAGTTGATGGTTTGTCGGCATAAACCAATGACTTAACATAGCCTCACAAAAAGTAATCAAGAGGCGTTAAGTCGCACAAACGAGGGGGCCAGTTAACAGGACCACTTTTGAAAATAAAGTTGTCACCAAATTGAGTTTGCAATAAATTGATGGTTAAGCACGCTGTATGGTAAGTTGCTGCGCAAATGTTGTTAATGTTTGGCTGATTAATTATTGCTATTCACCGTAACGGCAGCTCCTTCCTCATTTTGAAAGAAATAAGAACTAATGATGCCGCCAGCGTGTAAACCGCACCAAACAGTCAATTTAAATGGATGTAATGTTGTTTTGCTAATGGCTTGAAGATTGTTTTTTTGCTCCATATCTGGCAATTTTGCTTATTGACAAAACCATTTAAGCAGAAATGAGCTTTATCACTAAACACAATTCTTTTATAAAAATGCTCATATTTGGCCAGTTTCAAATTAGCTCAATCAGCAATAATGCGAGTAAACGATGGTCAGTTGGTTGCAATTGTTGCACAAGCTGTATTTTATATTCATGTATTCTAAGATTCTTACGTAAAATTTTCCACGTAATCGAAGGACAAAGGTCAACAAACGTTGAGAACGGCAACAAATCGACATTTTGGCGTCTTCTTCAACACTTTGCGCTACAGCAGCAATATTCTCTTTGGTACGCACATTTCTTTGTCTTGTTGATGGTTTTGAATCGAGAAGAGTAAAATTGTGCAATAACAATCAATAACTGCTTGAATTGCTTTGCTCACTAGGCTGATTATGTTGACCGTAAAATGAACAAAGTGCTCTATGAACTTTGCGAACAGATTTATTTTTTTGAAAGTAAATTTCCACTATTTGGAAGCGTTGTTGTGGCGTTAAACAATTCATGTGAATTGCCTAACCTTACTGAACAGAAATGTCAAAACAGTCATTAAGAATAGATAGACAACTACCATCAAAACTTCTCATGCAGCTAAAAAACACCCTTTATTTATTAATTATTTAAATTGCCTTCTTTCTCAATTTTTTTAATAATACGGAAATTATTATGCGCCAATTAACTGCTAGTTAATTTGTCAGCAAGCAAGCAAACCTAAATGTATGATGAGTAAAATGACAAGCGCTGCCAGCAAACGATGACTCAGTGGTTCTGTTTGCATAATGAGTCGTTCTAAACGCAGCCAATGCTTCAAGCTACCCAAAATTTATCAATTAAAAAAAAAATCTTTATTCCGCTGCGCAGCATAAGACAAGCAAATCCTGTGACATTTGTATGTAGATTTAAACACTATAACTGTTACAAATAGTTTTCACTCTTTGACAATGATTTAATATTTAAAGACTATGTAGGAATTAGTTGTCAACCAACATTTTTAAAGATGGTCTTTAAAAATGAAAAAAAAAATAGCACGCCTTATTGCATTTTTATTAATGGAAATAGTTTTAGAAGCAGTAACTTATTCTTATTGAGGCACTAAAATAGTGTCAACATCAAAGCCAAATAGTTTGATTAAAATATGTGAAGATAACAAACTGATTTAAAAACTTTAAGTTTCCTATTACCTAAAATTAAATATTTACTTAATAAATTATTAGTAGAAATAAAAATTATACTACATATTTTCAAAACTATCAGCAATTATTATTATCAAAGAAATTGCGTGATTATGTAACTATTTCTACTCACATAAGTCTATTTAGATACACCATACACCATTTTTAATTGTCTGGTAATATGTTATTTAAATGGTACCATAATTACTAAAATAACTAATAACGTTTACTTAGATAGGTTAGATAAAATTGTCAGGAAATGGATTAAAATTAAAACTAAATTAATGTCAATTTATGCAAGATAGATGAGATACATACTATGACAAAGTAAAACTTAAATTATTAATAATGTGTTTAAAATTAAATATGTTTTATTATTTTATGTTTATAATAAAAATTAATGTTGCTTTTAAACATTACTTATATATGCGTGGTTTTTATATGCATTCGGCATTTACCTTGTTGTAATTTAATCATGTAATAAAATAAGTTCTAAATTCTAGAGCTATTTGATTATATTTTGAGTAAAATTGATTAAATCTAAATTAAAAATAAAATTATAACTATTAAATTTTATTAAAAAAATTAATTAGTTGACTATTATTATGTTACTTTATGTTTACGGTGTTATAATTTTATGTTTAAAAAGTGAATAATTTTTTTAAAACAAGGTTATTAACGCCAAAATAGATAATTAAAAATAAATAAATAAAAAATATTTTTTTGCTGATCAACAAATTTTGGGTGCAAAAAATAAAGTTTTAAAGAAAATACTTTAAACATTTTTTGCCAACTATGTGTCTTAAATTAGATTGTATGGCAAACACTAATCGATTGTATCCTTTCTTTGTGCAATACAATAGATTCTACAAAACATGCTAAAACTCCAAACTTTTCTTATTGTATTAGCGATTGATAAAACAGCGTTTACACGTAACGGCATTAGTAACTCTCATAACATTTACACCTGTGTGCTCAAATTTATTTGCTATTTGCATAAAATACTGGACACCCGACTCGCGTTTATAAGGTGACGCAGATTATAATACGGTTGCCATTTTGTGTGTGACTTAATAATACTAAACATGTAATAAAAACACTTTGCATTTTATCATTTTAACTATTATAAAATATTGTATAATTGTATTATATTGCTACTTTTTAATACCGAGGTATAATAAGCTATTCCCCCTAGTGAGTACTACCTTGTCGTGGTGAGAGGGCTGAGTAACTTCTGCTCGAGCTATGCCGGCAGGAGTTTAAACTCCTGGCAGGGCCACCCATGCCGGATGGGTCAGTGAGCAGAAGCCAAACCAAATGTACCTAAAGCTATTCCTGGCTACCTTCCCTTTTTATCCTGTCTTTTTCATTTCTACCCCAAACCTTCTTTTTCTTTCATTCCCAACCTGGCGGTAGGTAAAACGCAATTTAATGTCATAATGTCTAAAAATAATTCACGCCCCCAGTCCGTGCCGTCAGTTAAATCTGACAGGGGCTTCATAATCGGCACGGGTTTGGCAACTACCGGAGTGAGAGAACAATGCTCCGGTAGCGCAGTAGTCAATTGTTCGGAAGTTGGTGCAACTGATCGGGTTGTGCCAGCGGATAATGCTACCCGGTCCCCTTCCGATGACAAATCGGACCCCCCAGCTTCTTCTTCGACAAAAGGGAAGAAGTCTGGCAAAGCTATTTTGTCAAACAGTGCCAGTGATGAGAAGGCGGGACCTGTCCCTCGGTTCATCCTGGTCACTAGAGAAAAGGGCAACTTTGATAAAGTAAGCCCCTTCTTAAAAAGTAATTGTTTATACGGACTTATCGGTGATACTAAATCTATTAAGAAAGTCAGAGATGGCCTTCTTGTAGAAACGGTTTCAGCCGCTCAGTCATCGAAATTGCTAAAATGTAACCGTATATCAGATATGAACGTGACAGCCTCAGCTCACAAAACATTGAATTCCTGTAAAGGAATTGTCTACTGCAGAGACTTTTTAAATTGCACGTTGGAGAAAATTGTAGAGAACATGAGTGGTCAGGGGGTTATCGAAACGCGTCGCATTTCTAGCATGCGCCCTCAACTTCCCACCAACGTAAAAGGGGCCTTTTATAGTCTCCCAGTCAAGGCATATATTCCGGCACCAATGCGTTGCTTCAAATGTCAGAGGTTTGGACACACAGCTGCTCGTTGCTCCAAAGAGCAGATTTGCGCGTGTGGAAAACCTCTGCATGATGGTAGCGAATGTCAACAGCCAATTACGTGTATCAATTGCGAAAGAGAACACTACGCAAGATCACGTAATTGTCCAAAATATAAAGAAGAATTCGCTATCAAAGAAATCATGACTAAAAACAAACTATCCTATTTTGAAGCACGTAAATTGGTATTAGTCCATACACCAATTGCCGGAATATCATACGCCAAAGCGGCGACTACATCTAAAAGCTCTGTAGACGTAAACAACCTTATAAGTAAACTGTTGCCCCCCCCCCCCCCCTCCTTATTGCTGCATTAAACGGGCACAATCAACTTCTTGCAGCAAAAAGACCGCTTATAGCGGTCATTAAACCAAATATGCCCCCACCAAGACCTCCGGGGCAACAACGGTTAAGGAAAACTTTGGTTTCTTTAACCAAAAACGTGGGGGATGTACCCCCCACACATTCTTAGGTTGGTTTTGAAACTGACCTGACCAAACTTGTTTTGGCAGAAACGCCAAAACAAATAGACATGGATCAGTTTGATCCGGGTAAACGGAAGCGGGATGACCCCTCATCCAGCAACGGTGATGACGGATCCAGTACAGCATCAGAAGTTTCTGTTGTCGACACTGGCAGTACCAGAGGCAGAAGTAGAAGGAAACCTGGCTGGAAAAAGGGCAGATCACGCTCCCAACAGCTGTAGGCCTTCTATTATGTTTTTAATTATGTGTTGTTATGTATCGGCACTGCAGTCTTTTACAACTGCGGTGTCATTTGTATACTTGTATTGTCTTTTCCATTTTAAGGTTTTGGCATTAAAGATTTTTTTGTCTTTGATGTCATCTGTGATATAAGTTTTAAGTTTTATTTGTTTTATGGTTCTGGCATCGGAGTCTTTTACAACTCCGATGTCATCTGTGAAATTAGTTTTAAGTTTTATGTATTTTATGGTTCTGACATTGGAGTATTTTACAACTTCGATGTCATCTGTGATATTAGCTTTAAGAATGTATCTTTTGCCTTGTCTACGTCCAAACATCAAAGTCCCTTTACAACTTTAGTGTTTTATTTGTTTTGTGTTAACTTATTTTAATAGCTGTCCGTCTATTACGTGTTATTTATTTCTTAATTTATTTTATTTATTTAATAGTTATCTAAAATTATGAAGACGATAGTACAGTGGAACTGCAACGGTTGCAAACGCAGCTATTGTGAGCTGAAAATGATCCTGGTAAAGCACATGCCTTTTTGCGTGTGCTTACAGGAAACGCACTTCAAGCCCCAAGAAAATTTCAATCTTCGGGGCTTTACGTGCACAAGAAGTGACGTTCTGCCGGGTGCCCGAGCCAAAGATGGAGTCGCTATTTTTCTGAGGGAAAATTTACCGTTTACGGAAATATCCCTCAGAACTAGACTTCAGGCAATCGCAATCCGGCTTACCATCCCGATAAAAACCACATATTGCAACCTGTATCTTCCGGAGTTCGACTGGACTCTGGAAGATTTACAAGAACTTACTTCGCAGCTTCCACAGCCCTACCTGCTGCGCGAGGTCGTTTGATTGAGGATTTTTTTAATCAAAGCGACGCTGTCCTCCTCAACACGGGTTCCGCCACACACTTTGGAGGTAGGGGTACAAACTTTTCGGCAATTGATTTGTCTCTATCGTCCCCACGTTTAGCCACACGTCTATCGTGGAATGTATTAGAAGACCTTCACGGTAGCGATCACTTTCCCATCGTTATTAAAACCATCGTCAAACGGGTCAGACAGTCCGTCCCTCATAAATGGTCGACCGCGCAGACTGGCAAAGTTTCCTAACCAGTCTGGTCCCACCAGAGTCAAATGGTGAGGATGTCAAGACCGCCGTGAAGGTTTTCACTAATTGTATTGTCCGAGCAGCAGATGTGTTTGTCCCAAAGTCCAGCGGTCAGCTGACCAGTCCGTCGGTTCCTTGGTGGAACGACGATATCCGAGTAGCTGTGGAAAAGAAAAAGAAAGCGTTTAATTGTTTTAAAAGAACTCCGACGCAGGAAGACATGATCGCTTTCAAGAAGAAGCGAGCCGTTGCGCGCCGCAAAATTCTTGAAAGCAAGCAACGGTCATGGGAGAGCTACGTATCGACGATCACGCCGACCACTTTGGTCGGCAAAGTGTGGAAAAAGGTAGGAGCCGTGTCGGGATAGAAATTTCCCTCTGTGGCTCCCATCCTAATCGTCGACGGGCGCGAAGTCACCGAAGCGGCCAACATTGCAGACGCATTGGCAACTCAATTTGCGTCTGCCAGTAGCTCTCAAAATTTAAGTGAGCAATTCCTGCGTCAAAAAGATCAATTAGAAACTCAGCTAAATTTCTCTTTCCCGGATTCTTTGCCCTACAACTCTTTATTTTCCTTAAAAGAGTTGGAAACGGCAATTTACGGTATGGGTACCTCCTCCGCACCGGGACCAGACGACGTGCCTTATCAGGTTATCCGGCAGCTTCCCTCCCGCATGACGGAGCGGTTGCTGGAAATCTACAACCTGATATGGGAAAGCGGCGTCTACCCGGAATGTTGGAGAGAGGCCATTTTCCTGCCCTTGTTAAAGCCGGGCAAAGATTCAAACAACTTAACCAGCTACAGACCGATTTCACTTACCTGCTGTCTCAGTAAACTTTTAGAAAAAATGGTCAACAACCGTCTGGTGTGGATGCTGGAAAGTAACGATCTTTTAGTTAAATACCAGGCGGGTTTCAGACGAAATCAAAGTACCGTTGATCATTTAATCTGTCTAGAAAATTCCATCCAAGACGCCTTCCTAGCAAGAAAACAGCGGTGTTTTTCGACCTGGAGAATGCGTATGACATGACTTGGCGATATGGAATTTTGCAGTAGCTGCACGCATGGGGATTCAGGGGCCGTATGCTTCTTTTTCATAAATCTTTCATGCGCGATCGCAAATTTAAAGTAAGGGTGGGAACCACTAACTCGAAGACATTATGTCTAGAAAACGGTGTTCCCCAAGGGTCGACAATCAGCGTCACCCGATTTGCGATTGCGGTTAATGATATTGCGGCTTTGGTGGTTACACCTGTACAAAAATGCCTGTACGTCGACGACTTGGTGATCTACATGGCGGGAGATACCATCCCTGCCATAACACGTCAACTCCAGATCACCATAGACGAAGTGGACAGAGAGGCAGAGGCGAGAGGTTTTCGCTTTTCTACGACAAAAACCTCGTGCGTGCATTTTTGCCGCCTCAGAAGACCTCACCGGGACCCCGCACTTGACTTGGGGGGTTTCAAAATCACGTGCGTCGAAACAGTCCGTTTCTTAGGGCTCGTGCTCTATAGGACCTTATCCTTTCGGGCACATATTGATGAATTGGTCACAAAGTGCAAAAAAGCCTTGAACGTGATCAAGTGCTTGGCCAACATCAACTGGGGTGCGCGGAGAGAAGTACTGTTGCGGCTGTACAAGGCTCTGGTTTTATCTAGGGTCGACTACGGCTGCGCGGTATACTCATCTGCCAGAAAATCACGGTTGAAAGCCCTAGACGCAGTCAACAACGCAGGCATTTGATACGCTACGGGAGCATTCCGGACAAGTCTTGCACCGAGTGTTTGCTGCGAGTTGGGTGTACCTCCTCTAGCCGCTCGTCGTAGTCGCTTTGTACTCACGTACGCCGCGGCAATGCTAGCAAAGAGGGGTCACAACAACCGACTTATATTTACCGCCAACGAAACGCAGCAACGCAAATATAGACTCAGGCCTACCGTCAGTAGGCCGGTGTGCGTCCAAGCGCAGGAGCTAGAGGAGAGTCTTAATGTTGATTATCCGATGGTATTCGAGGTCGGTTTTGGCGAGTTTCCACCCTGGCTGATGCCGAGGGTTATAGCTCGTCTTGATCTGACCTCCCAGAGCAAACGAGAAACTTGCCCCGACGCCTTGAGGAGCAAGTTTCTTGAAATTGTTGCCGAATACCCAGACTCTCAGCAGTTGTATACGGACGGTTCGAAAACGGATCGGGGAGTGGGAAGTGCCTTCTTTTTAGATGGTACGGCCCATTCTTGGTCTCTCCCTAAAGAAGCCGTATACACCGCAGAAATATATGCATTACATAAAGCCCTGCTTAACTGTGAGACGTTATCTCACAGTTCGTTCCTCCTTTGTTCTGACTCGCTGAGTGCCAGCCTGAGTATACAGTCTAAGTACTCAATCGATCCACTGGTCCAGCTCGTACAAACTTCGATATTTCGCTTGGCCGGGTTTGGACAGAGAGCTATCTTTGTCTGGACACCGGGTCATGTCGGTATCGAGGGCAACGAACTGACCAATAAAGCCGCCCGTTAGGCGGCTGACGCGGATCCTACGGACAACATTTCCGTAAGACCCGATGATCTCATAGGTTACGTCATATTGAAGGTCATCGAGGATTGGCAAAGAGTATAGAACGGCTTCGAGAGCAAATTAAAGGAAATTAAGCTTTCCGTGACGGCATGGAAGTCGCGCAGTAGATCTCAACAGAAGAGAGGAGGTCGCCCTATCTCGCTTGCGCATAGGTCATACCAACTTGACCTCTTTGTTTCTTCTGACCGGCGACGAACAATCAGAATGGCAAACATGTCACGACCCTCTAACGGTGAAGCACATTTTGAAGAAATGCCGAGCCTACCTTCTCCACCGTAATCGGCTCGAGCTCCCTAACAACGTGGCGTCTATTTTATCAAATAGAGAAGAGTCCATGGGAAGGTGCGTCCAGTTCTTAAAAAACGCAGGACTCCTCAAACAGGTGTAACCAAGTTTTTGTGTTGTCTTATAATGATTTTGGTGTTAACTTATTTATTTATTTTTATTGATCAGTTTGTGTTGTTGAGTTGTTTAAAGCATCGTAGTCTTCTACAACTTTGGTGCAATCTGTGTTTACAACTTTGGTGCAATCTGTGTTAGGTTTAGTTAGTTTTTAGGGTCTGGCATCAAAGCATTTTACAGCTTCGATGTCATCTGTGATATTAAGTTAGGTTGTGATATTAGGTTAAGTTGTGATATTAGGTTTAGTTACTTCAGTTTTTAGGGTCTGGCATCGAAGCATTTTACAGCTTCGGTGTTATCTGTGATATTAGGTTAGGTTAAATAGTATGTTTTGTGATATTAGTTTTTAAATTTAGTTTTTTAATTTAAGCAACTGTGATATTAGATTTAGTTTTTATTTATTTATTTAACTATTTTAATGTGTTGTTTTGTCTCCTCAGGTCTATAACCTGAGGTTATTATTATTAAAATATATAGCTAATGACCTTAGTAGTCGACGCTAAAACACAACAACAAAAAAAAAAAATAATATATATAATACAAACATAATTGAGTTTACAAGGCAATTGGTAATAATATAATCCGCAGAGTAATTCAAGCTCATGTCGTAAAGACACTATATCTATGGGTATACTATATACATTATATGCATTATGTATATGATGATAAAGTTTTGTAAACATTAAAAAAAAATTGATTTGCAATTAAACCAGTGGCTTACAAAAAAAAACAAAATAATATTCAGTTTTCAGAATAACAGTTTTTGTTCTGTTGCACGCTACTGTTTTATTAACAAAACACATTTTTTAAAATTTTCATTCTAAAGATTATTTTGTTGCTAATTGCACTAGAAGATTTAATTTAGTAAGCTGCTCATATAAAAAATCGCTTTTATTTCAGATGGCACAAACAGAATATCTACAAATCAATAACTACTTGCACCATGTAAATGGCTAATATTTTGTGCTGCTTTTTTAAATTATTGTACAGTAAAAATCACTGTATTTACAGAGTCTTTATAAATTTCTGTAATGTATGTATGTAATCACTTTAAATTTGCCGTCTTTTTAAAGTTGTGCAACAAACTATTTACTTTGTTTTGACAGTTAAACTTTCACTATAGTGGCACACACGTACATTAGATAGTTACATAATCCCAAACTTTTAAAATAACCCTGTACAAAATTTGACTAAGATAGTAAAACGTCAGTAATACGTGTAATAACGTTGTCTAAAAATTTTATTTAAATTGGCAAGTTCGTCTAAAAAATATCAATTGTTTTTTAAAAACATATTTTTGAATTAATTTTGGATCCAGTTAAAGGAGGAGAATAGTTGCGCTTTTAAAAGGCTTTACAGCATCCAACACTGCAAGAAAACGCCTAAATAAAATAAAATAAAATTTTTACACATTGTAGAAAAAAGTCCAATCTGTGTCCTCAAATTTGTACAAATTTGATGCAATAAATTGTTTCTTTGCAATTAATTTTTAAAAAGTGACGTTTTTAATTCGTTCTTTGTTAATTTTTTACTCGATAAATATAACTTCAAATTTTTAACCAAAAACATAAACATGTTGAACTACATACAATATTCGTATGTAGTTCAACATATAAAAAAAGTGATGACTAAAAACTTATTGTTTGGATATTTAGATGGTTGGCGTTTTGTCTTACAAAAACCAATTTTAATTTAAAAACGGCGCTGTACGTGTCAATATTTTTTTAGAGAGAAAGGTTTACCGATATTCTCGTAGCTGCAATAGGATTTAATATTTTTTCATAACAATACTACTAGTGGCATCACAACAGGACGGAGCGACTAAACCCGGCAATTCTCTAGCGTTAACATTTTTTTGTTCAGATTATTTAAATATTTATTTTTACTTTTTAATATCATACAATTCTTTAAACGTTTAAAACTCTATAATAATAAAATTTTAAATCACACACAAAAAAACAGCTGTAAATTATTTTGCTTCATTATTGACACGCAAGTTATTTTAAATGTTTGTCGACAAATGTGGTTTTTGCAAGATAGCGGCAAAACAGTAAAAATAATATTATTATAAATAAATAAATTTGTCAAAGTGGCAATTTTCCATTGCCTTATAGACCCGATGTTACAAACTAGGTTTTTATTTATAAAACCTTATAAAAATTATGGTAAACACTAACAAAATAATTGAGTTTGATAGTTTTTATAACCGTCTTGAAGTAGTTGCAACAACAATTTGACGGTAGCTAAGCCAAGGTTTGATTATTTACATCATTCATTGTTTTTTGCTATAATACAACGCCATAATCATACAAAGCACACTGACAAGGTTTCTAGACTGCTAATTGCATAAATGCTAAATAATACTAATTAATGCAGACGTTTAGTATTAAATTGCTCTAGCTGGCGCCACAAGTTGTTTATTTGATTATTTAATTTAAATGTTTAATCATCTCTTAAAAATAAAATTACAAGACCGTAAAAACCATGTACATAAAAACATTTTTATTTTACGTTATGTCACGTTCCAAACATATTAAATAAAAAATATTTTTTAAAATATTTTTGGTTTGCTTATAGATTCCAAAGTTATATCTGTGTTAATTAAAATTTTTAAAATAAACAAAGGGTGCACTTTAAAGTTGCTCAGCATTATTGAAATAGTTAAAGGAATTGCAGCTTGCTCAAATTTAAATTGCTTATTTGTATTTAACAAAACTAAAATATAGGCACTTGTGGAAATTGCACATTAGATAATGTTCAAAATACATCATTTTAGCATTAGTATCTACGTTATGACAATTATCTTGACCGTTGTGCAAAATATAATTTAATAGTTAGCTTTTATTTACAATAGGTAGACTGCTATTAAAAAAAATAAAAATTGTTTTTGATGCTAAGTGAAATTTTAAGTATGTAACTGTATTAAGTTTTGCAACAAACTTATTAAACGTATACGCTCGCCTGAGAATAAGCGGCATAAGTATGCTTCTATTGCTATTGCAATCTTTACGGTACGTATGCATTTATACATGAAGACTAATCTAGTAGACTTGTTTACAGTGGTAAGCGCACGTTATTAAAATGAATAGTTGTATGAAAAAAATAGATCAGTTGGCCCTAAAAAAAAATCTACAGGTTAGCATGCATATGTATATTAGACTGGTTATTAAAAGTTTTTGTGTGTGCACTCTCAGAAAGTGATTTTTATGCAAAAAAAAGTAAGCCATGTCAAATTTTAGCTCTATAGATTCAAATGAATACGTGTCGCACTACTTTTAAATTTTCAAAATTATTATACTTAATAAGTATCATAGCTTTCAGATTTGAGTCAGATGCATACCTTGGGTCCTCAAAAAAGCAATTGAGTACTTGCTAATTAGGTTCGATATAAAACTTTACATCAATATACTCTGTTAAATTATTTTTTTTAATTATTATAATTTAAATTTTCAACATAAAATTAGACAAAAAAAATATATTAAAATTTGTGGCTTAGGTCTATAGTTTTTTTAATCTAGAAAACCTTTAAAATGACGTATAGTACGTATTTTTTTCAGATTGTCAAATCTATAACAATTTAATAATGTTTATTTAAGTTAGGTAATAAGTTTACTTTTAAAACTTCAAATGCAGTGGTGTCGCACTGTGTTGTTTTGAGTCATAATTGCTGAAATTTTGCATAGATTACTTTTTTTGCATAAAGATTATTTTCTGAGGGTGCACCTAAACAAAATTCACAAAACAAAATTAAGAATAAGTCTAATGTACTATATATCTTATAAAAACCGGTTTTTGCTTATTTTTGCTAAATTGTTTTTGTTTACGTAAAATAAAATAATTTTCTAGATGTTTATAAAGCTCAGTTTAAATTTTTTATATAGTGAAAGCAGCCATGTTGCATTTAACTCTTCTGATTTCAATAATAATCCACAATTTTTACTATCAAGTATTAAAAAAATCTTTTATTTTTTGATAAATTTAAAATACATACAAGACGTTGATGAACAACAATGAACAACTTGACGTTGAAAATATTTTTGAACAAAGTAATAAAGACGCATATATAGAACAAAACAATTTTAAGAAAAACTAAATATTTGAATATAACGCTGAAACGCTATTTACGCAAAATATGCTGCAGCACTTATAAATGATTTGTTGTCTATAACTTGTTTCTGAACATTTCTCAACTCATCATCATCATTCTCTCAACAAAGATGTTTACACAAAAAAAAGTAAAGTTGCATTTTGTTGATATTGTGGCATATATTAATATAGTAAAAATGCCATTATCCGATAACTATTAAAACCGTATTCAACTGTTTCTGGAAATGTAGCAAATTTAAAACAACGCTATTTGCTTTAAAACTGATCTCTTGCTTAAAATAAAACTTTTATTAATAAAACTAATTTATAAAACATTTTTTAGCAGTATTCAATCCTAGTCGAACTTTTTGTCTAGACAAGTCAGTAGTACCATTCCAAGGAAATTTGCTTATAAAACAATGAATTTCTTAAAAAAAAAAAAGAAAAGGTGAAATTTATGATTTTAAAAAACCAAAAAAAGTATTTGCATACTAAAACAGCAAAAAAAAACATATTATTTTTGACATACCACTGAGACGGTAGATTTGGAAAGACGTATTAGAATTGTAAAAAAATTACGTGCAGTTATTTATTACAGTGAAGAGAATTATGTATTGATCAATCTGACCAAATGTAACTACCACTTTTGCAAAGAAATTTTAAATAGTATAGTAAACTTACGGTAGTTTTATTTTAAGAACGACAAAATATTAAAAATTACAAAAATTAAAGAGCAAGTTATAAAAAACTTACTTGCTGTTGACAAAAAAATATCAATTAGTAAAATAAAATAGAAAAAAAAAGATTAAAAAAACAATTACAAAAATGAGAAAATACTTCAAAAAATGCTATGCAAAAAATTGCAACAAAAAATTACCAAATTTTGCGTGAAAAAGTAGAAGCGATTTGTGACTTTTGAGAGGATCAGCGACACTTCTGTTTGAATTGCTTCAATTAGATTCACATACAATATTTACTATTATTTCCGCAATAAAAATTTTAAATAAGATTTTTTTACTGTGTACTAGTTATACGTAATCAAGTCCTAAAGAGATTGTTTAAAGTACACTGGGCTATACAATAAATAATTGCTGGCATATTACATACAATTTGAGTATACGACCGCCACGGCACACAAGATGGTCTTATATAACTGCTTTATAGTCAACCTGTTAAATATTATTCAATGCTTTATCAAGTTAAAACTACATTTTTAACAATGTATGTCTTTCTTTAAGTTACAATTAAATTATGAATATCCAAAAGATTATAAACAACTCATAAATTTTATTAACAAGTCTTTTATCTAACTACTTGTGCTACACAATTTCTATCTAGCAACATTTTTAAAATACTCAGTACGTACGTGCGTACTTAAACTAAACTAAAACATAATTTTTTTTTTATGAAAAAAAGTATGAATATATTTTCTACTCTAACGCGCCTAAAAACTATTATTTGTTTGCTTTTTATCTGTCTAAAAATTATTTTTTAATTCAAGATATAAAGGTTTTGTCAACAAAAATTGACCAAGAGTTAGAAATTAAAATTATGGTTTTTTGAAAATTTACATAGAAGTCCCAAATGTAGAAAATGTAATAATGTCGAATTTAAAAAAAAAGAATTTGTTGTTTTATTACTCGACGGAAATGATAATTAAATGATTTAACTTCAGTTTTTTAAATACTTTTAACATTAAAAGCATATGGAGGCTAAAAGATCTATTCAATTTTCTTTGCCGCTAAATATTGTATCAATTTTTTATTTGTATTAGACAAGATTTATTTTTTTTTAAATTCTTTAGAAGCACAAAAACAAGTCCCTTGATCTAAATAAAAATCAATAGGTAATCTTTGTCAATTCAAATACGATCTAAAGCACTCTAATAACTTTAATTAAATGACTAGTAACACATAACCATTCAAACAAATAAAACCAAATAAGATTTAAAATATTTTTTTTAACTGTTAACTTTTTTAATGTTATTAGAAACAGATCCGCATAATCTCGACTTACATGACTAAAAGTTTTAAAAGGTTTAATACAATATAATAGTAATTTTGTCATTATAGGTTATATTATTTTAGCTTGGAAACGATAACATGTTAACTAGCGACAAATGCGTCTAATTAAACTTCTGGCTTTCGGAATCTAATAATATCAATAAAATTACGTTTAGATTATTTTGGAATGCTATGAGCAGAAAAGAGACAAAAGTGATTTATTAGAAGGATAGCAATTCAACATTCTTCTATTATAAAAGTTTGCAAACTAATAAATAGAGTTAAAGTCAAGTCTTGGTAACGTCTTGACTTCTTTTTTTTTACTCATTACTCAAATAAGTTGAGTATTCTAAATAATTAAATACAAACATTTTTATATTTAGTATAAGATAATAGATTCCTAACATCATGTTTAGAAGATTTAATTTTGTCTCACAATTTTGACAAAGCACAGCATGAATGCATTAACTTGTAGAGGCTTATTAAACGATAAAAATGTGTTAAACTAAGTTACAAATTCAGATAAATCCAAACTTTAAATGTTAGTACTGAATCTTTCATTTTTATCATTTTAGGTAAATTACAACGTAATAATTTTTGATCTAAATTAAACTAACCAACTATAAATTTTCAAATAAATTTTGGTCTACTCCACTATACTTTACAATTTATTAGCTCGCATGCAATTAGTTCTGAGTAGTAGTAGATTAACAGGATTTTAATCTGAATTATGTCTCTTTTCATCTTTTGGGTTAAATTTATGTACTTGCGACACACGATTTGCAACAAAAGTTTAAAAATAATAGAGAGAAGAATAAATCTAAACCAGAACCATAGTTAAATCTACAAAACACATTGAACAGAATTAGAATTTTAAAGACGCTACACGAAATTTAGCGATTACTAAGTTTACTAAAACAGAATTAATTAAATTTATTTGGAGATAAATAACATCTGTGCTACCGTGAGTGCTTTCATCTAAAAGTCCTATTAGACGCAAATTTACTTACTCAACCGGAGTAATGCAACACTTTTTTAATTCACACATCTCAGTTAGTATTTGGTTTCTATTATCTAAACTGCATCATTCCAACAAATCTTGACTAACTACTATTGTTACCAAACTTTTAACAAAAAACAAAAAGGTTAAGATAACTGTTAACGACGTAACTATGAGCTACATGTAAAAGTGTTTCTAGTTTGAAAAAACATTATTTTTAATTATGTAATAAATTTTTCTACCAAATGAATATAGTACGCTGCACTCAATATGGACTTGATGTTGCTTACAAAATTATTCAAATGTAATGCAACTCTAAAATGGGGGTAATTAAAGTGGAAGCGCCAAAAAATATGTTAAAAATTACAATTATTTTTATAAAAGTCTACTTTTCTAAACATCTCACAAAAATCAGATTATTGCAATTTTGGCAATTTGATGAAACAAAAAACAAGTAAAGGTGTGGTCACAATGGCGATCCGACTATTGAACAGCGCTCCGACTATTAAACAGCGCTCCGAGCATAGAACACTAAAATTTATTCTAAACTTAGATCCTTGCACACCGCTCAAGCTTTGTATTTATATTGAACTGAAACTTTTATAGCGGCGTGAGAATAAAATTATTACATTGTATTTATTAATTACTAAATAATTTTACTCTGACGCCAATAAAAAAGTTTCTGTTCAATATAAATACGAAGCTTGAGCGGTGTGCGAAGGTCCGAGTTTAGAACACATTTTAGTGTTCTACGCTTGAAGCGCTGTTTGATGGTCGGAGCGCTGTTCGATGGTCAGAGCGCTGTTTGATGGTCGGATCGCCGTTGTGTCCACACCCTAAAAATTTAACTAACAAAAGATTGTATTTTTTTTCTATATAAAAGAATATTATTAAAAAAATACTATTAGCATCTTTTTCAGCGGAGTTAAACACTATTCTTTCCGCCGTTTTCGGTAAATTTTTGTTTTTTGTTTCTTGATAAATCGACATGTACAAGACTAGATTTAAATAACTTTGTTTAAAATAGTTTTAGATATTTTTCAAATACAAATCTTTAGAAACAAAATTTTGTTTAAAACAATTTAAAGCATGTTTTCTATTTTAGTGAAAAAATTTTATTACTAGCTTTCAAACTAGTTTGTGTAAAACATTGTTTACTTATAAATGCTTCTACTGACAAAATTACAATTAAGATGTTTGTTTTACTTTTCAACTACCAATTTTTGTTTTAACAAATATGGGTTTTCAGTGCAGTTATAAAAAACCAATTATTTGTTATTAGTAGCCGCGTTATTACGCAAAGATTTTAAACAAACGTTATTATCCAGAACTTAAAAATGAAAATAGGTGTCAACAAATTTGTTGAAACAAGATGATTTTGTATAAAAACACTTTTCTACACCCAAAAACGTCGATTTGTGCTAAAAGCAATGTTAAAACAAATTGACTTTAAAAGAAAGTACTTCCTTGCACCCAAAAAATGTAGATTGATGTTAAAGATCTTGTTGAAATAAGATTTCTTTGCAGAAAAATAGATTCTATAACTATCTAACTGGTTAATATTGCGTTTGGATTATTTTTTATATGGGCAAAATAAATAAAATAGAATGTTATATGTGAGTGATACCTAACACAACATTAACACCAAATAAAATATGATTGGAAAAATCAAAGCAACAGTGGGTAAGTCGGAAATAATCTTATTGGCAAGACCCGCAAATTTTTTCTTGTCTGAACTGGATGGTTCACCTTTTTTAATGACAACTAAGACATTTTAGATAGAAAATATAATATACATGTAAAATATTAGATTAGATTAAATTAGAATTTTAATTTTGACAAATAATTAGAGCCGTCTGACACGAGACTGATTTTAATACAAGTGTCAGTACAATAATTTTGCGCGCCAATTTTTCAAATATTTAGCAAGCTTTTAAGCAAAAAAATAGAACAGGTTCTAATTTTTTGGATGAAATCTTACTAAATAATTGACACATAAATCCGTCAATGTATAGATATGTCGCCAAGAACACTGGATTATATAATTAAATTTGTAAATAATTAATATTAAAATTAGTCTCGTGTCAGACGGTTCTTAGGTATATAAAATTTTTACAAAATAATTTTTTGACAAATTATATTAAAATATTTTAATCAAAAATAAGAATTACCAATTTTTTTGTAATTATATGGTGTTCTGATATCATCTGTTTTAGGTTTTATTTCCAAAAAAAATAACACATTTTAACTGACGTAATAATAAACGTTAATATGAATCATTATTTATAAAAAAAAATTGGCCACAATCTTAGTTTTTTTTTAATATTTTATAAGCAAGCTTTCTTAAATATTTTTTATTACTACCAAACACACATTGCTTTTTTTTTTAAATGTCACATAGTAAGGCATATTCGAGACAAGTCAAATTTTTGGCTTTAAATGAGCTTTAAATTTAAGCGGTCAATATTATTGGCTTAGTAAAAACAATCTAAAAATATCAATCAACGTCAATTTTTATACATACAGTACATAATATTTGTGTTTAATTATATTAGAGTTTGTATATAGTTAAAAATCATATTTTTAAAAATGACGTAGAACTTATAAAAGTTGGTTTATAACGACAAATTTATGTAAAATCTTAAAATTTAAAAACCAGACTGAAAGGTTTAAGAGTTAAACATTTTACATATTTTAGACAATTTTTTATTTTTGTAATGGGCATCAAATTTTTATTTTTTAATGAGTTTTAAATTTGCTATCAATAAAATTAAGATTTCTGATCTGGCTTTCTTTAAACACAAAAATACAATTTCTTGATTTTTAGTTATTGCCCAAAAAATATAAATTACAATCGCGTTTTTATGATAGAAATATACATTGTGCAGTGTTGTCATGTGTTATTTATTTTAAACTTATGTGTGCCAAACTACGCTTAAAATGTATCGGGTCTTAGATACTCAAAATTTTATTCAACAAAATATTAAATAAGCACTTCATGTAACAAACAAACTGCAAGCTTCCAGAACACTTTAAGTATAAACAAACTAAACCAATCAACTGTTGTTGTAGCTTACTCTATTTCCAGTGGAAATATGATACACAATTAACATGTAATTAATAGTTTGACTGTAACAAAAAAGTCAATGTTCTGTTAAACAGCATCAAAACACTTATCACTTAATTACATCTTACTTAATATACTTAACACAATTACATAAGAGTGAATGTATTGTGCATTGCAGACTCACTTGATTCGATGAGCAGAGATTTTACCACATTATTATGTTATGTATGTACGTAACATTATACATAAATATCATTTACACAAGTAATATTTACTAAATTTGCAGCTGATGATTTTGAAAAGTTCAAGTCTCTTTTAACTAAAAACATAATTAACGTTGTTTGAGAGTTGGTGGAGTAGAGACATTTTGAAAATTAATACAGCTATATTAATGCATTGTGCGTATATAGGCATGAAATTTAATAGGTAATCGTCCTCAATAAATTTACATTATTTTCGCATTATCGTAGCGGGACTTGATTAACTCGGATATCTCAATTATACATAATCGTATACATGGCTTCGGCCAATTAGGCGTAAAATTCGTGTGGGAAACACGTGTCCGTTTCGATGAGAGGGTGGTTGCAAATTTTCGACCGTTATTTCATTTGGAATTTGTGCTCCAATGTAATTTGGACCTTTGTAATTGAATATTTTCCATCCTATCTGGTTAACGTAATTTAAACATAAAATAAGTTGCATTATATATATTAACTTGAATTCGTTACTAATTTATTTGTAGCATTGCAAATTTTGTAATTGTAATATTATTAAAACGGATATATTGTTCTATCTATCTTTACTGTCTGATCTACTATCTGATATTTTTTTATATTAACTGAGTCATGTATATACATTTAAAAAACTTAAAAGTAGCCAGAATAGTTTTTCGGTTTACGATTTTCGTTCTTATAAAACTAGAAATCAAAGTAACATAAAAATTCAATAAAACTAAAACAATGTCAAATTAGCACTAATTATTATTGCATTAAATTTGAAAATTACCAACTTGACAGTGAATATTATTAAACTTGCGATATCTAAAACTTTAATGTATAACTATGTTTTGTACTTCTTGTACTTCTGCGTAGCTCTATTTTTATATTTTAATTTATTGTTTTATTATTTGTTATTTTAATATGTTTTTATAGTTGTATTGCTTAAGAAACTTTGCAATATTGTAATCATTATTTAATCAAGTTAAGCATATTTTTGTTATTTTATTTTTTAAGTTTACTATAATTTCTAAATTGTAATACTGTATATAGCAATTAAAATCAGAGTTTATAGCAATTAAATGTTATATTTTTTTATTAGTAATGTTATAAAATGCTTCATAAAAATGCTGCAGCACTTTTAACAATTTTTTTTCAAATATATTTAATATTAATATAAATATGTAGTGTATTTCAATCAAATATTATTTTAAATACCCTCTTACTTTGCTTAAAGGAAAAATAGTATATGCCATTTAGAGTAGAAAATGCATATGTTTTGCTTAGTTAGCCGAGGAAATGCATCTCGGCTATCAACAAAATAACATCGTTTTAGTCCTAACATCGTAATAGTATTAATAGAGTAGTATTCTATGTGACAAATTATTTTTGTGTAACATTTACTTTACTTTACTTTATTTTTTATATTTGATTTAATTTGATAACCTTACAATATGTGTATATTAATTTATTTTTTTATTATGTGTTGTTTTAATGGATTTATTGATTGTCAACAGATTTTAGTATTTACTTAAAAGTGAAGCCCGTGCTTTTGAAATCTGATTCAGTAGGTCAAAATCAATTTACAAGTAAACTTTTTTTCAAATGTCACTTAATGAGTAATTAAAAAACAAAAAAAAATCTTATGCATAGTCAACATTAGTAGCTACTAAGATGCTACTAGTAGAATATTATTTATAACCATATGCATAGTGATATTTAAAACAATACTAAGCTTAGTTGCTAACTAATATCTTTGTTTTACATTTTACTAAGCATAATCTCTTGTCAGTTATTTTGTGCAGTGGCTGGTTTTATAAATATTGTGGAGGAGTTCGAAGAAGTAGAAGAAGTAGAAGAAAGTATTGGAATAAATGCACAATTAAATCCATTTAATAAAATAACCAAGAGATAGTTTTAAATAAAATTTATAAAATACTTGTATCTCTTATTTTTTTATGTGTATACGCAATACTCTCAAATATTATTTTGTTTATTAGTTTTAGCGGATATGCATGGTTTTCATCAAAACTACACTCAGTAGAATTATTAAACGGGTGGTTGAAATCATAACTCTACAAAGAGAAAGTTTTATTAAGTTTTCTGCAACCCGAGTAGAAATACATAATCTCAATAGAGACTTTTTTCTATCGGTGGATGCTCAAGTGTGATAGGTGCAATAGATTGCACACACATCAAAATAAAATGTCCTGGAGAGAAAATCCTCTTCTATATATAAACAGAAAAGGATATTACTCCCTCAATGTGCAAGTTGTTAGTGATGCTAAAAGCAGAATTCAGAACATTGTTGCATGCTGGAGAGGTAGTGCACATGGCCCGAATTTTTGATAACATGCATTAAAACAAAAATTTGTAAACAACAACATAGAAGACATACTTTTAGGAGATAGTGGTTATGCCAATTCAATTTTTTTACTAACCCTACTGCTAAATCCACACACCGATGCAGAAAGTCGCTTAAACAGCAGTAAAAAAAATACTGTTGAACGCCTTTTTGGGCATTGAAAAAACAAATTTAAATGTTTTTTAATTGACTACAAATTAATTTAAATACAGCAAAAGCTGCAATTGTTGCATTGGCAATTGTACATAATATATGTATCAGTTTGGACGGTGTTGATAAGTACATATTATCTTTTTGGATAAATTTGCAAATTAAATTTTTTTCATTTTCAGATGAAGATTTAGATGATGGAGATAATGATGAGGAAGATGGACATATACCTGAAATACGTGAAAATATTGGTGTAGCTGCATTTTGTCGTCAATATATTTAAAGATATTTTAATTAAAAATAAAAATACTTTTTATATCACTAAATTCATGACTTAAAATTAAATTTTATTTGTGTAAATTTTGCTTTGAGATACAGAATTAAATAATTTCATAAATAAAAGTTATATTTACTTTTTCCCATCTAGTGTTATAATATTCCTGTTCATATTACATTTCTTTCACTTGCTTCATTGCTTGCTGATTTTATTTTAATTTATCATAATATAATAACTACAGTAAAAGTTATATAGCTAATAAATAAGGTAAAAATGATCATTACCAACCTAATCAAAGTACACAATTTGCAGCTGTTATTTACTTGATAAACATAAATAAATAAATGAATTTCAATTTACAAAAATAATGCTTAGTGAAAAGTAAACAAAAGTAACAACATAAAATAAATTTAATTATAAATTCTTTCGATAAAACATTTAAATTGAAAAGAAATAGTGTTTTATCTATAAGCTTTAGAAATATACATTATTTCAATTTAATTAATAATAACACTTCTGGAGCTACAGCTCAAAGTAATAAAATATATTGCAAATAAGTATTTTCATTCAAAATAAAAAACTTAACAGCTATCCTGACACTGTAAGAAATGTACGCACAAATTTGTTAATTAAATAATTATATAATTATATATATTTAGTTTATCCAATCTATCGTTGATATTCTTGTTCATACTGCATTTTCGATACATGGATTTCCTCTGCATGAATTTCTGCTTGTTCATTTTTTTTTTAATTTAATTCTTGCATTGCTGCTTTATATTCTGTCATAGGACGTCTTTTTTTTTTTTTTTTTATTCCAATAGATTCAACTTTTTTTGGAGAAGCTTCAATTATTTCCCCATATAATAGGGCACCATCATCAACTAAAATAATTAGAGTGGAAGCTTCTTCACTTATTTCCACTTCTATAAGTGTCTCTTCCTGAATTACTTGATTTCCTAAAATTGAAATAAAATGATTGATTATCTTAATGAAAAAAAGAATATAATTAACTATTAATATACAATGCAGCTGAATGCTTTGCCGTCTAATATATTGAGGCTTGATTTTTACATCACAGTAAGTTATTTCTAAGCTGATTTTATTTACCTTATTGTTACTGTCAAATATATTAACATCATCTACAAGTTTGTGCGGTATCATGTCTGCTACGATTGTGTCCACATCAGATAAAAGATTTGGGGTGGACATCCACCTGTTTGGAATCGAGCTCTTTTATGATTTGATACAGCTTTTTTGGCTGAAACTTTCAATCTTCTCCACTGCTCTTTAATCCGTAAAATGTCTCGATTGTATCCTGTTTGATAAAGAATATAATAAAAATATATAATATAACTTTAATTAATATTTAAAGTTAATGATAATTTTTAACATAAACAATTAGCCTGTTCCAGGCTATCCTTTTTCTGTTTGCTACATGTAGTCAATTTCTTCTTATCTTTGATGATATTGATGTGCTTTTTTTCAGCGTCTAATAAAATATCTTTTTCGGGAGCTTTCCAATTTGTATATCTCTCTCTCTTTTTCTAAATACTAATTATATTTATATAATATATGTTTTAACTTAACAATAATAGATTAGTTTAAAACTTGTGGTATTTTCTATTATTTATGATCAACCGGTTTTGAAGTTATAAATTGTATGATAAAATAGAAGTAATATAAGTAAATAAATTAACAAAACAACAAAATTATAAGAATAAAATTCTAATATATAATCAAATCTACTAAAATTACTATAATATATAATAATTACTTACCTCATTCATTGCAAATTCAGTTTAAACACAACCGAACAGAACAATAAACTTATGACTTACACTTTAAAACTGACGGATGGTTTGAACTAATTCAAAAAATGCTGTGTTGCCAAAGCAAATTATTAGTAGGCAATGAAGATAGTAGCTACTAACTAAATTATATTAAAAATCAATTATGCATGGGACACATTTAATATGCTGTAAAGCCTTTAAAAACAAAATTACTTTAATTGTTTTATTTATTGGGCTACCATGTAAGTCTAGATAGAATTTATTGCAAGTTCAACTAAAAAATTAATTAAAAAAATAACAAAAAGCGGACAAACAGCCAGTAAAACAAATTTACAATTTAAAAGAATGCACGTTCATTGCTATTTAGTTTTTTAACAAAAAGGAGGTAAACAATATAACAGCTAAAAAAAAATGACTGACAAAAAAACTTGTGTGCAGGATAATGCTATCAAAAGTGATACTTTCTTTAAAATTAGTTCTCCCGCAAACAAAATTTGCGACAATTACAACATTTTATTATCAAAAAGTACATGTAAAGTTGTTAAACCTACATTAAATGTTCAAAATGACGTCCCTTAGCTTGGATACAAGAATTTAATTTTTTTGTTATCGAGTGCCAAAATTTTTCAAACACACTAATGTTGTTTCTAACTGAGTTACATCTAGCAAATATCCAATTTTGCAAGTTGTCAAAATTTTTCAGTAAACTAATGACTTCAGATAGCCCTATAAAAAATAATCCAGGGGTTTACGTCTGGAAATCGAGCTGGCCATGCGTGTGGCCCACCTCGACCAATTCTTGTTGCCAATGGTACATCATCCAAAAACTGAGTTCCAAAAAGTTGCGATACACTTTGCCGGTAAGACTTCCTGGTAGAAATTCTGGTCCAATTAGACAGTCGCCCACAATTCTAATCCAAACCACACATGGTTGTTATGAACATTCCTTATTGCATTTCTTGAAGACCTGGTTTTATTGGTAAAAATAATGTGTTATGAATTAATGAGATTAGAACTAATGTTTGCAAAAGCCATTGACATAACGCAATAGGTAAAGGAAAATCAGCAGGTAGTAGTATTTAAACACGCTGAATGTAGTATGAATACAAAAAATTGCTCTTAAAAAATTTTCAAACTGTTCAATGACTTGCATTTGAAGTATTTGCAATTTTTTGCGTAGAATTATTTGGATTTTCCTCTATCATGTCTAGCACATTTAGTTCTAGTTGTACCGTTTTTATTGTTATTAATCTTCCTGGTTCTTCATTTTGTTTAAATGTTTTACAAAAACGTCAATAAATGTTTTTAAAGGTTTTTTGGTCGGGGATATTATGGCCAGAAAACCGTTTAATGTACAATCGTCTAGTTTGTAATAAACTGCCATCAGCAAGTTTATTTATAAAATGCATGTTAGTCATCTTAGCGTTTGTTTAGTGATTCATGGTAGAGGAATTCAGTAACTATTAAAAACACGTCAAACAGCCAAACGTCACTCAATCTAAACAACTGCGACCGTTACATGTAATAATCAATGACAACATGTATTCAAATGAAATTAAATTGTACAGTAGTAGATAAAACACTCTGTATATTTATCTTATCTACACTAATTGTATTGAGTTTGTCGATAATGTTGGAAGGGTATAGTTTCTAGCAAATAAGAAAAGTAATTACTGTATAAATTATATTGCTGAGCTCAAAAATTTTGTATTAAAATTAAAAAACTAACCTTGAGCAAATTTACTTACTAAATTTGCATAAGGTTAGTTTAAAACATAAACAGTTAGCAGTACATTTTTTGTCTAACACTCTGTATAATAGATATCTTAAAAATAATAAATATGTCATTGTAAAAAAACATAATTTTTGCAAATTTAAAATTTAGTACTATAGTTCCCATACACAAAGTAAAAAGTACAAATAAACCATATAAGTACAGAGCTGTCAACATGTTTCCAGTAATTTATACATTATTAGAAGTGTATTTTTAATTTGTTATATACATCGAAACAAATATTATCTTATTTATAAGACAGTTGCGATTTTAATTGCAATTTTATTGATTTAAAACTATAAATTTATTAAAATTTATTAAATAAACTAAAATCTTAAAATTAAATTGATTTACAAACTGTCTAAATGATAGACATTAAATAATCAATTTTAATTACAAATCATCTAAGATGATAGAAAATAGGGCATTAGTAACTACTTACATAACTGTCAAATAAAGCTGTTTGTTACACTTTAGTATATTTAAGTGGTCTTATTTAATTTTAATTTAGCTGAACTATATATTATCAGTTATTTTTAAACACAAATAAAAGAAAAATTATGTTAAAAAACATGTAAATTGTTAACAAAATATTAGCATCAATAATATAGACATATATAAACATAAAATTATAATATAAGAAATAAATTTTTTAACATAAAAACAAATCTTTAAAATTAAAATAAAAATAAATATTGTTAACTCAATATAAAATCATAATCTCAAAGGAATTTATTTTATTCAACATTCAGTCGCTCGCATACACACTAACGCGACTATTTATATATGAATCTTAAAAGATGAGTTTGATAATAATAATCACAGCAAATAAAACGTAATGAAAAAAGAACAACCCATATTATAACAACTATAATTCTATAACAATATATTAAGTGTTAAAAAATACAATAAATTTAGCTCTCTTTCTATATTTAAGGGATGTACTTTCTTTTTACTAATTATACTCGTAAAAACATAAATATTAGTTTAAGAATCATAAAATGTTTTTGCAAAATATTTCTAAAATACAATTCTGCATTTAGTTAATTAATAAGTTATTATTATTTTTTTTATTTAGTAAAATTATTTTCTTCTGATAACGTATTTTTACATTTAGAAAAACTTATGTCTTGTAATTTTTTTTGTATTCCGATACATAATTAAATTAAACCCAAAAAACCTCTTATACGGTGGCGCTCCCCATAGAAATTATAAGAATCATTAAATTTCTGTAAATAGTCTAGTACATAAAATAAATACCACCTAAAAAACTA
Organism: Tachinus rufipes; assembly: GCA_963932245.1. Taxonomy (NCBI): domain Eukaryota; kingdom Metazoa; phylum Arthropoda; class Insecta; order Coleoptera; family Staphylinidae; genus Tachinus; species Tachinus rufipes. The sequence goes on along the minus strand of OZ010741.1, from coordinate 56,345,207 downwards.
AACAAAAAGTAATAAAACAGATTCCAGGTATAACTGCATGACACCCTTAATCCCTTTCTTATTTATAAATACTAATAATTAACTTAAATTTAATCTATTGTAGGCTAAAGAAAATAATAGCTAACTTTTAAATCTTAACTGCAGTCCTATTGGCCATATTGTTTTGTACCCTTCAAAACTTTTTTCACATAATATTGATATTAATGTATTATTTTATTTTTATTAAACGTTATAAAACAATACAATAATTGCAAAATAAAATAATGAAAATAATTTTAAAATATAATTGATACAAGCTAACAAAACTAATGTTAGATGTAATGTAGTGGCTATCTATTGTTGAGTTAATTAATTTTTGTACTTGAATATTGCTAGTGTATGTGTTGTACACTGGGTAGAAAAGCAATTTACATAAAATACAAAGTTGAATAATAAATTTGTTTTAGTCATCTGATTCAAAGTAAACGCGCCAAGAATGACGTCTGTCTGTATAAAGCTTTAACTGTACTACAGATTTTTCATATACAGTGTGTTCACGGATGAATATACGTGTAAACATTTTTATATATTGTAATAACATTTAAAAAAAAGTAATTCTTTAACATTTCTTCTGCTAGTAATATAAATATGATTCACGTTGAGAAACTCTAATTGTGTTGTATGTACACCTTGTCCAAAAAATATAAAAATGTAATTATTAATCAAAAATTTGTTAATGAGTTAAAATTATGAGCTTATAATAAAAAATTTAAAAAATACTATGATAAAATTAAAAAAGTTCTTTTTAAATAGAATGTTCTGACAAAAAAAATGTATTTATTTAACTTAATTAATGATGTTGGCTAAATAACAACCAGCAAAAATTTATTCAACATAAAACTTTCTTACTTTTTTCTATCTTTTTTGTAATTTATTATAAACATTGTAAATAATCTCTTTTGTCACTGTAGCAGTAACATCAGTAATTCTGTTTTTTGAAATCTCAATACTATTTTGCATGTCCGCGGCATACACCATAGGCTTAAGATAATTCCACAGAAAATAATTTATTGCGGTTAGGTCTGGATATCAAGCTGGCCACTGTATCGGTTCCTTGCAACCAATCCAATCTAAATGTTCATTAAACCAATTTGTAACAATCAAGGCACTATGCGCTGAGCATCTATCTTGCTGGAATATCATATTTATTTAAGATCGAAATTTCTTCATTCAATTGAGGTCAAAAGTATTTACTAAAAATTTTCAAATATTAGTTTGCGTTTAGCTTTCTTTTCATGAACATTTACTTTATTGTAGGTTAACGCACATTATACGTTAAATTAAATTTTTGATTGTTTGTACAAATACTAAAACGTTGATTTTTGTTTGCTTAAAAGCGACAATATTGACTAGAGGGTATTCCATTTGTTGTATTTGTAGATTTGTCACTAAATATGATAAAATTACGTCGTTCAAGTATGCGTTCACCCATTATTAAAAATAATTTTAGTCGGTATAAATCATTGTTTTTTTTAAGTTTATAATTAAAAGTTGCTTTAAATGCGTAAAATTTATTTGCTCTTGCTTTCAAAGGAAGTCGGCGATTATTGTTAACTGATTCTAACACTAAAATTGTTGCAACATCATCTTCAACATAGATTTTTTTTGTTTTTTAGGTTTTTAACATAAATAAACATCGAATTTATGTACCAAATTTTTTAAAGCAACTACAAATACCTTTACACTTTAACTGCGTATTTATTTATAAGACGCTGTTGTAAAGTCAGCATCTTTCTAGAGATATTAGTTAATATTAACAAATGTAGTAATGTTACATAAGCATTACTTGACTGCAACAATTTTGATTTCTAACTACAAAATAAGATTTTATTTTTGTTATCATATAACTCTCTAACAATAACTCCCATAAAAAAATATTTTAAATATTTTTTGTCAATATTTCCTTCTAATCTTTTTCTTAAATTAATTACAAAAATTTGGATTTACAAAACTTTAGTTTTTAATATTGCATTTTTATATTTTTTTAAGCACATTCTACAACAAAATTTAGTTTTTTAACGTAGTTTGTATTGTTATGACAAATAGAACACATTAGTTATAAAAATAACTTTTTTTGAAAAATGTTCAATAAAAATGTTTACACTTATAGTTAACTACATTTGTAAACACACTCCATACAGTTCAACTTCTTAAAAATGAGTGCGTACACTAGTGTATGTGTCTTACATTGGGTAACAAAATAATTTACTTAAAATATATAATTTATTTAATTTAAATGATAAATTTGTCTTAGTCATTTGATTCAAAGTAAAACGGGCCAAAAAATTGTTTGATTGTATAAGAATTTAACTATACTGCAAACTTTTTACAGTTCAACTTACTCTTTTTTTTTAACCAGTATGATGCTAGAAACTCTGAAAAAGCAAGCATACTTTAAAAACTGTGTGTATGTTTTTCACACTAAGTGAAAAAGTTGCTTTAGTCATCTGGTTCTAATAAATCACGCCAGAATTGACATTGCGTGACTAAATAATCTAGCAAACTAATTTTGCTATGAACAGTATTTTTACTTTTAATATATTTAAATTGTGATTGATTACACAATCTAACTAAATTAATATTATTTATAATAATGATAAAATTATTATTTAAAAGTGTACGTTAATAGTTTTTATGTATTTACAAATATCCTTTTTTCACAAATTACAAAACCTAGTTAAAAAGTAGAATTAACGTATACAGCCTATATATACATATTTGACTGGTTAAAAAAAAAACTTCTACAAAGCCATCATCAGACTGTGTTACAAACAAGTACTTACAGGTATTTATATTAAGGTTGAAACATGTTACGGTTTTTAAATATATTTGTGATATAGTACATAATAAATGTGTTTTATTTATTGTAAACATAATAGTTAAAAAAACAATAAATTGCAATAAGAAAAAAATTTACAAAAAAAATAATTTTTTAAATATAATATTTGGGAATTACTTAATATGTTAAAACAAAATAAAAACAACTTGAATTTCAACAAGTAATTCTACTTTTGCTAATTTGCATATTGACGACAAGATTTAAACAGTTTGTGAACATTGTTTTTAAGTATTTGTATTGAGGTATATTGTTTTTATAAGTCTTAAAAAAAACTGTATAGAACAATCATTTTTTAACTTTACCTAAAGAATCTCTCTTAAAAGTTTTGGTTCTATCTCTGAAATGTTGATAAACATTTGTTAAAATTTCTAACAAGCTTTGTACTACGAGTACATATTTGTTAAGATTTTAATTTTGAAACAGTAAAATGTTGAGTTTTTTAGAGCTAGAATTGATCCAGTTGAAAGTGCTTTATTCAGAAATTATTTCAAAGTATTTGTTTATAGTCGCTACAGATTCTAACCTAGCAATTTCAAGATGTTTTGTTATATTGATGTGGTTTTTGAAAAGTATGCTTTCATTTTCAAAATTATGAATAGGACTTTTAGTTATTCAAAAAAGCTTATTAATGTATATCAAAAATAAAAATGGCAAAAAAGCAGAACTTTGAGGATTACTAGCTGTTATGATATTGAGTTAATACCATCAATTTTAAGTATAATTTAATTGTAAAGAAATCTTTTGATAAAACAGAATTATGTTTTATACAAAAAATAATCATACAATGTTGAATACATAAAATAAAAACAATGTGGTTAATAAAAAAGTATTAAAAAACAGAAACTAGTAAAAAAAAAAAAAATTAATAATTATAGTACTAAAAATACTAATGCAAATATGAATAATATAATGTAAATTACAGTTTACTGATGTATTAAATATATCTATTTTAACTTAATTAAATAATGTAAAAAATATCTACATAGTATTGGATGCTGTGATAAGTTTTTAACATTTTTATGAGAGGTGAAAGAAGTGTTAAGTTTTGTAAAAGTAATTGTGTGCAAGTTACGTGTAGCTGTATGCAGTATATAAAAACGCATTTTGTTTAAAATGTTTAGATTATTATATGTTTTGCGTATAATAGATTGGTTATTAAATGTTGATGATGTAGTTTTATAGATAAAATACTGAATTTATGTAATAAGTTGTATGCCTTTTTTAGGATATATTTCCGTATGTTTATAATGCAATGCTTTTAAAAGCTTTTGTTTAACGTTTTCGATTTGTTTAAAATATTTCTGTGCAAATTCAGATTGGTGCACAGTAATCCAATTCACACAAAATTATTAGTTTGTACAAACACATATAGCTAAAATAAAACTAAAATTTTTAGTTGTTTTTATGATAAAGCAATCAATAATAACAAAAAAATCTTTTTTTTTATGCGTCTAACAGTTTGCTTGTTTATATTATAGTCATACATAATTAGATTACAATTGCAAGTAAAAGATATTACAAAACATTAATGTAAATAAAATAAAAAAAGAGTGCATTTAGGTTCAAACCTTGAAGAACTTTGTATAAGCTGGTGTAGCTTCTAGAATTGTAGTTTTTATAGTTTACAATATGTGTTTTGTTTTGTAGATAAAATGCAAACACTTCAATAACATTGCGAAAAATTTCTAATGTTTGAATTGTGTTTATTAAAATATTATATTGTAGACGATTGAAGATTTGTAAGATCAGTATGTTATTTGTATGCAACGACCAATCTATGTAAATTTTTGTTTTTAAGAAATACTCAACCAATTAATAATAGTAGATTTTTTTAAACAAATTTACGTTGTTTGTTGCCAAATTGTCTAAAAACGGATGTATATATATAATCTTAAAGAATATTTACAAATACATTTATGTAACTACAAAGAGAAAGAAGTCTGTTGTTACCAATTTTAGATTTGTTACCAAAATATTGGAAAAAAATTGGTTTTTAATATAAGATTAAACATGTGCGTTAGAGAGTGTAGAACAAATAATGCAGAATTTCTTGCAAGAAATTTTGGAATTCTATCTAGATCTGCTGTGTTTTAAACATTTGTAATATTTTGTCAGCAATTTTAACAATTGTTTATCCTGTGTTAATTTTTTTTTATTACTCTTGGTATTTGCAAATTATTTATACAATTGTTTATTAAAGTTCAGATTTATGTTGGATTTGTTTTATTTATAGATTCACTGTCTGTGATGCATTTCTGATAAGTTAAGTTTAAAATTTGTTTAATGCAGTTTTCAAATATTTTTTGTTTAGCTTAGTTTTGTGTTAGAATTTTACGATATTGTTTCTTAAGTTGTGTTAATATCTTTTATGATTGCAGTATTTAATTATTTGTGATATAAATTTGTTTGGATATTTACAGATTTTGGAACATAAACATAAAGGACATTATCGTAGTGGTACCCACGGGACCTTGCAAGATGCGCTAACTGATGGTGTTACATTTTTATTTTTGTCTACATTTATGTGATATTTACCGAGAATACAGGCAATTCCTTTAAATAAATTATTATTGTATGTAACTGATACGGGTACATTGTCAATTCTTTGAACTAGTTTTAACAAAATACTTAAATTTAAACCTAATAATGCTGGTAAACTGGTTGCATCAACAATTAAAAAAAAACAATTTATAACTCAAAGTTTTATATATTTAATTTTTATATAAATTTATAGGAATAATATTGGCCATTGTTCCTGTGTCTATTTTAAAATTAATTGTACGCTAATCTTCAATTATTAAATCCGTGCCGTGTTTTTATGATTTTCTATGCTGCCGATGAACATTTCTTTGATTTACAGCTTTTAACAAAATTAATTTTAGCACTTTTACACATATTTGCAAAATGTCCTTGATTGTGCACTTTTTGCAAATTGTTCCAAAAGCACTACACTTAAATGGTTTCTCTTACAATTTTAAATTATGCGGTACCGCATGGAAATTTGATTATTTATTGTTTCTATGTAGGAAACCCCATCCTTCAATATTATCTACGGATGGTCCGGCTCTTCCAATTGCAGCGGATGTTGCTCGCAATTCTTTCATTGCCCTGCACACTTTCACCGCTTCTTCCGGAGATTTTCCTTTACTCTCTAAAAGTTGCTGTTGCAATTTTTCATTTAAAACATTGCATGTTAAAATTCTTTGTCCTTTATTTCACCTAGTTTGTATGAGAGAGATATATTTATTAAAACAGTGTGGTATTGCTCTATCGTTTTACCTTCTAATAGTTTCCGTGTAAAAAGCTTATATTCTACATTTTTTTAGGCATAAAATGCTTTTCAACTTTTTAATTCATGTTTTAATTTTTTTTTATTTTTATTTTTATTTATGAAAGTATTATAAATGCAAAAACCTTTTCCTTCTATGTAGTAGAGTAGTTGAGCGTGTTGCGTTTTTTTATTGTATTCCGTCGCCATGAGGTAGTTTAAAAAACAATTTTTTATACCTTCTAATTTTTGGCAAAATTCTCTTGTTTACCATGAGTTTTTCAGACATTTTCACTCTTTTTTTTTTTTGGTTAATTTAACTTCACTAATTGCTGTTAATTAATAATTAATAACCAACTGCGCCATGTAGTATTCCGTTAGGTTCTAGTTTTCTTAAACTAGACACAACATTTATTTGTGTTGAAATACATTTATTAACTAACTAAAAAAGATTAGTTCTAAAAAATAAACTAAACATGATAAAATAAAGCTTTGTATAAAACGCCTTATAAGCAGAATTAACAGTATTGCATAAGAAAGTTATACGAATTTATGTTGCAAACTTCACTATACAGCTACTGCGGTGCTGTATAATTTAAAAGCAACTTGCAAAGCAAGATTGCAATAATACAATTAGTTAGTCTATAGCTTATAAAATTAGTATTTTTTAGTCAGAATAAGAGTTAACTCATTTGCAAATGTTTAAGAAAATTAAGTAATTTAGAAAAGATTAAACTATGATATGTCAAAGTTTTTTAGTCAAATAATAGTTAGAAAAAAATCTATTAAATATGGAAATAAATTCGTTTGTATGTATTTTTGAATGCATTTTGTTGCTATTTGCAAATATAATTTCACAAAAAAGACTTTGACATATTATAGTTCAATCCTTTCTAAATGTACTGGTAAAAAATAAATCGATTATCAAATTATTTGTAGAAGCAGAGATGAAGCCAAAGTTGCCGGTTTTGTTAAAATACTACAAATCAAGGTAGCGGTCGGTATGGTCTAAAATCTTGTCTTCAATGTGATAATTTGAGTGTGGTTTTACTTGTTAAAATTCAATAAGTATGTTTATGTTGTTGTGACATATTAAGTTATTCTTTAATATCACATTATGAAATTTGAAAAATATTAAGCATTTTACTCACAATTATTTTTAAATAACCATATCTTAAATAATAAAAATTAGAAAAAAAAAAGAATTATCTTATTTTTAATTGACTTTTTACTTTTATATTACACTATAGTTACGTATTTTATGTTTAGCACAGTATGGGTAAAATACTCAACGATTGTTGACGAAGTGCGTGAATATGTAGCTGTTTTTTATATCAAGAGTTCACGCAAACGTTTTTACAAATAAATATACTATGTTTAATATTAAGTGAATAATTTATATACCAAATAAATAATAAAAAATTAAAAATTACATGTGATTAGATAAACGTTGGTACTAACAAATACTTAACATTTAAAAATTAACAAAAAATACAATAATATTATTTGATTTTTTCAAAATAATAATTATACAAAACCTTATTATATTAAAAGTTTTATTTAAGCATTGAATATAAAAATGTTATAAGTAGGGCAATAGATGTAGAGTTTTTAAATCTGGCAATCTTCTGTTATCTTTTTAAACATAAAAATTGTAATAGTAGTGGCTATAATTATTACAGATCTACTAAGTTTTTAAAACAAAAATGACGTACAAAACCTCATACTATTTACAAAATAATTAATAATGAATATCTAAATACATTTTCTGAGATATATTAATATAAACGTTTTCTCACGATAGAAGTTTCTATAAAAATTTTATGCAATTTTAAATCAGCCTGTATATGATTGAACTCTATGTTTTCTTGTCGAGAAAGTTGTAAACTGCATTAAAAAAATAAAAAAAATATTTAAAAGTTAATGGCAAAGTTATTTACAATTATTGCAATAATATTTTTACAAACTTTTATTTGTTTTAAAAGAAAAAAAATAAAGTATTTAATATTATATAAAAGTGTTGATTTAATTAGCGTTTTAATTTCTACTAATGTAGTGTCTATAATTTTGTTATAATAATTTATTAGTCTTTCATATTACTTCATCATATTTTTAGCTTACATTCACAGTTGAAAATAAAAGATGCAATATTACTAAAACTTACAACATATTAAACCATCTTAGCAAATAGGTTGTAACTTAACAGCTTACAGATATTGAAATAAAAATTATTTTACAATGTAAATTTATAACTTTTTATTAAGGTAACTAAAGTAAATCTCAAATAAGGTACACTAGTTTAGTCCTTTTCCTAATACTTTAATGAAGTTATATTTACGTATTTCCTAATTTGTACTCAAACTTTCCAAGTATGTGAAACTCATCCCATACACTAGCCAGTATATAAAGGGACAACTTGACATGAGTAGTGAAATTTGGCAAGCCCATGACACACATTCAACACCCATTTAAGTGTTTATTTATGCGTGCCTTTGAAATTGCCACTATTAATATATAGCAGATAGGCCATGAGATGTGGGTGTTCTATATACGTATATAGTATACATACGTAGCAGCAACAGCCGCGTGAATGTGACTGCCATTTATGCAAATGGATGAATAGACGAACGTTCTCCCCCGTAAGTGATATAACAGAAGGCAGAGCACAGGAGTGTAAATAACACAGAACTACAGAAATATCTTGCAGATACATAATACAACGCCCGCTTCTAGCTATAAATTGCGCATCTCGCGTTTACACAAATTCATATTTTCAACAAGTATAAAGCATTAATGCACGCTGTGTTGTCGCTCTCTGTATATGTGCATTCCACATTATCCCTAACAATGGCATGTATATAATTTTGCAATAACTGTTTGTAATTTTAACAGCTGTTATAGACATAATGCAGCTGAATTGTATATTAGGATATTATTTATTTTGATAGATAAATCTATATACATAATAAAATGAGATTATAATAAAAATATGTTGATATATAAGTTATATCAGTTAACTTTTTTAAGTATTTCAACCAAAAATGTTGAAGTATTTCAGTGTCCCAGAAGTGGTGATCACTTAAAATAGTTTCCGTTTTTGAAGGTGTTACTGTTAACGCAATGGCTCCTATTAGGAGAAACGTTGAACTGTTTGTGTGTGAACGAGACTGTAATACAGTTAAATCCTTACACGGGCAGGCAACAACCTAAAAAAAAATTATCATTTAAAATTAATAAATAATGTGTTTTATGTAAATTGCCTTTTCATCCAGTAAGAGATACAAACACGTGTTTCAGGTTATGCACCCATTATCAGTGTGCCTAACATCTCACTAGTCGAAGAGACAATTTACATAAAATCACAGTCACTATTAAACTATTTATGTTTACTAATGTGTCGAAGGTGTTAAACGCAATGCCTCCTATTAGGAGAAACGTTAAACTGTTTATTAAAATATAATAGGTTAAAAATAAATGGAAACAATTGACAAGTATAATTGTTTTCATTTTAGAATAATAAGTACAAATAATATCTACGTACGTTTAAAAAGTTATTTAAAAAATAATTTGACACATTTAATGTTTGTTAATGTTATTTTTATGTAAAAGTATTATTAAAAAATAAATGTAAAATGTCCGAATTATCTATTAGATCAGTATCTATGATGTCTTTGACGTTAACTTTGGAATCTGATGATGAATATAAAATTAGACGTCACTTACCAAGATTATTTTGCAACTGAACTATATAAAACTTACACAAATGTTGAATTTAAAAAGAAATTTAGAATCTCAAAACAATCTTGAAATTGTCCGGAAAAAATCAAAAACAATTCAAAACTACACACTCACAGAAATTGATTATTCTACAATGTTATGCGACTGATACCTCCAAAATGTTACAAAGGATTATATAAAAATATAACAAAAGTTACAGATGGAATAATTTATAAAGTAAGCCAAAGACTAGCATAGTACTTAGCTGAGTACATTGATGTGCCTAGCAGAGAGACAGATACAATATGCAAAAAAATGTATAATAATAATAATAATAATAATGAAGTCGTTTTCAAGTTTTATGTTGTTAGGTAGATTATTGTGTAATTTTAAGCACATGTATTGAAGTCCTTTTTGTGAACTTGTATATTTTACAATCGGATATCTTAAGCTACTTTTGTGTCTAGTTTTATAATCATAATTGAGACAAAACATTTGAAAGTTATTTTTATTTTTAAAATGTATATCAAGCATTCATGGATGTATATTGCCGGGACTGTTAATAAATTATTTTGTTTAAATAAGGTTTTACATGAATCAAATTGTCGCAACTTAAACATTATTCTTACTGCTCGCTTTTGTATAATAAATATTCGATTAATGTCTGTTGATATTCTTCAGTGCACAATACCAAATTTTAACAAAAAATCAAAGTTTGCATAATACGCTATTTTTACCATATGTGTATGAATATTATCTGATAAAACACGAAGCATATAGCATACTCTACCCAGTTTTATAGACAGTTTATCAATAAGTTTTTTCCATTTCAAATTTTGGTCTACAATAACTCCAAGAAATATTGTAGATGGGACAAAATTATAAAGTCTATGATTAAGAAGTATGTTGTTTGGAGTTTTAATTGTGTTATTTAATTTAAACAACACACACTGTGTTTTTTCTTTATTTAACATAAGTTTGTTGCTAGTAAACCATTTTTTCAGCTGTTTTATATGCACACTGGCATTACTGCATAGTTGCATAAAATCATGTCCATGCAATATTAAGTTTGTTTATGTTGTCTAATTTTAACTGAGGTTGTATTCATATCATTTATATAAATGTTAAATAATAAAGGACCCATTACACTACCTCGAGGAACCTCTAATATTGTTTCAAGTTTAGTTGACTTGTATGTTTTGTTATCAACTACTTCTTAGACAAACTGCTTTCTACCAATTAGATAGGTTTCATACCAGCTGTTTGCAACTCTTCTTACGCCATATTTGTTGAGTTTAAAAAGTAAACGATATTATCAAAAGCTTTTGATAGATCAAAAAACATACCACAAACTACTTCACCCTCTTCTATGAAGTTTATTACATTATTAGTAAACTGAAAGATAGCTGTGTTGATGTTTTTTCCTTTTGTAAAACCATGTTGTAAATTATGTAAAAGTGTATTACTGTTAAAAAAATCAGTAATTCTGTTAGCCATTGCTGTTTCAAATATTTTTGAGAAAGATGATAAAATGCTAATAGGTCTATAATTGTTATAGTCATCAGCATTACTTTTTTTGTGAAATGGTTTTATTAGGGATAGTTTCAAACGTTGAGGGAATTTGCCTTGGATAAAAGATGAGTTTATATTGTTACATAGAGGCGTTAAAATGTTATTTATTATGTTTTTAATTAGGTTCATGAAGATTTCATCGTAACCTGCACTTTTGCTGTTTTTTAATTTTTTTACAATTTGAGATAGTTCAATTTCATTTATTGAAAACAAATATATTGATTTAGAATTATATTCTATACTGTCAGTGTTATCTAAATTATTTTCTGTAATTGGAATTAGGTTTGAAGCAACATTAACAAAAATTTCATTCAGATTGTTCACAATTTGTACTGGGTTTGATGATGAAGTTTAGGTTTATGCGGATTTGATTAAAGTATTTTTATTATTGACCAACATGTTTTTGATTTATTATCCGATTGAGGTATCAGCCTCGAGTAGTGTTGCTGTTTTTAATTTTGTAATTGACAATTGTATTTTTGCTTATTAGTTTTTAAAATATCTTTAAAACTGGAAATGTATGTTGCCAATGTTTCAAAAAGTAGAATTTTCTTTTTTAGCTCAGAAAGCTCTAGTGTGTTAAATCTAATTTTATTTTTAGAAAGAATGTAAAATTTTTAAAGTGGAAAATATGTATTAAACAACTTGTTAAAGATTAACATAAATTCATTGAATTTGTTATTGGTATCTTGCATCCTAAGTGCATTTTCCCATGACACATCTTGCAATGCGTTATTAAACAAACTAATCAAATCTTCATTAAAAACGAGTTTATTTATAACAGTGTTTAATTTAACTTTGTCAACTTCAAATGTTAAAAGCTGTCCAAAGTGATCAGATATACATGTTTTTAAAACAATGCATTTAGAATCAGAATAATTTGTGATTATATTATCTTGACATGTTGATGAATGTGCAGTAACCCGAGTAGGTTTATTGATTTGCAATGAGCAGTTATATGATAATATTATGTCTGTGAACATCTGAGATTCTTTAGAATTGATTAAGGTGTCAATGTTAAAATCACCCAGTATAAAAATATTTCATTACTTATGCGCAAAATTTCAAGCAGCATATTTAGTTTAGTAAAAAATACTTTAGTGTCGGCTTTAGGTGTTTGATATATAACTGCAATTGCAAAATCAATACCTTATCTTATTGTAATTTTAACTGCCGTACACTCAAATACATAAATTACTGATACATTAGCAATATTTTCAAGGCTTGTTATTTTTTCTTCACCTGTTGTTATATATACAACAGGTGAAGACTCCTCTATGAGTGTTATATGGACGGCAGTAACTGGCTTGTAATGTATAGTTTGGTATAACCAAGCTTTGTAGTTGTTCTGTTGATTGTCAGTGTTCAGAGATGCAAAGTAAGTTGACTTGATATTCTTGTCCACAGCAGCTGACTTCATTGGTTGCATTTAATAGTGACGATACATTTTGGTGAAAGACGTTAATATGTTTGATGGTCTTTTTAGCAGATATTTTTTGTATATTGTTTATTGTATTGTCTTTAGGTTTTAGATAAGTTAAATTTTTATCTGATTTTCCAGGGGATTTAAAAAGAAATTATATCTACTTATAAGTATTCCGCACTCCCATGAGTTTGGATTAGTAAGTGTATCAAGTAAAGTCCAGTCTGCACCAATTCTAAAGCTAGCAAATGTTGGTTTTAAATGTTTACTTTTAATTTGTTGCACAGTAAAATCATTTCTATTGTAAGTTTTATTTAATTTATTTCTTAGTTTATTTTCTGTAATAGTAAGAGAATATTTTGATACATAAAACTAAGCTTTTTTTTTGTTTTACGACAGCTTTAAATTCATTACTTGCAGTAGCAGTTCCAGTAACTACGGTTTTATTGTTATCTGATAAAACTTTGTTATAGTTTGGTTTTTTTATATGTTACAGTAATAAAATTATCATTGTTGTTTTTGGATTTTATTTTATTTGAGTTTTTTTTAGGGTTATCTTGTTTCATTTCTTGTGATGATAAATTTTGTTCTTTTGTATCATCGCAATTCTTTAATTTAGAAGATTCTTCTAGTTTATGTTCTTTATTTATATTAACTATTTCTCCGTCCAGTAAGATGTCACCAGTGGTATTATTTTCTATTATTTTAGTTTGCTTTAATTTTTGTTGTTTTTGAGTAGGTGTATTATCTTTTAATAAATTACTTAAGTAATTTATTTTTTTACTGTGTGTTGTGATAATGTTATTGTGGGTGTTCAGTGTATGCTCCAGCTTCCAGAGTAAGTTGAATAAAGACTGACCTTTATTAAATGGTTGACGGCATGGAGGGCACAGCCACATTAGTTAGTTTTTTCCGTTCAACAGTCGAATTTCATTGTTGTTTAATTATGAACAGCTTCCATGGTATATCTGGTTGCACAATCCACAACACTTTATAATTACATTATTGCTTATAATAGTTTTTTTGCAACTTTTGCACAGACTATCTTCATTGTCCGCCATTGCTAATATCTAATATTATATACGGTAATATATAATATATCACTACTTGAAAATGATGTTTAAAATAATAAAACTGGTTGTAAAAATAAAGTAAATTAACAAAAATAATTTATTATGAAACAAAAATAATAAAAAATAAATAAATAAATTTTAATTATAAAGCAAACAAAAAAACTTTATACACAGATATAATTAACTAGCATGTAATTAAATTTTTATTTTAGTTTTTCTTCTTTGTCTATTCATTCCGTTTTTGGAATTGTTATCTAAAAAAACATCAATATCGTAATTTTTGTGTAACATTAAATTAAAATATAATTACCTTATCTTTGTTTCTAAAAATTCTATATTATTGCTTTGACTTTGAAAGACATGTACTGTAGTTCATATACAAGTTGCAAGAATAGATTAATTAATTTTATTCATTCTCATGCATGTATTGCTTACATTATATGCTTGTTAAATAATATAATCTTTATTATAACTAGAAAATGTTAATTAAGGTGTTTTAATTTTATTGTAAGAGGCTGAACTGACGTATTGATTCTCTATTTCAAGTTTGGTAGTAATTTCTTATAATTTTAAACCAACATTATCAATTTTACTTATTTTTTGTCTTTTTTAGTCTTATGTAGTTCTACCTATAAATAATACATGTATTTATTATCAAGTTTTTAAACAACATTATTAATTTTCTTTATCATAATTTTAATGTAATTTACACAAACATACTTTTTCCTCGGTTTTATTCTTTTTTAACTTTTTTTTATTGTATTGTCAAACAGCCTTCAAGTGCGCTTTTGTTCTGAGACCAGTTTCAGCTATTGCAAAATGTCGGATCACATCATCCCAAGCATTTTTTTAAAATTTAAATATTAATATTATTTATTTTTAAAAAAAATTATATTGTAGAGATAATTTTCAACTACAGGGTGGGCGAGAATGACCGAGGATTTTCAAATATTCCTGGGAATTTTTTTAGTGTTTTTTGTGTGTACCAGTTTGTCAACCTGTTGCCCTTGAACAAAATAATCCTAAAAGTCACCAGAATAAACGTCAATTTTCATAGACGTTCGTCACTTTTTATATTTATTAAAAATAATGTTAAGGTTAATTTACTATAATAAAATGTGAATTGTGAAGTATCGAATGAGTTTTAAATAGTGTGAAGTGTGTTATGCACAAACTGTGATTGAACAGAAGTGTTAATTGAATATGTCTATAAATTATATAATAGTCATTGTTTAAGGTTAATGTTTATTAAAAATATGTTTAAGTCAATTTAATAATAAATTATATATTGAAAGTGCAGTGTAAATTTGAAATAATGTGAATTATGTGTTATACATACTATAAATTGAATATTTAAGTTATATGTACAATAATGTTTATACAAGAATAGAGTGATTTTATAGTCAGTGGAACTATCAATAAGGATAACACCTGGTAGTACTCTCTTCGGTTTCCAGAATTTCTTATTAAAAAGTTGTGAATTACAAATTAAAAATTATGCACCTATTAGAAGAAACCACCTGACAGGCAGTTCATTGTAATTGAAGAGGTTGTTTACAATATAAATAATGATGAAATATTGAATAAGATTTTTTACCGATAAAGCTTTGTAGTTGTTTTCAATACCTATTAGTTACACGAAACAACTTTACACTCAATTGGTATTTGGGTTGCAATTTTAAGGTAAAGAATAAATAAACAAAAATTTTTTGAAAACTTTATTAAATTGATTCAGGTACGATTGAAGAGAGTACTACCTATGTCATATTTATTGATTGTTCTACTAGGATAATAAATCTTCACTATAAAAACATTCAGTTTTTGTGTATACCGTAGTGTACATATAATTTAATTGTTTAATTCACAATTTTCTACAATTACCTGTTATTATTTATATTTTAAATAATGAATATTAATATTTTTATTAATAATTAACCAAATAAAAATAAACATTTGCTACTTTGTATATATTTTAATTTTTATAATAACATTAATTATCACAAAAACAAAATTTGTGTTACGCCTATGGTAATGGTCAAGGGCAGTCTAGAGATAGTTTTTTTTTAATATTTACAATAAGTGTATATTTGTTTGCCCTACTTTTTTGGTGTTTATCAAATTTATTTTGACGCTATAAGCAAATGACACAACACATCAATAACTTCAATAATAATATGACATTATTATAAATGTGGCGTTCCAATTCCTTATTCCAGAAATAGTTAATAGCCGTTTTAACAATTGTCAGATATGTGTGAAATTACTATACCTGGAATAAATTTATCTGTAGAGTATACCTAGTATAGCATGCAATGTATTTTACAACGTTGAGTAAGTTATAGTGTACCTATATAGTGTCTATACAACATGGGCTTATATTATCTCAGCGGATTATTTTATTACCAACCAATTATGTGTGTATTACATATCTGAAACCCAAGGTAGTATTCAAAGTTAAAAATATTGGGTAAGAGTATTTTAATAAAACTTATATATACTTTATTGTGCTGATTTAGTTATTTTTATTTTTATTAAGACCGGTTTTGGCTGTTAGGCGATCAGTTTTTTCTTTTTACAGATGTTGTTGTGTGTTGCGGGTGGTGTGAATTTGTTGTGGTTACTGTTACATTGATTGGTTATTGTGTAGTGTGGTTATTGTTGTTGAGTAATTAAGTGTAGTGTGGTTATTGTTTTTTAAAAATGTATAGATATGTTGGTATGGGTTATTGATTTGTTTGTTCAGGCATCTGTAGTTCTTATTGTTTTTTAATTTGTCTATTTTATATGATTCTAGTATTGTCATATTTAAGTTTTTGTTACATTGGTGTAAGAGTTTTATATTATTTTTGTTTTTGATATTAAAAGTGTGTTTGTGTATTTGTAAGTGTTTGGAAAAAGTAGAGTTGTGATTTTTGTGTGTGTGTGTGTGTGTGTTCTTTGAGTCTGTATTTAAGTGCTCTACCAGTTTGTCCTATATATGAAGCTGTGCAATCTTGACAATTGATTTGGAATATTCCTGATTTAGTCAGTTTGTCTGATGTATGTTTTTGATTGCAGATGTTATTTTTGATGGTGTTAGTGTTAGATAGTAAAGCTTTAAGATTGTATTTGTACAATAGTTTTTCTAATTTGTTACTGGTGTTGTAGTAATATGTCAACTTTCTGTATTAGGTGTTTGTGTTTTTAGTGTTGTGTGTAAGTAGTGTTATGTTGTCAAGTGGTGTTTTTTGTGTGTTTCTTAATTATTTTGTCTATTGTGCTAAGGAGAAACTGATTATTTATAGCCAGCTGTTTTATGCTTGCTTTTATGCTTTTTACGGCTATTTTACATCGCCACAGAAAGTCTACGACTTGTTTAAAGTGGTTTGATGGGACCAACAGCTTAATACGTGACTTCCGAACCACGCTGGCAGATAAAGAGCAAGTTATCATTTCAGTCATATTTTGGGGATCGAACCCCGGACTGCTCGCATGATATGCAAGTGCTCTACCATTGAGCTATCACACCATTTTTTTATAGTTTTATTGTATTATATTTAAGCTGTAGATGTGTAGATGATAGTGGAAGTGATAGTGTTCTATGTATTAGGGAGTGAAACGCTGCAAATTTGTTGTTGAAACTGTGATTTGAGTTAAAAGGGATTATTATGCCTGAATTGGTTGGTTTTCAGAAAATTTTGAAGTTTAGATTGTTTGAATTGTTTTTGATTATTGTCAGATCAAATGTTTTTAGTTAAGCTATTGATATATGAATGTAAATTATTTATGTTATTTGGTTGTCTTCTAAATATACAAAATATGTCATCTATATATCTACGCCATAAAATTATGTTATTGTGTAGTGGGTTGTTGTTTAGTTAGTATTTTTTCTTCAATTGTATTGAAAAAAATGTTTGCTAAAATAGTTGAGCTTGATGCTCCCATTGGTAGTTCATCGGTTAATCTAGGTTTTTTCATTTTATGTGCAAATTGTTTTTAAAGTGAGAAATTTTGCAATTTCTATTCTGTTTTTAATTTCTTCAGTGTCTATATTTAGTGTTGATAATGTATTTTGTAATGCAGAAATAGTTTCAGGTATTGGTATGTTTGTGTACAAGTTGGTAATGTCGAAGGAGATCATCATATTGTTAGGTTCTATTTTAATGTTTTTTAGAGTGTTTGCTAGTTCTATAAAGTTCATAGTTGTGTGTTTAGGTGTAATTTGTAAGTTTTTTGTTAATATGTTAGTAAATAATTTATCCAGTTTATATGTTAGTAAATCGGTTGTAGATACTATGGGTCTTGTGGGGATGTTTGGTTTGTGTAGTTTGGGAAGGCCATATAATTTAGGTAACTGAGGGTTCATTGGAATAAAAGTGTTGTATTTGGGACTATATTTGATAATTGTTATTATAGTGTTTTCTATTGTGTCTTTAGTGCGTTTTGTTAATTTGTTGAGGGTTGTGTTAGTGTTGATGTAAATTTCTGTAAAATTTTTGGCTTTTATGTAATTTTTTACTTTGTTGTTATATTCTTTTTTTTGTAGAAATACTAAACCTTTTTTTTTATCTGCTGTTGTTACTGTAATGTTGTTACTTTTTATTTTATTTTTCAGTTCTTTTATTATTTTCTCCTCGGTTGTTAGGTTGTGTGGAGATTTTCTTTTTTCTTTATGTTTCTCTTATTTAAGAATTTTAATTGCTTCTCTTTTTATTGATTTTCTTGCCGGGTGACCATATATTGCTGTGTCATTTTCAATTGCTTGTAGGTGCAAACTATTGTTGTTGAGTTTTGTTGCATATTTGTAGCCTTTGTTTAAAAATAATGTATATTTATATTATATTTTTTCCTTAAATACCAAGATGTTATAAACTATTTAGGGTGTATAATACAAACATAATTGTTTTTTAAAAGTGATTAGTAATGAAATAATTTGCTGAACAACGTCTTTATGTAAAGTAGTGCGTTTTGTAAGCATGTGCAATCCACGGTTTCAGTAATTTTTTTAGTTTTTTGTTTTATTAACCAATTTTGTTTTGTCTTTCTGTTTTACTAATTGATTTTGTTAGAAGTGTGTTTGACAATGCTTGGGAAGCTTACTTCAATAACAATAAAGATTATATTTTACTATAAATTCTAGAAATTGTTTACTTCTTACGTTTAAATTTTTGGTTTCTTAGGCTACGTGATTGGCGTAGGCATTGCAACAAATAGCTATCGGCGTGTTGTTCCCACTGCTTGTCAGCTGCAGTAACTACAAAAGTGGTAAAAGTTTTTGTTAATTGAAAATCCAATGTTTTTTTTTTAAATATCTTTATTATCACTACTTTGGCTGTAACTCAGTCTCTAAAACATAAGTCTTAAAAAAGCGTTAGATTAAGTACATATTTTGATATGATGCATGTACGGGGTTTGCATAAAGATCTTTTGTAAACCCAAGAAATCTTAAATAAGGGTAATATCAATGTGGTGTTTAACTGTATACGCACTGAGAGCTGCAGAAGCTGCTGTACAGTGTTGTAAATTAATTTGCACAATGTTTTACTTTAAATTATCTGATACTGTTTCTTAATATTAGATTTTGATTTATGATCTATTTGGCGGTCCTTGTCGTTTCTTTTGTTTTTTATTCTTTTTAAGAAAAAACAAATTCCAGAGGGTTATTGTGAAGAAACCTAGATCCAATTTGCTTCTTGATATTACCACTTCTTTCCAAGCGCTTTTATTCACAAACAAGACGTGTTAGGTTTTCCTTGAGATAAGGTTTTAAATTGACCACTTGTCAGGTCTCGGTGTTGATAGTGTTTTACACCCAACCTTTTTAAGTGGGTTGCCGGATCTAACTGCGGTTCTCAGTACTTATGGCATTATCTTTCTTGGATCTATAATCTAATTTTTTTTACTTTCTAATAATTTTTTTTTTAGTTTGAGAAGTTACTTTTTAGTCGACTTGTCCGTACATGTAATTTTTCCTTTAATAATTCCCTTTTAAAGAAACATTCCTGAAAACGGGGTAATGCCTGTCTTTTTTTCAATTTATCAATCCTGCATGAAATGGTAGTCTTTGCTGCAACAAAGTTAAGGTGACTATTAAGATATCTGTTTGAATTTATTGCTAATGCTATGCTTTTGTAAGTTTTTTTAATTTGTAACTGGTAAGGCAAAATATTGTTACACTAACGGTAAAGTGCTATCTGTGAGACTGCTTTTTTCACACCCTAAAAACTGAAAAAATTTGATAAAACATTTGAATTTTTTTGTTAGTACAGGTTAAACATGTATTTGACATTACTAAATCAGTAACAAAACAATATTAAAAAATATTTACATAATAAAAATCTAAGATGAATAAAAGAGGTTACAAAAAATGCGAATTTATGCACGATAGTTTTTAAATATATTATAATTTTTCAACTCAGATGTGAAAATACAAAACTAGTAAATAATTTATGGCAAAAAATCTAAAAAACATTCATAAGCAATTATTATAGCAGCTCTTAAACTTTGTCAATATTTATGCAATTTTTGTACTAATACATAGTTACTATTATGTTTACATATAACAAATTCATCTTTCAAAACACTATGTACATTACTTACATTTTGTTTATCTATTGCAAATTAGTTTCGTCAAAAATATTGTTGCTAAAACGTAGACGCTTTAGCGGTCCCGCTGTACAATGAGTTACACAAATACTAACGTGAACGGTAAGGTGCAGTCTGGCAGACTGTTGCAAACAAACACCGGCTAATTATTTAACTACACAATATGTTAGAAAATTGAAAATAGGGGGGCATAGAGTGGTGATGTAGATAAAAGATTAGGTAAAGTTATAAGTTGCAGGTTGGGATTGTTTTGTAAATATCAGCAAATTTATAAACGAATTAGTCTCACAGACGACCTTACCGGTTAAGGGTTAAAAGTTTCTTTTGAGCTTTTTTTACTGTTCTTGTTTTTGTTTACTTTTCAACAAATTCCGCTGAATTCAGACTGATTAATTAATATCTAGAACCAAATCCCGTACCTACTTTAGACAATATTGTTAAAAGTAGTTCCACTAACACCTAATGAAAAAAAAAAAAACGCAGACCGTTGGGTTAACAATACCAACATTGGAGTTTATTATTTAGTTTACTAATCTGTGTATGTATATATTTTATTAATTAAATGTACATTTTAAGTTTTATAAATTCGTACTGATTAATTAGGTTTCAAATATTATTGTAAGTAGTTCTTACTAGCTTCTGCTAAAATACCAACCTGTATTTAGTTTTGCTACTATCCGTTAGGGGCCACCGGCAGTTCTGTTTGTTGTATTTTTAATTCCATTTCATTTATCAAGAGTTGTTATTGTTGTTAAGTGTTAAAAAATGTGATTGATTTTGAGTTATAGTGTATATTATTAATGTTTTACGTTGAAAATTAAATAATAAATAATATTTAAAACCAAAATCAACTGTTTTATTTATAAATTACCTAAAACTGAGTTAACACTTGGTTTGAGGAAAAGTCTTTGAAGTATATTTAGTAAATAAGTTAAATAAAGAATTGTTGAAGTTTTAGTACATGTTTGAAGTACAAAATAAACAAAAGCCTAATGCATCCAATAGTTAATTATAAAAAAAATCAATTTATTACTGTCAATAATTAAAAATTAAAAATTAATAATTGTAAACTAATGCTGGGTTGCACCAACATCAGTCGGTCCGAACCGTCCGTTAACTTTTTTTTATATAGTTGTTTGTTTCGTGATGTAGTGGATATCATACCCGCTTAGCACACAAAAGGTCCCCGGTTCGATACCAGGCAAAATAAAACCTTTTTTTTTAATTATTATTTATTTTAAATATATATAAAATTTTATAATTGTATATATATTTTTAGATTGTAATTTTGATATGTTTTTCAACTTTTTGGATGTCTTGATTGCAAATTAATTGAATTAAATTCAGATGTAACGTTTTAATTTGTTTTGTGTTACACCATTTATTATATTCAATAATATTTTTTGCTAGGTTGAACAATCCGCAGGTTAAAACGGTCGGTTTAAACCGATTGTTTTTAGACGGCCCGTCGCGACCGAGTGTTTGCACCAACGCGATCCCGATGTTCTACGATGTATGCGCGGTGTTAGCCGAAGCGATTGACACATTCATTTTAATTTCAATTGTCCAAATAAATAACATAACATATAATAATAATTTATCATATTTAACATATCTATTATATCATCTAAATCACCTGAAGAAAGTGAACTTGAACTTAATGAATCCATTTCCAAATGTAAACAAATTCACTAATTCACAATTTTGAGGTTAGAAACACAGCGTA
This sequence comes from Tachinus rufipes, assembly GCA_963932245.1. Lineage (NCBI taxonomy): Eukaryota > Metazoa > Arthropoda > Insecta > Coleoptera > Staphylinidae > Tachinus > Tachinus rufipes. Next base: position 56,322,965 of record OZ010741.1, on the reverse strand, counting down.
ATTCAAATAACCGTCCGAAATTAGGTCGGTTCAAATCAGTCGATTTTTAGGTGTTAAATAACGGAGGATTCCGACCGATAAATGTTAGTGTAACAGAAAACGGTCAATAATCTGATCAAATTTGTCGTTCTGAACGACTGTGGTTAATGGAACCCATCATATACGTTTTTATTGATCTTTTTATTGTATTTCTTTTTGTGTATAAAAATTCTATTATAGTATCCAGTATTAACTAATTTACAAATTATTGTTTTGTGGTGTAGTGGATATCAGACCCGCCCAACAAGCAGAGCAGTTGCTTCGCAGTCTGCGATCAACATCTTGATTTTGTGCTCCGTAAAATTAATTAATAATTTACCGGAAAAAAGTAGAATTAATTGTTGGAAAGTGTCAGAAAACCTTAAAATAATTAAAAGTAGCTGAAAAGAAGTGTTTTTAGCCCCGGGAGGGCCCGGAGGCCCTCAGAAAAAGTGTTTCAAATTTGACAACTGTCAAACATAACCTCAATCTGAAATTAATTAAATTCATATTTAATTGTCAATTTATTTCGGATATTTAACAAAGAAAATAGTAAATAATTACTAAAAATGGTTGACGAGAAGGCAAATGGAACCACCCTCCCCGCAAGTGAGTAATAGAATATTAAAACGAAAATTATTAATTGAACCTAACCTGACGGGTGCAAAAAGGAGTGTAAATGTTCCCACTCAGAATCGATTCGAGGTGCTCACACCGATGAACACCGATGATAATCCGATTGTGGGTGAGAAAATTACCCCCCAAACGGCTAATCCTTCAATTCCTTTAATTTCTAAATCTAATTTGTCAGCGACTACTAATATAAATAAACCGCCTGCTAGTTTAAATAAACCGCCTCCTATTATTTTACATACTCAATTGGACAATTTAAAAGAGCTGTTTTCATTTATCAAAAATAATAGTAATAATAAATTTTTTATTAAAGACGGCTTTAATAATAGAATTTCAGTACAAACTAGTACCATGTCTGACTTTAGGCTATTAAAAAAAGCATTTAAAAATAAAGAATTAGAATTTCACACATTTACACAAAAAAGTGAAAAAACTCACAGTTTTGTTATGCTTGGGCTTCAGGTCGACCTTAAAGCAGATGAAATTAAAACTGAATTTTCAGAATCATATGAAATAGATATTTTAAACTCCATGAAAATGCAAAATAAATCTATTTATATCTTAACAACAAGTAATAAAATTACTTTAAAGGAATTGAGCAATAAAGTCCGTTATATATACCACACGTCGGTTACTTTTGAGAGATATTTTAATAAAAAGCTCATAAGCCAATGTCATCGATGTCAAGAGTGGGGTCATGCCACGTCAAATTGTTTTGTGAATGCACAATGCTTGAAATGTGCCGGCAATCATTTAACCCATACCTGCACCAAAACTAAAGATGAAAATCAAACTGTCTCGTCTATTAAAAAAGGATAGATGGCATACAAAAATCCAGGCAGTCCAAAGGATTATCAACTTCAGGACGACAGCAACAGCAGCAACCTATTAAATATGTAGCAGCGCCGCAGCCCGCAGTGCTTGGGCAACAAAAAAAAATCAGTATGCCGCAGCATCACAAACAAAGCAGAACCAGCAACCTCAACAATATGTGGAGCAAAACCAGAAGCAGTTTATAAGCAACCAGCAATCGCAGCAGTTTCCAAGCAACCAGCAGTCGCAGCAGTTTAGAAGCAACCAGCAGTTGCAGCAACAACATCAGCAGCAGCGTCCCTCCCAAAGTAATAAATCATTTTTGTTCTCAGACAATGATGATTATAATAATGTGATGGGGGAAATTAATAGACTAAAAGGAATGGTGAACCTATTGAGAATGTTCAGTTTGTTAAAAGAAATGAACGATCGGCTAGAGTGTTGTCGCTCAGAAGCTGACAAGTTTCAAACCATCTTATCATTTATGTCACAATTGGACTAAATGGCTGATACACTGAACATTTTTGAATAGAACGCCAACAGTGTGAAAACAAAGGTTGGTGAACTTATAGAATTTCTTACAAGGACAGAAGTAGATGTTTTAATAATTACGGAGACAAAATTAGATCCCAGTATTAAATTTAAAATTAAAGGCTACCAAGTTGAAAGACAAGACCGTAACATTGCAGGTGGTGGGGTGGCTCTGCTTGTAAGAAATTCGATCAGTTTTATGCGCATAAATTGTGATAGAAATTTGGAACATATCGCAATACGATTGGAAGATAGAGTAACGCTAGTAGGTGTGTACAATCGACCAAATTACCACTTCAATAAGGAAGATGTTCTAAATCTTCTAGACAGAGGAAATAGAGTTTTACTCATTGGAGATTTAAACGCACGACACAGCACCTGGAACTGTCACCTCAACAACCCCAATGGTACATGTTTATACAACATGTCCATTGCACATAACCTACACATCATGCATCTACCTTCACACACACACACTACCCACCTAATGGAATGACACCTACGACAATAGATTTGGCAATCAATAAAAACGTGACAAATATAACAGATTTGAAAACAGTAGACGAACTGAGCTCGGATCATACACTAATAACATGCACACTATACAACACAATTAACAGACAAAGACAGATTGTACAGAAACCCGACTACAAGAGTGCCAATTGGCCTCTCTTTAGGAAGATTCTAAACAGAGACGTTATTGTAGACAGAAACATTAACAGCCCCGACAAAATTGACAGACAAGTTGAAAATTTGACAAAAACTATACAAAAAGCTCTGAAAAAGAGCGTAAAAATAAAAACTATAGACCTTCTGGCAGACAGACTACCTCAAGACATTATTGACAAAATTCAAAATAGAAATAGAGTTCGTAAAATTTGGCAAAGGACCGGAGATAGGACTGAAAAAGATAACATGACAAATTTGAACAGACAAATTAAATTTGACATTAAAGAATTCAGAAACAAATTTCGGAACGACAGAATTGAGAGCCTTTCACACAGAGACAACTTGATCTGGGCCCTGGTGAAGTCGATCAAACGAAAATTAATGACGATACCGACACTGACAAGTGAAGATGGCATTACTACCGCCTTCACTGACGTTGACAAAGCAGAAATGCTAGGGGCGACATTATAGAAAATACACGTTTTAGACGATGACGAGACCGACGAACAAAAAGAAATCACTGTAGGAGTCGAACGTTTCCTGTCAGAATATCAACCTATTCAGGATGAAATATCTTTGACAAGTCCCAAAGAGGTTAGAGAAGTGATAAGAAAACTATCATCATTAAAAGCAGCAGGACACGACAATATACAGAACATTACACTAAAACACATCACAAGAAAAACACTGGTACAACTGCATTACATAATAAATGGGATCATTACGTTGGGTTACTTTCCAAAACTGTGGAAAATAGCTCAAGTGATGCCCATTCACAAAACTAAACAATCACCTACTTTGCCCTACTCATATCGTCCAATATCACTACTCACGACATTAAGTAAACTGACAGAAAAAATCATAATACAAAAACTGGATACATTCGAATCGGACAACAAACTGACAACCGATAATCAATTTGGTTTTAGAAGCGGACATGGGACGGTTCAGCAAATTGCTAGAATCGTCAACGACATTCAAATTAGCTACAACAAAAACAAAGTGACTGACATGGTTCTGCTTGACGTCAAGAAAGCTTTTGACCGAGTATGGACAGACGGACTAATCCATAAAATGGTGACACAACACTACCCACAATATTTGACCAAACTTGTACACAATTATTTAACAGGCAGGCAGTTCAAGGTAAAAGTAAATGACACTCTTTCCTCCTTAAGAACTATAGTTGCTGGTGTGCCGCAAGGCTCAATATTAGCCCCAAAACTTTTCAATATTTACATAAACGACATACCTGTCTTTGAAAAGACAAATCTTGCATTGTACGCAGACGATACTGCGATTTACTCAAGCTCTTTCTTCGCAATGGCCGCACAAAAACAAAACCAAATACACCAAAACACGCTGCAAAAATTCTTCAAATTTTGGAAAATACAAATTAACACTAACAAATCAAAGCGAATAATTTTTACACGTAAATTCACAAATATTAAAACATTTACAAACACCAAACTCGACCAAGACACTATACCGACGAAGCAGCACGTCAAGTATCTGGGAGTCTATCTAGACTCTGGTCTAAATTATCATAAACACCTCACTCACACAATAGACAAAACAAACCAGGCCATCAAACACATATATCCATTCATAAACAAAAACAGCTCACTTTCATCAGACACCAAAATTCATCTTTTCAAAACAATCATTAGACCGGCTTTGACTTATGCAGCTCCAGTTTGGTGCTGCGTAGGCAAGACCAACCTAAATAAGTTACAGATAATGCAAAATAAGTGTCTTAGAATGGCGCTACGAAAAGACAGGTATGTCAAAATTACTGATTTGCATCAAGAGGCAAAAGTACCACTAATTTCGGACCACATTCTAGAAAATTCTCAAAACTTTGATAAATTTAAACTAGACAACAACGCTCTTCTCACAGGATTAACCAGTATAAGAGCGCACAACAAACCTTTCCGACTGAAACACAGGCTCAGCTACCAGTGTCTTCCAATCTTTAACCAACATGATTGAACCTATTATTATTATATCATATTTGTATCATACTTGTATCATATTTGTATCATATTTGTATCATATTTGTAGTATTGTACAAAACTGTTTTTAACTTGTAAATTGTAGGTTAGGTTCGTTTTTTAGGTAAAATTTGTTAAAATTTGTTACCGTTGTTTATGCGGAACATTTAATTGTACCAAAACCAATATAATTTAAAATATTATTTATAACCTGTGTGAATGAAGATGAAAGATTAATAAATGTAAGAATGACAGAAGAATGAATGTGAGTCTGAATGGACGAAATGTATAGTAATTATCACAATTGTTTATTTATTATGTTGATTGTATACCGATTGTTGTAGTTTCTTAAAACATGAAACAATCTTAACCTGAAATGTACACCAAAAACCCTGTTTTATGTATAAATTTAAAAAATTTCAATAAACGTCTAAACGCCCAAAAATAAAACGCTCAACAAGCGGGAGGTCCCTGGTTCGATCCTAGAGCAAAACCAACTTTTTAAAAAAATTATATATTAAATTATTATAAATTATGAGTACTTTACTTAATTTTATTTTGAATGGGTTGTTTTTGTTCTATAAAGTTTTAATTTTTTATATTTTATATAAATTAATTCAATAAAAAAAAGATTATTTGTTTAAAATATAAAAATATTATTGAATCTAATAAATGATGTAACCTAACAAACACAAAACAAATTAAAACAAGGAATAACGTTACATCTTAATTTAATTCAATTAATTTGCAATCAAGACATTCCCAACAGTTGAATATAGGTATATGATGAATATATTATGTATATTGAAATTATCTGAAAATATATATAAAAATATAAAATTTGAAATTAATGAGTGATAATCACATAAAATTAAAATAATAACAAGCTACTTTATAAAAAAAATTAACGGACTGTTCAAACCGACCGATGTTGGTGCAACCCAGCATAAGAAACTTTTTGTCGTAGAAAACTTAATTTTAAAAGTATTACACATTAGAAAAAAACTTATGACATTCTATTAATAAATAGTTCGTTTTAAGTCCCTTAAAACTGCGAGACTTTTTTTAAATAAATTCTAATTAACATTAAATTAAAACAAACATTTTATCTTTAGCAAAACAAACATTATCAAGTAGGTATAAAAAAAGATCAAAAATTGCTTTTTAATTAAAATTGTTAATTTTTATTTATTTGATAAAACATAAAAGAAAAACAAGCTTCATGCTATAGTGTCTTTGTAGCAACTTAAGAAACAATCAATAAAGTTTACGGAGTGATAATTATTAATTAAAAGTTAGATCAGTAAAAAAATATGATGAATAAATAAACAAACGCTGGGCTATATAAAGTTAAACAACTTTCTTTGTTTAAGCTAAATTAAAAACTACTATTTTGAAAATATTACAGAACCATTTTAAATGCTACAACAGTTCATATTTATTAGAAATTTATATCTATTTGATTTTGCATTATCATATTTCATTCAAGTTATATATTCATTAAGAAAAGTAGCAGTTTTAATTTAACCTCTTATTATTTTCAACACGATGTTTTTTATTCTTTATGCGTCTACAAAACCATTTTATTAATTTCAGAAAGGTAATCGTCTAAACGCAATTTTCATTAAAAGAATGAGAATTATATACAATAAAACAAAAATGAAATATGTTACAAGAGGGAAATATAAAGATGTAGGTGTGGGGCTCGGGGAGGTTGTTGATGGTGGCTACATGGCAAGAAGGGGCAAACAAGAATGAACACTTTCGTCATTTTTAGCGTCAAAGAAAACGCAAACATGGAACGCGTAAAACTTACGAAAGATATCGAGAAAACAGACGATGCGCGGTCCACTGTTCATTAAATTATATAAGAGAATATCGCATTTTCTCTTTTTTATTTTTTTATAATGGTATTTCTCTGTTCGATCTCTCCCATCTCTATTTGGTCAAGCATGAAATTTGCTTCTAAAGAATGCCGTGCTAGCTTTCGATTTTCTTTGGACTGTCAAATATTATTTTCTTTTTGCGGGCTTTAATAAATTTGTAGCGGAAGTTGTATCAAGGAAGAACACTGAAAATATCATTTCCCTAACATTTGCGTAACTCAATAAAGGGAAGAACTCGCTTCCCTGTTATAAAATATTGACGTTTCAAATTTATTTAGCCCATTTTCGCAGGAAAAGTGAGAAAATTTTACGAGCATAGGGCAATGTAATGACAATGGAACTTTGTCTTGCTATTACTAAAACATACATACTCTATTAATTTAATTTAAAAAAATTAACTATTTAAATGTAAATAATACATTACTTTTGTAAGCGAGTAAAACTATATATTTGTGTAATTAAAAAAAAAAATTAAATTAAACATAATTCTTTTGAGATAGATTTTTAAAAATAATGTTTTGTTTTATAAAAATGTATAACTACGCACATTGGTGATTAGTAGTAGACATGTATCCTTAGCTTTAACAAAATGGTTTAGGATGATAAATTGGTGAACTACCGGCGAGAACTAGCGGGTCTGGTCGAGGGTCCTCAGGCGGAGTCTGATGGTAGCTTACACATGGATTACTGTGGCCATTTATCTTCAGCAAAGATATAAATAAGCTGCACTACATCATATTTTTGTCCGGAGGTTTTGCTATAAGTGAACTAAGCATACAAATGATAATATTATGTGTTAAGTGTTAATTAAAAAAAAAATATTTATATTCAACTAAATAATTTTATAATAAGCGTTTTATGATATTTATTTGTTAATTTTAATAACAGTTTACTTGAATATAAGTACGATCATTTTGATAAAAATTTAAATATTTCCAAATCATTTAAAGCATATATACTAAAACAAAATTGCTTGTATGTTAAATTTAAAATTTTAAAACAAGAGATGAGAATAAAGTTAAAGAAATTCACGTTTTCAGACATATTTATTTAAATAATTCTACTCTGAAATGCAAAAATCCTCAAACAAGATTATTTTACAAAAACACTGTACATTGTTCGCGCAGAAAGATTTCCAACATTTGAGATTTTCATAATTTTCAATTTAAAACTGAACGAAGGCAGATTGAAATTTGTGTATGTGCGAGCAGTTTGAGAGAGAAAAGTGAGTCCACAGTTCTCCGAGAATAATTTTAATGAAAAACTACAAAACAAATCATACTTTCCAAATCTGTAAAAGCTTTTTCCTTAACGACTTCTCTTCACTAATGAAGCCAATTAATAAAGTATAATTAATGAATAATTTATCTGGAAAACAGCTGCACCAACATAAATAGAGAAACGTTCTTTTAAAAAAAAGAAAGAAACAAAAAAAAATTCAAACTATTTTAAAATAACTAGATTTTACTTAAACTAATTATATAAAAAAATTGATAATCTTTACAAAAAAAGCAAATAATTAAAATCATAACATTATAAATCAAGCAAATTTGATTCTAATAATTTCATTTACGGAAAGTTTTCCAATAAAAACTACTTAATTAAATAGAAAAAAATAAAAGAATAAGGAACGTCCGAACGAACATCAATATAAAGTTTTCCAATCAACGTGCCGCGGGAAAAATGTGCTTCCTACAATATAGGGTTTGAAGGGGCATTATAAAATATTTTTTTAATAAATTAATTATTTGAGATGCGGACGACGATAAAATGGGGCAAAGCTCACGTCTCAATATTTTAATTAAAATTGCATTTGATATACTTAGTAACTCTGCTGCGATTGTAACTAATATTAAAGTTCATTTATCTTTTGAGCTGTTACAAAAGTTCTAGCTGAAGGTTATGAAATAACATATTTCTATTAAATTGTTTATTTTATTATTTTTTATACTTCTTGTTTAATTTCTAATATATATAGAATGTAATAAAACTTTTAAAATTAGGGATATATATCTTATAATAGTAAAAGTGTTAAGCATTGTATACAATTACATTATTATTACTTAGTAGTTGCATTATTACTAAAAATAACAATTAAATTGACTTCTATTGTTTATATTATATTGATATTAATAAAAGTACAATCGTTTTTAAACTACTGCACTTTTTGTACAAAGTGTATCTCTTTGTTAATACATTATTTTGATATTTTCATGACAAAACAACTTTATAATAAAATAACGCTACATAAACAAGATTGCGTTTTTTTAATCACAAAAAAAAATTATAATATAACTACCATTAAAAACTCTTTACAATAATTAAAACCCTACTTGTAATTTTTAAACTGACAGTGCTGAAAAAATTACTATCAAAGTATAAAGACAACACTTTTTAACTAAATATACTTCCTACAATTGCTGGGGATTATTTTACCATTGCAACTGTACATGTCTTTACACGTCTCTTAATAAAAGCAAACTTTTTTTACCAAATTCTGCACGTGCAATATTCCGTGAGCATTCTTAAAACCTTGAAACAGAACATTAATTATTAGCCGTTAAAACCGCTCTAGCTTACCAACCAGTAAATTTCACACATTTCTGTGTACAACCTTCTTATTTGTCTGTGTCTTATAAGTGACGTATTTAAGCTTATTAGAAATGGCAATTAAAGAACCACGAGTTTTTCTAATACAACGAGTATGTTGATTAGTTGCTTGTTTTTAAAAATCTGCCTGTCTTGTCTGCAATTTTGTCAAAGAAGTTTTTTGCTAATCTCTGATGAGGCTAATCCCGTGTCAGCCCTCAGTTAGGAGTTAAAATGTAGTAAGATGTTTTGAGAATCTTTCTCAAAGTCTTTTTGTAGTATAGTGGAAGCATTTTTTTTTTTTAATGTTTAATACTGGCTTTGAGTTTGTTAGATAGATAGTTTTTTTATATTCAGATATTTGTTTATAATATTAGACTATTAGAGATTACTTTATATGGGAATATTGAACCTTCTGCATCACTTGTACTACAACAACAAATATTATTAAAGTACTTCAATTTTATTGTTATAATCACTGGTGCATAATATTTATCAAACTCTGTTTTAGTTAGCGTAAAAGGTTTTTTTAATAATGTTTAATCAATACACAAAATTATATAATTTATATGTTTACACACGTAAAATTGTCTATTATCATGGACAAAAATAGTGTATTAACTCAGTGGTATGATGATTAAAAAAAATTTACATGTCAATCTTGAATGTTATTACATTTAAATGCGGTATTTAAAGTTTTTAAGGATGCGGTATTTTAAGTGTCATAAAACTTCGAGCACAACTTGCACAACTTAATGTATTTTTAAAATTGTTTTTTTTTTGCAACGTGTAGAAAATATATTGTTAAGTGACATAAAATATATGAAAAACTAAAACTATTAATTGTTTGTTAAATTTTAAAATTGAATTCTATTCAGTCTCTGACAAATATTAATGCTATCTTTTTATTAAAATTTTTTTATAAACTTAAAAAGCATTTCTTTATTAGTAGATTATTTTATTGTGTAATAAGTTATTTCTTTAAAATAACAACTGTTATAGTTCTGCTCAAAGTTGTAAATAAGTTAAGGGGGGAGAATAGTTGCGCTATTATAAGGGTTTACAGCATCCAACTCAGCAAGAAAACGCCTGAATATAATTGAATAAAATTTTTACACATTGAAGAAGAAAGTCCAATCTGTGTCCTCAAACTTGTAGAAATTTGATGCAAAAAGTCGTTTCTTTGCAAGAAATTTTTAAAAAGTGACGTTTTTAATCAGTTCTTTATTAATTTTTTACTCGTTAAATGTAACTTTAAATCTTTAACCAAAAACATGAAGACATAGAATATTGTATGTAGTTCAACATATAAAAAGAGTGATGACAAAAAATCTTATCGTTTGGAAATTGAGTTGGTTGGCGTTTTGTCGTATAAGAACCAATTTTAATTTAAAAACGCCGCTGTACGTGTCAATATTTTTCTAGAGAGAAAGGTTCGCCGATATTCTCGTAGATGTGATAGGATTTAATATTTTTCCATAACAATAATACTAGTGGCACCACAACAGTACGAAGCGACTAAACCCGACAATTCTCTAGCGTTAAGTTAATTTTGTTTAAAAAGTAATTGTATACAAAAAAACATGTTTAATCTGTAGAAATTATTTTTATTTACAAAATTTAAATTTTACATTATATTATATTATTTTTAACATTTCAATTCAATTGTAATGTATTGTTACATCATTAAAGCCAGAGTTATGAACTAAATACCTATTCTGCAAGAAAACCCTAAGAATACTGATGTCCTAGAAACAAATGTTAGTATTATGAATATCGGCAACCAAGTAAGCATATACGGAGCTATTAAGATTTAACATAAGCATCACACACGTTGCTTAAAAACAAAGCTGAAAAAGAAGAAAAACAAAAAAAAAAAAATAACATTATAATAACAATCTTAAAAATAAATGAGAATGAAGAACAAAATAATGTAGAGAACTTTTTGAAAGAAAAATTTCAGATTAAAGTAAAAATAGGAAAAGCACACTTAATACGACAAAAAAAAGTTAAGATAAAGATAAAAACATACAAATTAAAATAAGATCAAATACAAGCAGCATACCAAAAAATACTAGAAAAAAAATTAGAGAAAAATAAAATAGAACGTGCATAGAAAATAAAATGGAAAACTTTTAATCAAATATTCTAGAAGCTGCAAAAGAGAGCTGTAAAACAACAAAAATATTAAACAAAGATATAAAAATACCAGTTGGTGGACAGAAAACGTCAAGAAGGAAATATCATGAACAAAATTGGAAAAAGAAATGGATGAGACCCAAACCAAAACCAAAAACTATTCTACAAAAATTTAAAACATTTAAATAAAAAAAAAAAAAAAAAATTATGATAAACTTAAAAAAAAAATAACGAAAAGAGACAAAATAATTGAAAGATAAAGGAAATACTTTCAAGAACTAAAAGTACAAAAAGTAAAACAAAACAAAACAAAAATAGATGAAAAAGTGATACAAGACAGAAGAACAAAAGAAACAAAAAAAAATTAAAAAAATTGGAAGCACCAGAAACAGATAAAATAACGCACAAATAACGGAACTAATAAACAATATAATCATAAATGGGAAAACGCTAAAGGAATAGAATAAAAGAATAATCTTAATCATACATAAAAAAAATTAAAAAAAGTGTAGTACAGAGTAATTACACTAACAAGCATACTAAGCAAGATATTAACAAAAGTTATAGAAAAAAAAAACAAATTAGAAACAACAATAAAAGACAGCTAATCTGGGTTTAGAAAAGGAAGAAGCACATATGACCCCATATATATGTATACCAAGACAGCTCAGTGAGAAGAAAAAAAATAGAGTAATGCACGTATGTTTGTTGATCTCAAAAAAGCATTTGACAAGATCAAACAAAATGATATATAAAAAGAACTTAAAATAAACTAATTTAAAAAAAATAATATACATAACTAAAAACATGTACAAAGAAAATAGAAACGTAGTAAGAATGAACAACGAGGAATCAAAAAAATTCCAATCAAACAAAGTGGTAAAACGTGCTAAGCGCGTTGCTGTTTTCAATTGGTTTAGATAAACAGCTATTTGCAGACAATATGACAGTGATTGCAAATACAGAAGAGGAGCTTCAATACAACATGGTAATATTAGAGGAACAGAACAACTAAAGAAATCAAACATCAAAATAAACTATAAAAAAAACAAAAACCATAATAATTTCGAGAGAAAAACTGAATTACTAAAACATTAAAATAAAAGGAAGAATAATAGAACAGGTTGAACAATACAGATACCTAAGAACAATAATATAAAGCAACAGAAAATTAGACAAAAAGATAAAAACAAATTAGAAAAAAACAGCAAAATTATATAACATGTTAAAAAACTCTTTCTTTAACAGATAGGAAATATTGAAAACTACAAAAACAAAATTAGTTAAAAATGAAATTAGACCAACATTAACATATAGTAGCAAAACATAGACAATAACAGAAAAAAAAAAATTCTAATAAGATTTCTTAGAAAAATCAAAATAAAAACACGAAATGAGAAGAATGAGTTAAAAAAGAAACACCAAGAAAATATAGAAGACAAAGCTAACAAGAAAACAAAAAAAAAGATTCAGAACAAAAAAGAACAAAACAATAAAGGAAAAGAATACAAAAAAAGGAACACATGGAATGAAATTAAAGAGATAGTTAAGGATAGAAAAAAAACGGCGTGAATATTATACAAATAATTTATACCGACGCTTTACACCAAAAGGTAAAAAAGCAAAAGAATAAATGAAATAAATAAAAACATTTACGTGAAAAGGTTTGTGTTAATCACGTAGTAATCTAATTAATTTTGGTTAGTATTTATTAAAAATTAAGAGCATAATTGACACTTATCATTTTGATTAATACTGACCGACCAATATATTAGGTTATTTCTGTCTGTGGGGTCGTCTTTGTTATTCTAAAATAAGAAGTTATTACCATACATGTTGAGATCGGTTGAAGTAGTTATTAATGAGATATAAGTGGAATTATGTGTTGTTGGTATCAACAATTGCATAGATGGATAAATTTTTCTTGGAAGTAAAATATAGACTAGTTTTGGATTGTATTAGAGATAAATGTAGTGAAATTTGTTTTGTAGAATTGTTTTATTGCTATGTAGGAATAGTATAAAAGGATGTTTATAAAAATAAAGAAGTAATTTTTAGGACCCAGAGTATTAGTACAGGTGTTATTTTAGTTGTAATTGTGCAGATTTATTAATTCATTATATTCTTGGTAATTTTTTTCACTCACTATTTGACACTTTTGGGAAACATATTGCAAACACGGTTGGCAGCATTGACAATTCATTAAAATGTGTTTGGTGTTTGGTGTTTGGTGTTTGGATAGACAAATATACCTACAATGAGGTAAACACTTACGGCGTGCAGTTATTTTATAAAATTGTCTCAGTTTGGTTTAGTGGCGGATTAAGTGTTATGAAAAATTAACCCTACTGTGTTGTGAATTTTACATCACCCACAGCTTTTGGCAATTAACTAAGAAGAAGTTTTACAATATACACGTTTTAATAGTGTCTACTTTATTTTTTATTTATTAGTAAGGTATATTCTGTGATTAGTCATTAATATAGTTTGCTTATCTGGTCTTGGTTTAGGGTTATAGAAGGGTTGTGACCTACCGTACTGATTGTGAGTGGTTATGCTGGTTTGATATAGGATACCAGGAAAAGTTAAGTTGGAACGTCTGGTTCAATGTAGTATTTTTGAAAAGGCAAAGTTGGAACGTACTGCTTTAGAATATTATACCAGAAAGAGCAAAATTGGATAGTGATAATTCATTACTTTATACCAAAAAAAGCTACAGTTTGCATAGTGGATTTTTAATGGAGTCAAAACTTGCTAAACATTATTAGATATATTTTTGTTTGTTTTATTAAGTTAAGGTGCCTTACACCAAACCTGTTGAGCGTTACACAATTATTATGTATCTTAAAACTTTGTATGTATTTTATATAAAATTATGCGTCTCACAACTAATCACATATGTGTAACTAATTGATCGGTCACCAACCTGGTGTAAGAACTTCACTTGCTTTATAATTTTATATGTTATAAAACAACTGTGATCTGGAAAAAAGGGAGGAGAGGGGACTACTGGGGACTTGTAGCGCTGTGCGTTGCCGCGGACAACTCCAGAACAAACTCACAAACTTTAATGAAACAAACAATCTCTGAGAGATTGCATAATAGTTGAGCATTAATATAGTGTGCCCAAAAATATACCGGCTTTATTACTTTGAATTATTGAATTAGCTCATTAGTAGCCTTCTTGGGGTTCTATTAAGTAAGTATTTAACAATCTCCTATCTTTTATACCTATAATAAGGGGGTAAAACAGTTTTTTTCAAAACAAAACAAAACAAAACATAAAATTAAATAAGTTATTTATATAGATGAAAAGATGTACAAAGTCATAACATAATAATAATAATTAAATTAATTTAAAAAGATAACAATGATGATATATAATGATAAAGTAAACTAATCAGTATTAGTTTTATTTGATTTGGCTTCTATATTTATTATTATCGGAACTACATGTTTATTTCTATAAATATTTTTATCTTTAATTTTGTGTGCCACACAACTTTTCTATGTTGGAAGAGAAAATTTTATCTACTTTCGCTTTTATTAAATCCACAGTTCCACTGCTGAATTTTGGATTTTTAGTTTGCCTCCTTACATTTTGATTTACTCGCAACCATATCATTTCAATGGGATTAAATATACAATGATACGGGGACAGCCTCAGAATTTTATGCCCACGTTCCTTTGTCAATGCAGAAAAAACAAAGATTTTAAACAGAAATAAACTCAATATATTACAAAGCCGTTCACAAATGTAAGAATAATTTTAATAAAACTCTTGCTTTTATAGCATTCAAGTAACATTTTAAAATCCCGTTCCGTACAGGTATAAAAGATGGAAGATTGTAAAGTACTTATTTAATGGACCCCTAAGGAGGCTACTAATAAGCTAATTTAGTATATCAAAGTAATAAAGCCGGTATATCTTTGAGCACATTATAATCTAAAACTGTGACCATTGTGTATTTGTATAAGTTTAAAATAAGTGTTATGTATTTTGTATTATATTTGTTCTTAATTCAAGTGAATGTTACCTTAACCGACTACAAACTAATTTTTTTATTTTTTATTTTTTTTTGGGTAAGAATTTTTTTAGGAACAATAGTGTAATTTTGAGAGTATACGCTTGTGCCGCTCTTGTAAACCCGTATTAACTAAGCCATCTGGCCCTCGGTTGTTTAATCATTTAGGCTTCAGTCCCATACCCGCTTGACGTTAAAATTAACGCCACAATTGTACTCCACCAACTTGCCGCCTGAAACAGTAGATTGCATTTTTACAGAAGACAAATGTGTAGTCAATACTAACTATAAAAAGTGAATAATTACCAAAGAAAATTAAGATAAAATGTGCAATTTACACTCAAAAATAGAGGTAATCAGAAAAAATACGGTATTTTTTAACTAAACATGTTTAAAAGAATAAATATACTAAAAAAAAAAAACGCTTGTTCGTTAAACTATTAATGTATATCCTAAACTGATGCAAGAGTTTTTTTGTATGTAACGTCTCTGCACTGGTTTTTTGGTTTTATTGTGCACTTCTTACTGTTATTCCTTTAGTATTTTTGTTTTTTTTATTTTTTTTAAGCACAAAGACTGTCTTTGTGCTTATTAAAAAAGCATTACGTTGCTGTTTGTAAACTTAAAATTTGCTCAACAGATGTAGCAATTTTTTTTTTGTCCTCAAGACATCCGAGGTTTATTCTATGCATATGTTTGTTTGTTATAGTGATCATTTATAAATTCTGTAAGTTTTTGCAGTTTGGTTTGCTCATCCGTATTAGCATAACTTTGGTAACGTCTGATCATTCTCCACAGGTGTCCTGAATTAAAAAAAAGTTTGATGAAAATGACGACGCTGGAACTTATTGTTTCTGGTCAGGGTAGCTTCCGTAGATTACAAATTGCAAAATATTAAAATCGCGTCTGCTCCTTTTTGGAAACTATACCGCTCAAAAGTTTAGAAATATTAAAATTTATCGAAAAACTGGCCCTGAATCGAAATAATGCAAAAATTAAAATAATAACACTAAATCTCTTCGTTAATGATTGAGTAGCAAGGAAAGATAAAAAATACTAAAAACAAAAATTGTATTAGCTCTTTCTTAGAAACAGTGGTGCCCAAAAGTTTGTAAACACTGAAAATCAAAAAAATTGAAAAGTTTTTAAATAATTACAGTTTATGTATTATTTTTCAAAAATGTCAAGTGTATTACTTAAAACAAATAAAGTGTGTATTTAATTAACATATATTTGAATTACAATAGAAATATTATTAAGTTTGCAAAATTAAATGTGGCATGTATTAAAGTCGACAACCGCGTTTTTTAACCTCTCCGCATAACTTGGATCATCAATTATATTGATATAATAACGAGATTATACAGTTTTAAATTCATTATGGATAGTTTTACCAGCTTGTTCCGACAATCGACCCAACCCTGAATTCATGTAATATAATGCATGTCGTAAATGGTATAAAATAATATAAAGTTTTAGCGTTTCGCTAAGGCCTGTTGCTTCAAAGTATTTTCTCAAGTTAGCAATTTCTAAATTTAAGATTTTTTTCATCCGATTTTTATGTAGAGAAACATAGATTTACAATTTTATCCATCGATTTAAAACATGATATGTATGGAATAATTATCAATGTGCTGATATTTCCTAGTATATTGTCACTAACAAGAATATCAGAGTTTTTCAACATTGTTCGGCAAGCATTTCCTTTAAAAACTTCGCCATGATAATTTTTTTATATTACTTTTAATTTTTTTGGCCAAAGAAGAGCCTTTTCACGACCGAAAATTTTTACTAATCTGTTCCAGAACAAATAATTTACAAAACCTTGTAATAAATAAAGTTCTGGAACTATGCACTTTTCAATAACAGGTACATCATCGTCTTCATTGAAGAGTGGAAGATTCACTACTGATTTGCTTAACATAGCCAATTTTTTATTATTTCCATTAGATTGAAATATTTTGTAGAAATTTCTTAAGTACGTCTTCAACTTGAGGCATTTGTTTTCTATTTTCAAATTTGCAATTTCTAACAAATAATTTAAGAAATGTAAAATTAAATTCAATTAAACTGCAATCAAAACTTACCACTGTCATTGTTTTATTCCTCGTTGCCATTTTCAGTGCCAACTATTAAATCATCATCATCGTTTACCTTTTCTCGCAAAAAACATAGCAGTATGGGCTAGGATACTTTGCAGAAGCGGTTTGTTGACCGTTTACAATAAGATTTATTTTTAAATTGCCGATGAACTTGAATGAGAAATCATTCAAACCAATTTTGTTGAACATTAAATTTAGATTCCTATAAATTTTCTTCACATCGGGAACAATACATAACAAAATAATCATTTTTACACTTGCAGCTTTACCAAATTTTTTTAAGTCTGCCACCATTGTTATACGTAGATCTTAAATCTATAAACGTTACCCCACACTATTGGTCTTTTAATTGTTTTGGTTGAATTTCCATTACCAAACTCAAAATCTAGAAAATCAATTTTTAAAATAAAATCAAAGTCTGATTTCCTATTCTTCATTTTTTCAGAGAAATGTGCAGAAATACATATGCGTTGACCAATTGATGACCGAAGAAAGTTAATCATTTTTTTCATATGTAACGCAGACACATTCATGCTAGATTTATAGTTCAATAATTTTTCTAAACTGATCTGAATTTTTAATTTGTTTGGGATTGATGGGATTGATAGCAATTCTCTTCATTCTTCCTTTAGAGCGTAAAATCAGTTCTGGCGTATTATCATTTCTTTGCTGTTGTATTATTGATGACGCAATTCTTTGCTGATCAAGATCAGACAGTTCCGCAACTTATTGTTTGTTATGTTACTGCTTGCTTTTCTTGGAGAACATTTATGAGATTTTCTCTTTCCTATGGTCGAGAAACATTTTTTACAGACAATTGTTGCAGTGTTGGGTTTAAGAATCCTTTTTTTCATTTTCTGAACTGATTTTTTATAAATCACTGATGCTTTCATACCAAATGTAATTTTTTTAGATTTTTTTATGTGTCCTTTTATTACTGCAGATTTAGAGTTTTTTCTTGCATTGTAGGTATGTGTCTTTTAGGATTATCCTTCTCTCTATCTTTTAGTGCTAAACGACAAGTGGTACATATAACTTTTGGAAATCGTGAATCTTGAATATTAAATTTAGAATTTAAATGACGTCTTATTAATTCAGCTGTGTTTTCATTAAAGTGAAAAACAGATCCTCTTTTCTGTGTAAGAAAAATTAAATTATTTTTTCCACAATACATATAATTAAAACTGACTATTATTAATAATTTAAACCATTCTTACCTTTCCATAATAAATTTTTCTTTCACATACAGTGGTCACACTTTAATTTTGTATGAGAAACCATTTTCACAAATTCTTTTTCACAAAAATCAACATTTTGAAAATATACTCACTAAAGTAGTATTTTGATTATAAATAGTTAATTAAAAAAAAAAACAAATTGTTAATATTTAAAATTATTCACATCAGCCAAATCTTTCAGATCAATAAGTACAACTTACTGCTTATGTAGACAAGTAAAACTAAAATAAACAACAAAATTGTCATAGAAACAAATATATTTTTTTAATTTAAATTGCTTTAGCCTACTTAGAGCAATAATCGTATTGTTGTTAAATTTTTTATTTATGCTAACTCAAGACAGACATTTTGTAAAATTTCAGTGTTTATAAACTTTTGGGTACTTCTGTTTCCTAGAAGGAGCAAATACAATATTTGTATTTAATATTTTTTGATCTTTGTATGCTACTCTAATCATTAACGAAGAAATTTAGTGTCGTTATTTTAATTTTTATATTATTTTGATACAGGACTAATTTTTCGATAAATTTTATTATTTCTAAACTTTTGGGCGGTATTGTTTTCAAGAAGAAATAGATACAGTTTATATATTTTGCATTTCGTAATCAACGGAAGCTACCCTGATCAGAAACGATGAGTTTCAGCATCGTCATTTTTATCAAACATTTTTTCAATTCAGGACACCTGTGTCTCTGACAGTTTTTAACAAATTACTGTGTTTTGTGCCAAGTATTTTTAAAAGTAACTTTCTATACCCAAATCTTTTAGTTAGATCAAGCAATACAAATATTTCCAAACTAGTTATATTTGTCACTTGATTATCTGACATGATGGTTGTTGATCTGTAATGTGTTGTCTCAATTCATTGATGTTTTTAATGCACTATTTAATGTAGTTATTTTTGCTTGACAAACTTGAACACGTTTGTACATGTAGATAAATGTTTAATTTTTTATATTTTGGCTTCAGTAATTTTGTAATCTTTGGTGTCATTGTATACAAACAGTTTCTTTGATTGCGTGCGAATATTTGTGTGTTTGTTTGTCTTACAACTTTTATATGCAATAAGTGTGATTTTATTTTTAGTAGCTTATCTTCATGTAATATATTTGTTATTTTTGGTCTGTAAACTCCAAAGTGTATAGTGTGTTTGTTTATCTGTAGTTAGTACGCTGTATGTTTTGCCTTAAATATTACAACTTAGTTTAATGGTAGTAGTAAAAACACTACTTTTATAATTGCTGTGGGAGTTATTCTCATTTCTTTCGTTAATAGTAAACGTACGTTATCAAGTTTAGTTGACGTACACTAAAAAATAATTTTTTACCACATATTGGTGATTTGTCTATAATAATTGGTCTATTTACCACAGTATATAACTACTTGGTCATATCAGGTCTTAGTTTTTATGTTTGTATAACTATTGTTTTGTTTGCTTTTTTTAATTAGGTTTGAAAGATTATTATAGTTTATGGCTCCGCTGATTACCAAACTTGCATTTCAAATAGAAGTTTTTATTTTCTAGGTGTATGTTGTTTATTCTGCGTGTGTTGTATTTATAGATTGTTTAATTTAAATTTATATTACGGTTGTTTTTTTATTTGATTACATTTAAGTTTATGTATAAATATTATTTGTTGTAATATTATTAATAATTTGATTTTTAATTAGTTTGTATTATTATTTGTTGGATGCTGGTTTTATATAAATATTTATATGTTAGTTTAAAGGCTTTTGCTGTTTGTCATTACAAGTTGGTTAGGTTATACTGTGTTTTTTTAAATAATTTTAATTATTTACTAAATCTTAAAATAGATAAAAGAGTGGCATTAAACAAAAGTTTGTTAGAATAAAGATTGTATTTAAATTTGTTTAAAATTCCAATAGCAGTTTAGATTTTTGGCTAGTGTAAACCCTAATTATTTTGTTTAGTATATTTGGTCCATTATACTATTACCAATTTTTGAAACAATTTTTTGATTATGTGCAAAAAATATGCAATTGTTTTTTTTAATTAATAATAACTAAGTTGTTGTCAAACTATTTTTTGGTTTTTAAAATATTGTTGTAGATGCTTATTTGCAATTGTACTAGGTTTGTTCATTTGTATCATTTTTCTTATAGTCATTTGTGTACTTTAAAAGTGGAGTAGGATTTTTTTTTGCGTAGTAAGAAAAAAACCTTTGAAAGACACCGGGCAGCCCATACTCTCTAATAGTGTCTGGTTTTTACTGACTAAAATCTCTATCTTTCTTTTTTGTTACCCTAAGGTAATTTGCTTAGCGCTCTTTGCATTGTGGTTCTATTGGACGTGTACGCTTTTAATATTTTTAAACAGTATCTTTGATAAAGTATTTTTATGTAATGGGTTGATTTTACTTCAGTTTCAGTTAAGTTGTGTTTGCCAAAAATAAATTTTTGTTTTGTATGAGATTTTAAAAGCAGATTTGGTTTAGTGGTAGTGAATGTCTCTTTTGCTTTTTGTTTAGCAAAGTGATTCTCCATGAAGTTTTTTTTTATTCTTTGGTTCTTTAGTACTCATACCGGGCAAACTTGTAAATTGTGGCTTACAGACTGTATATGCAGGTCATAAGTAGTTTGGATTTTATTATTGGCAACTGCAAGGCCTGCAATGCCGCTTGACTATTTGACCTTTATTTAGCTTTCTACCTATAAATTAGCAAGTATTGTTCCAGCAAGCAAACAGCTTTTAAATTTTGTGCGATGGCGGAGTAGAGAAAGTATTTAGATCCGTAAATGATCTTTTGTCTAATCTTCTTTTATAATATAACCACTTAGGTTTTCACTTAGTATCTAAAACAAATATCTAATAATGACATTAGATTTAATGCATGTTGCATAAAAGTTTGATTAATAAAAACCAACTGCTTAGAATGTTTAGCCCTTTTATATATTTTTTTGTGAATATATAATTTAAACAATTTTTTTAATGATCTTTAAAAGTTTTTTTGCGCTTATTTACCAATCGATTTTATGATGCCGGCATACTATTGCCAAAAAACTTTTATTTTTGCGCCCCAATTGTGCCTGAAGTTGATGATAGTAGAATTTGGAAAGTTTTTTGGACTTGCTGTTTGTTTATTTTGTTTTTTGGTTTATTCTCAAGTAGATGCTTTTCCAGAATCCTTAGAGCTGCCCGGTTTGTGATTCTCACTCAAAAACTAAATAAAATATAATACACTCAAAGTGAATCTAATTACCATTTATATAACAAAATAACTTTCAAAATATTTATGTTTTAAAGCAGATGCCTTAGCATTATCAATAATCTATTATGACAAAAATTAAAACTAACTGATAGCTCTAATTTTAATATAAAATTTATTTCTCTGTGTTGTTCGCATGTTACTTCATAAATTACTAATACAGTATAAATTTTATTAAGTATTTTGAAAAAAAATATGCTTTTTCTAAATATATTTTGCTTATATTTTATAAATGAATATTATATCTATCAACAAATACTGCCTGTTTTGCCAAATATGTATAAGGATTTAACCTACTTAAATAGTAGTTAGATATTTGATCTTTAAAAACGTACGTATGGATAAAATATTTTGTTTAAATAAAAATCTTTTATTGATTTATATTTAGATAACACAAAAGTTAAGTAGTCAATTCAAATTGCAACTTATAAACTTAAGACAAGGCAATAATCAAAGTGTGAGCAGATGCACTGCCTTGATTGATCCATTTTATTTTATTTTTATAATAAAAATGTTATTTTTCAATTTATCTTTCAATTTGTCAATTATTGATGCAATTTTATAATTATCTTATTGTGATTTTTCTCAAAAGTGTATTGAAAAATCTAAGTTTTATTGACATTTATGAATCAATGTAAACGCGGTAATCAACAATTTTGGTATGCTCAGTATAAAAAGTTAAAATGTAATTTACAAATTGTCTCACATTTTGAGACAATTTGTAAATTTGTTGTCATTGAAATTAAGAGTCACAAGACTTTAATCCTAGAAAACTGCTTTATTGTTTTACTAGTGCTAGTAAAGTGATAGTAAAAAGTTAAGTTTAAAATACAACTTAATTTGTTAGAAAACAATAGTTTTCAAAAACAAAAAAATGTTTGAATAGTTTAAAAAATTAAATTGCATGACATATTAAATCTTATACAATTGCAAGCAATTAAAAAAGAAAATTATTATTATTTCTGCGGTTATTTTATAAAAATAAATGCATTATAGATTATACATTGTGTAATGTAATGTTTTTACATCAAATTCAAACAATAGTTTTGTATAAATGTATAATTTGATTTAGTTTATTTTAATTTTTTGTTTCTCATCTTATGTATGATAAATACAATGCAATAAATTCTAAAGTTAAAATTTAAATACACACTTTAATAAAAAAAACATTGCCTCGTTACCGGCGCTTTTGATAAAGAAATAGCTTATGAAATCGATCCGCTAGACGCAAAAGTAGTACATTATAGATTATGTCAATTGTAATTTATAGTAATGCATAATCAATATCCATACGTTTGTATCTACAGCGTGGGATCCAGTAGAAGCCCCCCTAGGAAAATTAATGTCTGTTTGAGAAAACAATCAATCAATCAGAGGAATTGCTAGTATTGCGGGGGCGCGCACGTCGAATTTTAAAATTACGACACGAGCAAAAAAACAACGTACAAAAATAACTAAATACAGTAAAAAAACATTGTGCTCACGTCGTTCTTGTCTGGTGTGTTTCGCATCGTGTAAATGAAACGTTCGACGGGAGCCCAGTAATATTTCAAATCGCACTAATTGAAGCCAGCGTGTCAAACCGTGGAGTTATGTGTGATACGCATATGTGGCACGATTTTAAATGATATTGCTTCGCTTTTAAACATAGATAGATGTATTCGACTAAATTATGACTGATATCTGGTCCTATATCTTTTTTTTTAATTAATAGAAATGATTATTGAGCAATCTACTTGTACCTGACAATTTTCCAATTATTAAAACTGTTTTAATTTTGATTCATTAATGTAATTATTACTCAATTAAAAATCAAGAATTCTCACAATAATCAAATTTTAATTTCTAAAAGATTTAAATATAGGTATAGGAAAAGGTTGGGAGTTAAATAATTATTGTTCTTGTTTTCTTAACCCAAATTGTATAAACTAAAAAGTTTATAAAAGATTAGTATTTTCTGTATTCTAAACAATGATAAAAAAATATGTAATAAATATAATTAAAAAAATTGCTCCATTGCAATGTTTCTCGATATAACTATAGATTGAAATAATAAAGCATTTTACTATGTTTTTTATCACAAGTTTATTCTTACAAATACATTATTAGTTTTGGCTTGACTAGAAACTTTCACAGATATAAGTTAACTGTGTTAACTCTAATTAAGTCAAAACAAGAAATATATTTGTAAGAATAAACTTTATTATTTTATATTAATAAATTATGTCGTTGAAAAAGTCACAACCATTATAAATCAAGAAAAATATTTAAAAAAAAGTTGTAACACAATAAATTTCAAAAATTGCACTTTAAAGTTTAAATTGAAAAATTAAATAAATTTTTTTTTTGCAAATATCTTAAGAACGCAAACTTTATCCAAAAATATAGAGAGTTAATTTGTAAATGCTATAAAAAAAATTGTTTTATGAACAATCGGTCACAAGATATAGATAGAGCTTATTTATTTAAGGAGAAAGACTTTGTAAAACATCTGTCGCCCGCTATTTTGTTGAAATACAAAATTTATCTTTTATGGCTATCGCAAGTATAACAAGAGCAGACAACTGCTATTACTACTACTATTAACAGACGTGTACATCAAAATAATTTTTATATTGTCAATTAGTGGTAGTAATATAATGAACGGAGTTTGTTATATTTGTAGTAAGTTGTTATAAGGTAGTGTTATTTGAATCGTTAAACGTACGATAAAAACTTTGATTAAGTCAACTGTTTAAAAGGGCAATGAAAAAAATTAAGTGTTGAATTTTATTTTATGAGTCACCTTGCAGAATGTAAAAGATGCTATTACACGTGTCAAAACTAGGCATTCTGCAAAAGATTTTGCTAATAAAGTTAAAATACCATTACAAATGTATAAATTATTGCTACAGTACTAAGTTTTCATATGAAGAGACAATTAATGTGTTATTTTTGAAAACAATAGATAGATGCATTATAGATATGTAGTCAATTTTGAAGTATAACACCAAAATTTAAAAAAAAAATAAAATATCTCAAGTTTGTTATATGTTTTGGAGAAAACCAAAAGTCGTGTAACAATACTAGCTTTTAATCAACTCTTGTTTATTAAAATCAGAGACAATGTTGTTGCAGCACTTACAAACTCTAAATTATTACAAGTTATTTTGATACTTAGAAGAATTTTTTTTTAATGAAGCAGTTGGCTTTATAATGCAAGTGGACTCAAACAAACTTCTACAAAACTTTGTCTAATAAGTAATTTAAAAAAACAAAAATCTGGTAAAGTTGTAAAAAGTAGTGGTACAGAATCAGAAATTTGTCAACGGTTATTAAAGTTAGAAGGCAAATATCGAGAGTTTGTGGAGTTGCAAAAGAAGATATTTAAACTAAGTTTACAACGCCAAAGAAGAAAAGCAATATGAGCAGATAATAAAAGACATGTATTTTAACAATTGTGCGGCTGGAGAGGATGTATTAAGGAAGATTCAAGACAAAGTTACTACCAGTTCCTAAAACAAAAATTTATTAAATAATTTGGAACTCTAAAATATCGTGTCAAGTAGAAACAATCAAGAAACAAGCACTAGCAATTACTCCCAAAAATCACATACATTTTCAAGTAGGATTAATTTGTTGAGCAAACTACAATCATTAGAATCAAATCTAAATTTTAATGTTAGTGGTAGGATATATGGTATTCTCGGAGCAGGGGCACTTGCAGTACTGTGGTGTGATGGTCTTATCCGATGCCAGGAAGGCTTACTTTTCTAAAAAAAAAACAAACTAGGATAGTGTCAGAAGGCAGCATCAACTCACAAAGGGTGGTACAATGCAACGCAGGAGTTATAGAGTTGCAAGACACAATCAAAAGGTTTTGGAAGATCGAAGAAGTTGAAGATATTAAGTATCGTTTTGAAGAAGAAAAGAAGTGCAAAATTCATTTTCAAAATACGCTTCAACGCAGCTCTAGTAGACAATTTGTTGTCATTAGAGAAAATTCAAATATAGCTGCACTATGATTCTCAAGGGCGCTAGCAGTGAAATAACTTTTATTCAACAGAACAAAAATTAGCAAGAGATGGCAACCTACGACAATTATACCATTCATTTATAAAAATACTATGAAGAGTTAGAGCACATAAAAGCTAACCCACATCATAGGCGATGGAAAGTATTATCTACTACAATAAGATATTAAGAAACAGCATAACAACTAAGTTACAGGTGGTCTTTGACGCTTCAGCCCGCACTACTTTTAATGTATTTTTAAGTAACATTTTAAGAATTAGGGCAATGCTGCAGCAGTCTTTATTTAAAATTTTAATTTGATTCCAAACATATGTTTTTGTTAGTAACATTTTAAAAATGTTTCAACAAGTTCTTCTACAGAAAGACCGGAAAAGCTATTATAGAATATTATGACGATATGATAAAGACAAACCCATCCAAGAATACAAGCTGCAAAATTTAACAAATGGTACATCTTCTGCATCATATATAACTACAAAATGTCTTTAACAGCTAGCGGAAGAAGCCCAAAAAGAATTCTCGGTTGCTAGTAAAACTATAGAAACAGATATGAACATAGATGACTTACTGACAGGCGCAAACAACCGAGAAGCTGCCATTCAAACTCGAGATGATGTGACAAAAATCCTAGCCAGCGGAAGATTTAAATTAAGGAAATGAGCAAGCAAGCCGTTATCGGGAACGGACAATCAGATACTACAATTGAACAAAGACGGTATGCAGATTCTGAAAATGGAATGGCATACTCAGCAGGATGTGTTCAAATTTAATGTTAATAACAATGCAAGCAGAGACGCACAACAAAACAAACAATCTTATCAAACATAGCCAAACTGTTCAATGTGGTAGGCATGTTAGGCTTGATAGTAGTGACAGCAAAAATTTAAATGCACTTCATGTGGACATTAAAATTGAACTGGGACAAAGCTGTACCATCGAAAGTAAACGTAGTATAAGTGAATTTGTAAACTTGAAAAATCTCAAGGTGCCACTATTGGTGATTGGAAGTAGCAACCGTGTAGACATCTACGGTTCTTTGTGATGCTAACAAAAAGGCCTAGCCTGTATATATTTAGTTACTACAAAAACAATATTAAATAAAAAAGATTTAAAATTAATTTGCAGCAAGTCATAGGTTGCTCCGATAAAGCCTACCACAATACCGCGTTTGGAATTATGTGCATTGGTCCTGCTATGCAAACTCATTAAGAATACTGTCACGTGTTATCGGATGGATTCAGCAATTTGCCAACATTTCTTATCAGTGTCGACAAAAAAAACAGACTAAACAGAAACTAGCTTTAAGCGGCCAAACAAACCATTGTAAGAAAGGTGCAGGAGAAAGTATTTTCAAAAATGGATCAAGGAAAACTCATTACTTTGCGACCATATCAAGATAAGCATGGTATTATAAAGATAGGAGGAAGTCTAAGATACTCGTACTTACACAAGAATCATAAACATCCTGCATTACTTTTAAAATAACACCCACTTACAAATCTGTTGGTGAATACGGAACATCTAAGAATTTGTCACGGTGGGGTCGATCTCACTCTAGCTTCCATTTAAAGAAAATACTGGCCAATATCTGGAAGTTTAGTAGTACAAGCAGCATTAAGTAGATGTATCACTTTTTTTCAAAACCGTCCAATAGCTGCTAGCCTATTTATTGGCAACCTCCATAAAAATAAAGTAGTGCTACGCAGACTATTTTTTTGAGTTAGAATTGATTATTGCGGTTCATTCCAAATCAGGGAAGTGTCAAGAAGAAACTGAAAACTAACTAAAGCATATATCTGCGTGTTTGTGTAATTTGCCGCTAAAGCAGTACACATTGAAACTGTCAGCAATTTAACTACTGACGCATTTCTGGCAACATTGAGTCGGTTTACAGCAAAGCAAGGTATAGCAGAACAACTTTGTCGGGGCTAGCAACAAGTTGCAAAAATTCTTCTTGGATACGGACACAACTTGGGCAGTTAAAAAGGAGCTACTGAAAAATAGCTTCTCGTGGCGTTTTATACTTCCCAGTGCCCCACATGTTGGAAAACTCTGGGAAGTAGGTGTGAAATCAATAAAAAGGCATCTGCTTTATGTTGTCGGCAATATGACACTAAACTACAAAGAGCTGTCCATAGTGTTGACCTAGATTAAAGCAGTTATGAACTCTAGACTACTAACTCAACTTTCAGACAATGCAAAGAACTTGAATTGCCATTCCCTAAGGCATTTTCTTATTGGCAATGTATTATTAGCAGTGCCACAAATTTCGTTATTTGAAATTCAAGTCAACCGTTTATCAAAGTGGTAAAAGCTAGTAGCGATGAGGCAGCATTTTTAAACAAGATGATCTGCAGAGTATCTTCATCACCTACAACAACGCCCAAAACTACTAGCAAAGAAAATTCTTAACATGGCAATTTAACAATTAGTATTAATCAAGAAAGATATGCCTTCCTTAAACTGAAAAATAGGAAAAATAATTGCAACAAGGATTGGCGGCAATGGAACAATACAGGCTGCTCTAATCAAGACAACAAAAAGAAATATTGAAACCAACAATGAAATTATGTGTTTTACCTATGTACTAGATGTGATTGAAATCAACATTTTAATAAAAAGCGATATGTTTTATTAAATTTTATTGTTTTCTTACTAGACTATTACTAAACGTACATTGTGCTTTATACATTCTAAAATTTATAAATAATCATGCAATTTTTCCCATTGTTTGCAACTATATTATTGTTTTTGTTTGATTGTAAAAAAATATGTCAGAATTAAATGTCAGAATAAAAATGTGAGATTTAATAAAGAGAATTCAATACAATTGAAAACGAGAGCTATTATTATTTTATGTTTAATTTTCAAAGGTCCATTTGCAACACAACACGATAGAACCTTCACACACATTATTTGATGAAATAATGCCGCACCAGACAGTTAAGTAAATAATACTCTGCACAATCAAGAACTAACAAATTTAAGGGTTTTCTAATAAAAAGTTTTATTTTGAATAGCAGGCTATTTGGGCAGCTGTCAATTTTAAAGCAAATATTTTGACATTTGACAAGTAAAAACTACGCCATTATTAAAAATAGAACGATACACGCTTCAAAAACGCATTGAAATTATTAAAATTTACTACAAAAATGAAGAAAATTTTTCAGTCATAGTTTGCAAAACTTAAGCATTTTTTGGTCGTTGTAAAGCACCTTCTTGGCCGGCAATAGTAAACCTAGTAGAAAAATTTGAGCTGTTGGGACAAGTTTGTGATGTGAAGAATTGAAACCGTGTGCATCGCTCAAGAACACATGAGAATATTGCTGATACAGCCTGTAGTGTTGGTTTGTCGATTCCTTGTCAATCTTTGGAATTAGACATTCCTCAAACGACATTACACCGTATTTTGCATAAAGAGTTAAGTCTTCAGCTTTTTAAAGTTCAGTTAAAACTAAAACTCAAGCCAATCAATCAGCAGAAACGTCGTTACTTTGCTGATTGGGTGCTTTAAATGCATCAAAATTATCCGAAATTTTATCAAAAAATTATTTTAAGTGATGAGGCCTATTTTTACTTCGGAGGATAAGTTATTAAGCAGAATTGTCGCATGTGGGTTCAAAAAATCCAAGAATGATTGTTGAAAAGTCTTTGCATTCTCACCGTGTTCCTCACCGTGTTATTCCTTGAAAAGGTGATCACAATTGGCCACCAAGATCTTGTAATTTAACACTTTTAGACTATTTTTTTGGGGATACGTGAAAGATAAAGTCTATGCCAATGCTCCATAATTGATTCAAGACCTTAAAGATGGAATTCGTAGAGTCATTGAGGACATACAGCCGCAAATGTGCGAATTGGTCATGAAAAATTTCATAAAAAGATTGTGATACTGCAACCGTAACCGTGGCGGCCATTTTACTGATATTGTTTTCAAATGATAATGTCATACTTTCATCTTTTTAATGAAATAAACATTTGTTGATTTACCAGTTTTTTTTTTAATATCAAAATGAAACCTCTTATTGGAAAACCCTATATTATACTGTATAGCTTAAAGTTAAAAGAACCAGAAAACACATATGAAAACAGAAACCAAAAGACATTGCAAAACAAAACACTGCAATTTGCAAAAAATCTACAAGAATATATCTAACAAAAATTATCAAACATCACCCATACCATAGATCAAACTAACCAAACAAAACTACAAATTTTACAAAATTTATAACTGGGCACTGTAGCCTAAAAAACACACAAATAATAAAATTAAAAATATGACTCGGCAAAGTTTACAATACGCTGTTTATCAAACACAAACTAACAGAAAAGAAACTTAAAACAGTTCAGGGTGTTTATTATAAAAATAAAACTACTAGAAAAATAACAACCAAAGAAAAGTTTTATTTATTTAATTAATAGCTATTTTAACTTTTTCAAATAGTTTTTGTTTTTTTAATTTGATACAGTTTTTTTAATTTTAGCTTTCTTGTGTTATTTGTTTAAATTATTCCCATTGTTTTCTCACTCTTTGTTTCTTTGTTTACATTGTCACTCCAAAATTTTTTCGGTTTTCAGTTGTCTGTTTAATTATTTTTTTATTTAAAGGTTTCAACTGTAGGCGTTTCTTTTTTTTTGTTTTGTTTTCAATCTTCCATAAGAATCTTATTTCTGTTGCTTTTTGTTTTTTTATTAATGTCTATGTTTTGCTAGAGTACATTATAATTAGTTTTATAACTTGTTTTACTCTATCTGTTTTTACGTTTTTAGTTTTTTTTTCCAAAAAAAATGATTCTTTATCATGTTAAATATTTGATTGTTTTCTTTTAGTTTTTTAATTATTTCTTATCTTATCTTCAGTTTAATTGTAATTATTGTCTTTAAGTATTTGAGTTTTTTTTTTTTATATTATTTTTGTCTTAGATTTGTCTTTATTATTCTTTATGTTTTTTTTTTTAATTCGCTAGACGTACGTACTACATATTCCGTACGAGTAAATTTTAGTTTTTCAAACAGCCAAAAAGCTTGTATTTCAATAATGAGCAACACTCAATCTTTTTTTTAGAATTTTAAATTTTCAAAATTTTAACTAAATTTAATTCAGATTTAACATAAAACCAATTATTTGTTTAAACAATTATATGATACGATTTAATAATATCTATTAAAAATGCAATCATCTGCAACATTACAATGGTGTTGTAAAATATCAAAATTGTTAGTAGTTTTTAAATAGAGTTTAGAAAACAAAAGTGTAGTTTTCAATGCTCTTCTCAATACTCAAAACAAAACAGTAAAAATTCTTACATCTTTTAAAAAATCTAAATTTTTTTAGATATATTTAAAGCTATGTCAATAATGTAGTTGTTCCAAGAAAAATTATGTAAAATTGTAACTTTTCAAAAACAGATTGAAGAAGATTTAAATATAGTTTAGTATTTGGTACTGATGACAGCTTGAATATTGATTTTGAAACAGTAAAAAATTGATTTTTTTTGAAAATAGTAGCATGAAAAAATATAAAGTATAAAGAGTGCTATCATCTGCAAAACTATAAATAAGACTTATTAATTGAATAAGTTATTTTGCTCTAAGTAAAACTGTGGAAAAATATATTTCTATAATTTAGAAAATCTGACTTGTTTTTCTTTTTAGGTATAAGTTTACACCTTTGTAGTGTACTTTGTACTTTTACTGTACCCAATTATTAATAATTCAATATTGTTTTTTTTTTACTTCCAACAGATCATTTGAAACAAGTTAAAACACCCAATGTGTAAGGAACACGACATATAAACAAAAGTTAAATTGGCTCCTTTTTTATTTATTTGAATTTTTATAATTTTTTTTTAACTGTTTACAAACATGCTAATTATTGCATTTGGAAACAAAAAGATCATTTTTTTTTCATATGTTCCAAACACGCTTCCAAAAGTTAAAACGCCTGATTTTTCTCGATCTTTGACAATAAAAAAACGTTCGCATAAAATTCAAATTTTTTTTTATAGACGTTCCCTTAAGGTCTAAGCAAAGACATCAAAGAGCAAAAACGCCACAGCAAATAAAGTTAATATGGAAAGCTGGTGGACCACATGAGTAATAAAAACCCAATAAAATAAAAAAAAAATAAAAAAATAAAAAAACTATTAAAAAAGCAAAAAAAATCAAATATAGAATTTAAAAAAAGTAAAAAAATTGCAAATAACAATAGAAATAATGTCATAATAGTTGGAGCCGACAAAAAAGCAAAAAAAATTGCAATAAAGATAACAAAAAGGTAAAACACAAACTTAACGAAAAAACAAATATATTTCAAGCAAAACAAAAACAAAAATAGTTAAATTCAAAACCAAAATAAATTTAAAAATCATAGTAAAATATAAAAAAAAAAATTGGATCAAAGCAAACTAAAAGGAAAAGTTAATGAAATATACATAAATGAACAATTATTAACACAAAAAAATATGCTGTTTTATAAAGAAAAAAAAAAGATGTTTAATTATAAGCGCTTATATACTTAAAATGGAAACACAAAAACAATTACAAAATTTAAAAAAAATAATTTAAAATTACACTGAAAAACAGTATAACTAACAAAAAGAAACCACAAATAATAATAAGCAGTTTAAACGTCAACATTTCAAAAAATAATAATACAACAAAAGAAAGTAAACAACATTTAATTAGAAAATGGATATAAAATAATAAATTAAACATTCATAAAATACTAAACAAGAATGAACCTAAATCCAAATAGAATTTCATATTAGAACTTGTTATAACAAACAAGACAAAAAATTTGAAAATATTACCCACAAATATATCCAATCATTGGGAATTAATAACCAAAACAAAAAAAAAACAAACAATTATATCAGCTCTTTAAGCATACGCTTACAGATCATAAAAAATATCATCAACATGGACACAAAAAATTTAAAAAAAGAACTATGAGAAAACTGCAAGCAATTATAGAAAACAACCAAACATAATAAGAAATTGAACAACAACCACGAGTTCTCAATACTAATAACTTTAGATAGAAATGAACCCGCAACTCAAGAGATGATAGAGGAAAGAAACAGTTTTGTTTTTATTTTTATTATTATTTATATTTTATATGTACATTATTGTATGAATATGTATGCATATTTTAATAATAAAAAACAAATTATTCCCAAAAAAGACGGCTCCTAAACAGTCAATCAGACCTCTCTGCTCCGGCAATTTTTTATGTTTCCTGCACAGTAAAAAAAAACAAAAATGCTTTAAACGCAGGCATATCCGCCATCTGAGTAGAATTTTTTTGAAAACCCGAGCATTTGCTGCGCGTCTCTTGAAACAAAATAAATTTGTTTACAGGCCGCTCGCTGACACTCAAGATTGCATCGCAATTGGTAACCCGGATACTGCTGTCTTCTTCAGTTACGTTTGTCAGCAAGTAAGCGCAATAGCATTGGTCCAAAGGAAAGATGTCCAAAAGGGTTTTCTTGCAAAATTTGCTTCTTGTCTAATTCTAGGGAGCAAAAACCTGAGAGCAGTTTTTTTGCATAAGTTTGTAAAACAAAACCACAAATAAAATAACAAATTGCTATTTAAAAAATAACAATTATAGTGAAACACGTTATATTGGTACCGGCCAATATTTTTGTAGTTTAACAAATTACTTTTTTTATTTTTCTAACGTTTTGTTCACAAATAGATTTATTAGGTTTACATAAATTAAGTAAAAACTTACGTTTTAATGAAAAGTAGAATAACAAATTTAGTTTATACATACATAAAATAGTTTACATAAATTTCTAATATAAACTTTAATCATAAAAAAAATAAGTAACGTTATGTTAATTATTTTTTAAGTAGGTTGTATACGCCACAGTTGCGTGATATAGGTTAAACAAAATTATTACATAAAACCATTTGCACATAGCATATTTATAACAAGTATAATAAGTATTTTGAAAAGATGAGGCGCTATAAAATAATCTTTGATTTCTTATGCTAAATTCCGTTAATAATAAGTAGTATGTTGTGTACTAGAAAGATGCTATATGGAAGATGAATAACAAGATCAATTATTATTTTAGAAAATAATCTAATTTTATGTAGTATTGTGTATATTTTTAATTTTACGCTAAAGTTTGTTGACTTAGTAACACAAGGCCTTCACTACAAAATCTGATAAAAGCAAACTGAAACAAGAAGCTCATCTAATAAAAGCAAGCTCAATCAAACAAGAGGTGTAATTACGCAATAATTTAATATTAAATTACTTTTGATTTAGTAACTTGCTTTCTTAAAAAATAAACTTTTGCAATTACTGTTTGTATAATTTTGTTTTGATTTATTTTAACTGAAATTTACTTCTTATTTACCTTATACTAACTAATTTTTAGTGTTTCATTTTATATTGCATTGACATTATATTAATAATATACAAGACGTTAATTAAAACAACTATTTCAATGAATCACATTAAGAAAGTCGATATTATAATTTATTTTTTACAGTTTTGTATCAAAATGCACATTTTACTTTAATTAATATTTCCATTTTTGATGTGAAAAAACTCTTTCATGTTTGTTGTACCTAATTACAAATTTATTTAGATTCACAATAAATGATGTTAGTTAATAACTATAAAGAACACTTAATTTGACATTATTAATGTCATAATGATTTATTTTTTTAACATATATTGAAATAAAATATTAATTGAAAGTAAAAAAAATATTAAAATTACTAGAGAAAAAAATGTCTTTTGAACTATATTACATAAATAAAGTTTTATATCATATCAACTAAAAGTATTACTTTTTGTAATAAAAACTACTGTAAATTTTAAATTAGCACAGAGTGTAGAATTAACTATCATTTTTTCAATTTTACTTAAAAAATGGTTTGCGTCTTGCTTCACTCTACTGTAATTGTAATGACAACTGACATTAAAGATATTTTCAACAAAATCTCAGCCGTTAGATTTTTAAATTATTACTTAAATAAACATTACATCTCAGATTCAAAGTCAGTATAAAGAACAGTACAACCGTTGATTGACAATTATATTAAGATACGCAGCCCAGGATAATATTATGCTCATGACACGTATATATGCATTTATTTTGTAATTTTTATAAATATTTTACTTATACATATTTCTATTATTTACTATAATATGATTTCAATTGAAAACATAATTTACGAAATATAAACATTTATAAATTTTTGTCAGTACCATATATATCTCGTGAACGGTATGTTATCCCAGGTTGTGTATTTTAGTAAATTAATTAATCAACGCTACAACTTTTTGATCTGTTGTCAACATTTTAAAAGATTTGAAACGTTAAAATATAGTAATAAAACTGCTTATATGGTTAGTTATAATTTCAAATTATACTATAAGTTAATATGTAACAAAATATATGCAAGTATTATTTTTGTTGATAAATACTTATATCAATAAAAACTATCAACCAAAATTAACAAAAAATAAGACGTCAAAAAGTTTTGTTCTCCGAACTAAGTTGGCTTAGAATAGGGGTACGCCTTCCTGCCAGGAAATGCATTTCTCCACTTATCTTATTATTATTGTACGCGGAAAAGTTTCTCTGTCAATAAGCTGGATATTTACGACATAAAACATACACAAAATCCCGGGCATTTATCTGATGGCCTCACGTATTTCTCAATATTTCCTACTTGTTTGTCGAACATCTGTGCCGCGCTACTTTTACTACCACATATATCTACACATACACATTGTGGGACCGCAAAAACCCAACATTACCACATACCGAGCAAAATATTTAATTATATTACATCTACGTTATATAGCGGTCGAGCTAAATTATTTAGCGATCAGGCAACGACATTAGATTTAGTTAATATTCATGTCAACAGCTTTAAATATATTACTAACATTATTAATAAAACTAATTCAACTACAAAATGAATCAAATAACGTAGCACATTTTGTAATCCAACCTGCATACAATTAGCATTATTAATTATACGGCTCTTGATAATAGATTAATCAATTGAAATAGGATTAGTTACCGCAAACGTAATGCAATTAATTGCAGAATAATACATTAATATAGGGGGGTTTGTTATTAGATAGACACATAGATGCAAAAAAAAACTTAATACTAATTAAATTAATTATTTAGAATTTACTAGCATGGAGGTAGACAAATAGAAAAACAAAATTGAATCATAAACACCTGTTCTGACTAAATAGGCAAACATTTTATTGTTAACGCTAGAGAATTGCCGGGTTTAATCGCTCCATCCTGTTGTGGTGCCACTAGTAGTATTGTTATAGAAAAATATTAAATCCTATCACATCTACGAGAACATCGGTGAACCTTTCTCTCTAGAAAAATATTATCACGTACAGCGCCGTTTTTAAATTAAATTTGGTTTTTATGGAATTAAACGCCAACCAACTCAATATCCAAACGATAAGATTTTAGTTTCCAATTTTTTTATATGTTGAACTACATACAATATTCTATATCTTCATGTTTTTGGTTAAAGATTTAAAGTTATATTTAACTAGTAATAAATTATTAAAGAACTAATTCAAAATGTCACTTTTTAAAAATTAATTGCGGAAAAACGACTTATTCATCAAATTTTTACAAATTTGAGGACACAGATTGGACTTTCTTCTACAATGTGTAAAAATTTTATTCAATTATATTCAGGCGTTTTCTTGCTGAGTTTGATGCTGTAAAATAGCGCAACTATTCTCCCATCTCAATAACTTAACTAAGATTAAACTTACCAAAAACAAAGCTTCAAAAAAGACTCAATATAAGTAGGTACACGTCGGATAATTTACATGTCTGATTTTGAAAACCTTTGGTTGCAAAGAATATTTTTTTTAAATTGTTGCAACACTAAAAAATTGCAATCTATGTTACCAGAAAAAAATAGAAGATAAAAAAGTTTTATGTTCAGTAACAGAACTTTAACGACAAATCCATATATAGGTTATTAAGTGTTTACTGTTTAAGTAATTGTACTTTTTAAAACAATGAACATTAACAAAGTATATTTTATATATTATCTTTGGAAAGCTTTTGCAAAATATTAAAAGATTTCTTATGCTCAGTTTGAAAATATTTTATTCAAACAATAAATTTATTATTGATATGAACGATTTCACTAATTAGGCGCTTTTTGTAACCAAACTCGGTATCTAATATTTTGGTGTTTTTAAATATTCCAAACAAACATTTATAATATTTACATTGTATTGATATATGTTGATAATGTTCAAACAACAAATTTAATGTATACAACGTCATACCAAATAAATAATAATAAACAAAGTTTTATAAAGAGTGTTTTTTAAGTGTAAGCAAGTGCAAGTTTAGTAGTTTGATTAATAGTTATCCTATCTTTATTTTTTTTTAAATCAATATAAAAGTATATAACGACAAAACAAAATAAATAGTAGTAATTTTGGTTATAAATTATAAAAATATTGTTAGTAAGCGTTCTGGTCATAAAAAGTAAAGTCCAAAACCCGGCTATAAAATATTAAAATACTGTCAAAAAGATTCAAAATCCGATTATGTCAAAAAGTACAAAATCCTATTTATAAAACTTCCAAAATAGCAAATCTATAAAGTATAAAAATATTATCAAAAATTACTCAAATTTACCATAAATTGATAAATATTGCAACATTTATTTTACTTTATGTTGCATTATGCAAATGACTGTTTTGTCCTCAAAACATTGTAGCGTAAAAACAATTTTTCAGTTTGGTATAATGAAGAATTGATTTCACTTACTAGATTAAAAAAAAACTGTTCATAAACGTTATAAATTTTCAAGACTTTTGTCCGATTATAACGAGTCTCAATCAAGTTGTACTTTGTGTACAGGTCTATACAAGCAATATATTACTCAAACAGAAATCAACATTCAAAGTAACATTTTTGGAAATTTGTTAGTGACACTAAAAAAACTAATGATTTTCCGGCTACAATGTATTATAAACAAATTGATCCAACTCCATTGTTTGACTTAAAAAAAAACGTATTACATAAAGCATTTTCAATTAGTCTGTTGGATATATATAAAAATAATGAAAACCTTAAATGAAATTTTAGCACTGAACCAAACGGTGTTCTATCTATGCTGTTAAAACAATGTATATAATGATATTCTAAGCCATTGCGTTTACTTTTTGAGGCTTCTCTTATTTAAGTTTGGAAACAAAGTTACATTATGCCTTTGCATAAATCTAGAGCCAAGGAAAATATTACTAATTATAGAAGTATATGCATCCAGTCTGCTATTCCTAAGTTAGTTGATCAAATTATAACTGGTCAAATACAATAAATGTTCAAAATTATTTTAGTGGAACAGTAATATGAGTATTGTGAGGGTCGTTCTACTCTTGCAAATCTTCTTTGTCATAAAAATAATCTTTTAAGTGCCTTTCAATCAAGAGTTTAAGTTAATTTTAGTTACACAAATTTTTCAAAAGCTGTTGATCGCGTAAATTATAAAATTTTGATTGCTAACCTTTAGACTTTGGGTTTTCATAAATTTGTTGTTGCGTGGTTGTCGAGCTTTTTGGAAAATCGTACTCAGTGTGTAAAAATTAATAACTTTATATCACAACCATTTGTTGTTCCATATGAGGTTCCTCAAAAATTTTATTGTGAATTAATTCTGTTTTTACTCTTTATTAATGATCTTGCTTATTTTATTAATTCTTTGTCTTATTTGCTGACAATCTGCGTTAGTTTGCAAAATGATTTAAATTTTATTCATTTATGGTGTTTTATTAATAACTTGTTGTTTAACGCAAATAAATGTTTTTCGATAAGCTTCAACAGAACTTTAAGTAAAGTATCGTATGACTATACTTTCGATAATAATGTTTAGAACATGAAACACAAATAAAAAATTTGGGCGTAATTTTTGACTCAAAACTTACTTTTATTAAGCATTTAAACTATATGTGCAACCGTGCTATGAAAATGTTAGGGTTTGTGTACAGAACGTCAAGTGAACTATCTCGAAGCACACTCAAACTACTTTATTGCGCCTTGGTACGCTCTCATTTAGAGTACGCTCCGTCAGTTTAATGCCCATTTTACAGCATTTATAAATGCAATATAGAACTCATTCAAAATTTTTTTGTTTATTATTGTACAAATTAGGCTATATATCTAAAAATTACAATTTTAACCTCAGTGCTTTGCAATATATTTTTTTGCCGCTGAAAATTTGGCGAAAAATGCCAATTTATCATTCTTTTGTGGAATAATAATGTCTGAGATTGATTGCTAAGAGCTACTAGTAACTCTTTCATTTCAATTTCCCAACAATAATTGCCAAACTAGACAGTCTCCATTATTTTGAAAATCTATACATTCTACCAATTATAGATTTAATAATATAATTGGTAGAATGTGTAGAATTGTGAATAGTTTTTACAAAAATATTGATTTGTTTTGTGTTTCAAAATGTAATTTTAAGTGTCAATTAAATCGTGTTGATGAATAATTTTATATTTTGTTTTTGTATATGTATATTTTTGTCCATGTTTTTATTATTTAATATTTGTTTGTATATTTTTGTGTAATTATAATATTGTTTGTAATTCATTATTATTTATTTGCATATTGATGAAGATGTAAATGGTTCTTTTTATATACCGTAAATAAAGTATTAGTATTATTATTATTATTATTAAAACATTCTACTTATAAAATGTCAAAAATGACAACATTCTGAACTAAAATATTAAAATATTAAAAAAAAATATTGCGCAACAAAAATTTGAGTGCGGTTGAAATTAAAAATTGCTTTGAAAAAGTTTAGGATGTGCATGTAAGCAACAAGACAATCAAGTGACGCTGTAATAAAACTGGTCTAATAACAGAAAGAACTGCACATAGCCTAAATCTTACCAAGCAGATAAAGTCAACAAACTAGGTTGTGCTTATAAACATATTTATTGAACTAGGAAGCAATAGAACCAATTACTCTTTGTTAATAAGATTTACATTTGTTTACAAATTTCATTAAAAAAATCAGGTGTTATAGAAGTGCTATAATATAACTACCACATTACCACAAAGATATATTAATTATGTTTTTTTAAGTTTTTGTTTTTGTATGATAATGCACGACCACACGTTGCTATAGTTGTTAATGAATAACTTGATGACGTTAATTTTTACCAAATAGAGTAGTCTCTGAAAGCATTTGTCATAAATTAAGAAACATTTTTAGAACATGATAGGAAAACAAGTTGAAACTTTTTCCAAACATTTTAGTCAAGTTGTTGTTGTTCTTTAGCGAAAATAGAATCTTCTCAAAAACAAAATAATAAAAACTTAGCAAGTTAATGCCACGTATTAAAATAGTAATACAAGCGCGTAGATTGTTATTGTGACGTTTATTATTTTTATTAAATTTTTTTTTGTTTTTTTCTAATTTTTTGCTTTTAATTTAATAACTTACAAAATTTAAAAACGTATGTACAAAAAAATTGTTTACATATTTACCAAACGAGTTCCTGGAACTGTGTAATACAAAGTTCATTAGCAGTAAGATCATCAAGGTACTGCTAATTGTAACATTTATAAAGAGCTGTAAAATATTGTTATTCACACATTGGCAGTTAAAACCTAGGGGTTGTGTAATAACACTATATTTGGCAGTAAAGCCTTATACGAAGCAACCACATGTTGTATACTAGCAGTTGATGTCTTAAAGTTGTACAATAATTGCAAAAGATTGTCAAGCTTACACGGGTAGTTTGGCTTTAACCTTATACGCAGAGCAAATTACATTAGAATGAGATTTTATACTTGCTAATTGTAAAACATATTTTAGTAATTGTGCGCAGATCTGGTTTATAGAAAAGCGCGTGGAGTATTGTGAGCCGTAGCAGTGACGTGCTAATGCAAGAAGACAAGAAAATTGGACTGGCACAATTCAAGCGCAGTGGAGCAGAACAACTTGGAGCGTGGTGGAACAAAGAAAAGTTATTCAGAGTAAAATAATGCGGTCATTAAATAGCAATTTGGTAACAAACCGTTTCAAAGTCAAATTAGTGTTTAATTAATTAATAATCATTGTAAGCTTTCGGTGTAGTATATGTAAAGTTTGTTTGTTGCATTAGTTATCTAATTTAAGGTTGGTCGTATTATTTAATAAGGTTTATTTAAAACTAACAACTTTAGCAATCATAAATTTAAGAAAAAACTTCTTTACAACTCAATTAATTATAATATTATAGCATGTCAATCAAAAAACATGCATAGAATATTTGTTATACAAAAGCAATATACTTTAAAACAAATTATGCCGGGATATATTTTGAAATAATAAAATATATATCCGCTCAACTTTCACAACAGAAAGCAAACATAACCAAATTATCTTAATGCAGTTTTCTTAGTTTATTAGTTTATTATTTTGTTATTTTTCCACCTATTTTGGGTATATATATATTTGGATGCTGTAGCAAACCATAAAAAAACAAAAAAAAAATAAATTTTTTTTAAATAAACACTGTCATTAATCTATTATTGGTGTCACACAAGTACTTGTCAGGATAAACAACATACATAAGAAAGTAGTGATTTGCGGTAAACTGAGTGGCTGTAAAGAACTATTCTTTTTAAGTAAAACAGCAAGAATTGAGAAAGTTCTTTCAACACGACTTGCCACATCAATTTGGTCCTTCGTCAAACCAAATTCTTACGGAATTCAACTAAGCAAAAGAATGACACTTACAAATCAGTCATAACGCACAGTCAATAATGGTTGAATTAGCTGCATTGAAACAGAAGCGTACAATAATTAAACTGTCCATTACAGTGACTGACAATTTCGTTAAGGCATTTACCGAGAGTATTGATGCATTTAAATTAATATGTTGGCTGGAGCACTTGAAAGATCTCTAGCAACAATATGACAAATTCTAAGAGAAAATTGAAGTCATTAAAATTTAATCGCTTAAAGATGAAAAGTTCAGTGGCGTCAACAGCAGCAAACTATGTGGTTGCACTAGAGCTGCTTAAGATTATCTTTGAGAACAAGAAATTAATAATCAAAACACATTTAGATAAACTATTTACGTTAAACAAGGTGGAACCAGACAACACGTAAATGAGTTCACAAAACATGTCAAATCTCTGGAAACAATTCAGATACCATCTAAAGACACCTTGTTAATGTATCTATCCACATCAAAAATGAACATAAATACCAAAGACTGTCTCGTAATACAACTCCCAAACTGAACAATTTTATTCATTTCTTACATTATTGTTGTCAGGTGTTAGAATTTAGACATGGCACAAAATGTGCACCACAACACAAGCCTCAAGAAACGCATGCATTAGTATTAAATACTGCCACCTCAGAATGCATCGAATGCAAAGGTTCTTACAGAATATATAACTGTAAAAAATATCTTCAACTGTCACCTCATCAAAGAGTGAAAAAAGTGAAACGGTTAAGGTTTGGCATAAACTGCTTATTACCAAATCATTATTCAGAGGATTGCAAATCCAAGAGCTGTATACGTTTCCACAAAAAACGTAACACCACGCTTCACTTTAAAGAATCAGAAGTAACTACATCAAGGCAGGAAGACTTCCAATTGACCAGCACGTGATATTCCACATCGACCAAGATGCACAGTATTTATGTTTTATTAGCAACAGCCATCATAGAAGTAAAGGATAAGCATGGCAGTTTTATCAATGCAGAGCATAACTGGACAACGGTTCGCAATCAAATTTTGTAACGGAAACACTTTACGTTTGGAGAAAAACGAGATAAATCTACTATTAAATGGAATAGGAAATTCTTTAATGACTATCAATCACGGAGTGCCAACACGAGTTAACTTCTTAAGTAAAACCTATCAGCAAAAATTAAGGTTTTTTACCATTCCAAATATTAGCCAGGCATAAAATTAGATGAAGTCAATTTTGATATACCGAAAAACTTCAAGTTAACGGATCCGGAGTTTTACAGATTTGAAGATATTGATAAAATACTAAGTGCTGGCGTCTTTTGAAAGCTAATTGTGATTGGTCAATTCATGCCAAACCGACACTCAATTAAGCCAATTTCACAAAAGTCAAGATTAGGTTGCATAATATTGGGTAAATTATCAAATGCTTCCCTAAATTCGGTCTGCAACTTGGCAGTTTCCACATTAGTAAAGTAAAGAGTTAGCTTTTGAAAAACACTTTACAAAAACAACACAGCAAAACAAAAATGATCAGTTTATTGTAAGATTACCATTTAACGCAGCAAAGGGAACATTGAGCAAGTCTTTCAGCATGGCAACCAAAATATTTCACGGCTCAGAAAAAAGACTTGCAAGAAACAAAAGCAAAATAAATATACAAGGTTTCTCAAGGAAAACAAAAAATTGGGCCACATGGCAAAGATATCAGTAGACAGCAAACAAGGTTACTATCTGCCACACCATTGTGTCATCAAAAACAATAGCACAACAAAGTTGTAGTCTTTGATGGTTTAGCAAAAACATCCACAAACGAGTTATTCAACGACGCTCTTCAAGTCGGTGCTACAATCTAA
The DNA here is from genome assembly GCA_963932245.1 of Tachinus rufipes. Taxonomy (NCBI): domain Eukaryota; kingdom Metazoa; phylum Arthropoda; class Insecta; order Coleoptera; family Staphylinidae; genus Tachinus; species Tachinus rufipes. The sequence goes on along the minus strand of OZ010741.1, from coordinate 56,279,480 downwards.
AACAATCTAGTCATAATAAAATCCAAAAACATGTGTACCAATCAACAAAGTCATTGAAGCTGCATAGTTTCTGTGACGCATTAGAATCAGCTTATGACGCTGTCATTTATGTCAGATTTTTGGACAATAAGAAATTCTATAGCATACAAATCTTTTGCGCAAGGTCAAGAGTTTTGCCATTAAAAACACAGTCATTACTACGGTCAGAGTTATGCAGCGCTCTACTGTTGACACAATTAATAGAGACAATTAGAATAGCTCTAGACATAAGAAATATTCAACAATATAGTTGGTCGAATTTCACAATCACATTAAGATAGATTTGATCAACGTCAAAAATCTACAAAATAGAATCAGTGAGATTCAAACAATCACTGAGATAAAAAACTGGCATCACGTGTTCTCGGCAGAAATTTCAGCAAACTTATTATCACGACAGATGTGGTGGCACGGTCCAAAATATCTTGCAAAAGATATAACACAGTGCCTTTCACAGAGAATTGAACAAAGAAAACTTGCAGAAACAACATGCATTATTATATAAAACGTTTAGACAACCTATTTATCAAATGGTCATTACTAACAAAATTGCAACGAATCATAAACTATTGTGGTTGCTTTATTCAAAACGCACAACGAATAACTGGAGATTGTAATAACGGACCATTACTACTAACAAATTAAATAAAAACATAGCGACATTAATTTGTATGGCTCAGATAGAAATCTATTGCATAGAGATCCAACAATTAGAGAGTCGGAAGCATATAAGTCGATTATTACCAATACTGTCATTAAATCCTTTTCTCGATCAGAATGGAATCCTTTGAGTTGGTGGTCGGCTACAGCATGCATTCATCCTTGAAGCACAGCGCCACCCGGCAATACTACCAAAAGGGTATCATTAATCAAGAGCATCTTTTAACTTTACACGGCTGGCCCCAACTAATATTAGCCACAATACGCACAAAATATTAGTCAATTTCAGATATATCTACGGTGAAAGCAATCCTACGTACTTGTATACGATGCTGTTAAGTAAACCCCAAACCCACGCAATATAATATGGGTTGTCTAACAACGTCAATAGTCATTTCGACAAAATCATTTCAACAAACCGGAGTCCACTTTTGTGGACCTTTTTTGTTAAAAACACATTGCACAGAAAGATCAAAGACAAAGAAGAGTTCCATCTTAGTATTTATGTGCATAACAACAAAGACGATCTATCTTGAACTGGAGACCGGTCTAACAACAAAGGAATTTGTCAATTGTTTGCGACGTTTCTGTGCGCGTAAAACATTATCTACTCGGACAATGCCACAAATTTTGTTAATACATGAAACAAACTCAGCAACTTATTCAAACATAAACAAAAATCATCATTCACGTAATTAAATTTGAATTAGAAATTTATACTACCACGATCACCACATTTTTGAAGTATTTGGGAGGCTGCCGTGAAAAGTGCCAAATACCATCTAAAACGGATAGCAGAAAATAAACAATTGACATACAAGAAATTCATGACTCTTATAACTCAAATTGAAGCTTGTCTAAACTTACAACTTTTGTCACCAATCCTCATTGATCCTCGGAATTTGAAACCCTTGATTCCAGGACATTTTCTATTTGTTATCCTAATACTAATTCTACCTGAGCCATCCACACAAGAAAAAACACGTCAACTAATTAAATCATTGGTCACATTTGCCAGATGAAACAGAATTTTTAGAAACGATGGTCAATTGAATACTTGACTCAACTACAACAAAGAAATAATTGGAAGGATTTAACAACCAATCAACTAGTAGTCATCAATCTCGTATGCATAAAGGGCATCAACCATCTAAAATGGTTTTTGTGACGCAACAAAGCCGTCCATCCAGGAGCAGATAGAATAATCCAAGTAGCAACGGTGGGGACTACAGAAGGATGATAAAAAATGAGTGCAAAAAATTTGTGTAAGCTGCCAACAGAAGAGTGTTAAAAGTAAACATTTCAAAGTAACCGGCATGTTCATGGAATATTCGCTGAACTTTTACAACAGGAGGCAAACATAACCAAATTATCTTAAAGCGGGAAAACTGAAACTGCCTAAATATACTTCAATAAAACTTTAACTTACTGTAGAAGAAAGTCCAATTTTTGTGTTCAAATTTGTATAAAACTGATGCAATAAGTCGTTTCTCCGCAATTAATTTAAAAATAAATGGCATTTTTAATTAGTACTTCATTATGTATTTACTAGTTTGGATGTTAAGTCGGTTGGCGTTTTTTTCTATAAAAACCAAATTTAGTTGTACGTGTCAATATTTTTCTAGAAAAAAAAAGTTCATTGATATTCTCGTCGATGTGAATGAGTTTAATGTGTTTTCATAACAATACTACTAGCGGCACTTCAACTTGACGCGACGACTAAACCCGGCAATTCTTTATCGTTAATGCATTTTTCTTAGTTTATTATTTTGTTATTTTGCCACTTATTTTGAGTATACATGTTTGGATGTTGTAGTTAGCCATATAAAATCAAAAATTTAACATTTTTTTTTTAATAAATTTTGTGATCTGCATTTTGCATGGTGTGTTTTGATGGGCAGTGCCTCTCATAATAAAGCATTAATTTCATCAAAGATTAGAGAAACGCCAAGGAATATAGTGTTCAATTTATGACAGGATAAACAACATACATAGAGAAGTAGTGATTTACGGTGAACTGACTAGCTGTAAAAAACTTTTCTTTTTGCGTGAAACAGCAAGAGTTAAAGTCATATAAATATGAAAAAATAAATTCAACAAATATATACATTCCAAAATATAAAATATAAACTTTCTAATTACTATTATATTATTCTATCTATTTAATCAAAAATTCAATCAAATCTTAAAAGCTTCAAACTCTTAGATGCATGGGTGGGTTCTGAACCGTTTGCTGTATTTAGTGTTATGCTTTTTACATATTATTTTAATATAATTAATTTCTCCAATAAATGCTTTAACCAAACATATTAGAAGGCAATTATTTTCAAATAATATTAAAAAAAAAAAAATATTATGATAAATTAAAGCAGTTTTAGATACCCACTACATCTATGCGTATGTTGGGCCTAAAAAACCCTCATAGAGTTTATGTTTATTTGTTAATAGTTACATTATTTTCAATTTTTGTTCATACACGTTTATAATACATACTTGCTAAGTTTTTGTTTTTTTTTTTGTTTTTTGCATTTGCAGTTTCACAAGTATATTACTTATAGTTGTAGTAACATTGCGCTAAGCATAACTATTCTTGTTTATACGCTAGTGCTTTTTAATGTTGGAAACATTTGTTTTTGTTTTTATTATTTAAATGTAAGAATTATAAAAATAGAAAACGTACGCACAGTGCATTTGTGCAATCTAGACTTTAAAATTACTATTTTACAATAATTTTATGAGGACAATGCCTATAACTTTGCTCAATTTAGTTTTGATTTAGAAGATAACTAATAATGATACTGTTTTTGAAGTATGTGACAAAGATCAACAAAAAAAGAATACACTAAAAAATATTTACCAATAAATTTATTGATGCAAATGGATATGAATAGAACACGTTTAAATGTCAGACTTATAGCAAACTTTTTGTAAATAATTTGTTAGATATATGCTTGAGTTTTAATTAAAAAATTAAAAAATAAATAACTATCAAAAATTTTTTCGCTAACAAGCTTAACACGAAAAGCGCAAGACGATTCCCCGTATTAGAAAACCAGAAGAGAAGAAAGCTCAGATTCTACAAGAACAACTTGGCGTATGTGAAATTGACTTTGAAAAACCCTAGATATAAAATTACTTAGCACAACTCCTGAAACTTATGCTAATCTGGTACTGCAGTATACTATCAGATATCGGCTATTACCAACGTCAGTAAAGTAGATGACTGGCAATTTTATGAGCAACTTTCAAGCTTTGCAATGTGCATTTAATACTCTATATAAAAACTTAATATTAAAAAAACTTTGGTTGTCTTAAATAAGCTTTACCTTAAAATGTAGTGCTGAAAATCAATAGAAAAACGGTTGCAAGTTTTTTATGTATTCCTTACTTCACTAAATAACTAGTAAACTTAACATATGTATTTGGAACTGTTATGGCCTTTGAAGCAAAATTAGCGGTCTGACGAAGTTTTTGTCTAGAATGGATATTGCAATCATGCTACTAAATAAAACTAAAATAATACCTCAACAAAAAATAACTATCTAAGACTACGCGGTAATCCGCAATTCTAATTAGAAAAGTTTGCTAGTATAATTTGTCTGCACTGACTCCAATTAATTTTGTAGGTAAGAACATACAAATCATTTCATTATTTTATTCTGATCTCAGCTCATTATTTTAAGTATTTAACAAATTATTAATTATTAGAGATTTTAACTCATCTCATTTTGAATGGAACTGTCGTCATAGCAATCTTAACGGCAACCTTTTAAGCCGTTTTGTTCTAAAACACAATAGAGTTGTTTTATTCTTTAATTCACCTACTTATTATTATACAAAAATTCCAATCTTTTTAAGTATATATAGTACATTGTCAGAACCATTACACATAGAGTTCTTAATTAGTTGTTAAAAAAGATTGAGATTGTTTTAATAGAACTTGTAATTAAAAATGTTGGTTTGAGATTTGCTAGAATAAAAACAATTTAATGTTTTGATAAAAAAAACTTTTTTAAAAATAGTTGATGTTTGCTACGTAGAATGCAGAAGATTTATTTAATTTTTGAAGTAAAGACAATTGTTTTAATTTATTTTATAATAAAACCTTTACGTAAACTCAAAATACTATTATTAGAATGCAGATATGGAAATGCAAACAAAAAAATTTTACTATATGGTTCTGTAAGGTAAGTTTCTATTACTTAATGCCACATAACCACTACTTTTTTGTGTTTTATATTGAAATTATTTTGATCAACACCTTGATTTGTTGTATTATAACAAAACAGAAAATTTAATTTTGCTGTTATCGTTACAATACATTAAGTCAACGTAGCAGTTGTATCTCTTAGACCGACGATAATAAACCAGGCGGCGACATAATGTATCTTTAATTAGGGTTTCCAAGAATATTCGATTCGACCGTAGTATATAAGCTGTACATCCTGTAAAATAAGATTCAGTCTCAGACCATAGTTGTAAATGTATCCAAATATTCAAAACAAAATTAAAGCAAGCAATATTACGTTTTCTTATTTGTGTCAACCGAAGCAACTCAAATTCCTAATTGGGACGAGTTAAAAGCTTATCTTGAGGATGTTTCCTCAGAGAAACGGTCCGTCGGATTTTGTCAAACAGAACTCAGTTCCTGTTTTTAAGGCAAGAACGAAAATATCGCAACTTATGCGTTAAAAATTGAAAAATATCTGTCAAATTTAGTAGATGCCATTAACGTGTCAAAAAATTAAAACTGCAAGACAATTTTCACAATTGTCAATTAAAAAAGAAACAAATTTACCAATGTTGTTTGAAATATTTGTAAAAAATAGGGTCATATTGCTAGAAATTGTTTTAAAAATCAAAATAATGATAGGGAAAATTACAATCAAAATTTTAATAATGTTAGAGTTAAGCAAGAGCGTGCAATTTTTTACGCACCGACGTCCAATAATTTTGATGTTACTTGTTTTTATTGCAAGACCAAAGGTCATAGAATTGCCGATTGTAGGAATCGGAAATATAACGAGCAAAATAAGTCTTACTAGAAACGAAAGGACCCAATAATGCAAAGCCTCAATACAATAACAATTACAATAATCTAGTTTAGGGAAACAAACCAAGGTCGGGAGTTTACCAACCAACAGTCAAATAATCGTAAAAGTATTCTAAATCAGAAAATAATTAAAGAATTATCCAATCATTTTATTTCTAATAAAATTAACAACTTATCAATTTTTGCTTCACTAAATAATCATGGTTGAAACTTAAAATATGTTAATTTAAATTAAGATGCTGATAATAATTTTTCGTTTTTATTACATTCGGGTGCTGATATTTCCTAAGCAAAACTTGGTGTTTTGAAATCCGGGTTATCTGTGAATGCTAAAGAAATAATTAAAATGCGAGGTATTACAGATGGGTTTGTTGAAACAATACGAGTTGTTTTAGCCAAAATAAACGGCAAAACACAGCCGTTTCACATAGTGTTAGATGATTTTCCGGTTCACGATGACGGAATTTTAGGAAATGATTTTTTGGAAATCTTCAATGTTTATGATAAATAAAAATTATGAATCAATTGGCAGTAACGCTAACTGCAATCAAACGGCTATTAGCTGTAGACCTCCAAATCAAAGCAAAAATATTATCAAGAAACACTCGAACTTCGGAATCAATGTACAAAAAAGTTACAATGTTTGTAACAATTACAATTTTAGTCCCAGTTTAGATTATTCTAATTTTGGTTCTAGTTTGAAACAAAACTATAGTTTTAGTGATTCAGCGTTTGTTAAGAATTGTGCACAAGATAGTAATTGCCACAAGTTAAGCGTTCCTCCAAGAAATGAGAGAATATTTTGTGTTAGTTGTGAGGTCGATGAACCAAGTTCAGAAATTTATTTTTGTGAAGGGAAGGAATTAATAGAAGGTGTTTGTCTCGCAACATTTGTCAACAAAGAATAGTCAATGTTTTATTTTGATAATAAACACTTCGGATATTTTGGCAGAGATTGATTTACCTCCGATAAAATTAAATTTGCTATATAAAAGTTTCATAAATAGTTCACAATGTTATAACGTGAATAATATAAATAATTTAAATACCCAATATAGCAGATATTTTAGACAAATTGGAAAATTTAAAATACTATTTAAAACTTGATTTTCAGCCTGTCATCAAATTTGAATAGATCCAGGCGATCAACCTAAGACAGCTTTCTCACATCAATTCGCTTATTACAAATACCAGAGGATACTTTTTGGATTAAAATCAGCTGGCGTCTTATTTCAGCGTTTTTTTAATACTGTGTTAACAAGAATTCGGGGAATCCGAGCATTTGTGTTGTAGATGATATTGTCATATATTTGCACAATCTTTAAGAACATTCATCAAAATTGTTAGAAATTTTTAGACAAAAATTTAAATTAAAGTAAAGTACAAAAAAATTCAAATTAAAAAAAAAAAAAAATTGTTATTTAGGACACATAATTACGGACCAGAACGTAATACCAGATAGAGGTAAAATATTAGCGGTGCAAGATTTTTCCAAACCAAAAAACTAAAGAGAAGTAAAATCATTTTTAAGACTTGTATCTTATTATAGACGTTTCATAAATTTTTTTTTAAAGATTGCACTGCTAATCAATAGTTTGTTAAAAAAGAATGCCAATTAACATTCGACAAATTAAAACATATACACTTATAAGTCCGCCAATTTTAAGTTATCCAAATTTTGAAAAACTGTTTATTTTAACAATACGCCATTGGAAGTGTTTTATCTCAAGGTAAAATAGGAAAAAATTTACCAATAGCATTTGCATCAAAAAGTCTTAACCAAGCGGAAAAAAACTTTACCACCTGCAAAAAATAATTATTTGCAATTATATGTTGTGTAATCAATTTTGTCCTTATCTCTACAAAACTAAGTTTTTAGTACATAGTAACAATAAAACATTGCATATCTAAAAAATATCAAGACTCACGTTTGACTAGAATGCGTCTATAGCTAGAAGAGTATGACTTCGAGATTATCTAACCAGAAAGATTAAATAAAAATGCAGATGCATTAAGCAGAGTAAATTGGAAAGAATTCAAAGCTGCCAAAAAAAAATATCTAACATTTTCTTTGAAGATTTTATATTTTTGAAAGGACATATACAACACGAATTAATAACAGAAGTTGGAGGTGATATTTTTACGGAAGCCGAAGGTTTATCATTGGTTTATTGCGTAAGCAAAGACTTAAAAATGGGAGCAGGAATAGCAAAAACATTTAAAAAAAAAATTTGGTCGTACCAAAATTGAAACGCAACAACCACACGTAGGTAATTAAGATGACATAAATAATTATAGGCCAATTTCAATTATACCACTTTTAAGAAAAGTATTTGAAATGATAAATAAAGTTAGGTTAATAAGTTAAAAAAAAAAAAACAACATAATTTGCAAACAACAACATGGATTTATGCCTAATAAGTGTACAATTGACGCAGCAACAGATTTATTGAGTGCCATAGTCGAAGGTCTTGAGCAAGAAAAACATACTGCTTTTAATTGTGTCTAATTTAGTATTTTAATTTCAAAGCTAGAGCATTATGGAATCCGCGGTACTCCCCTAAAACTTTTTAAATCATATTTGGAAGGTCGGTACCAATGTGTTTCTGTAAATGATGTCACATCAACGTTTATTAAAGTTAAGCACGGTGTACCACAGAGCTCTGTTCTAGATCCCGTGCTATTTTTAATTTATATAATTGACATATCTGCTTGTCCTAACCCAATAAAGTCGATATTATATGCGGACAATACCACCATACTGATATTGCATTCAAATTTGCAAGATTTAAGTACTTTGTCAAGAAATGCCGAGGAAAGAGCCAAACAATGGTTTCTTGCAAACCACTTGAGTCTTAATAGATAAAAAACGCAAAGAATAATATTCTCTCCAGCCTACGCAGCAAATCAAAATCTTAACGTTAAAATATTAGGAATAACATTTGATGACTATCTAACTTAAAATGGTCATATAGACTCATTAAGTCACAAATTATCAACAGCTTTATTTGTCTTACACAGGCTGACTAAATGTGTTGATACCAATGCACAAATAATAGCATATCATTCCTTATTTGGGCCACATATTTCATATGGAATTAGATTGTGGGGTGCTACTGGCTACTCGAACAAAATATTTATATTACAAAAAAAGCAATTAGAACAATGTGCAAATTGAAATCTTACTGTTCTTGTGAAGAATATTTTATTAAATTAAAAATTTTAACACTGCCGTCTATGTTTGTACTCGATACGCTCTTGTATATCCACAAAAATAAAAACAATTTTCAAACAGTCAACAGCCGTCATGACTACAGCACAAGAATGGCAATCATATTCTAAATGAAAAATATAGACTTAAAAAATCACGAAAAAAATCATTAAATACAAAGTATTAAAGATATGCCTTTAACTAAATTTAAGATTGCAATTAAAAGAATATTGTCAGAAAATGCTCCATACTCAATAGAGGATTTTGTAGACTTATTAAAATTGATAGTGCGCAATAATACTATAGTATAACTTTTTGACTTGCCAAAAATATGAATACTATTTTTAATATTGTACGTATTTAACTATATGTATTTGTGTCAACATTGGTTCATTTGTACTACAGGATAAAAACAAATTCATATTTTATTTGGTAACAAAAGTAAATTATTTTGACAAACCTAAGTATGAAAACTAATTTAATAGTTTGTTAAGATTAAGGAAATTTTGTATCAGTTCTAATATTAAAAACTTAGCCATGCCAAAAACAGGATCTGGTTTAGATAAATTAAATTTTGACAAAGTTTTCAACATGCTAAAGTATATTTTCCAAAATTCCAAAATTTATATTCAAATTTATTTAGAGAACGGTAAGCACGTTAAGGAAGTTTTTGCATTAACACCATATCAAGATTTTTGCCAATGCTTAGAACACAATATTTTATTAACAGGTAACGATATCGACAAAGATGATGGATCATTAATCAACCTTCTAAGCAATTCAGCAATTTATATGAAATATACAAAAACCACAAAAAAAATACTAAAATATTTAATAAATTTTGAGACAATCTAATCAAATTGGACACGCAAAATTTAGACAAGGTATGCAGAATTAATTCAAGGAATTATAAAATCTATTGTACGTTTCCAAACCAAAACAATAATAATAAAGTTTCTTATGAAAACATTTTTGACATTTTAATCAAATTGAAGGAACAACTTACGACAGACAAAATTTCTAAAATTTTGATTACAGCCAATTTAAGAGACAATTTAAAATAATTTAAGACACGGCAAATACTAAATATGTTATTAAAAATTTACGAATCAAGATAACTGTTTATTATGGCATGGTGCATTGGAAGGATATAAGTGAAAAAGAAAAAAATTACATTACTTAAGGACACCCCAGTTGGAAGTCATGCCGGAATAAACCAAATTTACAAAAAGTTACAATTGAAATATAAATAGAAACATATAAAAGCAAAGGTTAAAGAATACGTTAAAAATGCCCACACTGTCAAGTCAATAAAATAAACAAAAGAATCAATGTACTATTAATGATTACTGAAACAGCTTTTGAAAATTGTTACATGAATTGTGTAGGTTCATTGTCAATATTAGAAAACAGATATAGGTTTTTACTAACATGTCAAGATTCGTTGACAAAATACATGGTAGCTATATCACTTGTTAATAATGAAGCAGCTACCGTAGCTACTGCATTTGTAAACGATATAATATGCAAATATGGAATTATGAGCAAGATAGTTACTGTCCAAATAACCAATTTTATGTCGGCATTAAAGAGAGAAATTTGTAAACTTTTAAAGGTTATCCAACTGAAATGCACCAGTTATCACCCACAATCAAAAGTCAAAAACACTTCAAACTTTGGGAGTCTATTTAAGAAATTTTGTAAACAAAAACAAAACTAATTAGTGTACATTAGTTCCGTCTTTTTTATTTTTCTTTAATACAACCCCTCACACGATTACAAAGTTTTTCCTTTCAAACTGTTATTTATTAAGCGACCTATTTTGCATACATCTATTACAAAACCATTATCAATTTAAATTGCGGAACATTTGACAACTAGCTCGTGATAACATAATAGAAGGAAAGACAAGTAACAAGAAGGACTACAACAAAGGAAGTACGACAAAACTATTAAGCTATGTAAAGCGTTCAATCAGGATTACAAAATTTGTAATAAATTTATTAGAATATCCGAACTTATGTTAAACCCAATTAGGAACAATAAGGAGATTTTGCAATACTTAGTAGGACATAACTCATCTACAAGCCGTTCTAAACGAGGTTTGTTTAACAATTACCTATATTGTTAAACAAACCTCGTAACCAAGGTTTTATTTAAAGCCTTAGACGAAGAAGACACTACGTAATACAACTTGAGAATTAACGAGTTTAGTAAAAACAAACAGACACTAGCTCAAATCACTTAAAAGCAGAGTCATGTCATACAAACAACTATTTCAAATTTTAACAATACAATTTTTATTTTAAATTTTAACAAACACTAATTGACGGAAAGTTAATATCATATTTAGAAAAGAAAACTTTCTTATCTAAGAATATGGAAGATAAAATTATCTTAAACAAACATTTTTTGGTTTTCACCATGATATACGATCAGTATTAGCAAGAAACAAATGCAATACTAGACTCAATTTTGTCTGCACAATCAAGTAATTTACATCCTTTTGTGTTGGCTCCAATCAAACTTGTTTTAGAATTACAACATATTTCGACATACAACGATGTAATATTTCCAGTTCCTCTAATTATTGAGAACGCTCATGATTTGATCATAATTGCTAAATTAGACGTTATATATATAATTCGGAAAATTTAATATTTGTAATTTCTATGCCATTAACAGATAGTCAAGAATTTCAGATTTTTAAGTTAACACCTGTTCTAGTGCGAGAACATCAGTATATTTTTATTCAATTTATATCTAAATATATTGCTATCAATAAACTTAAACAAAAATACATTTTATTAAGTGATCAGCAATTTAATAATTGCGCCCGCATGAGCGGAGATCGCTTTGTTTGTAAACAAAAACAACCAATTTTTCTGTTTCACTATCCTAAGATGTGTGAAGCCAAATTATTTCTCGCAACTCAAAATATACCCAAAAAATTCGACAAACGAATAATTAAAATTGAAACAAATGTTTGGCATAAATTAATAAATTCAAACACGTGGTTATTTGTATTAACCGATCTTGAAAAAATTACCGTAAATTGTAAGGATAAAACGTTTTAATAAACGGAGTAGAGAATTTAAGGATGTCGGATGAATGTAAGGCTTTTACTGAATCCGCCCTTCTTGTCTCAAGCAAAAGTTTTTCGAATACTATAGACAAAATTCAGTTTGCACCAAGCATAGACCTAGATTTAGATTGTTGCGAGTCAGAAAGTAAATGAACAAATATGAGTTCAATTCATTTCATTAATAATTTTAAAACTTTCAATTTACATCTAGACAACCTTAACATTGCAAGTAGAAAACTAGGTAAATTAGATGACCATAGATCATATAACTTGGCTACCAAATTCGATAAACTCTAATATATTTACTTATACATTAATTGCTATCATAACATGTTAAATAACTTTATTTTGTTGTTGTTGTTGTAAGGCATGTATCCCTTACAGATGCAAATGTTGTGGTATCGTACCAAATGTGTGTATTAGGATAAGTCAAAATTACGACCGATCTAGAGAGAGTTGAGGAGTACCTTTTGTCGTATATGTGGCAGACAGAGTACAATCACCAACCATAGAGAGACTAAGCACTGATCAACCCTCAACCGGACAAATAACCGGTAGACGTTCTTCTAAAGATATGTCGTCTTTTGAAGGTGACTGTAATTTATTAATTAGGAGGGGAGTGTAGTAAACCCCAATATTTTTAGCTCTTAATAATATTTTTTATTAATGATATTTAATCTAAGTGATAAATTTAACACTTATATGAATATTCTCACATTCATATATTATTAATTATATTTAATCTAGCTAATAAATTTAACACTTAATTAAATATTCTCGCATTGGTTATATTACTTATTTTGTTTAGTCTAGTAATTTTTACAGTATGTAATTATATCGCATTCCCGTACTTATGAGTCTGCAAAATTGTTTATCTAACTTGCCCGTGGGAAGGTACGAAGTATAAATACTTATGTTCATATTAATTTTATTAAGTTACTTTTGATTACACGTGTGGAAACAACACCGCCTACGTTTACTTTTTATCAATAAATAGATGTTACATTTTTCTTATGTCGTGCATATTAATTTATAAAAACCATTACAATAAATATAAACCCATTTGCATAATGTTTATATTTATAAAAAAAAAAACTTGATTTAAAATAGATTTTTGTCTATCTCTGAAATACTGTGCAGATGTATTTTGCAACTCATCAAACAACAAACTGGCGTCTAAATTCTAAATTTTGTGGCTGCAACTAGATCGCCCAGCATACTTGTATTATAGGGCAATAACAAAATTATTACTAAATTATAAATAATCAAGTAGTAGAACAGTAGTAATTTGACAATAATTATTTAATACAATATTTGCTTATATGTAGTACAAAAATACATACAACTAATTAATAAAAATCATTTTAATTAACTATTACAAATTCAATCATAAGAGTACTGATAATTAGTTTTATTCCTCTGCAGTATAAAACCATCAAATCTGATTTAAATATGCTCCGCAGAGATGATTATTGACCCCAATCACACAACCGCGCCCTTATCAATGTAAGACACGTCAAATTACTAGCCCGCTCGTTTCTCTATTCTATAAAATACTATGATTTATAAGATGATTCTTTTTTATGTCAATTGAATGCGGCTGGCAAGATTGAATGACGGATTGCTTCTATAAAAAGGAGTGGAGCAATATTTCACCGACAAAAGGAAGAAACACAGAAATGAATGGTTTTAAACGAAAATACATTTTTATTGTCCCCACCCTAGTAGCTCGTCGATTGAGTGTCGATTGGAGAAAATGCTTGTAATTTGTGTGATAACATAAGCAGGTCAAAGTTGAAAATCAAGTTAAAAGTGATTTATAAAATGGGGGTCATCTGTAAGGATGGCATTGGTGTCAAATGCCATCTTAATCGTTATGTGAATTGCGATCTGACTTATAAACCCTATTTGTCAAATAATTATCACAAGCTATATAATACAATTACTAATTGATTTATTGTATGAATCGTTTCTAGTTTAATTTTTAATGTCAGTACTAGTCAAATAGATAATATTAAGAAATTGGGAGAGTAAAAATTGTACTGTAATAATGAAAAAAGTTAGACTCGCATTAGGTTGTAAAAGTAGTAGTATAAGAACTAAATAGTATGATTATTTTATTTTTTGATCATTTTATTTTATTATTTTATTTACCTTCATGTTTTAAACATTCTCATTAAAACTAGTTTAATGCAGCGGCATGAAACTGTCTGTCATTTATTTTCAAAATATTCAGCGTTTCATTAGATACCTATAATAAAAAACTTCTTATAAGTTGTAGAATTTTAATAAAACAGTAAATAAACGTTTAAAACAAATACTTGATTTAATTGCCAATTACATTAATTCAATTCTCTCTATGTATTTCCGAGTTTCATGATATTTGAGTTTTGTAAAAGTATTAATAAAACTCTCTTTATTTGTTACGTTGCAATTTAAAGTCAAATAATGATTCTTTGTTCCTACCAGTTTCTGTAGGATATACATTTTAATGGCTTCTTTTTTTAATTTTGCAGTTCAGTGAAGGGTTGTGATTGTTATATTCTGTTTTAAGTTGAATCGCAAGGCAAGTATTGAAAGAGGACTCGACTCGTCTGTTTTATAAAATTATGCTATTTACTCAATATAACAATATAAATAAATAAAATATATTTTAAACTAGACAATTTTTATTAAGTTTGTATACTTATTTAATAATTATTTAACATTTACACAAGTTTTAACATAGCTGCTATATGTTTAAATAGTAATGTAATGTTACTATTGTCCAGGGTGTACCAAAAAAGTAGTATAAAGGCGCTAAAAATTATGTGAGAGTTGAAAAGTCACCGAGATTTTGGCAAAAATTAATAATTAATTACCAAAAATTATATATTTTATGCTTACATAAACATTTGTTTTGTCTTTTAAAACAAAATATCTAAAAGTAAAGATAAAAAAGTTTGTAAACATGTTTCTAAAAAGACAAATCTGAACAAAGTTATTATTAAATTATTTTTTAAGTAGCAATACTAAAATAAGAAGCCAAGCAAGTATAAATTTTGTTTTTAGAAACAGGTTGTACCAAATGTAAAAAAAATCGAGAATTAATTTTTTTTTAATAAACTAGTTCGGATAATTTATCAATATGTTACAATTTTTTAATATTTTATTTAAAAATAATAATCTTTTAAAATTAAATTTATTTGTGCTTACTATCACTATTTAATATAAAATATAGATAATTATAGTTGATCGTAAAATTATTTTTGTTTAACGTACGTACAGAAATTTACTAAAATATTATTATAAATTAAATATAAAAATATACAATAAATTTTTTTTTACATTTAATTTTTGAACAAAATAGTATACAAAAGAATGTTGTATTACAACAAATTTCTTATTATTTAAACAAAAATATTTAAATAGCGTTATGACGTTCAAAAGTTTTATTAAAAAAAACAATACAATTATTTACTAATAACGTTCTATAAAATACAGGTTTTATTTTTGTTACGACTTTCTCTTAAGCAGGTGAACAATCTAAGATAAACATTTAAAACAGTTGCGTTTAACTTGTAAACTATTCAAAATACAAAAACATTATATAACATTTTATTAATTAATTTGTTTTGTTAAAATGGTAGCAAAGAACAACAAGTGTACTTTTGGAACAAAACCCATGCATATTTGTACATAGCATAGTTATTAAGGGGAATTGGATTTTGGGATTTTGTGGGGTTGTATATATATATTAAAGGCTCATTTTGTATTAATTAATTTTTAATTATTATTTTGGGATGTATAGGCCACCCTCTACGCACCCTCTATTTGTGTTGGCCACCCTGTTCCCGCTCTTCCTCTTCCGCCAAATTCTTTCTAGTTTATCCTCTCTCTTTTCTTTTCCTTTAAATACCGCCGTCCGGTCCTTATTAAAGTTGCACTACGCAATACATCCAAATCCTGCCAGTCTGCATTCAGCCGTTTTTGTTGAGTCAGATCCCAGTACTAGATAAAACCGTAAGTCAAACCAACAATTTCCCCAGTTCCTTAAAATTATTTTGTTTGAATTTAACCGAGAGTGTGCGGCGGTCGAAAGGCAAGCGACCTCCAGATTCCCGATCCAGTTCCAGGTCTCCTGCCAATTAAATGGGAACCCTGTCCCCTTCAAGTCTTGTAGTTTTCAGAGAAAATGCCGAATTTGTACAACAATAAACAATGCGTTTTATATTGCGTGTAGGAATGGTGCAAAATGGCCACTAAACTGACAGAGCATACTCTAAATGAAAGCGTACTAAAGCGCAATAAAGTAGTTTAAATGTTCTTGGAGATAGGTCAGTAGATTTTTATAGCACGGTTACAGCTTTAGTTTATATGCTCAACAAAAGTTAGTTTTGGGTAAAAAATTACGCATAAATTATTTAATTGTGTAACATCTTACAACACTTTATTGTCAATAGTATAACCATACAACACTTAAAGTTCTGTTGAAGCTCATAAAAAAATATTTATTTGCATTAAAAAAAAGTTATTAATAAGACACTATAAATAAACAAAATCCAAGTGATTTTGCAAACTAATGCAATCATGATATTCTTAAATAAAATTTTATTTTGTCAGCAAATAAAAAAAAAAATAAAGAACTATTAGAATAAGAAAGATTATTAATCAAGAGTAAAAACGCAATTAGTCCACAATGAGATTTCTGAGGAACACCAGATGGAACAATAATTGGTTGGGATAAAAAGTTATTAATTTTCTCGACAACCATGCAACAACAGAATCATAAAAACCCAAAACCCAAAGTTTTGCAATTAAAACTCATTCATTTGAAAAATCTGTGTAAATAAAATCAACTCAAACTCTTGATTCAAAGACATTTAAAAAATTATTTTTATAACAAAAAAAAGTAGATTGACTCTCACAAAACTCATGTTGCTGTTTTACTATAATGTTTTTTCATATTTATTGTTTTTATATTTAAAGTTCTCATTTCCTTTAAATACATTCAACAGGTTAATTAAAAATGCTATATGTAATACGTTTTCCTTAAACTCAAACAATGAAGTTGGATAAGTTTTAAGTTTTATTGAATCAAACTGAAAAATTGTTTTTACGCCACAGTTTTTTGGGGACCAATATTATTACAAATTACACTTATATAGTATGCTCATAGATATAATGTCTTTACAACATGTGTTTAATTTATCTTAACGGATTATTTCATTAGCAACCAATTATGATTGTATTATATACCTGGAGCTCAAGGTATTTTTTAAGGGTGAAAATATTGTATATTTATATAATATTTTCATTCTTGAACATCGAGGTGTTTTAAGTTATTTATGGTATATAATACAAACATAATTGTTTCCCCAAAGCGATTAGTAATATAATTTAAGGCTATGTCGTAAAGACTTTATATCTATGGGCATACTATACCTAACTCATTGTTTACCCATATTGCTGCGGGTAGATTATAATTCCCAAGTAAAATTAGTTTACTGTTTAGATATTTGTCAGCAATAGATTCAACGGAATAACAATGATTTAAACATTTATTACAGGCTAAGTTAGGTGGTAAGTAAACTACACTAACTTAATAGTTAAAACTTAAACTTAATATTTACAAACAAATCGTTCCCATTTCAATCCAAACTACTGACTCGTTATCATAGTATGGAGTGTCCCGCCTACCCACCTAAGTGTCAGACAATAATTTGTTATAAGAAACGGTTGTGATCTAATCTTTTGATAACCAACACTTGGGTGGGTGGGTAGGCCACTCCAATCTACTAATTTGTTATTATAGTATGGAGTGTCTCACATACCTACCCAAGTGTCAATCTTTAAAAGGTTGGTTGTTTGAACTACGCGAGCATAAAAAAACATTTTGTCACAAGAGACGGTCGTAATCCTTAGAATTAGTTGTTTGTTTTTTCTGCTGTAATTTATTAACAACCGACATTTTCTTTCAAATGTAATAGCAGCATGCATATTAAAAAATCCAATTTATTAATAACAAGCTCTTAGGCAAGAATCGCCTACTAGTCCAAGTGCTTGTCATTAATAAATTAGTTGTTTGTCTTGCATGCTGTAATTTAATAACAATCGAGATTTCCTTTCAAATGTAATAGCAACTAATACATTAAAAACTAAAAAAAAAAAAAAATCTCTTAATGACAAACACTTGAGAAAGAATCGCCTACTACTAGCCCTCATCAAAAAAATTGATTCTATGTCTTTTTCGCTATAATTAATAGTAATAGACGTAATAACATCAGATAAATCTAAAACTAAAGATGAAATTCAATTGTTTGATGACAAACTTGGTCAAGAATTGCCAACTAACCCAACTGTTTGTCATTAAAGAACTGATTGTCTGCTTCTCCTGCTGTAATTTAATAACAACCGATATTTGACCTTCAAATGTAATTGCAACACAAACGTCAAAAACTAAAAAAAATATTCAATTTCTTGATGGCACACAATTGAGCAAGAATTGCCTAGTAACTCAAGTGTTTGTCATCAAAAACTGATTGTCTGTCTTTCTTTTTTTGATTTATTATAAGCGACATTTAATTCATCAAAAACTAAAGAATTTATTTATTTAATAACAAACAGTTAGGCTGGTAAGCGGGGTACACCAGTACAAACCTTTTGTTCACAATCATAAACTAGATGACCCTATCGTTTAACACTTAAAAAATAGGCTGTAATAATGTACTATTAAAACAAGCTTTAGTAGCAGTTAAAACACCACCTCCGCCTAGCTTAGGGACGTAGAGAAATCACATCTGAATAAACTGTAACTATTATTATTATATATGGGTAGTATTTTTTAACAAATCTGATAATTAAAAAAAATTTAAAAAAAATTTGATTGTTTTTTTATGGAAAAAAATTTATCAATATTAGAAGACCATAAAACAAGTTGTGCGCAAAAATTCAAACATGTTGCACTTTCTGTTGCAGTTTTTTAAGATAAATCGCTAGACACTTTTTATTTTGGCACAAAACAACTATTGACTAAAATTTGCGTTGTTTTTATCTTTGACAAACTGTCACTGTTGTATGCTTGGGTTAACCAGTGGCGCACTTTCAATAAGAATATATAATCTTCATTTTTAAAACGCCATTATTCTAAATTAAAGATCTTGTTTATGTAAAAACGTTTTTAATTGTTTTCTATTAATTTTTAATAAAAAATGAATTTTAAATGTACTTAAGCTTTGTCCCATTTTCAATTTTTTAAAAATCACATTTTTTTAAATTGAATAAAAAGTGTTTGGTACGCTACTGGAATATAGTTCTAGTTTTGATACTTTTAGAGAAAAAAATGATTAACGATGATCCTGTTAAATAAAAACCAATTTGGTTTGTTGCGCAATCTTTACCTGAATATACCAAAGTCTTAAAAAATCTCAAAAAACAAATACCAATCAAAAACTTATAGTGGTAGAATGAATAAATTGTTTTTAAAATACTCCCGACAAGGATTTATAATAAATTAGTAAGCAATTTTTTATTCAATAATAAAATAATAAATTATTCATATTAATAAGGTAATGATTTTATTTTATTTATTTATTTTATTTTATTTTTACATACATGTTTCGATGAGTGAAATATTATATACAATAAATACATTGAAAATGATGATCTCACTCATCGAAACATGTATGTAAAAATAAAATAAAATAAATAAATAAAATAAAATCATTACCTTATTAATATGAATAATATAAAAGGATTTTATAAAATAAAAATAGAAAATATAAAATAAAATAATAAATATTGATCTAAAAAATTCACACTTATTAATTTGATAACCTACCGGTTTTAAAACAAAAATATTAAACCTACACAATATAATTAGATAAATAAAAAAAATAAAAAATATCTATAAAACAACTACAAAAAAATATTTGGCGTTTTGCTTAAAAAAAAATAAACTTTTACTTGACTGGCCGCAAATTTGCATTTATATACATACAGAACCAACCAAAAATCAAGTAACCATATACCGTAAGTCAAATCAAAACGTATTGTATTTTTTTTATTTATTTTGATGCATTATAAACTTAAGTTTTTATCATTTAGTTTATAAATATTAATTTTTAGTTTGTTTTACGTTGTATTACCCTGAGTATTTTTCTTAATAATTAAAGTATGCGAGTGCGATAACCGATATTCTTGTTTCCAAACATTACCTTTTTCTAAAACTACCTTCTGTTGACAAAGATTATGACGTTGTTGGTTTATTACCTGTGCCTGATCTAATTGTTGCTTTGCATATTTTCAAAGTTTTAATAAATTTTACCCTTTACTCTTTATAAGTTTATTCTGACTCTCTTTTATCAAATATCTTTTTATTACTATAATCCCAATCACCAGTCGCCATTTTTTGACCAAAATGTACAGAATAGTCTAACGGGTCACTTTATGTTGTTTAGTGCAAATTGCACAACCAAATTTCTGTTAATTTTAATTTTGCAAGAGTTAGATTAAAGATGATACACCGTATTATAAATTACTTTAATGTGTTAACTACACACATTTTTTTGCGACTACTTACATACAATGACAATAAGCTAATATATCTAAGAGGAAAAAAAAAGCCAAACTTGCTGAGGTAATTAGTGACTACAAAGATAGTACAGTTTTTTTTTGTCTTACTTGGTAGAAAGCCGACCAAATCCGTGCTAACTATTTCCCAACACTTTAAAACTAGGGATTTGCTATCCATTAATCTAGCAGGTTTTTTTTGTTCTGGCTTCTGTGTAGCTGTGTTTATATAACAAGCAAATTTTTTAATAATAATAGTAATATTTATTTGATCATGTAATTCAAGTTACATAACAAATAAAATCAAATAATATAAAACAAAGTAAGAGTATTTAAAGCAATTATATCTAATTCTTTGTTTATATGCTTTTTTATTGTACAAAGACAAAGTTAATAATTTACGATTTCTAGTATGATATTCATGAAAACATTCGCTTTTTTGAAAATATTGTAAATTTTTATTTATTCAAAAATACATAATTTGTAAATGTATAAATTATATAAAGTTGTCAATGCTACAATACTTCTTTGCACAACTGAAATTCTTATCTGATAATATTTCTTACTGTTAGTTTTTGAATAACAAATATGCAACTAAGAAGTTTTTTTGCATTGACAATAGTGCGAAATCCCATATTTCAAACAAGAGATAAAATTGCTGAAATAAATGAATTGTAAAAATGTAGTGGTAGTATATTTTTTAGAAGCAATTTGCATTGCCGCAAGCACTAAATTTAATGTATTTGCTAGATAACTTGTATGTGCATTTAATTTTAATAAATTTTCAATATAGATTCCTAAGTGCAGGTTTCTCTAACATTTCTTGTACTTCCTTGAATTTGTCTATTATATTTGGAAAGTGTCAAAAGTATTAAAAAACACAATCACTGGTTTTTACACATAAATGACATAAATTGAATTGTGTAAAACATAACAAAAATAAAAAAAATTCCATTAAAAGTTTAGGACATCAATTAAATTAAATTTGCAAAAAAATACATTAACAGAATTATTTATTAGATACCTTTGATCTACAGAAACAACAACTAAAGTTTTTGTTATTGGTTAACAAGCAGAACAATTTGGCAAAAATTTGAAATTAATTTTCGAACATTTATACTACTATACTACTTCACACACTTTACATACATTATATTTCGGCCGGCCGCATTTGAAAATATGTACGATTTAATTTAAAAAGATTTGCTGGACTATGCTAGTAGAATTATTATAGTCAATTTTACACAATTTTTTAATTTTAACCTACTATATTTTTGTGTCGTTCATTTTTACTGTAATTTTAAAAATTCAAGAAACGTTTATCCACAGAAGAAAGTTAATACAGTCCGCAATCTAATTTTATAACAAATGTAGAAATTATATTGCATAAACTCAAATACATGATATAATTCAATTTATAATATAATTATTTAATAATTATGTTTATATTAATTTAATAATTAAATTACAATTTAATTATATGTAAAATCATACACAAATTTTATTTGAAATTATTAATATAAGCATGTTTTTTACTTGAAATATATAAAATATATTATAATAATTTTTATTTTAAACATTTATAGAAGTGAATTGTTAGGTTAAGAATATCTTTAAGACTTAACAACCACAATGACCATTGCTAATTTAAAGATTATTCATAACCACAAATCTTTAATTTGACAATCAAATAATTTAGCGGACGCGTTAGATAGATAGATAGATAGATAGATTGATAGTTTATTGATGTTGAAAATTAAGTACATTAATTTTTACATAAGTCAGGTACACAGTAATATATAATATAAAATTCTGACTAATTAAAATATAATAAAATGTAATAAAAGTAATAAAATATAATAAAAATAATAAAATACACTTAAAAAATTAAAACAGAAGTTTCAGACTCAAATAAACCAGCTACGTTGTGAGCTGTAAATTCGGCTATATCAAAAATTTCTTCCAAAAAATTGGTCCATTGTAAGCAACACCGGGTCTTGATTTGTTTATTCTGGTATACACTGACAATAAATAATTTGAAAATCGATTGTTATAGCTACTTTTATTGGTTGCATATTCATCTTTGTTGTTTTTTACATGTAGTAAACATTCATAAATATAACTGGATGGCAACGTGAACAATCCCATTTCTTTAAATTTTCCATTTGCTTTTTCAGTGTATTGTAAATTACAAATGGCACAAATAGCTTTTTTTTGCAATTTATATATTTTATTTGCATGAGAGAAATGTCCCCATGCAAGTATAGCGGAACAGGCAACAGCTTGAAAGACTGCAAAATATGCTGTCATCACTACACTCTGTAGAACAATTTGAGACAGAGCTTGCAGGACAAATATATTCCGTACTAATGGTTTTGACAAACAATTTACGTGGCAGTTAGCAAAGAATCAATATGAACTCCTAAAAACTTCACTGAACTGGGACTATCAAACAAATTATGTTGTCTTAAAGTAAATACCATTATGTACAGTTATGCTTTTAATTAAATGTAGTTTGTTTGCCAAAAACCAATCATTAGCATTATTTTCCGATTCTTGCATGTTTCTTATCAATATCACAATGCCGATTTGTTATTGTTGTATCATCAGCATAGAGTAGTGTATTTGGAACCACATCTGTTATATCATTAACATAAATTAAAAATAAAACTGGACCCAGTACAGATACCTGAGGAACATCACAAGTAATATGACTAACGGCTGATAAATTGCCATCAAAAAAGGTCTGCTGAAATTGTCCTGTTAAATATGATTGCAGCAACGCTAAACTGTTTCCACGTATGCCATAGAAAGCAACTTTTTTAATCAAAATGTAAAAAAGTACGCAATCAAAAGCCTTGCTAAGATCACAGAAAGTAGAACTAACATGCTGTTTTTTTTCAAAGCTTTTAACCGCATACTCAATAAACCTATTTATGGTCATTGTAGTAGATTTATTTTTTCTAAAACCAAATTGCTTTTTATTAACTTTTTTGTTGTTTTTAAAGTATCGATGCAACTGGGATTTTAAAAGCATTTCAAAAACCTTTGATATTATGCAGATTAGCATTTGTAGCATTTGTATTAAAAATATCTTTACTTTTTTGTTTTTTAGCATATGTACAGTATCTCTTACTTTTATTATATTTCTGTGTGCATTTATTATATCATAGGCAGCTTTGCTACAACTGTCTGCATTTTTAATATTCTCAGAGTTTGCTTTTATTTTGGCATTTTTAATTTCTCTATAATATTGATATTTGTAATTTTTATATAATTAAATGTTATTTTCAGTTGGAAACTGATTTTTAACTTGGTAAAAAAAATCTTATTTATTTCTCATTAATTTGATATTATTGTTATACCAGTTTATTTTAATATTTCTAGCCACACTTACATTAGTCTTTTTAATAGGAAAAGATGCGTCTTTTGATGTTTTTATGTTACGCATAAACTGATTAGCCTGTTCTTCGACTGTAATAGGCAAATTCAAAAAGTCCCATGTAATGTTTTCTATACAATTATAAAATTTGTATAGACCTAATTCAGTAATTAGTTGATAACTGTTAGTTTTAGTTTTATTTGAGTCAGAATCTTCTTGCTCTTTTAACGCAATTTCTGTATGAATAGCAAAATGATCTGATAGACATGTATTAACTGAAGTAACATTTATGTATTCAGTGTTAAAATTTATATAAAATATTGTCAATACAATTCTTTTTTCTATTCGAAAAATTTACCGTTTTATATTAATGCACTAAGCTCTCACATAATTGTTTTATTCTATTGTCATTAACATTAAAAATTACGTTAAAATCGCTAGTTAACACAACTTATTTATTAATAAAATCAATTTTATCTAATGCTTGGCATATAACTTTAATAAACATATTAAAATTGCCACTTGGCAAACGATAAACACATAAAACATAGGTATTAATATTATTTAAAAATACACAAGAAATTTCACAGTTTTTTTGAAAAATTGACTGCATCTACAATATTAATGTCAAGGAACCACTATGTTCAAATTGATTCTATACAGTCAACTACACTAAAAGTTGAACAGGGGGTACCGCAGGGCTCCGTACTAGGTCCATTACTATACATTATTTATTGCAATGATTTAAATTGTGTTGTACCATGCAAAGAATTAATTAGCTTTGCTGACGATACAACATTTTTTCAAAGTGCATACACGGACAAGATTGTTGTAGAAAACCTGAACAACATACTAATAAATACTCGTTCCTACTGTCAACAAAATAATCTGCTATTGAATAAAGACAAATCAGTTTTTATTCATTTTGCAAAAAAATATCACAATAGCAGTTTGCTAATTAAATACGAACATCAAACCCTACAACAAGTAAACAATACAAAATTTTTAGGAATCACTATTGATTATAAATTATCGTTTACTGACCATGTTGATAAGATTTGCAAAAAACTTGCAAGTGCAAATTACGCTATTCAACGTCTAAAGCAAATTGCCAGTAGTGCATATATTTTAAAATCATTTTATTTTGCATATGTTCATTCGTTATTGTCATATATAACAGAAAGCTGGTATAATAGCACTGAAGCAGGAAGAGTTTTTATTTTACAAAAGCGAATTTTACGTAGTATTGTAGGTATTAGATATCATGAATCATGTAGAATACATTTTAAAGAACAAAACATTATGCCTTTACCTACAATATATATTTATCGTCTTTTAATGTATACAAAAAAACATATTCTGAACTACAATCAAAACGGTAGCAAACACGGATACCCTACTAGACATGGACACTTGCTTGAAGTTCCCAAACATAAAACTTCAATGTTTGCAAAATCCCCGCTTTGTATGGGAATAAAAGTATTTAACAAACTACCAGAATCAACAAGAGCTTTAGAGTATTCCATTTTTAAGAAAACTGTGAAAAAATGTCTTTTAAATTTATGTTTATATTCTGTGGAAGAGTACAATGAAGTAGATATGACGTGTTTTTTATAATATTTTAACTAACTGTAAGTGTTCTTTTAAGTCTACTATTTTAACTTGTGCAATAACTTATGTATATTGTTTTTTATTGTATTTTATTTTTTGTAATTTTAAATTTATATATATATATATGTTGTATTTTCATGTAAATTTGACATGTTCTATACTCAGTGAATGAGTCAACAGAATTAATAAAATATTATTATTATTATTATTATTATTATTATTATTATTATTATTATTATTACTATTATTATTAGAGTGCGGTATCAAATTATTAATTAAGATAACAGATCCCCCCATTTTTCCCCATTTTTATGCATAAATGTTTCTATTGTATTTATCTTGTTTTTTACTCCTTCAATATTTGCATATAATAAGTTTAAAGTTATCTTATTACTCGCAATGTTTACTATTTTTTGTCAAGCTGGTGGTTGAAAATTTTGTTTTTTATTTATATAGATCAACGTCCTTCAATTTATATTTTCAATGTATAGGGAAATAACGGCAATAAACGGACAACATTAATTAAAGTCATATAATTTTAACGAATTACAAACGTTTCGGGGACTAATCTGCCCCTTCCTCAGTGCTAAAAATTTTAAAAAAGGTATAAAAAACATCTCAACAACATGTAAGATAGAACAAACATCAATAGTAAAATTAGATAAACAATATGTGTAAAGAGGACAATGAAATCAACTATATTAAATTAACATTAATTACACACTAAACTTATATTGAAAACAAACTAATTGACAGACAAACAACAAGGAGACATTATCACATTGACCAATGTTTCAAACCACAGACTCATATGCTTATCAATTTGTAATAATTACAGGTGAAATTATTATAATTTAATATAATATAATTTTGTTTTTTGTTAAAATTTTTACAGTCACTTTTATCTTCTACAGAATTAAAATTGAAACGTCTTACTGTAATTTGTTGTGGCCAAAAATCTTGACACATAAAATCTTGCAAAAATATAAATTGTACACCTAATTTAAAAGATTTAGGTTTCAATTTAATTTTTTTTTTGATGTTGTTAACTTAACAATTGTACTTAAGTTAACAACTTCATACATCTTTAACTTTTAAAAATTTAATACTTATAGATATAATGTCTTTACGACATAAACTTGTATTATCTCAACGGATTATTTTATTACCAACCAATTATGTTTGTATAGGATTTTCCAATAAGAGGTTACATTTTGATATTTAAAAAAAACGGGTATTTAAAAAAAACAAATTAATAAATGTTTATTTCATTGTAAAGAGAAAGGTATGCCATTAACATTTGAAAACGATATCAGTCAAATAGCCGCCACGGTTAGTACCACATTTTCTTCATGAAATTTTTCATGACCAATTTGCACATTTGCGGCTGTATGTCCTCGATAACTTTACAAATTCCATCTTTAAAGTATTGAATTGATTGTGGAGCATTGGCATAGACCTTATCTTTTGCGTAACCCAAAAGAATACAGTCTAAAGGTATTAATTCACAAGATCTCGGTGGCCAATTGTGATCTCCTCTTTGAGAAATAACACGATCAGAAAACTTTTTTTGCAAAATTGCAATTGTTTTGTTGTTTGTGTAGCACGTAGCGAAGTCTTGCTGAAAATAAACGTCGTCCACATCAATATCTTTTAATTCCGGCCATAAAAAATCTTTAATCATAGCACGGTAGCGCCATCCATTCACCGTAACAATTGCACCGGCGTCATTGTGCCAGCCCAAAAACCGCACCAAACAATGAGACGTTGAGGATGCAAAGACTTTTCAACAATCATTTTTGGATTTTCTGAGCCCCAAGTGCGACAATTTTGCTTATTAGCGTAGCGAGGTGAAAATAGGCCTCATCACTGAAGATGATTTTTTGATGAAATTCCGGATCATTTTAAAGGACCCAATCAGCAAAAATATGACGTTTATAGTGATCAACCGACTTGAGTTCTTGTGTTAACTAAACTTTAAAAGCCTTAAGACTTAAGTCTTTATGCAAAATACGGTATAATGTTGTTTGTGGAATGTCTCATTCCAAAGATTGACGAGGAATCGACAAACCTGGGTTTTCTTCAACACTACGGGCTACATCAGCAATATTATCATGTGTTCTTGGGCGATGCACACGGTTTTGATTTACATCACAAACTTCAACAGTTCACATTTTTCCACCAGGTTTACTATTGCCGGCCGAGAAAGTGCTTCACGACAATCAAAAAATGCTTTAGTTTTGCGAACTGAGACTGAAAATTTTTCACCATTTTTGTAGTAAACTTTAATAATTTCAATGCATTGTTAAAGCGTGTATCATTCCATTTTTAATAGTAGCGTAGTTTTTATTTGTCAAATGTCAAAAGACAATAGCTTCAAAATTGACAGCTGCCCAAATAGCCTGCTATTCAAAATAAAACTTCTTATTAGAAAACCCTTTATTATATACCTGGAATGTGACGGTAAAAATAATGTGTATATTTATATAATATTTTCACCCTTGAATACCTAGGTGTTATAAGGTATTCAGTGTACGTAATACATAATTCATTCATAATTCATTTGCGATTGGTAATGAAATAATTCGCTAATAATTTAAGTATATCTATGTTGTAAATCTACAGGTGTACTATACTGGAGTAGGTTTTAGGAATTACTGTAGATCTCAACTTCTTAAGCTACATGCTATGGCTGTTTTTTCTTTGTTTTTCTTTGAATTTTTAAAGTATATTGAAAAGATCATTGAAAAATACATTACACATAATAATGTTTACAATTTCAACTGAAAACATGCAAAATTTATTTATTTATATTTTGTTACTTTAATTAAATTATTTTTAGTTAAAAAATTATTGTTGTATAAAGTAGGTTCTAAATTAACACTGGCACTAACTTTAAAATTTGGGTTAATACTTTTACTATTTAACTTTTTATTAATAACTTGTTTTTTTAGCGTTTGCTTTAAAAATAATTTATTATAGTATCAGTTATTTCCGATGCTAAATTTTTATTTTAAATCAATAAATAATCGACCGCTGGTATTTTTTTCCGGCTCAAATAAATAGACAAAATTATGTATAATAAACTTTTTTTTAAATTTTATGTGCTTCATAGATTTTCTTAAGATTCTTAGATTTGCTCAAACTGGATAAACAATTAATTTTAATGAAAAACTCAAGTTTATTGCACAAAATATATTACACGACTATTTTATTTGAACATTTTTTAATAGTTTAAAAATCAGTTTTATAAATGTCATTTTAACAAAAAAATATGGTTTATTTCGTCAAATAAATGTAAAACATAATAAACATACATAAAAAATAACAAAAAAAAACAAACTTTGAAAAAAAAAACGTGCAAAGAGCAAAGTTCATAAAAAAATTAAACCTTTTGCAAATTCTTTTGGTGCATTTTAAACAAATTGCAAATATTTGTTGTTTTTCTTTCTCTTTTGGCTGGACACATCTTTATGGTCCGATAGTACATAGTTGGAATCTGCTTCTAAATCGTTTATATCAGAATCAAGTTTTTAAACCATTTTTGTAACGTCTCTTCAAAATCTTTATCTCTAAATTTAACTCTTTTTGAAGATGGCCTAGAATTACATCCTTTGTTTTTTTTTTACTCTAACTAGAAAAACACAAAGTAATAATAAAAAAATTTACATTTACAGACATTTAGCTCCTAATTTTAATCAATAAAAAAAAATACAAAAACACAGACGTATGGTAATTTTTACTGGTTCCAATTTTAATTTTTTTATAAAATAGAGGGTTTTTACACTATAATGCGCACACTTTAGTTAACTTGTTTATACTTATCATTGAGAAGGTACTAAGAAGCTTGAGCGCGTAAGTACTGAAAATCTACAAAAGTCGATAAATTGGAAACGCCTAAGAAATACCGGTCATCAGTAGTTAAGGGTTAACTATGGATATACTGGATATCCAATTTGCGTTTATAAAGTGACGGAAATTATATTATAGCGGTCATTTTGTGTGTGATTTAAAAATACTAAATATGTATTAAAAATAGCTTACATTTTAATATTTTAAATTATTAAACATTTAAAACTTGCAATGTATAATATTAACATTGTAAAGTAACTATTAAAATAACAACCAGACAACAATTGGTTATTTGGATTCAAAGTTAAGATCAAAAATGCGTTTGTGATAAATAATTAATATCTTCTATATGAACTTATTAACCTAACTTTAACCAAATTTTGAGTCAACAATATTACACGTATTGTTAACGTTTTACTATTACTGTTACATTTCGTACATGCAAAGTTTTTTGCAGTACAGTTTAAAAAAAAAAATTGTTTTTAATTAAACCTATATAACTTTATTACGAGAACTAGTAGAAAAATTGGCAACAATCGTAAAATATCACAAAACATAAGCCTTTTACGTAGTTCAGGTAGATTTTTATTTGTAAACTTTATGTACATGTCATCTAGATTGCAAATAATTTTTTATATATGCAATAAACTAAATTTTTTCAATGTAATCACCAATTAAAATAGGTTTATTTAATGTATATACTATATGCAATATATATATATGATGATAAGTATGATAACAATGAAGTTTTGTAAAAGTTTTAAGAAAATTGTTATTTTAATAATTCACTGGCGTGCAAAAAAACAAAATAATATTTAATTTTTAGAATAACAGTTTTTGTTCTTTTGCACGCTACTGTTTTATTTACAAAACAATTTTTTTTGAACATTTACCGACTTTCAACATTGCTACTATATACGTAATGCATATAATGTATACAATGCTAAAACTAATTTTAGTTGATACTTGCAATGAAAGAATTAATTCAGTATGCTGCGCATGTAAAAAATTACTGCCGTTGCAGATAGCAAGCAAAAATTACTGCATATATAAAGTTTGTCTAAGATAGTAAAACGTAAAAATACGTGTAATAATGTTATTCAAAAATTTGGTTTTAGTTGGTATGTATTTAAAAGATATTAATTGTTTATTGAAAACACATTTTTAGATCCAATTAACCAAAATTTGTTCAAATTATTTAAATAGTTTCTTTTTATTGTTAATAACAAACAATGTATGTTTTACATGTTTAAAATGTATAAAACCCTAAAATAATAAAATGTAATTTTTTTTTTTTGAATTACTTTGAATTACAAAATGCTTGCCATCAAATAATTTGCTTCTCTTTAGAAACGCATCAATCCATCCAGTTATATATATTCATGATTTTAACCAAAAGTTTGAAAACGTTTTGTCATACTTGTCAGTATGGTTTTTAAAAAGTATAACTTTACCTGTAAATATAATTTGATTGTTTGAAAATGTTTATTGCTGTAATCAAAATTAAAATTGGCAAAAAAAACATAACCTTTATGATTTTAGTGTTAAAATTATCAATTTAAACTTATTTTTTTTGGTTAAGAAAGCTAATAAAAAAACAAGTGTCTGATCAAAACCTATACAATAGAGCTCGTTAATAAGATTAGGATGCCATACTTTATTAAATACTTTGAACTTATCTAGAAATACTGCCATATTTTTTCCATATTAGAAAATCTGTTAGTGAAAGTTTTAATTAAAATCTATATTCAGTAGTTTGTTCTAAAATGTTGACAATGTAATTTTTTTTTTTACATATTAAATAGTTGCTATAAATTTGGTTTATAATTTAAATAATTAGATTTGTATCTCTTTGTAGGTTGAACTAATATTTTAAAATATGAGTTGCAAATGTTTTATCAATAATAAGTAGATTTTTTTTATGCTTTTTCTGGTAATTAATTTAAAAAGACTTTTGATAACCCGTTAACTAAAGTTAATTGGACCTATTATTTTACCAATAATATTGAAAGTTTTAACAAAAGAAGAATTTAGAATTTGATGCAAATAGGATAAAAAGTATTAAGATCTTGATTTTTTTTTGTTGCTTATTAAATACTAAGAAATTTAATTAATATTAAAATTATATTTGCTTTAATCTAATAACAAAAAAAAAATTGATTACTTTCTAAATAGGTTTTCTGCTACATTATGTAGATCTTTAGAATTTAAGCTATAAAAACCAATACTTTTTTTTTTTAATTTTACTGAATACATTAGCTTAATTATAGATAAGGCTCAGTTTAAGTTTAACATTAGTTGTTGTTATCTCTAAAACAGTTAAAAAATACAGATTTAATAAGCTTAATTCTCTATCTTAAATAAAATAGGTACATTGCTGAAGCAAGTTGAGTAAAAACATAATAAGCAACAAAAACTTGTTTTCCAAATAGTGTTGTAAATGATGAACTATTTAGTATTATGTACATTAAAATACAAAATAATTTTAGTTTATTTATGTTCATCTTGAAAAGATCACAATAACAATTAAAATTGCTTTATTTCAGGAATAATATCGTCGTGGTAACCACAATAGGTTCTATGTCATAAAAATCAAATTGTTCAAGGGAAACAAAAAAACTGCCTAATTTTTAACAATATTAGAGGAAAATTTCTCAAAATTTGTTTAATAAATTTTTAATTTAGTAACAGCAAACATTATAATTTTTTTTTAAAACCTTTTGCATACTATGCGACTTATTATTTTGATCACAAAATTCAAATAAACTGATTTTTGATTTTTTTTTTACATAGATCATATTGTCGTTACCACGACGATATATGTCTATTACAAAAACAGCTTTATAAAAATATAGATTAAAAAATATGCTATTATAACCTATGCCGCAAAATCTGTACGTCGTTAGTTTATTGAAAAAACATGTTGTTTGTAAATATATACCTACACCACACTGTTGGTTAGCAAAGGAATGTAATAAACAAAATTTAAATAATTTTTAAAACTACCAATATTAGCAAAACTCATTTTTAAACCATGAAGTATTGTGTGATAGAACAGACTAGGTATTGTTTTGCTAGTTTATTTATATTATAATCTATGTTTGACCTTGTAAGTGGTTTGTTCTATAATTTATTGCTACTAGCTTTACAATCTACGGTCAACTAAGTTTTGTAGTCATTATAATCGTTCAAGCATCTTATAGAACTTTGGTATTGTTAAACTTTTTGGAATGAATTATGATTGTAGAATTTATTGTGGTTTTATAGCAGTTGCTTGACTGCGGTTAAGCAGAGCTTTTGATGTTGCCACCGCTCCTAACCAACTACTCCCTTAGTTTGTATTTTTGTTTTTTTTTTTTTTTTGTTAACCATCATTTCATTCTATAGGCTTAATTCTTTTCATTTTATATTTATTTTTATTGTTGTGATTGCGGTTTTATATAAAAAAATTAAAAAAAAAAGTACAAAGTAAATAGAAATTAAGTTTTTTTATTGTGGTCCGGAGGCTAGGAGCTTGAGTTTAGGTCATTAGTTTACCAAAACTATATTTAACTTTTTTGCTTTTAATACAGAAAGAATAAAGTACTTTGGACTTGAGGCATTGGAGTTCTGGTACGAAAGCACACTACTAATAATAATAATTATTATTATTATCTTTTTTTTGCACAAAAATATACTTAAAATTACATTAATAATATAGAATAAAAGTTTTAAATGTAATTTATAAAAGTATTACTTAAATTTAAGTATATTACAATTTAAAATAAGTATAAAATTTAAAACAAATACAAAACTGCAAAAGTTATAAAGACAAACACGCTTACAAATTATACATATTAAAATTAATATGGCTACAATGACATTTAAAAGATTGTGTTGATACAACAAATTCATTAAAATGCACATTATCTTTAAGTAAATTACAATGTTTTGTTAATTTGGACAAAAGACTATAATAGCTAAAATTAGTTCTATAAACATTTTGCTTAAAAAGTAAAGTATTACGGATCATTTGTAGTGGGTTAAAACTAAAATCTAGTTTTTGCCAAAAATTCAGTACAGTTAATATAGCCATTTACTAATTTATGCATAAAGCATTAGTCGTTATCAAGTCTACAATCTTTAATTGAACCTAAATTAAATTGTATTAACAGCTAGTCAGATCAAGTTTTATAACTCATAAGTTTATTATGATAAATGTCTTCAATGCTTATTGATGATCCTTTTTTAATATGGAGACCGTATGACAGACCCATGCTCTATTAGTGACCTTACTAGTAACCTATATGACGTTACAATAGTGTTTGGTTGTAATTCGAAAGAAAATCTTCTATCAAATTCCAAAATATTACTTGCTCTATTTGAGATGTATTAAAAGTCAGTATTAAATGTAACTTTGCTATCCAGTAAATGCTAAGATTAGAAAATTATTTCACGACACATAGATTTAAATTATATAAGTTGTATAATTGCTTTACCATAGTTTTTGTTTTAGAAAACGTAATTGACTTGCATTTAGCAACATTTAAATGTAAATTATTAATAATACATCATGTCGTTGGTCAATTTAAATGATCTTAAATTAAATTACAATCTGCAATATTTTCTACTTTCTTGAATATTTTACGATCATCGGCAAATAATAAAATTTTACAATTTACAAATAAAGTTACCATATTGTTAATCAAAAGGTTGAATAAAAGAGGCTCACAATGTGACCCTTGAGAAACACCAAAAGTAACAGATACTTGTTTGGATAAGTAGTTATTTATTTTTACACATTGTGTTCTTATATTCAAGTAGCTTTTTATCAAATTTATTGTTGTTGTTGTTGCTAAAACTCATGGCTGTTAATTTAACACAATAATAACAAAATAATATAACTTACCCGATCAAACGTTTTTGCAAAATCTGTATAAATAACATCTACATACTTGTAAATTATTTTCAAATGCATTTAATATATATTTTTGTTATAGGATCAAATTAGTAGTAGTAGCCCGCGCCCTTCACAAAAACCATGCATGTTTATTTAGCTATTCTTACTGCAGTTTTTTCTTCAGTTGTGAATTATAAATCTAGAAACGTTCCGCGTAAATTTAAAATAACCTCAAAATTTTTTACATTTTTGATAAGCCATGTCTCAATTATTAATATAATATCGTAATTATTACGCTGAAAATTTAAATAAATTAAAACCGTATAACTTAGTGTTTATTCCATTTGCATTTTGATAGTAAATGGCCAGTATATTTACTTTTTTGGTTGTTTTTAATATAGTTGGTTGGTCATTAATGTTTATATAATTAATATAAGATATTTCATTTGCTTTCATTTCATTAAACTTTTCTTGCACTAATCTCATATATTTCAGTTGTAAAACAGTTTTATCAGCTTTTATTTTTTTTTTATTTTTTCAAAAGATTCAAGTTTCTTAGTACCTGAGTTAAAACAGCAGAATCACAAAACACAAGTTAAGTTGGACGTAGTTTATTCGAAATCCGACCAACACAAATAACCATCTTAAGTTGTAGCAAGTTTTTAATAGGTCCAAGCAACTTAAAACTTATCTTAATATCCATTATATTAAATGCTTGTTTACGGCAATCTTTCAATTTACCGGTTACTGACTCTGATTACACTATCACTACCTTGAGTTTTCATATGTGATAATTTTAATGATAAAAGTTTTTGTTCAATTTTTCAATACCAATCTCAAGATTTTTAAGGCTAAGGTAGAAGAAATGCCAACATGGCATGTTAGTATTGAAATTGAAATAAAAAATGATGAAAATTAAAATTAAACTTAATAACTGAATTTGTCCATTCAAAGCAAGAATTCTAATTTTAAATGCCTCTTCAGCAGTTACCATATAACTAAAAAACTGTTAATAAAAGATAAATCAATCAAAACCTATATTAAAATTATGAACACTAAAAACTTGAAACAAAATTAATTTTTTAAAATTGATTAATTGCCATATTCCAAATGCTTGTTTTTTATTTTATTCAGATTTTTTGCGCTTTGTTAGTCATTAATTAATTATCATTTGGTCAATTTGTATTGTTAAGTTGTTTAAATCACCGTAGTCTTTTACAACTTTGATTGACTGTTGTAATAGGTTTAGTTAGTTTTTAGTCAACTGTAATATTAGATTAGTTATATTTATATACATAGATACTGTTATCAAATTACGTTACAACTTTGTTGTCAGCTGTGATAGTAGTTTAGGTTTGGTTAGTAGTATCTGTGATAATTTGATGATTTTAATATAAAAAATTGTGATACTAAGATTATTATTATTTTATATTTAGTTAATGACCTTAGAAGTCGACGCTATATAAAAATAATATTAGCGCTTATTTTACACTTGTAGTAAAAAATATTAATGTATTATTAATAATCTATCTGATAAATATTTAAAATTTATTTTCTATATATCAACCATATCTTTCAAACATACAAAACTCCTTAAATAATTTGTATTCATGTACAGTCTTTTAAGAATATAATCTTATTTACATTCAAATCTCAACGGTCTTTTTAGAAACGCTGTTTTTGTTATGCATATAATTTTCATATTTACCTTACGTCCTTGCTGTCACTAACAGAAACTTGTCGCAGATGGAAAGATTTATAAACCTAATTTGTATACACACGAAATGCATTCACAATCTCATTGTTTTCCTACTTGTTAGCGCTCATAAGAAAAATGTTGATGTAATTTTACATTGTATGAAGTTCATTCTGGCAACGTCTCAAATATTTATTATTGTTAAGGTAAAAGCGAAGATATTTCAACAAACTGTGAGAATGCTCGTTTTTTTCAAATAAAAAATTGTGCGTAGAACTAATATCTCTAGGGGTTTTTAGAATCCTATATTTATATTGACTAACACACATTAAAACTTTCGAACTATTAACCGTGAAATATTGAGAAAAAAAAACGCACAAACCGAATTCTTAAGAACCTACAAAAACTGCCGGAACAATGTGGACAGATTAAGGCTACATTTAATTTGTGTGTTTTATTTAATGAAAGTTGATATTTATGGGATTATTTTGTTTTTCTTTTTTATTGCCAATTTACTATGAAACACAATATACTTAGAAATAAAAAGTACTGATTTTTGTAAAACAATAATATGCATACTAGATATTATTTAATATTATATGCATTTGCACAACATTTTAACAAATTTTAAATTTTTTTTAAATAAGATTGTTTTTTTTATTTTAAGATTATTTATTGAAAAGTACAATCTAAACACAGAAATAAATTACTTAAAATATAATTTTATACATAGAATAAAATCCGAATTCTATATATATATATATATGGGTAAATCCATTACTTTTCGACCAATTTGAAAAAGTCGACCTCTTTGATTTTTTTGAAGTTTTCAGGGATCAAAATATAGATGAAAAAAATGAGATTTCCAAAATTTTGGACCTTAGTATATTGCCTGTTCAAAATGACACACATTTGAAGGTCAGAAATTTTACAATAAAACGTAATTTTTAGCTTAATTTGTATCTCAATTTTTGGGCTTCTGGAAAATGATAAAAAGGTCTACAATAGCTCAATTTATTCCTTATTACATGTACTTTAAAACCCATATTATTATGTTTAATATCGTGGCAGTCATATTGATATATTAAGCTTTAAACATTATTCCAAAAAAAAAACGTAAATTTAGCAAAATCGCAAAACTTTGCTTTCTTTAAACCGTTCTAACGTTGTCAAATCTTAAAGAAAATTGATTTGCAAGGTCTAGATTTCCTCGTGTTTAATCTCTTTTTAAAGTGATCACACAATACTTATAGAATCAATACGTATACACCATTATTTTGATGCAGGAAGTTGCACATGTTTTTGAGATACAAAAATGTGCGGTTTGCCGTTTTTGAAAATTTTTGAATATTAAAAATTTCTTGATAATGCCCGATATACCATTTCTCATATTTTTTTGTGTTCTAAAGAGTAATTACTAAAATTTTGACTAAAATTGACATAGGGTGACAGCGCTTTTTTGGGACCTGAAAATTACAAGTTTTGAAGATCGCAAAAATATGTGCAACTTCCTGCATCAAAATAGTTGTGTATACGAATTGATTCTATAAGTTTTGTGTAATCACTTTAAAAATAAATTAAACACGAAGAAATCTAGACCTTGTGGATTAAATTTTGTAAAGATTTGACAAAGTTAGAACGGTTTAAAGAAAGCAAAGTTTTGTAATTTTGCTAAATTTACGGGTTTTTTTAGAATAATGTTTGAAGCTTAATATATCAAAATGACTGCCACGATATTAAACATAAAAATATGGGTTTTAAAGTACAGTTTAAATGTAATAAGAAATAATTTTAGACATCGTGGACCTTTTTATCTTTTTCCAGAAGCCCAATAATTGAGATACAAAATAAGCTAAAAAAGACGTTTTATTGTAAAATTTCTGACCTTCAAATCTGTGTCATATTGAACAGGCATTATTCTAAAGTCCAAAATTTTTGAAATTTAATTTTTTTCATCTATATTTTGATCCCTGAAAATTTGAGCAAAATCAAAGAGGTCAACTTTTTTAAATTGGTCGAAAAGTAATGGAATTATCCATATATATATACAGGGAGTTTATAAATGAATGGGATTATGTAATCACTTTAAGTATGCCGCTTTTTTTAAATTGTTCACTATACTATTTGTTTTGACAGATCAACTTTGACAGCTGTCAAGCTAACATATGAAAACATATGTAGTATAGCAAACAGTTTTAAAAAGGCGGCATATTTAAAGTGATTACATAATCCCATTCATTTATAAACTCCCTGTATATAAAATATTAAATGCAAAAACAAAACACATATAATAACTATGAAGCTTATTACATATAACCAGTCACTTACAAATTTTATGCGCCAACTGGCTATTTGAGTAATATAAATATCAAATGTTAAATAAACCATTACGGTTTAATATAGTAAAAGCAGAGCCAAATTGAATTATTTTGCTTATTATTTTACATAACTCAACTTAAGCAAACAATATATTATTACATAATATTATTTTTTTTAATTAATAATATCCGGCGTAGAAGAAGTTCCACGTATCTCAAACTGATCACATAAAATTTAGTATAAATGTAGTATGTGAGATGAGCAGTTGAAAACCAAGAATAAGAGCAAATTAAAACTTCATAAAAATGTAAATAGTGTTACTTAAACCAACCAAGTAAAATAGGAAAATAGTCAAATAAAAGAGGTAAATATGAATTTTGTAGTGCTAAAATAGACCACAAATATTTTGTGTTCAAAAACTACAAATCAAAAAAATCTTGAAGTGAAATAATAATAACTTAGAAATAAATTTTATAAAATACATACAGATATATTATAGATATAAATCAGTAATTCAATTACTTTTGTACAATTTTCATAAACTCGATGTCTCAGAATTGCGTCAAATTTTAGTACATGAAAGTTAAAAAAATTATATATTATTTTAGAAATTGCAAATTTAAAGCAATAAAAAAATCTTTAAACACTACTACTATTATTTTGATAAAACTAAAAATGACAGATGACAGATGACAGATGACAGATGACAGATGACAGATGACAGATGACAGATGACAGATGACAGATGACAAATGACAGATGACAGATGACAGATGACAGATGAC
Source organism: Tachinus rufipes (assembly GCA_963932245.1). Classification (NCBI taxonomy): domain Eukaryota; kingdom Metazoa; phylum Arthropoda; class Insecta; order Coleoptera; family Staphylinidae; genus Tachinus; species Tachinus rufipes. The sequence goes on along the minus strand of OZ010741.1, from coordinate 56,240,358 downwards.
AGATGACAGATGACAGATGACAGATGACAGATGACAGATGACAGATGACAAATGACAAATGACAAATGACAGATGACAGATGACAGATGACAGATGACAAATGACAAATGACAAATGACAGATGACAGATGACAGATGACAGATGACAGATGACAGATGACAGATGACAGATGACAAATGACAAATGACAAATGACAAATGACAAATGACAGATGACAAATGACAAATGACAAATGACAAATGACAAATGACAAATGACAAATGACAGATGACAGATGACAGATGACAGATGACAGATGACAAATGACAAATGACAAATGACAAATGACAAATGACAAATGACAAATGACAAATGACAAATGACAAATGACAAATGACACATAACAGATGACAAATGACAAATGACAGATGACAGATGACAGATGACAGATGACAGATGACAGATGACAGATGACAGATGACAGATGACAGATGACAGATGACAGATGACAGATGACAGATGACAGATGACAGATGACAGATGACAGATGACAGATGACAGATGACAGATGACAGATGACAGATGACAGATGACAGATGACAGATGACAGATGACAGATGACAGATGACAGATGACAGATGACAGATGACAGATGACAGATGACAGATGACAGATGACAGATGACAGATGACATATGACAGATGACAGATGACAGATGACAGATGACAGATGACAGATGACAGATGACAGATGACAGATGACAGATGACAGATGACAGATGACAGATGACAGATGACAGATGACAGATGACAGATGACAGATGACAGATGACAGATGACAGATGACAGATGACAGATGACAGATGACAGATGACAGATGACAGATGACAGATGACAGATGACAGATGACAGATGACAGATGACAGATGACAGATGACAGATGACAGATGACAGATGACAGATGACAGATGACAGATGACAGATGACAGATGACAGATGACAGATGACAGATGACAGATGACAGATGACAGATGACAGATGACAGATGACAGATGACAGATGACAGATGACAGATGACAGATGACAGATGACAGATGACAGATGACAGATGACAGATGACAGATGACAGATGACAGATGACAGATGACAGATGACAGATGACAGATGACAGATGACAGATGACAGATGACAGATGACAGATGACAGATGACAGATGACAGATGACAGATGACAGATGACAGATGACAGATGACAGATGACAGATGACAGATGACAGATGACAGATGACAGATGACAGATGACAGATGACAGATGACAGATGACAGATGACAGATGACAGATGACAGATGACAGATGACAGATGACAGATGACAGATGACAGATGACAGATGACAGATGACAGATGACAGATGACAGATGACAGATGACAGATGACAGATGACAGATGACAGATGACAGATGACAGATGACAGATGACAGATGACAGATGACAGATGACAGATGACAGATGACAGATGACAGATGACAGATGACAGATGACAGATGACAGATGACAGATGACAGATGACAGATGACAGATGACAGATGACAGATGACAGATGACAGATGACAGATGACAGATGACAGATGACAGATGACAGATGACAGATGACAGATGACAGATGACAGATGACAGATGACAGATGACAGATGACAGATGACAGATGACAGATGACAGATGACAGATGACAGATGACAGATGACAGATGACAGATGACAGATGACAGATGACAGATGACAGATGACAGATGACAGATGACAGATGACAGATGACAGATGACAGATGACAGATGACAGATGACAGATGACAGATGACAGATGACAGATGACAGATGACAGATGACAGATGACAGATGACAGATGACAGATGACAGATGACAGATGACAGATGACAGATGACAGATGACAGATGACAGATGACAGATGACAGATGACAGATGACAGATGACAGATGACAGATGACAGATGACAGATGACAGATGACAGATGACAGATGACAGATGACAGATGACAGATGACAGATGACAGATGACAGATGACAGATGACAGATGACAGATGACAGATGACAGATGACAGATGACAGATGACAGATGACAGATGACAGATGACAGATGACAGATGACAGATGACAGATGACAGATGACAGATGACAGATGACAGATGACAGATGACAGATGACAGATGACAGATGACAGATGACAGATGACAGATGACAGATGACAGATGACAGATGACAGATGACAGATGACAGATGACAGATGACAGATGACAGATGACAGATGACAGATGACAGATGACAGATGACAGATGACAGATGACAGATGACAGATGACAGATGACAGATGACAGATGACAGATGACAGATGACAGATGACAGATGACAGATGACAGATGACAGATGACAGATGACAGATGACAGATGACAGATGACAGATGACAGATGACAGATGACAGATGACAGATGACAGATGACAGATGACAGATGACAGATGACAGATGACAGATGACAGATACAGATGACAGATGACAGATGACAGATGACAGATGACAGATGACAGATGACAGATGACAGATGACAGATGACAGATGACAGATGACAGATGACAGATGACAGATGACAGATGACAGATGACAGATGACAGATGACAGATGACAGATGACAGATGACAGATGACAGATGACAGATGACAGATGACAGATGACAGATGACAGATGACAGATGACAGATGACAGATGACAGATGACAGATGACAGATGACAGATGACAGATGACAGATGACAGATGACAGATGACAGATGACAGATGACAGATGACAGATGACAGATGACAGATGACAGATGACAGATGACAGATGACAGATGACAGATGACAGATGACAGATGACAGATGACAGATGACAGATGACAGATGACAGATGACAGATGACAGATGACAGATGACAGATGACAGATGACAGATGACAGATGACAGATGACAGATGACAGATGACAGATGACAGATGACAGATGACAGATGACAGATGACAGATGACAGATGACAGATGACAGATGACAGATGACAGATGACAGATGACAGATGACAGATGACAGATGACAGATGACAGATGACAGATGACAGATGACAGATGACAGATGACAGATGACAGATGACAGATGACAGATGACAGATGACAGATGACAGATGACAGATGACAGATGACAGATGACAGATGACAGATGACAGATGACAGATGACAGATGACAGATGACAGATGACAGATGACAGATGACAGATGACAGATGACAGATGACAGATGACAGATGACAGATGACAGATGACAGATGACAGATGACAGATGACAGATGACAGATGACAGATGACAGATGACAGATGACAGATGACAGATGACAGATGACAGATGACAGATGACAGATGACAGATGACAGATGACAGATGACAGATGACAGATGACAGATGACAGATGACAGATGACAGATGACAGATGACAGATGACAGATGACAGATGACAGATGACAGATGACAGATGACAGATGACAGATGACAGATGACAGATGACAGATGACAGATGACAGATGACAGATGACAGATGACAGATGACAGATGACAGATGACAGATGACAGATGACAGATGACAGATGACAGATGACAGATGACAGATGACAGATGACAGATGACAGATGACAGATGACAGATGACAGATGACAGATGACAGATGACAGATGACAGATGACAGATGACAGATGACAGATGACAGATGACAGATGACAGATGACAGATGACAGATGACAGATGACAGATGACAGATGACAGATGACAGATGACAGATGACAGATGACAGATGACAGATGACAGATGACAGATGACAGATGACAGATGACAGATGACAGATGACAGATGACAGATGACAGATGACAGATGACAGATGACAGATGACAGATGACAGATGACAGATGACAGATGACAGATGACAGATGACAGATGACAGATGACAGATGACAGATGACAGATGACAGATGACAGATGACAGATGACAGATGACAGATGACAGATGACAGATGACAGATGACAGATGACAGATGACAGATGACAGATGACAGATGACAGATGACAGATGACAGATGACAGATGACAGATGACAGATGACAGATGACAGATGACAGATGACAGATGACAGATGACAGATGACAGATGACAGATGACAGATGACAGATGACAGATGACAGATGACAGATGACAGATGACAGATGACAGATGACAGATGACAGATGACAGATGACAGATGACAGATGACAGATGACAGATGACAGATGACAGATGACAGATGACAGATGACAGATGACAGATGACAGATGACAGATGACAGATGACAGATGACAGATGACAGATGACAGATGACAGATGACAGATGACAGATGACAGATGACAGATGACAGATGACAGATGACAGATGACAGATGACAGATGACAGATGACAGATGACAGATGACAGATGACAGATGACAGATGACAGATGACAGATGACAGATGACAGATGGCAGATGACAGATGACAGATGACAGATGACAGATGACAGATGACAGATGACAGATGACAGATGACAGATGACAGATGACAGATGACAGATGACAGATGACAGATGACAGATGACAGATGACAGATGACAGATGACAGATGACAGATGACAGATGACAGATGACAGATGACAGATGACAGATGACAGATGACAGATGACAGATGACAGATGACAGATGACAGATGACAGATGACAGATGACAGATGACAGATGACAGATGACAGATGACAGATGACAGATGACAGATGACAGATGACAGATGACAGATGACAGATGACAGATGACAGATGACAGATGACAGATGACAGATGACAGATGACAGATGACAGATGACAGATGACAGATGACAGATGACAGATGACAGATGACAGATGACAGATGACAGATGACAGATGACAGATGACAGATGACAGATGACAGATGACAGATGACAGATGACAGATGACAGATGACAGATGACAGATGACAGATGACAGATGACAGATGACAGATGACAGATGACAGATGACAGATGACAGATGACAGATGACAGATGACAGATGACAGATGACAGATGACAGATGACAGATGACAGATGACAGATGACAGATGACAGATGACAGATGACAGATGACAGATGACAGATGACAGATGACAGATGACAGATGACAGATGACAGATGACAGATGACAGATGACAGATGACAGATGACAGATGACAGATGACAGATGACAGATGACAGATGACAGATGACAGATGACAGATGACAGATGACAGATGACAGATGACAGATGACAGATGACAGATGACAGATGACAGATGACAGATGACAGATGACAGATGACAGATGACAGATGACAGATGACAGATGACAGATGACAGATGACAGATGACAGATGACAGATGACAGATGACAGATGACAGATGACAGATGACAGATGACAGATGACAGATGACAGATGACAGATGACAGATGACAGATGACAGATGACAGATGACAGATGACAGATGACAGATGACAGATGACAGATGACAGATGACAGATGACAGATGACAGATGACAGATGACAGATGACAGATGACAGATGACAGATGACAGATGACAGATGACAGATGACAGATGACAGATGACAGATGACAGATGACAGATGACAGATGACAGATGACAGATGACAGATGACAGATGACAGATGACAGATGACAGATGACAGATGACAGATGACAGATGACAGATGACAGATGACAGATGACAGATGACAGATGACAGATGACAGATGACAGATGACAGATGACAGATGACAGATGACAGATGACAGATGACAGATGACAGATGACAGATGACAGATGACAGATGACAGATGACAGATGACAGATGACAGATGACAGATGACAGATGACAGATGACAGATGACAGATGAGCAAAATAGAGTCAAAAGAGCTAAAACTTTGAGAATCGCCTTTTTTAGGTTCATATTCTTTTGTACTAAAATTTGGCGCAATTCTGAGACATCAAGATTCTGAAATTTGTACAAAACTCATATATTTAATAAGATGGTAAAATATTTAAAGAAGTAGTAGTATAAATCAAAATAAACAAAAAAGTCAATAAACTAGCAAAAACAAAAAACAAAAGTTACATAAGATGTTCAAACTGCTCCTTTGCTATTTCCAAGCCTGCAAAACATTATAGTCTTTAAGATATTTAAACTTTTTTTAATTTTTTAGGCATTTTTGATTATTTTGTATCATCAGCTTTTTGAGGTTTTTTACAGAAGTACTATAAACCAACGTTTTTAAATATCACCAAAAAACCTAAAGGGTCATAAAACAAGTCCGCTTCTTTTTACGTATCTACGTCAAATTAAAAACTTAGCGGAAGCGCTATTATACTGCAACTACATTTGTTGCTTTTGTTTATTTGTAATGTTGCCAAAAATATCATACATTGTGTTTTTCAAAATGTTGAAGTAAGCAGGCCTGTTAAATTGTTTGGTAAAACAAGACCTAGAAACATGTTGCCTAAAATACTCATCTCAATGTTTAATAAAATGTGTTTGACGTCTAGAATCTATTAGAACTTAAGCATTTATGTCGTCTCAAATATGCGTTTTGTGAAAATTAACAACAACAAAAGACAGGAGGTTTTCTTGTCAATATTCTTTTACCATTATTGCGTACAGATCAACAACAAAAAATAATTTTTCGTTATTTTGTTAGAAAATGGAGCTATCTAACCATCTCAGATAATTCATAAATTTTGGTTGCATATAAATTTTTTTAAATAAACAGTACTGAACTTAATTCTATAAACCACTTATAACTTAACAAACTAAAAGCACGTCAATTTTTAAACTTTGTGATACTGTATTTATCTCTGTACAATGAAACAATCACTGCACTTTCCAATTATTTGGTACTGTGAATTTTTTAAAACATAATTTGAATAGACTAATCAATTTACCAATAAGTGATATGTTATCATACTTTATCATTTTACCCGTAATCTTAATTATACTCGCGGTTTTGACATTTTTTAGCAATTTTATAGCTTTTATCACTTTGTCATTAGTTAGACTATTTGCTGTTTTTCTACTCTTTCTTTGGCTTGCGTAAGATGCACACTGTCAATATACAATTGCTCAAAATATTTTTTCTATTGTTCTCTAATACTGACCTCATGTCAGATTATTTTTCCACAAATGTTTTGAATGCCACAATTCTTTCCTTGCACAAGGGTTTTGCTCTTTTCTCATTTCTAAAAAATATTTTTTTTAGAATCATTTTGCATTCTTTCCATTTTTTTGTTCTGATTTCTTCCTTACTTTTATATAACTTTCTTTGCAGCATGCAACTCACTGTTTTACTTCAGTTTTTATTGCAATCTTTATTTTTTTTAAGCTTTTTTTTTTTTATTTGCTGCTAGTTTTACTTGCTTGTTGCACCATGCTTCTTTCTTTATATTTCTAATCACCGTCACTTCACACACATGTATTGCACAATCAACTATTGTCACCTTAATTCAGATTTATTCTGCACATTTTCAATGATTAACTAATTTATTTTTTTTAAGTTTATTTAAATACATTTCTGATACTATAAATAGATAGATTTTCTTTTACTTTTACTTGGTATAAGATATTGATCGGTTACACAGTCAGCTTCACGTACCGCTCAAGTATCTTTAATTAAACTTTTCAATTTTTATTATACACCTCAAAATTAATATTTTATGCTATGTGAAACTAAATTGTAAAATCTTTTTTTTTTTACATTTAATTTATATATAATAAAACAGACAAAAAATAATCATTTAATAGAACAGCGCTTAACTAATCAACTTTTATCTCTACGCACACCTGATTGACTACTAAAAAGTGTTCCAAAAGTTAACGCAAGATTTGAATTATATAAAAAACACAGTTTTTAGTCTTTAGATTGTTATTTTTTTATTCAATCATAAAGTACATATAATAAAGTTATTTATGGAATAACACATCAAGCAAATGGCTTCACGGATTTGCTGGCGCATACGCACTCTTTTGTTGAAATTTTTATTTTATGACCATTTTGCATAAATGTGGCTAAGTTTCGTTGATGCAGCGTTTAATTTGTTTAATTTCCTCTTGTCATGCATGAATGGTTGTAGGTTTGTTGCCATAGACTTTAACTTTAAATAACCCTATAAAAAGAAATCTTATAGTGTTAAATCAATCTAAGCCAATTCTGATCATCGAAATGAGAGAGTACACGACCAGAAAATGTCTCATGCAGTAACTGAATTGATTTACGGGGTATGGCATGTGGCACCGTCTTGACTCCATTACTACTAACCCTAAACATTCAGCTGTCAAATTGTTTTCTTTAGGGTTGTTAACAACTTACTGCACAAATAAATGGCGGCAAATTCAAATCTTGCGTTAATTTGGGACACCCTTTATAATGCTTTATTGTAAGTAATATTTAATCTGCGTACAAAGTTTTAGTCTTTATAAATTCATTTTCCAACCCAGGTATTAACAAAACTTTAAACTTGCATTGCATTTATAAATCTATTAGTTGTACAGAAAAAAATTAATTTTGCTACATAATATATGTTTCTACCTTCTTTTTATACGTATTTATAAAATAAATAAATCATTATTGTTATATTTTAGGTAAATAAAATTTGTAAAACATCTATTTGCTTTGTAGTTATTTTAGTATTTTAGTTCCTAATATTGTCAACTATCTTAAAACTAATTATAGACTATTAATAGAACAATATAAAATAGCTGTAAAAAACATAATAAATGAACAGATATTAATTATTTTTTTATAAATGTTTTATAGTTGAAATACCAAATTTAAAAATGTATTTTTATTTCTACTTGCATATTAGAAACTAATAATATATTGACAGACTGAAATCATGTTGAAAACGCATGTATAAATTATACATACTCGCCGTTAGTTGTTTAATATTGTGATGTGTTGATACAATATAGTTTAATTAGAATTCAAGTAGCAAATTGATGCATATAATCTGTTTAGGAACATCACTGAAAATTTACTTAATAAATGTATAAGCTTAGATAATTACTAATACTTTTATTATATATTGTTTTAGTCAAAGAAAATTGATTACTAGCAAACTAGCTGGAGCGTCATCCAATTTCCGTACATTATCTACATAAAATAAATTATGTGTTAAAACAGGATAAAATAAATATTTTAGTAAAAATACATAAAAAATAGTAAATTGTAAATAATTAAAACAATTGATAATATTTTTATAAACTTTTATAAAAAAAAACTAATATATACAGAGTTAGTCAAAATTACAGAAACTTCTAAATAATTATCTAACCGTACAAAAATTCAAAAAAAGTTGTAATCAAAAGTTTTTTTGTTTTAAATAAACTATTTTATAAAAAAAAACTTTAATATACAGGTGTATATTTTATTGTAATTTTCTTTTTTCAAATAGAACACTATATTTTTACATATTTTGATTCTAAAATGAATTATTTTTTATACTATTGACTTCAAGCATGTATTAGCCTCAATCATTCAACACTATTTTTGTGTTATAAGCAACTAATTTAAACTCCTAAACTTCAAATTAAAAACATTTTTCCACAAACATATGCATTTATTTTAACGAAACGGATAAAAAATACAATAATATCAAAAATAAATAATAAAACAATCATTAAATCAAAATGCAACGAGTGTAAGAAACTATACTTTTTTTGAAACGTTGAACTACGAGGTATCTGCCAAAGTTTGCGGAAAATGTAAAGCAAAACACAAATTACGTTATGTAAATTGCTTAATTGCTTTTCAATATAATCTCCTTTAAAATCTATACACTTTTGCATCCGGTGAAACCAATCTTCAAAACAATTTTGTCACTCTGAGCAAGGTACTTCTAAATCAAGTAAATGATTCAAAGGTTTCTTCAGGCGATGAAAAACGCTTGCTACGCATTTTATTTTTGGTAAGTCAAAATTAAAAGAAGTCATTGAGCAATAAATCAGGCAAATATGAACAATGAGTCATTAATTGAATGTTGTTACTAGTCAAAAACTCTACAGTTTGTCGTGCTTTGTGAGCGCTTGCATTGTTATGATGAACAATGATTCGCCGGTTTATGTTATTCTTTCTGGTTTTAGCAATAACTTACGGCAAACAAAATAAAGTAAACCAGTCCGCATTAACTGTCCTTCGATCCTCTAATTTAACAGTTGGAACATGACCTGTTTTTCCAAAGAAGCCAGCAATCATTCTTTTCATCTATACAGTCGATTGCAGTTTATCCAAGATTTGTCACCTGTTACGATGTTACGACCCCTTTTGAACTTCTTTAGCATTTCTTTGAACAACTTGACACTTGCCTGTTTTTGTTTTTTTTTCAGTTTCAACATGCCGATCTGATATTCATCAATATTTTTTGCGACAACAGGGGTGCCTTTGCAAAGATTGTCATCAAACGTTAGTCTTCTACGCATGAATTTTGCAAACCATTTGTAAACCATAGTTTTGGATGGTGCTTTATCCCTAAATAACGAACTAAGTTTTTCCACACATTGCTGCGGTGATAAACCGTATCAAACATCATAAAAAATCATCACTTGAAAGTCACGATTCAAAATTTCCATTTTGCACATAATTATTACTCTCGTTAAATTTTTTTGAAACAAAACCAAGCAGTTTGATATCAAACTGTTAACTGAAATATAGGTGAAAATTTTACAAATATGACAATTGCAAAACGCTTGATTTTGCCAACTTTAGCAGTACCTTTTGTATTTTGTAATAATAAAGATTTTTATATAGTATGTATTTATAAATATAAAAAAATAACAGATTTAATATGTTAACTTATATACAATTACAATTTAATATCATATTTTTGTAAAAGTAATCTTATTCACGAAGGTGTGGCAATATATACAAATCTGTTAAATTTTAAAAGTATCTAGAATTTTGCAAAAGAGTTAGTTAAAAATTTGTAGAATTTTTTAAAATTATGGCATGTAACTTTTGTAAATGTTCTACAAGCAGCGTTTTTTCACATATATAATAAAGACTTTTTTTAGTCCTATGTAGAGACATAAATATTAATTTAAAAAAATAAAATTTAAACAGTTCTTTTAGCTATTGAGCACACATATTTAAACATATTTATTGAAAATAGGTTGTATTAACCCAATTGTTACAAACAATTAAATAATAGTGTTTTTTATTTTTTTTAGTTTTAAAACCTAAAATTATAACTCATTTACTGATCCAGGGTCAACCCAAATATTTTTTTAAGCGCAGATTTTCCAAAAAGTATTTTTTTAACATTGACAAGGTCTAGTGTCTGGTATACCCACAATCATATTTTTTTTTACTTGTATTTTAGCGTCGACTACTAAGGTCATTAGCTATTTATTTTATTTTAATAATAAATACCTCAGGTTATAGACCTGAGGAAAACAAAACAACACAATAAAATGGTTAAATAAATAAATAAATAAATAAATAAATAAATAAATAAATAAATAAATAAATAAATAAATAAATAAATAAATAAATAAATAAATAAATAAATAAATAAATAAATAAATAAATAAATAAATAAATAAATAAATAAATAAATAAATAAATAAATAAATAAATAAATAAATAAATAAATAAATAAATAAATAAATAAATAAATAAATAAATAAATAAATAAATAAATAAATAAATAAATAAATAAATAAATAAATAAATAAATAAATAAATAAATAAATAAATAAATAAATAAATAAATAAATAAATAAATAAATAAATAAATAAATAAATAAATAAATAAATAAATAAATAAATAAATAAATAAATAAATAAATAAATAAATAAATAAATAAATAAATAAATAAATAAATAAATAAATAAATAAATAAATAAATAAATAAATAAATAAATAAATAAATAAATAAATAAATAAATAAATAAATAAATAAATAAATAAATAAATAAATAAATAAATAAATAAATAAATAAATAAATAAATAAATAAATAAATAAATAAATAAATAAATAAATAAATAAATAAATAAATAAATAAATAAATAAATAAATAAATAAATAAATAAATAAATAAATAAATAAATAAATAAATAAATAAATAAATAAATAAATAAATAAATAAATAAATAAATAAATAAATAAATAAATAAATAAATAAATAAATAAATAAATAAATAAATAAATAAATAAATAAATAAATAAATAAATAAATAAATAAATAAATAAATAAATAAATAAATAAATAAATAAATAAATAAATAAATAAATAAATAAATAAATAAATAAATAAATAAATAAATAAATAAATAAATAAATAAATAAATAAATAAATAAATAAATAAATAAATAAATAAATAAATAAATAAATAAATAAATAAATAAATAAATAAATAAATAAATAAATAAATAAATAAATAAATAAATAAATAAATAAATAAATAAATAAATAAATAAATAAATAAATAAATAAATAAATAAATAAATAAATAAATAAATAAATAAATAAATAAATAAATAAATAAATAAATAAATAAATAAATAAATAAATAAATAAATAAATAAATAAATAAATAAATAAATAAATAAATAAATAAATAAATAAATAAATAAATAAATAAATAAATAAATAAATAAATAAATAAATAAATAAATAAATAAATAAATAAATAAATAAATAAATAAATAAATAAATAAATAAATAAATAAATAAATAAATAAATAAATAAATAAATAAATAAATAAATAAATAAATAAATAAATAAATAAATAAATAAATAAATAAATAAATAAATAAATAAATAAATAAATAAATAAATAAATAAATAAATAAATAAATAAATAAATAAATAAATAAATAAATAAATAAATAAATAAATAAATAAATAAATAAATAAATAAATAAATAAATAAATAAATAAATAAATAAATAAATAAATAAATAAATAAATAAATAAATAAATAAATAAATAAATAAATAAATAAATAAATAAATAAATAAATAAATAAATAAATAAATAAATAAATAAATAAATAAATAAATAAATAAATAAATAAATAAATAAATAAATAAATAAATAAATAAATAAATAAATAAATAAATAAATAAATAAATAAATAAATAAATAAATAAATAAATAAATAAATAAATAAATAAATAAATAAATAAATAAATAAATAAATAAATAAATAAATAAATAAATAAATAAATAAATAAATAAATAAATAAATAAATAAATAAATAAATAAATAAATAAATAAATAAATAAATAAATAAATAAATAAATAAATAAATAAATAAATAAATAAATAAATAAATAAATAAATAAATAAATAAATAAATAAATAAATAAATAAATAAATAAATAAATAAATAAATAAATAAATAAATAAATAAATAAATAAATAAATAAATAAATAAATAAATAAATAAATAAATAAATAAATAAATAAATAAATAAATAAATAAATAAATAAATAAATAAATAAATAAATAAATAAATAAATAAATAAATAAATAAATAAATAAATAAATAAATAAATAAATAAATAAATAAATAAATAAATAAATAAATAAATAAATAAATAAATAGATAAATAAATAAATAAATAAATAAATAAATAAATAAATAAATAAATAAATAAATAAATAAATAAATAAATAAATAAATAAATAAATAAATAAATAAATAAATAAATAAATAAATAAATAAATAAATAAATAAATAAATAAATAAATAAATAAATAAATAAATAAATAAATAAATAAATAAATAAATAAATAAATAAATAAATAAATAAATAAATAAATAAATAAATAAATAAATAAATAAATAAATAAATAAATAAATAAATAAATAAATAAATAAATAAATAAATAAATAAATAAATAAATAAATAAATAAATAAATAAATAAATAAATATGTAAATAAATAAATAAATAAATAAATAAATAAATAAATAAATAAATAAATAAATAAATAAATAAATAAATAAGTACTAAATCTAATATCACAGTTGCTAAAGTTAAAAACTAATTTTAAAACTAATATCACAGAACCAACTATCACAAATGGCAAAAAAGTTGTTCATTAACCTAACCTAAAATTACAATTGACACCAAAGCTGTAAAAGGCTTCGATGCCAGACCCTAAATCCTAAAGTAACTAAACTTAACACCACAACTTAACCTAATATCACAACCTAACTTAATATCACAGATGACATCAAAGTTGTAAAATGCTTCGATGCCAGACCCTAAAAACTAACTAAACCAAATATCACAGATTGCACCAAAGTTGTATAAGATTACGATACTTTAAACAACTCAACAACACAAATTGATCAATATAAGTAAATAAATAAGTTAACACCAAAATCATTACAAGACAACACAAAAGCTTGGTTACAGTTGTTTGAAGCGTCGCCTGACGGGCGGTTTTATCGGCCAACTCATGTCCAGACAAAGATAGTTCTCTGTCCAACCCGAGCCAGGCAAAATATCGAAGTTTGTACAAGCTGTACCAGCGGATTGACCAAGTACATAGACTGTATACTCAAGATGGCGTTCAGCGAGTCGGAACAGAGGAGGAACGAACTGTGAGATGACCTCTCACAGTTTAGCAGGGCTTTATGCAAAGCATGTAATTCTGCGGTGTATACAAAGGCCTTTTTAGGCTAAAACAAAGACACTACCCACTTTTTGATCCGTTTTTGAACCGTTCGTATACAACCGCGGAGAGTCTGGGTATTCGGCAACAATGTCAAGAAACTTGCTCCTTAAGACGTCGGGGCAAGTTTCTCGTTTGCACTGGGAGGACAGATCAAGACCAGATATAACACTCGGCATCATCTAGGGTGGAAACTCGCCAACACTGACCTCAAATAACATCGGATAAATATTATTAAGACTCTTTTCCAGCTCCTGCCCTCGGACGCACACTAGCCTACTAATGGTAAGCCTGAGTCTGTATTTACGTTGCTGCGTTTCGTTGGCGGTAAATATAAGTCGGTTGTTGTGACCCTACTTTGCTCGCATCGCCGCGGCATACGTAAGTACAAAACGACTACGACAAGCGGTTAGAGGAGGTACACCCGACTTGCAGCAAAGACTCGGTGCAGGACTTGTCCAAAATGCTCCCGAGGCGTACCTATTGCCTGCGTTGTGGACTGCGTCTGAAGCTTTCAACCGGGATTTTGTGGCGGATGAGTATACCAAGCAGCCGTAGTCGATTCTGGACAAAACCAAGACTTTATACAGCCGCAACAATACCTCTCTCCGCGCACCAATGTTAATTTGGCCAAGCACTTGATCACGTTCAAGGCTTTTTTGCAGTTTGTGATCAATTCATTGATATGTGCTTGATAGAATAAAGTCCTATCGAGCACGAGCCTTAAAAAACGGACTGTTTTGACGCACGTAATTCTGGAACCCCGCAAGACAAGCGCGGGGTTCCGGTAAGGTCTATTAAGGCGGCAGAATTGCACGCGCAAGGTTTTTGTCGTAAAGACGCAAAAATCTCTTGCCTTTGCCTCTCTGTGCACTTTGTCTATGATGTTCTGGAGTTCACGTGTTATGGTGGAGATGGTATCTCCCGCCATGTAGATCACCAAATCGTCGACGTACGAGCATTTCTTTAGAGGTGTAACCACAGAGGCTGCAATGTCATTTACCGCAATCGCAAAAAGGTTGACGCTAATTGTCGGCCCTTGTGGAACACCGTTCTCTAGACTTATTGTCTTTAAGTAAGGGGTTCCCACCCTAGTTTTAAATGTGCAATTGCGCATGAAAAATTCAAGAAAAAGAGGCATACGTCCTTTGTAAAATTCCATATCACCAAGTCATGTCATACGTCTTCTCGAGGTTGAAAAACACCGCTACGAGGTGTTTTTTTGCTAGAAAAGCGTCTTGAGTAGAATTTTCTAGACAGATTAAAATATCAACGGTTCTGTGATTTTGTCTGAAACCCGCCTGGTATTTAGCTAAGACACCGTTACTTTCCAGCATCTACGCCAGACAATTGTTGACTATTTTTTTTCTAATATTTTACTGAGATAGCAAGTAAGTGAAATCGGTCTGTAGCTGTTGACGTTGTTTGGATCTTTGCCCGGCTTCAACAATGGCAAGATAATGGCTTCTCTCCAACATTCCGGGTAGACGCCGCTTTCCCATATTAGGTTGTAGATTTCCAGAAAACGCTCCGTCATGCGGGAGGGAAGCTGCTGGATAACCTGTTAGGGCACGTCGTCTGGTCCCGGTGCAGAGAAGGTACCCATACCGTTATTTGCCGTTTCCAACTTTTTTGAAAAAAAACAATGAGTTGTAGGACAAAGATTCAGGGGAAGAGAAATTCAACTGAGTTTTTAAGTAATCTTTTTAACGAAAGAACTGTTTACTCTAATTTTGAGAGCTACTAGCAGAAGCAAATTAAGTTGCCAATGCGTCTGCAATGTTGGCCGCTTTGGTGACTTTGCGTCCGTCGACAATTAGGATGTTAATTGCCGTTTCCAACTTAAAGCAATCATGTTTTCTTGCGTCGAAGTTTATTTGAAACAATAAAAGGCTTTCTTTTTTTTTTCACAGTTACTCAAATATTGTTGTTTCACCAAGGAACCGACGGACCGGCTAGCTGACCGCTGGATTTTGGGACAAACACATTTGCTGCTCGGACAATACAATTAATAAAAACCTTCACGGCGGTCTCGACATCCTCACCATTTGACTCTAGTGGGACCAGACTGGCTTAGAAACCTTGCCAGTCTGCGCGGTCGAGACACCATCTACGGGGAACGGACTGTCTGACCCGTTTGACAATGGTTTTAATTGTAAAAGAGAAATGATCGCTGCCTTGAAGGACGTGGAAACAATAAGGACAAAAAAAATTGCTAAAAAAATTGTATCCATACCTCCAAAATGTGTGGGAGAACCCGTGTTGAGGAGGACAGCGTTGCTATAATTAAGAAAATCTTTTATCAAACGCCTTCGCGTGTCTGTTCTCAGAAAACTCCAAAGCGGATTGTGGGAGTTAAAATTGCCCACCATGAGATAGGGCTGTAGAAGCTGCAAAATAAGTTCTTGTAAATTTTTTAGAGTCCAATCGAACTTCGGAAGATACATGTTGCATATTGTGGCTTTTATTGGGATGGTAAGCCAGATCGCTATTGCCTGGAGTCTAGTTCTGAAGGTTATTTCCGTAAAAGGTAAATTTTCTCTCAGAAAAATAGCAACTTTACCTTTGGCTCGGGCACCCGGCAGAACGTCACTTCTTGTGCACATAAAGCCCCAAAGATTAAAAATTTCTTGGAACTTGAAGTGCGTTAAAACTGTAAACGCAAAAAGGCATGTGCTTTACCAAGATTATATACAGCTTACAATAGCTGCGTTTGCAACCGTTGCAGTTCCACCGTACCATTGTCTCCATAGTTTTAAACAATTATTAAATAAATAAAATAAATTAAGAAATAAATAACACGTAATAGACGGACAGCTATTAAAATAAATTAACACAAAACAAATAAAACACCAAAGCTATAAAAAAACTTTGGTGTTTAGACGTAGACAAGACAAAAGATACATTCTTAAAACTAATATCACAGATGACATCAAAGTTATAAAATACTCCAATGCCAGAACCTTAAAATACATAAAATTTAAAACTAATATCACAGATAACATCGGAGTTGTTAAAGAATCCGATGCCAAAACTATAAAACAATTAAAACTTTAAACTTATATCACAGATTACATCAAAGACTTTAATGCCTGAAGCCTTAAAATAGAAAAGACATGACAAGTACACAAATGACAATATCAAAGTGCAAAAGTTGCAGAAAACTCATCGAATTTTAACATCTTGTGACCCACACAAATGCCGTTATAAGTGCATATCTAAAATAGATGAAAACAGACGGTACAATATTAATGATCAATAATAAAAATTATTCTGGTTGGAACACAGAAACTTCATATTTGAAAATGGTAGCAAAAGCTCTAAAGCAAAATAACTCTTTTAAATATTTTTTTTAAGATGCAGAAAGAAATATTTATAGAGTCTGTAAACTATTCTTTTTGACTACTCTTGGTTTTAAAGAAACCATCGATTTGGTAGGCCATCATGTTTTTGAAAACACGCAAAAAGATAAACTAACTTCCGTGAAGGACAGACGCCACTCCAAACCTTTGGTGAATAAAATTTGCAGAGAAAGTGTCGATGAACATATCGAATCTTTTCTTCCGTTTGTGTCACATTATAGAAGGGAGCATGCTTCTAATAAGAGGTATTTGCCTAGCAATATTATTATAAAGCAAAAGCACAAATATTATCTAATTAAATACAACAAACTATATTTCTATGATTTTTATCGTAAAGTAGTGAGCAACAAAAAAATAAGTTTTACCAAACTTGGTCATAATGAATGTGAAAAGTGTAAAGAATTTGCACTTTATGATAAAAATCACTCAAAAGAGAATTTGTATGAGTGTAATAAATGTCTTGACATTGGTCAAAACACTTTACTCGGGCTAGAGCAGCCAGAAAAAATGTATCGTGTGTGTCTGCTGACTTGCAGAAAATAATAATGCTTTCACTTATTGATACTTTTAAAAGAATTGTTTTTATTAAACGCCTGATGGCGTACCATGAAAGCTTTTCTAAAGATTTTCCATATGCAGTTGTCTGTCATGAGGTTATTGCTATACGTTGCAAAAAAGAACTTACTAGTACATTCTATGCATTTTTGTTAAAAAAAACAGGGATGCCAAAAACATAACAATTTGGCCAAACAACTGTTCTGGACAAAACAAGAAGTGGGGCCTCTTTACTTTTCTGATATATATGGTCAATTCTGGCAAAATTTTGGCACGTACCATGACCCTTAATTATTTTGAAGCAGGACATTTATTTATGTCTGCAGTCTATTTCCATCACTAAGTTGAGCTGTCTCTCAAAATTCAAGGCAAATGTTATGATTTTAATGATTTTGTAAAGGCAATTCAATTTGCAATTTTCGGAAAAGTTGATGTCAAATGTATGAATTATACAGACTTCTATGACTGGGTGGAGAGAACCTTGTTGTACAAAGTAAACCACTGTAAACTAAGACCGTATTTAACAAATATGGTGCAAGTTATCGCCAAAAAAGGCAAATTGACATTACAAATAAGTTCATTATATTTATATTTTAGCTCTCAATAGTAATCTATAAATATATATGTTATTTTAGTACCGGTGTTGTTTCAAAACGGAGGAAATAAAAGAACTTGACTTTATTAACAAGAAATCGTTAAAAAGTGGTTTATTTATGCCAAAACCAAAAAATTGGGCCATGTAGTGTACCCGTAGATAGACGTGAAAACATTTTACAAAAACTTGGGGGCATTTTGCCTAATAGCCGAAAACTATTTTGGGAAAAATTACCAATTTGACTTAGCGGTTTATATGTATGTTTTAAGTTTTGTTTGTTTGAAAATATGTATCTTTTATTTGATTTAACGTTTTAGGACCTATTCTATTGTAAACTTTAATTTTTTGAATAAATAAAAATGTTGCAGTTTAGTATTTAAAATATGTAGGTACATAAATCACGTTAATTTAAATAGTTAAGTTATCTTTGCATTACCAAAAGTAATTATTTGTACTATGCAAAAACACTTTAAAATAACATAATGTGATTTTGCTTAGCTAACCTAATATTTTTGATATTTTTGATACTTAGCAAAAAAGCTTTTTAAGCTTTTTTTAACAATATAACATAAAAAATGCCTGTTTTAATAAATTCCTCTAAAATATTGTATAAAAATACCTGTTTATAGCAACAAAAAAACAACATTTGTCTTATGGAAACATTGTGGGTGGCATTCAACTTTTTAAGTTACAGCGGTTTTTACTTTTACAGTATTTTTGCTTATGACAACAGTAACAGTTGCAACAGTATGTTTTTCTTGCTCAAGACCTTTAAGTATGGCACTCAATAAATCTACCGCTGCGTCAATCCATGTTGTTGATTGCAAACTGTTGTTTTTTTTTTATAAAATCAAATAGTTTTTAATTATTATTTCAAATACTTTTCCTTAAAGTTTTATCACTATAATTATTTTTATCATCTTTATTACGTTTTTCGAAAATAGAAATAACTTTTAATTTTTTAAAACTAGATTGGAAAAAGCCAGTTTTAAAGCAAGTATTATAAAACTTGTTAGTAAGTTTGCAACTAAGTCAGTATTGTTTTTTTAATAATTGACTTACAAATAATTTATATTTTTGCTTATTGAATTGCTAAGTATATTAATAGTTTGTATCACTTTTTGCGTCATTATGGCTAATAATTCTAAAATTATTTTATTGGCAATCGATGCAATAAATACATTTTTTTATTAAATTACGGTCAAACTGTTAATAAAATTATTATTTTTATTCACCTCTTTTTTTTTTAAAACAGGTTATTGCAAAATAGTCTTTGATATATTGGTTAGTAATACATATTATAAATTTATTAACATAAAATGATATTGTAGACACCCAAGACGTATTTATTATGAATTTTGTATATAAGCATTACATGCATAAGTCCATTTTTAAACTGGTCAAAAAACATTTTGATATTGCCATTACTTGATCTGTATACACATATAATTATTGTAAAGTGCTTGATCTACAGAATTTTAATTTACCAAATTTGCTTAAACCTTAAATCGTTTCTTGTATAGATGCATACACCGCCATGAATGTGTCTACAAAAATACGTGCCCAGTGTTTAGAAAAGAACGTAGTAATTTTTATTATTTATAAAAAGTTTATAGTATGAAATAAATTATATGCAGTTGAATTTTAGTTACATTGTCAGGTTATTGCATTATTTAGCTGGTAATTATTAATCTTAAAAAAAATATATAGAAATATTAACAGGCCAAAAATCTGTCTAGACTAATGTTATCTTTACATATAAAAATAATCAAATATAAATGCACAAACTAAGCCAAATTTTTTATCCTTTTAAAACTTCTTTTGAGCAATCATCTACATCAGCAATTATACATGTTGTAACTTCAATTTGTTTTCAATTATGCTTACATAAAATATCTTTTTATTTGTTTTTAGAGATTTCTTTTTTTAAGTTGTGTGTTTTGTATGGTATTTGAAAATTGTTTAAAGAACTGTATATAGCAAAAGACTGCATTATTACGTCAATGTTCTAAAGTTTCTAAACTATAAAACAATTTTAGAGAAACAGTAATTAAATTAATTAGTTTTTAAATAAAATTTAAAAAATTTATTATATATATTTTTTTGTTAAAGAGTGTGTTTTTTAACATGTTATATATTTTTGCTGTTTTTCCTATTTTGTACTTTATTTCTTTGTTTAGTTTTCTGTTGCTTTGTATTATTGTTTTTAAGTATCTGTATTGTACAATCTGTTCAATTATTTTTTCTTTTATTCTTATTTTGTGTTTCAGTTTTTCTTTTTAATTATCATGGTCTTTGTTTTTTTATAGTTTATTTTCATGTTTATTTTCTTTATTTGCTCTTTTATTTCCATGTTGTGTTGTAGCTCTTTCTCTGTCTCAGCAATCACTAACATATCGTCTGCAAATAGTAGTTCTGATATTTTTGTTATTTCCATTTTCCAATATCTTTTTTTTACAATTTTCATTTTTTTTTGCGTGTTTTATTGTTTTGTCTAGCACATAAGAAGAGCAATGCGCTTAACACACATCCTTGCTCTACTCCTTTCTTTGTTTGATTTTTTTTGATTCCATGTAATTCATTCAGACTATGTTTCTGTATTCTGTGTACATGTTTTTAATTACGTTTATTATATTTTTCTTAATTTTTTTCTTTTCTAGTTTGTTTTATATGTCTTTTTTCTTAATTCTGTCAAATGCCTTTTCAAGGTTAACAAAGCATACGTGCATTTCTCTATTTTTTAATCATCTTTTTACTTAAATATTTTATTATAAGTATTAGATCTTGTGTGCTTCCTTCTTTTCTAAATTCACATTAGCTGTCTTCTATTGTCGTTTCTAGTTTGTCTCTCAAAAATTCTAGTAAATATTTTGCTTGGTATGCTCGTTAATGTATTTACTCTATAGTTTTTACATTTCTTTTATTTCTTTTTTTATGTATGAATAGAATTATTCTTTTATTTCATTCTCTTAGCGTTTTTCCATTCATGTTTAGGTTGTTTATTAATTCCGTTGTTTCTGCAATTCTCCTATCTTTTGTATTTTATCATTTCCCGGTGCCTTCCCGTTCTTTAATTTCTTAATTGCTTCTATTACTTTGTCTATTTTAATTTTACCATTTCTTACGTTCTTGTGTCCTGTAGCACTTTCTAATCTTTTTTTGTTTTGATTTTTTTTGCTTCTTGTTTTGTAAGTTCTTGGAAGTATTGCCTCTATCTTTCCATTATCTTATCTTGTTGCGTTATTATTTTACTCTTTTTATCTTTTATGTTCATCATATTGTGTTCTTTCTTTTGTTGTAAATGTTTTAACGTTTTGTTTTTGGTTTTGGTTGAAGTTTTCATTCATATCTTTTCCAAATTTTGTCAATAATTTTATGTTTGCTTTTTTTATTATTTTTTTTATTTCATTTTTTTTTCTTTGTATTTTTTGTAGTCTTTTTTTTTTGGTTTGTAAGTATCTTTTTCCATTATTCTTTTTTGTTCTTAATCTCTTTTTTGACTTTATCTGTCCACCAATTAGATTTTTTAATATCTTTATATACTATTTTTGCTGATCAACAGCTATCTTTTGCAGCTTTTAGAATAAATTGTTTTTTTTTCTTTTGTCTGGTTTAATATATTAAGTCCATTCGTAGTAAATGGTAGTCGCTGCCTACTTCTGCCTGTTTTGTTACATTTACTTTCTTTATTTTGTTCTAGTTATTTTTGTTAATTAGGTAGTAGTCTATTATTGATTTTTTGTTTATGGTTGGTTGTGTTCTTGTGTATTAGTGAACTTGTGTTAAATGTTGATACGATGTTTAAAGTTGGAGCATAGTTTCCAACATTAAATAACAAGCCATTTTTTACCACTAAAAACTTTTTTAATGTAATAATCTATGAGCAAAAGAATGACTTTTGAAGTTATAAAATCATTGTATTTCATTTCAACATTAAAATGATGTCTATAAAAGGTTTGTAATTAATTATACATACAATACATTTAATAAAATTTTATTTACTGTAAATAATTTTTTTTTGTTAATGATAGAATAGACAATTTATATAAATGTATATACAAGATTGTTTCCAAGTTAATGCATGCAATTTGCCTAACCCTCTATGTTTTGTGGAGTGCAGCAGGTTTTCAAATGATCATTTGCAAACATTTCGAGTACTAAAAAAAATAAAATAAAATTAGCAAAAAAATATTTAAAAACAATATCAAAATTACGAAATTAGTACATAGAGTAATAAGTTGATAAATAATAAGTTATTTATTTTTAATTTTGTTGTGCTTGTAGATAGTGTACAAAAAATATCCTGTAAGGTAAATCTTGGGTATTCCAAAATTAATAATTATCTATGAAATTATAAGATCAAAATTAGTAGTAAAAAAGTATAAAAAAAATTATTATTTTTATTATTATTTTACATATTTTTCAGAAATGAGCAATTCCACGTCAAGTGAGCAGTTCATTTCACTCGACCCTCTCCGATTTATCTCAAATTTTGAACACTTATTTCAGTACCCAAAATATGACTTTTTGCCAGATTTCAGATATCTAGGTCACATAGTTTGCCATGTAGAGCTAATTGAATTTTACGGCATTTTTTTAAGTTCAACTTTAATTTTTTTAAATTTCATTTTGCATTGTAATTTGGAAAAATTTTAGAATAGTCATAATTGATAGGAAATTTCCCAAGGAATCGAATGCAAGGGTCAGATTTTTGATATCTTGTTGCGCACGCGCAGAAAACGCAATAAACCATTTTTTTTTTAAATTCATATTTTAAAAGTTGCCACCAATTAAAACTCCAAATTTTGGCCAAAGACAGCCAAAAGTATGTACTTTAAGATGCTTAAATAAAAATTTCCCACACTAATGGTAATTTTTGCTGTTGAATCTCTCGAACGCACAAAACCATTTTTCAA
The DNA here is from genome assembly GCA_963932245.1 of Tachinus rufipes. Lineage (NCBI taxonomy): Eukaryota > Metazoa > Arthropoda > Insecta > Coleoptera > Staphylinidae > Tachinus > Tachinus rufipes. Next base: position 56,216,152 of record OZ010741.1, on the reverse strand, counting down.
TCAAAACTTTTGCACATATTGATTAATATACAGGGTGTTAATAAATAAGGGTAACAAACTTTTTGGGTGGGCAGGGGGGTTCATTTGAGACATTTTTTAATCATAAACTTATAGGCAAACATGTTTACATTAGAAGCTGCACGTCAAAAATTTTTTGTTTTTTTTTTATACAATATTCGAAATATCTCTCTTAAAAGTCTAAAAAAAAAAAAAACAATATACTATACAAATTATACGCAATTAAATTGTCTATCTTTTTTTAACAGCATATCTGGATCTATCTCAAACCGTACTTATGTCATAAATTAAAAAATATTTTTTTTATTTTCCTTGTTATTTTTGTTAAAAATTATGTTTAAAAGTAAAAAAAAATTAAAAAAAAATTGAAATTCAAAATTAAAGGCCATTCAATTGCGCATTTTTTACTTAACAACATGTTTTAATGTAGCTTCTACCGATTGTGTGCTATTAAAAAAAAACTTTAAGGGGAACATTTTTTAACCTTACTTAAAAAAACATTAATAGAATGTTACAAATTTGACAAAATAAAAAAAAAAATATGTACAATACGTCATTTTAAAAAAATTTTAAATTAAAAAAAAATTATATGCCTAAGCCTTATTAAATTCTAATAATTTTAGTTTATGAGTCTAATTTTATGTTCAAAATTTAAAATATAATTAAAATATTATAATTTAAAATATATAAATACAGAGTATATTGATGTAAAATTTTATGTGGACATTAATTAGCAAGTACTCATTTGCTTTTTTGGGGACTCAGGGTATGCATCTGACTCAAATCTAGGAAGCTAATAATACTCATTAAGTATATTAATTTTAAAAATTCAATGGTAGTGCGACACGTGTTCTTTTAAATCTTAAGGTCTGAAATTTCTCATGGCATACTTTTTTATATAAAGATCACTTTCTTAAGGTGCACTCAAAGAAATTCCACAAAAAAAATTTAAAATCAGTCTAATATCAAAAATGTTGATTAAAAAATGGTTTTGTGCGTTCAAGAGGCTTTAGAGCAAAAACTATCTCTAGTTTGAGAAAATTTTATTTAAGCATCTTAACGTACATACTTTTAGCTGCCTTTTCCCAAAATTTGGAGTCTTGATCGGTGGCAACTTTTGAGAAATGAATTTTTGAAAAAAAAAACTGTTTTTGCATTTTCTGTGCGTGCGGGACAAGATAACAAAAATTTGACCGCTGCATTCGATTCCTTGGGAAATTTCCTATCGGTTATGACTAATCTAAAATTTTTCCAGGCTGAAATGCAATTAAGATAAATAAAGTTAAAAGTTGAACTTAAAAATTGCCGTAAAATTCAATTGGCTCTACGAGGCGAACTAGAGGTCTGAAATTTGGCATGAAGTCATATTTTGGGTACTCAAATAAGTGTACAAATTTGAGCTAAATCGGAGAGTGTTGCGTAAAATGGACTGGTACTTGAGGTGGAATTGCCCAAATATAGTACTAGATATTTATATTTGTTTTGTTCAAACAACAAAAACGCTAAGTAAGCAAAAAAAAGTAGCCAAAAATATTACAAGAAAATCAAATAAAGCGATAAGACAACTATAGAAAATTGGCAAAAAAATTGTGATAAAAAAATTATGTTTAGTAAGAAGTATGTTATTGTATGAAAAGAAAATTTGGGGATAGATAGAGTAAGAAAAACTAAAGGCTATTGAAACAAAACACTGAAGATAGGTATTTAGATAAAAATAGAAAAGATTCCATTATACATTGTAATGGGTTGCAACATAAATGCAATAATTTTTATATTAAATTAGTCATAAGTTATGTTATAATAAATCTTATTATGTTTATATATATTTTATATATACTGTATCCACAATTTTTTTATTGCTAACAAAACAAAATATTATCAAAATAGGTTTGACTTCTACTATTAAACTTAATTAAATTACTAAATATATAAGAGTATTAGAATAAAGTGTAAATGATCTTTTTTTATTACGATGAAGTTTTTTACAAGTTTTTATTTTAAATGTCATAACTAGTCATACAATGCGTAAAAAAAAGATATGACAAATAATCTTTGAATTAATTTGAATGTAATATATTAGAAAAATCTAAATTGAAATAATTTTCTGCACAAAATTTACAATAAAAATAATTACTAAGTCTTGTCACTTAAAATCTCAAAGATTGCGCGTTCAGATAATGATAACTTTTTTATTATTTAAAATTATTTGACTTATGTCTTTTTTTGCATTTTATATCTTCTAATTATTGACAATTGATTTAGAAACATAAAATGTAAACATTGTATAACCAAAAAAGTTTATTTCAAAAGCTTAAAATCGATTTTAAGCAATTTTATCGCATTTTAGGTAGTTGTTGGGCTAAAAGCACCATAATTTTTTAAAAGGTATTTATACTTTTGCCTCTTTAAACTTTATATCATACTAAAAATAGTAAATAACTGTAAATTTATTACTTAAAATCACTGTCCTTTAAACTATTTTCTGTATTATTACTACATATAATAACGCATTACAATAAATTCAACTATTAAAAACTAACTGAGTGGTAGTTTGCCTATATGAATAGTGTAATAAACATTATATTATTATGAAATGAATTAATAATTTATTCAAAATCAGTCAATCGAATCACAGCGGCCAAGGGTCAAGCATAGACAATTGTTTCGGTTCTACAAACCTCGTCAGTATGCCTTGTACGACCACGGCATCGCATGATAGCGAAGACAATTTTGAATAAATATTTCTGTGCTTATGAACACAATTGATATTATAAATAATCAAACGAAAGACTGGTTTGCCATCTAGTTGCAATTATTAATACTAAAATGTCCGCATTAATCGGTATCATTTTTGCATTTATGCAATTGGCAGTCATTTCGCGGCTATAACGATTTTGAATCGCCAATAAATTATGAAATGAATTAATAGAATAATAATTTGTAGAACCGAAACAATTGTCTATGCTTGACCCTTGGCCGCTGTGATTCGATTGACTGATTTTGAATAAATTATTAATTCATTTCATAATTTATTGGCGATTCAAAATCGTTATAGCCGCGAAATGACTGCCAATTGCATAAATGCAAAAATGATACCGATTAATGCGGACATTTTAGTATTAATAATTGCAACTAGATGGCAAACCAGTCTTTCGTTTGATTATTTATTATATTATTATTTAATAATTAAGGACTGATTTAACCCGGCGTTGCATAGGTGGAGTATAATAAACCCCACCAACTTTAAACACAACAAAATTAATAGAAAATGATTCCGCACAAAGACATAGGCTTCAGTACCTTTCTAAAATTTATCGCTTTGTACATTTTCGATGTTGCTTTAATTATATTTAGACTTGCAGTTAAATAGCATATGCGTAAAGTGTTTGCGACAGTGCTCAAACCCCACCTTAGTGCTTATGTATTTTATTTTTACCACTAAAACCCCACCTAGTATCTATGTATTTTAAAGTTATACCTCAAACTTCCGCTTATTATTTGTCAATGGAAATTGACAATGTTTTTTTTTTTTTTAAATAATTTATATTTAATAAATTTCCAAATTATGTACAAATAAAACTACAAAATGTTTTCAATAAAAAGAGGAACAGTTTTCAAAAAATTAAGATTGGGAATTAGTTAAGCTTTTCATAAATGTTAGAAAAGAAAATCATCTAATAAATTGAGTACTAGTTAAAAAAACTGATAATTTTGCGGCTTCTTTAACTTCAACTTTTTTTAAACCAAAGAAAATGTCTTGAAAGATGTATGCTCATCTAAGAATTAAAGATAAGAAACTAAATTGTAGAAAATTTGCAAATTAATTTTTTTTTATATTTTTCTTATGAACATTTTTTGTTTATTTAAATTTCTTTATTATTATGCTAAGAAAAAAATGTAATTTTTTTTAGTTATACAATTATTTATTTATTTATATTTTAGTTTTTTTAAAAAAATAATTTTTTAGAAATTTTTTGCAATTTTTTTATACAAATTTAAACAAAACAAACATATTTTTTAATTCAAGAATCTACCTGCAGATTTATTTAAAAACAATAAACAAATTGATTATTTATTTTTTTTTTTTTTTTAAATTTAATAATTCTTAAAATTTAATAAAGTTGAGAACCTAAGATTTTTTTAAGTTTGTTTATAAAAATTTTTTGTTAATTTTATTTAATTTTTTGATATGTCTAGAAAAAAATGTGATACTTTGTTTTTGTTGTTAGTATTATTTGTTTATTTTATTTCAGTTTGAAAAAAAAGTTTTTTTTTTGGTGAATTTTTTGTACTTTAGCAATTTTTGAAATAAATTTTAAATAAATATTTACAAACATATTTTTTTTATGTGAGTACATAACTATAGCTTGATTTTAAAATAATATAAATTTTTTTTATTAAAAAATATTAAAAAAATAAATAAAAATAGAGTGGGGTTTATTAAACCCCACCTTATCATACATGTTTCAAAAAACCACCTAAAAAAGTTGTAAGTTGTTGTTTAAATATCTTGTCTAATTGCAATTTAATATTTCCAACCTCAAAGTATACAGCAGACCTCAAACGCAAAATAGCTCTGTTGTGCTGGCATTAGCAAGATTTAAAGAGATAGACAATTAAATATAGTTTAATAAAAAAGAAAAGTTTAAAATCTACGACTTTAACCCAGTCCAACTTTAAAGCGGCTAACTAAATACAGACAATTGTTTTGGTTTTCACAATTCTCATCAGTGCAACCTAGTAGTACGACATTGATTAATAGTAAACGATTAATTTGAATGTTTGGTATAAACAAATGCTAGATAATAATTAATGGTGCAAAGTAGTTGTACCTCCATCGTGTAGCTAAACCAAACCAAAGAAACCAAATATCATCAATAACTTCAGCATCACAATTGGCAATCAAATTGCAATGTCTAAAAAAGTAGACAATCAAATATAGTTTAATAAAAAAACAAAAGATTTAAATCTGAATTTTCTTAATAGATGTAAACAGTTTTTTACTATTATTCAGTTTTTGCGTAAAGATAAAGCTTATATTTGTCTTTGAATAAAATATTGTTTCCAAGTTTAGGGAGGAACATCCGAAACTACACTATCTCTTCTAAATTTGACTCAAAAACAAATTTGATCATTGCTGATCCAAAATTGACAAACGGCTTAGTTACTTTACAAGATTGGCGTAATGTTGCAGATCTTTGCATTTTTTATAGATATTTCCATGCACATTGCTTAAACAAAATAAAAAACATATTGTTATCTAAACAAATATATACTTTTGTTCAAGGTTTGCTTGGAATTTAAACAAATATTCACTGACCGTTTAGAGATGTAGGACCAACATTTTTAAAAAAGATTTTTGTAACTGTACTATTGACACATATAATAAACTTCCAAGTTTAGTATGTCACAGACTGCCTGGTATTTTAACAGGACTATCAACATTTCAACTGGTTGAACAACATCAACACATACAATAAGCTTTCAAACTCTAATTAATTTTATTAAAATTTGATAAGAGGTCATATTAGAGACAGTGTAGTTGTAACAATTAGTTGCTGCATAACATTCTATAATTTTACTAAAATTTGGTAAACCATTTTAAATTTAGTTAGAATTTAACTGTAAAGCACTATGAAATAATTGTATGTTGCTTTCATTTGATAATTAAATTACACTTGAGCGGTACTTCTAGTCTTAATTGATTTAGATTAAAAAATACTACAATATTATTATATAATTTGCCAAACTTATAGTGAATTGAATACTTTGTGTGGTAATTATCATTCTATGCTTATAACACTGACTCACAATAAAAAACAAATTAAATAAATTATTTATTAAATACTTTTGTACCAACATATATATTTAAAGAACATTCTATTAGTAACGGATGCCATTGTAGATAATTATTGGTACAGTAAGCAAAATAAAGCACGGTCACCAAACTCTTACTTACAAATGCGCAAATTAAAATTTTCTTATAAACAATGCATTAATTAATTGAATGCATATTGCTTCTATGATTCTGATATGTCATTGACAAACTAGTTTTGTAAGTACCTTATAATTTATATTTTAGTTAATTTAAAAATATAAATATTACTAATATACAATTTAATTTATTTTTGTTTAATTCTAAGCCTATCTACTATTACAGCTAATGTATACAATTTATGATAATTTTAATTTAAAAAACTTTGATAAAAATGTTTTAATGTAATAATCAATCTGTTATAAATAAAATTACATATAATCTGTGCTTGAATAAATAAGTTGTTTTTTTTAAGTTTGTTTTACATAATTATCTGTTTTTTGTTTGCCATAAATTTAATTATATAATAATAACACTTACTTTATTTCCATTAATCTACACTTATTATATGGAACACATATGCATGTTTTCGAATTTTTTGGCTGCACCGGTGAATCTGATCGATATACCTGTTCAACTAACTTGCCTAGGTCTTGTGCATTTGCATACGCGCACAATAACAAACAAACAACAATAATGACCTTCATAGTAACGTAACTGTAAATGAAATAAGAATTAGTTAAGGTTAGAGCTTTTATATCAAAAATTATACCGATATTTTATTTATTTTAAAAGATTGTGATAATAAAGTCGCTTTTCAAACTTGTTTTTTTAATAATTTATCTGTAGTTTTTAAAAATCAGTTACAATATAATAGAAGTGTTAACTTACTTGAGAGAGCTGGACAAGCAATGAACATACGGACCTTTCTGTAGGCTGTATTATAGTAGCCAGGAATACCTTGAACAAAATTAAATCAATGATGTCTCTGTGGTTGTTTAATGTTAAGCTGTTATTAATTCAATACCACTAAACAACTACTTGCATATTCATTATGCTCAAAATATAAATAAACACAAGTATTTTATTGATGCATCTGAAAAATTAATTTTCATATTATTTATGTGTAAAAATCATTAGAAATATTACATTAATTAAGAATTATTTTATAGTCATTTATTAAAAACTAAATCTTAATTAGTTTTACCTAAATAATAAATTTAAAAAAAAATTTGTTGCAATATGTTTTTAAACTGATTTCAATGCCAAAGGGTTAATTAAATTGTGATTTAAATAATTACGTTTTTAAAAAAATATTTATTATAAAAAAGTTTAACATTACATTAATAACTAACTAATAATAAGTTTAGTTTCATATTGTTTTAGCTTTTTTCTAGACAAAAGTTGACATTGTAATCAGATTAATTTTACAAAATGTCTAGTAAATTTTGTTAATCTAGAGAGTGATTTCATGATATTGCAAAAAAAAATTAATAACAATTTTTTTGATAAATTAAAGATAAAATTGTCTATAAACGAGTGTCCAGAATTGAATAATTACCAAAATTTAGGGCGTACCACTTTCATCATACTTCTACGCAATACACATTAGTGAGCTAATACAATAAATTATTAGAAAAAGTTAATCGGTAAAAAGTATTTCTGCCAAAATTTTTGGATTTTGTATACATTTTTTTATTTGCATGAAAAAAGTTTGTAAACCTGTATAGATATAAAATAAATGCAAAAACTGGTTTTTTACTATTCTAAAACCTATTGACTGACTAATATTCAAATTTGCAGCAAACTTTCTTAGACATTTGGCAATTTTTTGAGCACTTTTTTTTAATCTTTCGAAGAACTTGCATTTTATTGAGATGTTTTATCATAACAAGAATAAAAAGAGAAATACTACAAAAGGATAACGAAGAATTGGAAATGGAAGTGATAGTGCAGCAAAATTTTAGAAAACTCATTACAAGAAACCGGAGAGATAAAACTAATAGTAAGTGGAGATTTCAACGCTAGGATCGGACAAAACGGAGAAAAAATTAAAAACAAACAAAAAATCAAAAAAGAGTCAAAAGACAAACTAGAAAATAAAGAAGTAAAAAAAAAATGATAGAAATGATTGAAGAGTATGGGTATACTAAACGGAAATATGGAAGAAGACAAAAAGGAAAAATATACCTACATAGGAGCAAATGGACAATTGGTAATTATTTACGTTATGGTGAACGAAGAAGCGTCGCAAGAGATAGACACATTTAAGGTTGAAGAAAGAATAAAGTTGGATTATCAGAAACTAGAGGTGTATAAACAAAAGCATAAAAAAGAACCAAAAAAAAAAAAAAAAAAAATAATAACAAAAATAGTATGAACACAAGAGAGCGTAGAAAAGTATTAGCAAAATTTATATAAAAAACATTTTGAAGAAAAATGAGTAGAACAAAAAATAGTAAAACTAGAAGACATAATTGCAAACGCAACAATAAAGAAAACGTTTTTACAAACAGAAGAATTATTTGCAAAAAAACAAATGATAAACACAGAATACACACAGAAAAAAAGAAAAACTAGAAAAGTACTGCTCAAGATATACAAGAATAAATGCAAAGAAGTTAAAGCAATATATATTAAAAAAAAATTAAAAATTAATAAAATATGTTTGAAAAAAGCAGCATGGAAATACATAAACAAAAAAAAAAACAAACAAATTTTAAAAAAAAGACTGGAGGATACACTTCTTAAAACTGTATGAAGGATCGGACAAAAAAACCTATAGACAGCCAATGACAACACAATAACTGAAACAAGATTGAGATAAAATAACAAAAAAAATGATATGGAAGCAAATAAATAAACTAAAAAAACAAAAAGCGCTAAGTGTAGATAGAATACCAAACAAAGCATGGATGTATGGTACGAAAAATCTGGTTGAGAGACTGAATAAGATAAACAATTAAATTTTGAAGGAAAAAAAAATTTCTTAGTCAGTGGAAAGTAGTTTTTGTATGTCCGATACACAAAAAAGGAAATAAAAAGCTTGTAGAAAATTACAAAAGTATAACGTTACTAACTACAGCATACAAGATCTATGCAATGGTACTAAAAAAAACTGAATGGAGAGAAAACATAAATGGAATAATGCCAGACGGACAAGCTGGGTTTAGAAAAGAAAAGAAACCATGGATAATGTATACATACTACACTATATATTGGAAAAAAAAAACAGCAGACTGGTGGTAGTGGGAGAAAAAAAATGGGGTTGCTGGCTTATGCAGATGACAAGGTGATTGTAGCAATACAAGCAAATGAAATAAACAAAATGAATAGATGCCTGAAAAGTATTTTAGACAAAAAGAGTTAGAAGTGAATGTAAATAAAACATATATGATCACTTTTAGAAAGGGGGGAAGAAAATAAGAAATGAGATGGGAAAGAAATTGAAAAAATAAAAACAATTAAATACCTAGGATATGTTTTTTGTACAACCAATCATTTTTTTTTTAGTTTTTTTATAAAATATTTACATATTTACAATTTATATTATTTCTTTTTTCTTCCCACTTGCTGCTTTACACCGTTTCCATGTGGTTGGCTGCAGAGCTTATTTTATGTTTTTATTTATCTGCTTCTGTTTTCTTCTAATAAGATCTTGTTAATATATAGTGTTTTTTAATTTTGATTTTAAATTCTTTATAATTTTTTGTTTTTTTGATACATTCAGGCAGTTGGTTGTAAGTGACAAATCCATTGCCTAGTATTGATTGTTTTGCTTTTTCTGTCCTTGTTGTGTGTACATGTATATTGCTTCTTTGTCTTGTGTTATGTCCGTGAATTTTTTTGTTGCATTTTATTTGGAAGTTGGTTTTAATTTTTTAATTTTTAATTTTGTATATTAGTTTGCATTTTTTTATTTTTATTTTTTTGTTTATCTTTGTTTTGTTAATTATTTTGTATATTTCTTCTGTTGGTGTTAGTTTTGGTAGTTTGTGAATTATTTTTAGAATTTTGTTTTGTTGTCTTTGTATTTTTTGAATGTTTGTTTTTGTTCTTTCTCTCCATATGTTTATTAAATAATTAATTTTTGCAAAAAATAGTGAATAGTAGATACTTAATGCAGTTTCTTTTGTAATGCATTCCTTAGCTCTATACACAGCTCCTATTGTTGCTGCGCTTTCTTTTAATAATTTGTTAATATGTGTATCCCAGGTGAGTTTCTCAGTTAATATTATTTTTAAGTATTTTGTCTGTTTTGTTCTAGTAATTGCTATGTTATTTATTTCAATTTTTATGTTAATATCTTTTGTGTTTTTTTGTCTTATTATCATATACGTTATTTTTTCTTCATTTATTGTTTGTAATAAAAATAATAACATAAAAAATACGACAAAAAAAGCAAATAAAGCGGTAAGACAAGTATGGGGAATTGATGAAAGATGGTTTGAATGTATGAGAATAAAAAGAGTGATGTTTGATAAGTTAGTAAAAAGTATATTATAAAAGTTAAAGGCTATTTAAACAAAATACTGGAAATAGCTGTTAGGGTTAAACAAAGAGACCCCAGCATACATTGTAATGAAAGAAGTTAAAACAGATAAATTAAGAGTAGAAGCAGAAAAGCGTGCAATGAGGTATAAAAAAAGTGAAAAAAAACAATTAATGTAAAATATTACAAGAGTGACTGAAAGAAAAAATGAAGGAAAAATCCAGAAAATGGAAACATGCAAAGAAAAATATTTTAATGCTAGTGAAGAATAGAAATATTGAGAATATATAGAAGTATGTGGAAGAAAATTATGATGAGAGATAAAGGTATACAAGTGCAAAAGCAAAGAATACGGATAAATAAATCTAAGTACAATTCAAACTATAAACATATTATAACAAAGTGCCTAACAAATTAAAATTATAGAAAAAAAAAAAAATTTGCAAGATTTAGATCTGAAAAAAAAGTGCAAATTTTGGATAGAAGAAGAAAAGAAAATGTGTAAGATATGTGAAGTTACAGAAAACATAAAACATACTAAAATGCAATGAAATAAAAGAAAAGCAAATGAGGAAAAATGAGGTACTAAAAGAATATGGAAGACAAATGAAATAGATAATAGCTGTAACAAAAAAAATATAAACAGAATTAATAAATATTTAATTAAAAACCGGGTTTAGTGTATATTATATTAGTAGTAAATTAAGTTATATGGAAAATGTTAAGTATTAATCTTAAAAAACAAAATAATTGTTGGGCTTGTGCATAGGCGTCTTACAAAGACAAAAACAAATTACTTAGAAAATAACTAACTACTAAATGTAATCTTGAGACTATGTGTGTACATTTATACAAACATGTTTTACTTGTTCTAGTGTTGCATAGTCTAGATATTATTTAATTTTCAATTCACTTTTTCCTTTATCTATAATTTATCAAAATTCCTTATTTTTGTTTAAATTTAACTTAATTTTAATTTTAATTTAATTTTAATTTTTTTTTTAATTTTAACCACATTTTTTAATTTTATTTTTTCAATGTTGCACTATTAGTAGTACAAACTGTAATGTGCAAGTTACTTTTATTTTCTAAGTAACTTGTTTTCGTCTTTGTAAGACGCCTATGCACAAGCCCAACGATTCGTTTTTTAAGATTAATATTTAATCACTTGTGTCATGTATTAATGGACATTTGTTCTAATGTTTGAAATGTTAAGTTAAGTAAAAATAAACAATTATTATTTAGAGTTATTTATGGAAACAAGCAAACATTAAATAATGTAGTATTACACAATTAAGATATCTTTGCCTAGTTGGTAATGCATTACCACTGGCAAGAAAAGACAAAAAGTAACTTAAAAAAAAAAACTGTTCATTTTAATGCACAAAACTAACACTAACTAGCATTGTATCTTTGTTCAATTGCCAAAAATCATGTTCAAAACGCGTTTTTATAACTTTATTGCTTCTTGGGTAACAACATAAAATACCTACAACTCAAAATTAGCAATTGACGTGATTTCATATCAGTTCTATTAGCTATTCATGCAAATAATTTAAAGTTAAATAAAGCAAAAACAGAACATATGCTTTTTTCATTACTTAATGCAAATGCAGGTGTTAATAAATCAATAAAATTTTTGGGTATTCACTTAGACAATAAATTATCTTGGCAACAGCATGTGGAATTGTTGTCCACAAAGTTAAGCAGTAATATCTATTTAATAACAAAAATAGCTGAGTATACGGATTTAACAGTTACACAAATGGCTTATTTTGCATTTATTTAATCTTTAATTGAGTATGGAGTGCTGCTGTGGGGTAGTTGCGGGTCTTGGTTTCAGAGATACGTGTAGGTTTCATTTAAAAAAACTGGGTTTTATGACTGTTGCAAGTTTATATGTATTGGCATGTTTGGTGCATGTGAGAGAAGGTATAGATGCTGGAAATTACAAGTTTCAAAATGAATTGCATAATTATTGTACCAAATCAAGTAAAAACATCTGCTTGCCATACTGCAGACTAACAAAAACATTAAATTCGTTTCATTATATGTTAGTCAAAATGTATAATATTTTACCCTATACAATCCAAAAATTACCAGCTAAAGAATTTAAGTTATCTCTAAAAAAAATATTATTAAATAATGAATTATATCATGTTAATGATTATTTTAATTTAAGATTTTAAATTGTTTTGTTAATGTTCATAAGTGTGCATGTAAAAATGTTTTCTTTTAATATTAACTTACAACTTGTACCTGACGTTTTTGTACCACATTATTTTACTATGTTTATGCAAATAAAGTTTATCTTATCTTATCTTATCTTATAAAAATTGGAAAAAATGCATTTTAAAATATACGTTAGTGTTTAAAATAAAGAATTTGTCTCCGTTAATAAAATCGTTTTCAGTAGCGCTATTTAAATAAAAAAACGTAATAGTTTTAATTTCTTAATTGTGTTAAAATTAAATTATTTTAAGCTTGCAAAACCCATTTAAAAATAGTAATAAATTTTTGATTTACAGAAACACAGTAAATGTTTTTGTTTCCTTATTTTCGGTTCCATTCATTTTTTAACTTGTACTTTATAAATGTTTTAGTACTTTTATTTAAAGTAAAATATTTTGGCAAACTAAGTTTAACTTATTCTAATTGTACTGGTAAAAGAAATAAGTTATCAAATTATATGTGAAAATCTGAATGACTTCAAAGCAGCTACAATACTGGATATCAAGGTTGGTAAACTCCTAATAGTAAAAATTGTGTCTAGTTGATCATAGTGTCAATAGTTGAAACGGTATTTAGGTTTTTCTAATATAAATTAAAAGTTAGAAAAAGATTTTATAAGTAATTCCGCGATAGTTCGGACAAACGTCTCCACAACGACCGATTTTGCTCACATGTTTGGGGTACCAAAGTATAACAATTCTTAAAACTTTAAATTTCTAGGTGCAATACAGTGTAAATAACGGCCATTTTAATAATAATAAATGTATTTAAACAATCAAATGTTGAATATAATACATATTAACCAAACCATTAAAAATATATGTAATTATAATCAACATATATTATATTTAATAAATAATTATGTAGTAATTATGTAATTATCACGCAAAATTTACAATCAGGTTTTTACCGAATTATTAATCTCTTGAAAAGTATATATTACAACTATTATTAAATAAATCCCATTGTTTACATTAAGTGGTAATAATAACAAACATTTTCAAAATAGATGTTTTTTCTATAAATACTCAAGTAGTTGTAGATGCTTTTTACAAATTTTTAAATTTAGTTGCCAGGCTTTAAAAATCAATAACTTTCATGTTTTGTTTTAAAGGTGATATTGTTTATACAATAAAAAAAAGTATATAATAACTTCATTATTAAACCTTAGAAATAGGGCAAAGAACCGGCACAATGAAGCTCTGATTTGTACAAAGATTATTGTGAAAAACACTCGACATTTGAAAAAAAAACATTTCAAATAATAGCTTATGGTTGCCAAAACAAATTAGCTTTAATTTTAAATATTATTGTAGCTACTTCCATACTTTATAACAAGGCAAAAGAAACAGCGTCATAAAAAATTTCTTTAAATGATGAAAGACTCATCAATTAATCAATTCAAAGAATCAATAATGGAGAAGTATTGCAAAATGTTAATGAAGATAATAATAACGATGATTTTTGTATTAGACGTAAATTAATTAATTTTTCAAATGAGTAATATGTAAATATTATTATTATACGTACCTAGTTCCTGCTTATCCATTATTATTATTAAAAAAAATATATATATAGAAAAATATGTGTTTATTATAAATAACAAATTTTCTATAAAATAAAATAAATTTTTAATAAATAATATATTCAACAGTTTTTTTTAATTTCCAATTTTGTTTTAAAAATTTCTATTTTTAAATCTTGCTTAATTTTAGCACCATTTTGCAGTATTTTATTAACTCAATTTTTGTTTATTAAAATAACTTTTTTTATCCGACTAATTTCAAGATTTTCTTGACACAACTGCAAGTACAGTTTTGCAACTTTCCTGCTAAGTAGACCTATTGCAGCTGGTCTACGACAATGTTTGTAAATTTGTTGTTTTGTTTCTGATGTAGTGTCTGTTTTTTTGGCTATTTCTTAATATTATCTAATTATACTATTCTGAAATATAACAGTTTGTCTTTTTTTAAATGTACTAGTAAAAAAATAAATCGATTATCAAATTATATGTAGATACAGCAATGCCAAAGTTGCAGTTTTTGTTAAAATACTTCAAATCAAGGTAGCGGTTGGTATGGTCTTAATAGTATAATCTTCATTTTTATAAATAGGTAATTAACTTTAATCATTTTGTTTTTCTATCCAACATTAGATTTTAAGTGTTTGGTTTTTGTTTTAGTTATTGTTTTTCTTTTAATAAATTTTATTTAAAAACATTTTTTTTAGTTAGTTATTAGCTAGAAGCTTTTTGGCATGGCTGTTGTGTTTAGATATTATTATGTACTTTTTTTTTGTATTCAACTTAAGACTATATTTCTCAATTTTTGTTTGTTTTAAGGCTGTTTGCGCATACTACCATCTATCTTAAACTGTTTATATACTTGTTATTTATTTTAATATCACCATTTAGTTCTTCTAGTGCTTCCTAAAATATGCGTTCTAAATATATGTTAAACAATGTTAGTGTTAGAATGCATCTCTGTTAGACGCTTTTTTTGATTTTAATGTTATTGATTGTTTCCAGTACAGATTGTTGATTATCTTTAAGTTTCTGTTTATTAACCTTATATTTTTTAGAATATTTATGAGTTTGTTGTGTTGTAGTTTGTGGAAAGCTTTTTGGAATTTGATGAAGCATATATAAACTTTACAGTCAATATCTCTGTATCTTTGTACCATAACCTAGAGACTAAACTATTGTTTTTTACATATATTTATTATTCTTTAGCATACAACTTGCTAGACACAGTTCTTAACTATCTAATCATTTCTACGTCAAATAATTTAATAAATTTGCCATAAAATGTTGATTGGTTTAAGAGATTTTGCATTTTTTTGGTTATATTATTGACTATGTGACTTTATCTGTTGTTATTGTAATATTATAACTTATAAGTATGCGGGAAAGATTTTGAATGTGTCTTTAAAAAGTCTGTTGATATATTTATTTTCTATCCATTTCTGCTGACTTATCTATAATTACCTTGCCATCTGCATTATGTAAGTTTTCTAGAAATTTTAAAACATACAAAACGCTAGAGTAAGTTTATTGCAAGTTTTAATTTTTTTTTTGTTGCTAAAGTATATCATTTGCGTACAGCTTTTCTTTACATAAAAAAAAAATTCTAAAAAATAAATGGTTCTAAATTATCCAGCCATATTTAAAGTGTTTGCGAAAGTGCAAAATAAAAAATGAACACTTAATTAATTAGATTGCGCATTGTAAATATGCCCAAGCATAGTTCAGTTGCTATTACAATAACATGGTCTTTTCATATCAGTTTGGTATCTAAGTTTAAGCTCAAAAATTTTGTACATTGTAGTATATCTATATTTGCTCGTAAGTAAAAACTATGTTAAGAGAGTTCTTGCTGTTCAGTTTTAATTTGTTAGTTGCAAACTAGTTTTCAATTTATTTAAACGTTTGGTTGTGCTTCAGCAATATTTCTTCTAAATTTGTACTTATATTAAAAATCATAGTATTATTAACAAAAAGTACACTATTTTTATTAAATAGTAGAAGGCCAAAAACGGATCCTTGTGGCACAACATGAACTATTGGTAGAACATCTAAAAAACTATAGTAGCTAATGACGCATTGTTTGCGCATAGACAAATAAGATATTATAAAACAACTACTTGCAGGACTAATATATAATTTTATTACTGAGATCTAAAAAAAGATGTTTAAGTATATTCTCCTTTCTCAAAAAGTTTGATATTTCTCTAACAAGCAAAGCTATGACTGTTATAGTTGATTTGCTTTCTCCAAAACCAATTTTATTCACTAAAATATATTATTGTTTTCAAAGTAATAATTAAGTTTTTAGAATTTTTTCAAATATTTTTGATATTATAGGTAGCCTGTAAATATGTACTGATCATCTTATTTATGATTAGAAATCACTGTTGCAATTTCAAAAACGTTAAAAAAATTTGATTGTTTTATGCATTTATTGGGCAATTCTGTTAAACGGCAAATAATATTATCTGCTACCAGTTTTAACAAAATAACATAAATATCATTAATGTTTTTGGGTTTAGAATTATTAAGTGACGTTGTAACATCTCTAGCAAATATTTTTATATTTCTACAAAATAAAAATATAGGACATTTACCGACGACACATTTTCATACATTGAAAGTATAAAGTCATCTTGTGTGTACGGGAGGGATATTATTAATAAAATTATTTGCAGTAATTACAAAAAAAAATGTTGTAATATTGCAATTTTTCTTAAAGCATTTTAAAATTATTATATGTAAGTCTATCAAGTTTTACATTGGTTTAACTGAATTGTTATTTGAACATAAATAATTGTTATTAGCTACAACACGTGTAGTTTTGATTGCTTTATCTATAAAAATATATAAAAATATCTATAAACATGCTTGCTACTGTTACTGTTACTGTTTAAATTAGAGTTAAAAATCTAAATTTATTTATAGCTGTGATTGATTAGTCTTAATATAACTTTAGTGTGCACGTTTAATACATTGATATATAATTCAATATGTAACGAAAGATGATTCATAAACTCGGCATCTATAGCTCTAAATTTAATTAAACATAGTCTAAGCAATTATTATTTTTTGTTGGCGTTTTAAAAGAAGTTATGAAACCATCGCTGTTTAAACTATTAAAATTGTCCTTTTGAAATTAAATTCACCAACAGTAAGTTTTTTTGTAAACTTAACACAACACTGAGTACTATATTTTTTTTAACTAAAATTGATTCTAATAAAAGTTTTTAATTTATTACTGAATATGTTTAAGTGCTGTAATATCTAACTCCTAATAAGGCACCTAATAAACGATTAGTTAAATAACGTCACTTTTAATTTTATTTAGTTTATTTAAATTATAAACAGCTAATTAAATATGTGCTTAACATATACATTTATAACAAATAAAAACGTTAAGCATATAATTTATTAACCGCTCAGAAGTGTAACAAAAATAAATCAAATTAAAGTTTAAAAAAAGTTGAGTTATTCAGATAATAGTTTATTAGGTGCTTTATTAGGAGTTGGATATTACTACCCAAATGTAACACACATATATTAAGAAAAATACTATCGGTATATCCTTAAATACCTGGATAGCTTTATTTCTCTTGACCATTTCTCGGGTCTGCTACTGGTTTGTAGTTATTTTTATCTAATTCAATTCTAAAACAGTAAAATTTCTTGCACTGAAAGTTTTCTTTAATGAAAATACTTTTAATGTAACAAATGACGTCATTCTCATTATTAGCTGAATTTACAGGCCGTACAAACAACCATTTTTTCCTAACCGCTGCTTTTAGATTGCTATTAGTCATGCTTTTTTTTTTCTGTTAATTTACTTTCAATTATGTCTGTCATTTACAATTAAGTTGTTTTCATTGCTTATTAAGAAAATTAAAATTAATTTTTTTAATAAAGAAATTTATTGATTGTATTTTATTTACAACAATTTTATTTTTATGTGGATTAGTATTTTTTTATAATTATATTTTTTTTATTTTCAATTCCACAAAGCAAATATGAAATATGTTTTGAATCTTTATTCTTTTCAGTTTGATAACTAATTGAGTTATTAAAAGGTTTACATTTTCCTTTTAGACGTTAATAATATTGCCTTTTTAAGATATCAATTGATGCAAATACTTTATTTTTATATTAAGAATGCTGCTTTTAATATCCAGTTTACCACAGCAAATCAAATTATTTTTATCAATAAATTTCATTTTCTGCAGCATATTCTTGGTACAACTAGGATATAATATACCGTTGCACAATTAAAGCACTTTTGGCTCTATAGATTCATCGCGTGCAAATTTACTATTGTTACCACAAATATGAGTTAATAATAATAAATAAATTATGTAATAAAAACTTATAATGGCAGTAAATATATAATTCAAAATCAGCAATTAATATACATTTGGCAGTATCAAAAATTCAACAATGAATTGTATATTAATTGAAAAATATATAATATAAATTAATAAGCTAATCAGATTAAATAAATCCGTAATTTTAAAAATTTAAAGTCACACACATACATAACTGTTGTTTACTTTAATATTTGGTACTGATTATAGTTTAAATTTTGATTTTAAACAAATATTTTAGAGTTAAAATATAAAATTTAACTCTTAGACGACTGAAGGTAGGTTTTTTAAAATTTTGTATACTTTTGTAAATTTTCGGATTTGTACTTGTTTGTTGTTTTATAATTTTGGCACTTGAAAATACTACAACGTTTACGGGCGGACGGTGGTATCTAGGTAACACCATACTTATTGTAAATAATAATTAAAAAATATTGAAATTTATAACATATTATTTATTTTTACATTTTTTACATTATTTATTTTTGCATTCAACACAAACTACAGTTTGATCGGTGTATTTAAGACACAAAATTTTTTCAAATGTTACATCTCTTACAAGTTTTTTGCTTAATTTTTTTGTCTCCACGGTAACACGTCCTGCATATTCTTTTTACATTTACTCTGCATGTAGAATCTCGGTGAGGAAGGAACAAATAATGGAATTTCTATACACTCATTTGCATTTTTGGTATTTGACACTCTTATAGTACTTGGATGTTTAACTCTTTTATTTATAGCAAGTAAACACAAGTCTTGCGCCAATTCTTTTATAATTTTTTTTCTTTTATTTATTCTCTAATAAATATTTGGATTATTTTTATTGTATATAACATAAGCACCCAAAACATCTACATTTATCATATTGTAGAAAAACGCTAAAGTCCAACAGCTTGTCCGCCTCTTGCATGTGTAAGTGCTTAGCATTTTTTTTTTCATAACGTCGACACCTGATTTTGTTTTGTTGTAAAATGTGATCACTTTAGGTTTTTGTAGTTTAGTGTCTTTAGTTTTGTTTGTTGAGTGCATTGTGGACAACATAGTCACTGCTTTGTTTGTTTTTGTTACATAGGAGCAAAGCATAACATCCTTCTAAAAGCCAAAAAGTGTTGAAAATAGTTGGCGTTCCTTATTAGGTAGTAGATCTTTTGGAATATATGCTTTATTTTTTCTTAGAGTGCCAACTAAACTAATTTTAGCATTCAAGCAAGTGGTAATAATGTTAAAAAGTTATAAGTTGCAACATTTTGACTAGAACCTTGTAAAACAACTTTTTTGCTAATATTTGTCTGCCTTTTACTGTCTGCCTGCTTGCCAGTGTATATTAATTTTAGGTTTTGAAAGAATGTAATGGGTAAATTTAGTACTACCACAATAAGGGAAAAGTTGTTTGTCAACCGTTTGATACTCATGTGGTTTGTAATAGTTTTGTTTAGCATAATCCAAATGTTACTGACTGTTGCAGATTTGTAAGTTAGAACTCTACCTGGACGTGTAATATGGTTATTAAATCTGATAAATCTAAAAATATAGTAAAGATTATAAACCTGTTTAGCATTACAATTTGATTTTTGTATAATAATCGATTTTATTTCCGGTGTTACTAACGCATTGAACATGTCTAAAAATAAATTTGTTAGTTATTAATTCTCAAAATATTGTTTTTTTTTCTGTTTCAGCTAATCTAATATGCTCTTCGTCACTGCTTTCATCAATATTTTGTACAACAGTAATATTTTTTTTAATACAAACGGTTTAATATCTGATTCTTCTGCTTCTTGCTGCTGGCATATAATCCTCGTTTTCATCATCTTGGAAAGACTTGACTAATTTCTTATCTGAAATATTGCAAAAAAGTGCGACTTGTTCATCTGAAACACTACAAAAACAAATTACACAAAAAAAACCTATGTTTCCAAATCGATATATTCTTTTCAATTATATTTAAAGCAATCAGCTGCCTTGCAGTTACTTCGTTTGCTACTTTCTGAAGCTGTCTCTAACTGTCTCTAACACCTTAGTGATGCGCGGAAGATGATAAACTTACGTTCTGAAGTGAATACTACCACAACTATGAACGCAGAAAGTTTGCGGAAATGGTGCGTTGTTCAATCTAACACGTGTTCAGGTCACACCAGGAAAAACACATAAAACAAGACAAAATTGTTATTGTATTGGATATAAAATATACGAGTGTACCTGGGTACTACTAACCGCCAGTTGTGTGGTATTATTTACCAGTCGCATAAGTGTTAAATAAAAGTTGTAGTTATTTAAAAAAGTCTATTAATGTAAACTAAAATTAGCGCCAGCAAACAAACAGAACTTTTAGGAATTCTACAAGTTTATATTCATAAAATATACATTGGAGTTTGTTAATAAGATTATTCCTTATCAAATAAAAATTAATAAATGATGTATTTTAAGTCTCTTAATATGGGCATTGCGTCAACACCCTCGTTATCAAATAGTTATAATAATAGATAATTCAATGATTTGAATTTATTCTATCACCACTAGCCAACACTTTACGAATAACAATAAGAAAATTAAGAATAGTAGTTAAATGCAAATTGGTTTAAAAAAAACTGGCTTCTTTTTTTGGATTAGTAACTAACTTAAAATAAATATTTCAGAAAAGACGCATTGAACATTTTTAACAACTTTGCAAAAAATTTATTCTAAAAAAAATGGTTTGTTTCTGTCAATCCTATGTTTTTTATATTGTAGTAAGTACGTGACGCAGTCCAACGCAAAGTATAAATTTTGCTTCAAAATTTATGCAATAAGTATTAAAATTGAAATTAATAAATTCTTTTATTTTTACTTTATTAATCTTATAAAGCAACGTTATAACAGGAAAAGAAGTTTTAACAACAGAAGTGATATGTAAACTATAAATTTTTTATAAAATAGCTTTAACAATAGTTAGTAATTTCTGGAACCTTGATTATAAAGCAGCAAAAATTATAGTTTTGTTATACTTTTTGGCAATAAATTTTTTAAAATTTAACTTAATAAGCAACCAAACGCTGCTGTAAAAAAATGTTGATGTTAATACCACGTTAAAGCTAATAGATAGTTCATATCAGTAAGTAGCAAGCTATTTCTTACCCAAAAAAATCTCTGTTGATGAAATAATTAATCAATAAGCAAAATGACAACTTTACATTTTATGAAATTTTAATGCACAAATTTTTAAAGTCTATAAAAGATTTGCTATAACATACATTTATTAAATATATATTTATTGTAAATAAAAAAACTTATTGTTAATAATATATTAAACAATTAATATATTATTAATTAAAATACAAACAGTTTTGGATTTCAAAGATTTATTAGAAAAACTGCAACAACACAGTGGCATTATCAAGCAGATGATTAATTTGAATTAATATGTATACTAAGTTGTTTTCAAGTTATTGTAAGCAATTTCCAAGTTGACTAAATCTTCAAACTACTACTTCTAATTAGTTACAGCAAACTTCTTTTCTAAAAAAAAAAAAAATAAGTAAACAAAAATTGAAAGCTAATCTTACATAAATTATAGAAATCAACTAGAGTAGTAAGGCATTAAATAATAAGATTTAGTATTAAAATATAGTTTAAAAACTTTGCTTTTAAAATTGAAACAATCAGTATTAACACTCTTAATAGTTAAAAACTAATAGCAGGTACTTTAATACAAATGTGTTTTATTAAAAGCTGTTAATTTTGTTATTTGTGCTTAAAATTTACTATTACTGTATACTTATACATGGTGTTTAAAAAAAATAATAGCAGCAAACTATGTAAAGTTAATGTTACAAATTTGCATTTATTTTCATATTAAAAAAAATATAATAAATTACTTTAATTCAATAATCATAAAAAGGAGAAACAATCAGGAGCAAACGCTACCGATGTAGCGGAGACTGCTATAAATGTAGCGGTTTTTGTTCCCGCTATTCTGTACGCATTTAAATACAGACAGAAACGTCTATATTTAAATTAATTAATTAAATGTTAACAACTTATCATAATTTAAATAAAATTGTGTAATTTATTATCTACCAGGTTTCTAAAAACTGTACAAAAATTTAAAAAAAATAACAAATATTAAAAAATCTTAGCTTGATTTGGTACTTATAAAACCTGAATAGCAATTTTTAAACACTAAGAAATTAAAGAATTTTTTTAGAGTTAAAATTAAAGTTTGGGAATACCCCAGTCAGATATTGTTTTAAAGTCTATGTGTATTGATGCTAAAAATTCTAATCTAAAAATTTCAAAACACTTTATTATATTTATCATTGTGGTCTTTGGAAAGTATGAAGAGTGTTAATATCTGCAAAACTCGAAACAAAATTTTTAAATTTAAGTATATGATTTAAAAATAAAGATAGTAAACAAGAAAATTCTGAAGGAACACTAGCAATTATAAATACAAGGTCTGATTAAAATTATCAAATCTAATTTAATAAAAAATTTTGTTGTTAAAAAAGCTATTAATAAAACTTACAAATTTGTAATCAAAACCTTTACAGCTTGTTATTAAATTTATGAGTAATAGTAAAAAAAATTATTTCATAATCTTATACAAAATCTTATGTACATAAAAACATATATTTATAATCTAAATGAAAGAATGCATATGATATTAAAAAAGCGATCGACTAAAGTCTTTCTGCTCATAAATATGATTATGTTGTTGAAGGTGATATAAAGTAATAATATTATAATAACAATTAAGAAAAAAAAAAAAGAAAAAAAAAGAAAGAGAGAAAAACAAACAGGTGGCATGATCGGTGGTTAGTCGGATGAATCTGAATATTCAGTCATATTAGATAGTGAAAGTATTTGTTTAAAAATAGATTTAGGAAGAAATTTATAATTTACAGTTTTTTTTCTGGTTTGGTGGTATAGCAAGTTTATCTATTATTTTTACGTTAGCAGTTCTATTACAAAATTTTTTATCTAATACTGAGTGACGGTCGGGAAGAGGTATTATCTGAAAAGGGTTTGTTTGAGATATTGTGCAGAAAATTATTTAGATGTCAAATTTTAGTAATACTTTTAAGAGCTGCTCGTTTGGCAACGTGCAAGTTGTTTTGATTTCCTTTGAGTCATTGAAAAAAAAGTATTGATGCATAATCTAAAAAAGGCTTGCATTAATTTATAAATATGTGTAGCAGTTTTCATATTTATTCTTTTGTTTTTGTAAGTTAAACAGCAAAAATGTTTTGTTTGGTATGTGTACAACATATCACTGCAATAAATGCAGTATAGGAGAGAGAATAGAGGAGATCTTTGCAAAACACTTTGTTTGAGGTAAAAGATAGGGGACAATTTTTTTTCACTTTAACACGCAGTTGTCTGTTTTGAAGAAAATTCTTTATTCTGCATATTAAATACAAAAGCACTTAAAAAATTGAAAGTTTGTACAAGTGGCTCTTCAGCCAAACCAAATCAAATGCTTTGTTTATGTCTCTAAGTGAGTAATTTGGATGTTGGATTTAAGAATACACAGAAGCTGAATAGTGGATTTTTTGTGTGGAAAACCCAAACTGATGAACAGGGATATTAAATTTTACATGGTTTAGTAACTTGTTTAATATTTAATAATTTTAGCTATTACTGGAAGAAGCGTTTTAGGCCGGTAATTGGATGGAGGAGATGTTGCATTTGAGTTCTCTTTAGGTATACAAACTACTATTTTACGTTTAAATTTAATTGGAAAATATTGATGGGAAAGGCAAAAGTTTAGGATTTTAATTATATGAATGTAGATATTATTGTGTAGACTTTAAAGATTTTTTTGGGAAATATTGTCTATACCAGAAGATGAATTTTTACCGGATTTAAGGATTTGAAAATAGTCATTTTCAATTAACAGTTCATAGTTGGTAGTTACGTATTTATTTTCAAAATAATCATACCTTCAACTTCAGTCCATTTTTGTTTGTTGTAATCATCGTGTTTGTCAACTAAACTAAAAGTTTTGGCAAAATGTCTAAAATATGTCTTGTTCTTTTTCGTATATTGTGTTAGTGTTTGCATCAGTTAATGGCTGCATTTTCAACGATGGTTTATATCTACTCAATTTTTTGATTTCAGTCCAGCATACGTCCTTTCTGTTTGTTAATTTTGTCACAATCCTTTGCTCGTTTATCCTTTTTATAGTATTATATGAGCTTATGTATGTTTTTGTTTAGTTTGTTAAATTTACGTTAAGTAGTTGCAACTTCTGTCTCTTCAAAATCTCAATATTGCTGTCTCTTTTGTTTTAGTAGTATAAAAATAAATGGAGGACGTAGATAATTATAATAAAAAAAAATTAAAAGCAAGTTGTTTGTAATTGAATTACTTAATATTTCAAAGAAATTTGATATTTCACCAGGTCAACCTTATTTATGTCACATAGGTCGTACTCTCAAATGTATTCGATGAGGTTGAGAATTGGTATAACTTGGGTAATTAGTTAAAACTGAATAATTAAGTGATTGTAACAGAGATCAAGAATGAGTTGGATGGAGTTTAGTAGCAAAATAATGTTATTAGTAGCTGGAAAAATATCGGGAGTAAAACTGGGATTATTTGCCATAATATACGTGGAACCTGTTGGTATTCTTTGAAACTCGGAGTTACTTAGGGTGGTATTCATAGACAAAACTCAATCTCCGACTTAGCGCGATCTCCGACAAATACGCGTACAGATAAACTTAATTTTTTCATTACTACCTTTTGGTTAATACAAAAAAGTCATACGTCTAACTCATATGTTTTTTTAAAGCCCTTGCTAAAATGTAAATTTTAATTCTATACCCACATCTTTTCTCTCTTTAATAACGGAGAAGATTAATAAAATGTAAAAAAAAAAATCTTTATTATCTCGCAAATTACATATAAGATCTAAGATCATCTTAAAATTCTTATAGCATATAGACAAATCCAATCGCAGAAGATTCACAGTTCCAGAATATTAAATTGTCGCTTTTGATTAGGAAATATAACCATATTCGCAAATTGTGTGTTGAAAAATATCCAATGCTTTAATTTTGGTCTAGTAGCGTGGGAGTGAAGTTATTTAACATAACCGCAAATTTCAAATAATTGCTCCATTGTTATTTAAAAGAAATGTTGTCATTTTATTTTCATGTCATAATTCTACTTACAATGGGCAAGTTGATTACTTTTTTTAGTAAAATTGGCTGGTAAATAAACTTTCTGTAATGAAAATAGTCTTTTTTTTGTCAGTTTTGATTAATTTGACAAATTTAACACAAGAGTTGCAGCTACTTTCGGGTTTTATTATTTTATTTAAAATCAATAATCCATCTTTTTTTTTAATTCAACCCAAAACTACTACAACTTTTTACCAAAAAAAAAAAACTTGTCAAACAATATATGCATATGCTACACATATTATAATATTATGAACGCCTTATAAATTTCAAATAATGCTAAGTTACATAGAAATATTGTGCTTTTTATATAATTAGTAAATCAAAATATCCTCGCTACATAGCAAACTTAAAAAACATAGCATGATTATGTGATATGTGATTCTACTTAATTGTAATTTCTGGTACTCGTTTTTTTGTAGAAAATTTATATATTTTCTTTTTTATTTTAAGATTTTTTCCTAATAATTTTAATTGTTTTTATTTATAGATAAACTACTAATAGGATGTTGTATCAAACGTGTTAGCTTAATGGCTGAGCACTTGCATATCATGTGAGCAGTCCGAGGTTTAATCCCCAAAATATGACTGAAATTATAATAAGCTGTTGGTCCCATCAAACCACTTTAAAGATGTCGTAGACTTACTGTTGCAATGTAAAATAGCCGCAAAAAAACACAATAAATAAATAAATAATAATCTTTAATCAGACATAACATAAGTACAATAGAATTTCTCTTGAAATAAACATTTTAACAATACAAATAAAAATACTAATTGATAAACCACAATGCTGTTGTTTTTATTCAAGAAATACATAAAAACGTAACACCAGTTGAGCTGAGCAAGTTAGTACTGCTATTACTCTCACAAAATACTTACTATACTACTTTAAACTAGTGTCACGTTGCAGTTAAAACTCTTTTACTAAAACTAGTAATTTTGTTTTTATTTTTTTCTTCAAATACAAAAATTTTTAAGACTTTTATTGTCAGTAACAATAAACAAAACATTTAAATCCAGTGCACGGCTTTGTTGATCATTAAATTGAACTGTAGAGGTTTATTGTGTAATTTTTACAAAACATTTAAAGTAATGTCTAAAAAAAAAACATCAAATTGACCAAATCGCAAAAGTTAATCCACTAATAGAATTTTATTAATGTAGTTTAGCCATGTTATAGATGATTAATGTTGTTTGATCACATTAAACGCACAATACGCAAAATCTTCAATGCAAACTGCAACGTTGCAAAAATTATAACGTTGTTTGGCGTTTGCATGACTTTGATCAATTATTTTGGCATTGTATTTGGTTAAAATATTTTTACATAGTGCTTTTCAGTATGGTTTTTGAGTTTTTTTATTTGGTTCATTCATTGCCAATTATTTAATAATTATATTGAATTCTAATTAATGTAAAATTGATTAATGACGTGGATACTTTCTAACACCAAGTGTTGCAAATTGTTGAAAAATAATTATTTAATTTAAAACTGAATTTGATATAAATTGTTTATAGTGAGTCGTATTAACAATAATTGCCTTCATAATACAAGAAAAAGTCATTATGTTAGCTAACAATTTTTTTATTGTTATTTTATCTAAAAATGGTTTAATATAGCTATAATTGTTATTAATAAGTTTAAACTAGAGTCTTTATACTGACAAAACTTCTTACAGTTAACACCATTTGTGGATGAGAGTGCTTTGTTAAATATGTATTATGGGTTATTATATTTGCATATTAATTTTAATATTTGTACATGAAAAAAATGTTCATTATTAACAAAATTTGTGATATTTTCAAAACTATATTTAAAAGTAAGACTGCTTGCTTTTTTTCCTATATCTACAAGTTGATTTATTTTATTAAATTAAATCTCTATTTGTTTACCAATTTGGAAAATATTTGCATAATGTAAGATACTAAAATGTTATATGTCCACAATCTTATAAATTGTCTAACTACAAAAAATGGAGATTATACGCAGTAGTACAATCTTCAAGTTTAAAAAGTATATTATAATATCTGTTAGTTGAAATTATGTAAACAATTTTTAAAATTTAATTTTACATTTATTTTTTGTTTATGTCTTATTTTCTTAATTAATTTTTTGTACCTTTATTTTAAACTGTACAGCACGCAAATAAAAATATTTTATTGTTATTATTATTACAAAACCGTTAATTGAGAGAATAGAGGTGCTATAGATATTGACGAGGCCTAGTAACTGCTTCACCTACACTTTCATATTAAATGTAGTTATGGTTTTATGAATACTTATTAAGTTTTAGAACAATTCAAATAATAAATGCTAATATTTCTTAAAATTTTCTACCGTATCTGAGACTCAAACCTGCAACAAGTTATGTTGTTTTTTTGCTAAACATTATTGTTTTCAAACTATATTAATAATTATATATATATATAGATATATATATATATATGTGCATAGCTATCTTACTCGCCTCCGTACACACATAAGGCGACCTAGCCTCCACCATAAATCTAATAGTTTTAACTGTGTATTTTTTTGCATTTAGTTATTTAAAACATTCTTTATTAGGACGCACAAAGAGGGGTAAAAAAATATAACATTAATTATATACAAAAAAAATGGTATATTAATAATAGCAATAGAACTCCAAATGCCAAAGCATCGTTTTAGGCTCCAGTTGTATAAATTATATATGTGAAAATGTCGAATACGCCTCTGCCAATGTTGCCACTATCAATATATCGTACTTTGTAAATTTCTATTATTAGTAGGCATTTATTTGTTTTATTCAGGAGGTGGTTTAGTTTAATTGTTTTTTGAGTGTATAAGATTATAAAAATATTGAAACCGTAACACAGTCTACAATAAATAGTTATTTTCAAAAATTATCGAATGTAGGTACGAACAGTTATTTGAAGTTGTTTTGATTTTAATTTTTTATGTGGTGTACATTACTACAACTATAGTATGCTACCGGTGATTAATTGTTACTACATTATAGCGTTTTTTAAACTGTGACTTATTGCTGTGGTATTTTAACTCTCATTATTAAAAAAAATGTTGCAAAACAATTAACCACTAATAATAAATACTACACTGTACTGTTTGTTACCGGTTTATAAATAGATTCCCTGCCTCAGTTAAACTGATATTTATTTTATTTAAATCTATTTAATTTATTTTGTTATTATTTATTAATTAATATACGTTTAAACGTAAAAACTTTTCAGAAACCAAACCATGGAATGTTAAACAACGGCTATTAATAGATTATTACAAACATGTAATAAACTCAAAAACAAGAGTACACTACCAAAAAAAAAACTACTTAATTACATAAAACCTCCACCAATATACATCCCAGCAGTAGCATACATTAAATAATTTACTGATATGCTAAACAACAATCTGGATAATAAACAAAAATTTAATCTTAAAATAAATAACAACCAAATTGTCGACAACAGGTGTGCTGAAATATCAAGCAGCTGTTCAAGAACCAAAAAATCGTGATGTGCAATACTACACCTTTTATTTAAACCAAGAAAGCAGTTTTTATGTAATGTTAAAAAACGTTCTTTCTATCATTCAAACCACAAAGTAACAACAAGTTAATCATCTATGAATTGCAATACCTTTAACACTACAAATACATATTAAAATCAGTTAACAAAACAAAAGTCATGCCTCAAAGTGCTAACTGCCTTCAACTGGATCGTACCAAAAATTACTGCATTCATGATCAGAGTCTACAAGAAAGTGCAGCAAACATAATTTCCAGCGCTAAGACCTAGAACTTGGCCAGTCCAAAGCAACTACACACTGGCCATGTGACATAAAAAACAAATGTCTTCCATTTTTTTGTATTACAAAAGTTATCCCTTGAATTATCTGCAGTAAAAAAAAATTAATATCTTTTGAACAACATTTAAGCATTAAGCAGTTTTTGAACCAACAAACACTACAAACAAGCTACAAAATGATTTAAAAGTAACTAAAAAAACACTACTAATAAATAGAAGAATATGGAAGTCTACTAGAAATCCACAAAACAAAACTAAATACAACAACCCCCTAAAAGCCTCTCTTAGAAAAAAAACTAAAAAATCAAAAATTTTCTAAAAAAACTACCACCGTCATCAGTTTTGGAATACCTTTATCAATGACATTGTTTATTAACGCCATCATATCATGCGAGTCAAACACGTGATTAAAACATGGCTATGATCTCCATATTTCTATGAAAAAAGTTACAGCAATTAGAATTAGTTTCCAAAAAATGTGCAAAAAGCACTCACACATATTTTCAATTCTATACTACTTAGATCTAAACATTTTCAATCTCAATGAAAAGTGGCACAAATCATTCTGATAAACCTGTGACAGAAACATTTTTCTGTTGCTTTATAAGTTTATTTAAAATGTATCTTTGAAAATATGTTTCTGAAAAGACTGAAATTAAAAGCATTTCATCTAATTCCTAATCACCAATTTGGTTTTTTAAATTAACACACAACTACAGAGCAGGTTCACAGAGTCATAAAGCAAATTAACAACACTTAAAAAAAAAATTGTTTGGCTGCTTTTCTAGACAACACTCAAGCCTTTGATAAAAGTCTGACACCAAAGATTTTTAAGCAAATTGAAAACGCAATTGCCCATTACACTTTTCATGTATTATAATGATTAGAGACCAAATTAAAAAGCATTAAAAATACGAATAAAAGCGCTTAAAAAGGCATGAAAATGTAACTAAAAAAGCATTAAAAAAGCACTAAATAACAGTTTGAGTGATGATATTTTTCACACACATTTTAAATAATATAAAAAAAAATTTAAATAACTAAAAATCTACAAAAACAGTTAATAATTAAATGTTGCTCTAAGTGTTTAACTGTAAAATTCTGTCTTCAATCACTTAAAATGTTTTTGAAGGGGAAATGGTCCATGTTTCAATTTTGCTTTAAAAGCTGGATTCATATCGAAATCTGGAACATTCTCTCCACTCAAAATACTGTTTATTTTATTTCATGTAGATAAACCTCCATTTTTCAAAAATACATCTTTGGATTTTGATTTCACTGCTTGCCTAATACAGCCTAGTAATATTAAAATTGCATCTTTGAAATCTATAATTGTACTTAGACTTTCATTTAACGTATTTTCCTGTTTTCCTAGCGATTTTATGGCATGACTCACAAAACTGAAAGCTAAATTATTTTGAAGTTTCTTATTTTTTAGAACTGTTGACAGTTTTTCACTGACTTACTTGCAGGATTTAAAAATTGTATTACAACGTTTTTAATTTTTTTAAAATCAAGAGAATCTCCGACCTACCGACTATTTTAGGAATTATAAAATACAGTTATTTGACTTGCTTGAAGAGGTGGCACTAAAATAACCTATGAGCTCAGTCGGGATTTACAGAATTATATTAAACTTGTCTAAATAATATTATAAAAAGTATGCAAGATCTCGATACGTAAATTTTGCTAAATAATAAAATAATATACGCTTTTTTTATTTACATTTCAATCCACTAAATTTCATAGAAGAACTGATTTATCAAAAAAAAAAATGTACCAAAACTTAAAAATAAGCACAAAACTTTAAAATAAGCACCAAATTCAAAACAAGTACTAAAAAAGCAAAAAAAGCGTAAAAAACTTAGTGCCAAATGATTACATTCTTCACAATTCGTGCATATATTTAGACATAATTTTGATGCTTTAACTAGTTCGCGTAAGCATAATAGCTAAGAATCCGCTCTCTAATAATGATACCTAACCAAAACATTTTTATGGTAAAACATCAAGATAAAGTAATTAACTTACACCTCATTAAATCAGCGGTACCACAGGAAGGTATTCTTGGACCGGTGCTATATCTACTTTTTACAGAAAACCTTCAAGAGTTACGTTTGTCATTCTAACAGTTAGTAAAATTCCAAGTTTTGTCTCTGAGAAACTTCTGACTTTTTTTTAAAACATTCAAAAATAGCTTAAAACCTTGAAAATTACTGCGTTTTTTATGTTCAAGTGTTAATCAGTTGAAACTAAACTTGAAAATGACACTATAAATATTTTTTTTGCAATAGTATATTATTGTTATAGCTAGTTAGATAACATAAAAAAAACTCTTTTGTACCATAATTTTAATTATGTAAATATGGGACAGTTATATTTATCTCCGTAATTAATGATCTAACAATTTATTCAAATTGATAAAAAAATATTGATAACTTTAATTAAGGGAGGAGAATAGTTGTGCTATTATAAGGCTTCACAGAATCAAACTCAGCAAAAGAACGCATGAATATTCTTGAATAAATTGTTCACACATTGTAGAAGAAAGTCCACTCTGTGTCATTAAATGTGTAAAAATTTGATGCAATAAGTCGTTTCTCCGCAATTAATTTTTTAAAAGTGGCGTTTTCAATTAGTTCTTTATTAATTTTTTACTCGTTAATTATAACTTTAAATCTTTAAACAAAAACATGAAAACATAGAATATTGTCTGTAGTTCAACATATAAAAGAGTGATAATTAAAATCCTATCGTTTGAATATTGAGTTGGTTGGCGTTTTGTCCCATAAGAACCAATTTTAATTTAAAAACGGCGCTGTACGTGTCAATATTTTTCTAGAGAAAAAGGTTTGCCTATATTTTTGTAGATGTGATAGAATTTAATATTTTTCCATAACAATACTTCTAGTAGCACCCCCACAGGACAGTGCGACTAAACCTGGCAATTCTCTAGCGTTAAACTGAAAAGAATTAATTTTAATTTAACATGCAAATGATGTCAAGTTTACTAAACAAGACTAAAATTAGAATTTTTTATAAATTTTAAAACTAATATAAACAATATTATTGTTATTTAATTTATTTAAAAAAATATATTTAAAAATAATTTTTTTTGCACATTTTAAAAAATATTAAATAGTATTATATCTGCAATTTTATAATATTTTTAAAATCCATTCTACATAGCACAATACCTCGATAGAATAATTTAAAAACTATTTATAATATATTATAAAAAATGTTATTTATTTGTTTCATTGGACGTAAAGTTGAGTAATATTTTCTGTTTTATTTTTACATATTTTCTATACAAAACTAATAAACAACGTGAACCGTTTAGATATATTAAAAGTATATAATTATTTTTATAAATTGTATTTGCTATGTTGCCAATTGTAAGAGGCGTATTAGAACGTTAACTTATGAGGAGGCTTATTCTACTGGCCCGCGACAAAATATGTATATCAGTATAAAAGCATAGCGCCACGTTGTGTTGACTTTAATGTACTACAATGTATAACTGTATATGTATATGAGTCGAAATGGTCACCGAACAAAACTTTGTAGAATGACTTCTAGTAAAGTATTATGTTGAAATAAATTGATATACACACCAAAACGCATTTGCCTCCAGTTTTTCGTACCTGCCTCCGTTCTGGAGGCCAGTACTATCAGCGTGTATATATTTTGGAGGAGTATTAGTTGTTTTACATCTATATATATATATATATATATATATATATATATATATGTATATAATTTATTTTTTTTACAATCATTAACATTACGTATCTCTATCAAATGTGTTTAGATATTGAAAAATGTTCACAATAATGTTATTAGCAATGTTATATTTGATGTTAAATCTTAAAAGACACGCATTCAAATATATGTAAAAAAATCATTCAACAAGTTAATCTCAAATTTAATTAAAAAAAAAAATTGTGTAAAAATTAGTAAATAAAATAAAATAAACAATTTAACATTTTTATTCAAGATAATATTGTAATTAATTTTATAATCTAAAGCAAAACATATTCAACAAAAAAACGCCGACGCAAATAACAAATTTAGCAACATTTATTCTAAATAAATTAAATTGAATTAAATATTTAACAATTAGTTTGTTTACTTGTAATCCGTAATTAAAATTTTAATTATAAAACTTAAGCAGGTTAATAATAATCATTATAAAACCTCAATACGTTCTACCTTTATTTAATATATCTAGGATAGTTTATTATTATACTTTTGTCTGTTTAATTGCATTTTTAAACTGTTTACTTACTCTGTTTAAACATTTGCCAAATTTAAGAATTTACTAATTTTAAAGTACCAATTAGATTAAATTATCATTTTTTATTTGTCAGTTTATTAACCACTTTTTAGTCTAATTAAAATATCAGATGTCTTAATTTTTTACTTAATTTATTGACAATTATTTGACAACTCGTTGCTTAAACTAAATTGGATCTATTATTTTACCACTAACCGACATTTTAAATACAGTAACAGAATTTTTAGTAGTAGAGTAAGATGCAAATTTGCAAATTTGCAAAAATATATGTTTTTTTTTAGATTAGTAACTAAACTATTGTAATTGTTTAAAAAAAAAGATGTTGAATTACTTTGCAATAAATTTATTGTTTTAAAGAAATTGGATTTGTTTCTGTCAGTTTTATTTTTTTTAGATTGTATAAGTTGTCAGACTGTTTATAAGCTATATATAATTCTGTTTAGTTTGATTAGAACATTTACCAATAAATTTGTTAAATGCTTTTTGGTTGCAATATGTAGATTCTTAGAATTTATGCAACAAATAGTAATTAAAATTAATAAATTGTTTATATTCATTCTATAACGTAACGTAATACTAAGAAAAGATATTTTAACAACAGAAGTAATATGGAAATGATCGGAACTTTCTAAAACAGCCTCAGCAGTAGTTCTTGTAATTTCTGGAATAGTCAAAAAATACAGATTTAATAACTTAAGTTTACCAAAAAGTTTACCACAAAAAAAAGATTAAGCATAATTATGAATCTGCAAAAATGCTTGTTAGCCTAAAAGTGTTGTAGAAGATAAGTGACTTAACCATTCAGTATTATGTACATTAAAATTACCTAACAAAATATATCTTAAATTTCTATAACTCCTTAAAGTTAATACGCAAATTAACAATTTATACACAAAAACCAATAAAAACTGATAGTACAATAATTAGCAAAAAATAGGTTTAATCAAATAGTCTTGCAGATTTTTTTTAAACTAATAAAACTAATTTATTGTCATTATGTATTTAATACTCATTTTTTTTTAATTAGAACTGCTTGTATCAACTAAATTTTTTTAAATTTTTTGAAATGCATTCTATTATTTATAACCGGAATAATCAACTTTACTTTTCCCTGGAAATTTATTTATTGTTGTTGCTACAACGTTAAAATTAGTAGATAGCTCAAATCAAAAAGTAACAAGCTATTTCTTATAACAAAAAAATTCTGTTAATGTAATAATCAATGGGCAGGAAAATGACCTTACAAATTATAACATTTTAATTAAATTTAATAAACTTATATTTCTAGTAAATAAAAAACTTGTCGTTAGTGATTGAATATACATTAATATGTATACGAGGTTGTTTCCAAGTTAATGTAAGCGATTTGCTTGTTGATCTAATCTCTAAACAACTATTTCGGATTTGTTGGAGCAAATTTCTAATTCATTATTGCAAAAACGATCTAGGTTACTAAAAAAAAATAGTAAACAAATATTAAAATGTAATAATATTTAAACTTAAAAAATTGGAAGTTAGAGTAGTAGTAAAGCGTTAAATAATAAGAAATAGTGTCAAAATTTGGTAAACAAACCTTTGAAAGCTTTTGAAATTGAATCAATCTAATTATTACTTTTAACAGTTAAAGACTAATTTTTATTAAATGATAGTAATCTTGTTAATTGTATTTAAAATTTACTATTACTCGTACTGTATGCTTATATATGGTGTTTAAAAAGATACTAGTAAACTTAGGTAAATTGTAAGGTAAATGTTATAAATTTGCAATTATTTCTATATTTTATAAAAATATTAAAAAAATGTTTTTGTCACGTATAAATTGTTATTATTTTAATTTATTTATTATAAATACATGTGAAAAATTAGTATACTAATAATAATTATTAAACATTTTTACATGTTTTTCAGAAATACAGTAATAGATATTTATATGCATTTAGTATGCTGTGATGTTAAATTTAATTTTATTTATTTTGTTTTGAAAACATGTTTTAATCTAGTACAGTAATTTAAATCTAATACTAACAATTTATTAGTATCAGATTTAAATTACCATGCATAGTATCAAATTTATAGGCAAAATAATTAAAACAAAAATGTAATAACTTAATTCTGTGTTTATTAGTTGAGAATGTATTTATTATTGTTTGCATGAAACAATTTTTTTCTAAATTAAAACTCAAATGTTAAGCTATTAATAAAATATGTCTTAAAGTTGCAAATTATTTTGCTGTTTGTTTAAATATTAATTAAACTAAATCAGAATTGAAATTTTTTTAACTTGATTTGGACATGATATTTTTAAGTATGTTATACACATAAAGTTTTCATTTATTTGCTTGTTGCTAATATATTACAGATATGTTTAAAAAAAGTTATTAACTCTTTATTTTTTAATTAATGATCTGAGTTCTTATAGAAACAATCCATATAAATAAAATAATAAAAACTTATAAATATACAAAAAATTTGAAATTTTTGATTTATTGTTAATGTATAGTTTTTGTTTAGTTAGGTCCAAGGACGTTCCTAGATCAACAAAGCCGTGCTAGCAACTTGCAACGTATAAACAAAGTTGCATTAGGTGAGTACTAAAAAACTGCTACGTTTGGAGCGGTTTTTGCTACATCAGTAGCAGAACGTTTCCCGCTAACAATTTGAAAAACGTAACCAATCAGAAGCAAACGCTGCCAATGTAGTGTATAACTTGTATAGCAGAAACGTAGGTTTATTAATTACTTAATCAAATGTTAATAAATATTTATAATTTATTTTAATATGTGTAATTTAGCATCTACCAGCTAATATATCTTTGTAAAATCTACATAGAAATAAAAAAACTGTTTACATTTATTAAAAAAACCTAGCCATGTATGTAGACATACATCAAGATGGTTTTAGAAAAAAAATATATAAAAGTGTGAATCTTTAATAACAAATTAAAGAAAACAGAACTGTTTGTTGTTTATAGAAATTGAAAAAAAAAATGTTATAGTAGAAAACAGTGTTAATAGATTTAACGCTTGTTCTCAACTTAATGTATAATTAATATGAATAAACCAATTCTGTTTATTACATTTTCAAAAATGTTCAAAAAGGTTTTCCAATAAGAAGTTTCATTTTGAATAACAGGTTATTTGGTCAGCTGTCAATTTTGAAGCTAATATCTTTTGACATTTGACAAGTAAAAATTACGCCATTATTAAAAATGGAACAATACACGCTTTAA
Source organism: Tachinus rufipes (assembly GCA_963932245.1). Lineage (NCBI taxonomy): Eukaryota > Metazoa > Arthropoda > Insecta > Coleoptera > Staphylinidae > Tachinus > Tachinus rufipes. The sequence continues at coordinate 56,179,213 of OZ010741.1, read as the reverse complement.
CAACGCATTGAAATTAATATTATTTACTACAAAAATAGTAAAAAAATTCAAATAAAGCACTTTTTGGTCGTCTTAAAACACTTGGCCGGCAATAGTAAACCTCGTAAAAAAAAATTGAATCCGTGTGCATTGCTCAAGAACACATAAGAATATTGCTGATGTAGCCCGTAGTGTTGAAGAAAACACAGGTTTGTCGATTACTCGTCGATCTTTAGAATTAGACATTCCACAAACGTGTGTGTGATGTACACCTTATTTTGCATAAAGACTTAAGTCTAAAGGCTTTTAAAGTTTAGTTAACACAAACACTTAAACCGGTCGATTACCACAAACGTCGTATCTTTGCTGATTGGGTTCTTCAAATGAATCAAACAGATCCGGAATTTTAACAAAAAATTATCTTCAGTAATGAGGTCCATCTTTAACTTGCAGATTACGTTAATAAGCATAATTGTCGCATTTGGGGCTCAGAAAATTTAAGAATGATTGTTGAAAAGTCTTTGCATTCTCAACGTGTCAATGTTTAGTGCGGTTTTTGGGCTGGCAGCTTTTTCGAAAATAAGGCTAGTGCAACTGTTAAGGTAATTGAATGGCGCTATCAAGCTATGATTAATGATTTTCTTTGTCGGAATTGGAAGATATTGATGTGGACAACGTTTATTATCAGCAAGACAGCGCTATGTGCTACACAAGCAACGAAATAATCGCAAATTTGGCAAGAAAAGTTTCCTGACCGTGTTATTTCTCAAAGTGGTGATCACAATTGGCCACCGAGATCTGGTGATTTAACACTTTTAGACTTTTTTATTAGGGGCCACGTAAAAGATAAAGTCTACGACAATGCTTCACAATCGATTCAAGACATTAAAGATGGAATTCGTAAAGTTATCGAGAACATACAACCGCAAATTTCCGAATTGGTCATAGAAAATTTTATGAAAAGAATGTGTTACTGCAACCGTAACCGTGGCAGCCATTTGACTGATATTGTTTTTAAATGTTAATGGCATACCTTTTTCTTGACAATGAAATAAACATTTTTTAATTTCTTTTAAAAAATACCCGTTTTTTTTTTTTAAATATCAAAATGATTTTTTTTATTAAAAAACCCTAAATGTCAATATTGTTTATCGTTATTTTGCATTACCGTGTTATTTGGAACTTCAAAAAACCTAGTTTAAAGAATTTAATTTTAGTACAAAAACGCTATACATAAATGAGTACTTAAATTGATTTTAATCTTAAGATTGTGTACAACATTGTTATAACTAAACTGTGTCATATATGAATTCAAAATTTATCTAGTTTGTAATTAGTATAACCAAAACCTTTTTGAACTAAATATTATTTAGATCTCACAATTTTGTACAATAATGAAACACTTGTAACTTAAATTAACCTGAATTACTGAGGTAATTTAGCAAATTACCAAATATACTTTTATTTGATATTTGTATAATATTTGTACAAAATTTGTATTTTTTATTTATTTAGATAAAGTTATAGCAGTAGTATACAAAGCTTAGAGGTCTTATAAAATATTAGTACAAATTACTATTTTTGCTCTTATTTGATATTACATTTGAAAAATATTTTTATCATTAAATATTTAGCTGAAAAAGTTATTGGGTACACAGTTCAGAATAAGTTATACAAGTTACTGTATTTGCTTCTATTTGATACCCATATTTAATGTATTTGCACGCTTAAGTTTAAGAGTACTATAATATATTTGAATAAATTGCTCTTATTTGATACTTATATTATTTTTGAGCAGTATTTGTTTCAAATTATTTATATAAGATAACAATTAGGTTTAGGAGTACTAGAAAAAAATGTATAAATTACTATATTTGCTTTAATTTTATACCTACACTGCATTTGTTCATAATTTGTACTTTTTGCTAATTAGATATAGAAAGGTAGAGCAATAGTGTCAAAGTTTAGAAGTGTTATAAAATAATTGTACAAATTGTGGGTACAAAGTATATTTAGTAACTATAAAATTATTGCACAATTTACTTTATTTGCTAACAATTAAAACTCTGTTATTTTTATTGCAATATGTATGTTTTAAACTTTTGATTGGTGATTATTAATCTATGCTAATGAATGACACACACTAAAAAACATATTTCTATAAATAGCCAAAATTAAGAAAATAATTAAATTATTTTTTGTACCCACATAATTATTTAAAGAACATGTTTGTAATGAAAATTTTAATTATTTAATTTTGAAAATTAAACCCCCAAATTAGTTCTAATACTAATTTCATTGTATCTGATTAAATTAGAAAAAACTTAATTTATTTGTCATAAAAAACATTTAAATTATTTTTACTAATAAATTATTAATTAATATTTTTTAAAGATAATTTATTTATAAATTTTACTGTTGTTCTAAACTCTGCTAATATTATTAATAATCTTCTGTAAACATTTTTATTTTGTAGAGATAATACTTACTTTACAATTGCAAATTACTTTAAAAACTTTTCAGATAAAATGCATATTAACATCGAGAAATGTTATGCGGTGTTATGTCCATATGAAGACTTTATAGAAAACATGCTGCGTTCTAATAAACTTTTAATAGATGAGTTATTGACAATCATCTAATTGATTCAAACCAATTTGTATATGTATGTGTAAATAATTTTATTTTCTGCAAAATGTAAAGTTGGACAGTACTTAAAATTACAACATACATTATATAGAAGTGTAACTTATTTGAATTCATTACACTTAATCATTTCTTTGTGGTAGAACTGAAGTAAAAATAATTCTCAATTTCCAAATAAAGTTGTTTTTATGAAACTAAAACACTATTTTTATTCTCACTTTCATACAAAAATAAACTTATATATAGATAACATTTATTTGAGTCTTACAAATAAGCTAATTAATATTTCTTAATATGCAATGCATTCATTAATTAAATAAACGTTTTTTTTGATTCCCGTATGTCAATGAAAAACTGTTTACGTAGAAACATTATAATATACATTTTAGTAAATTTAAAATTTTAATTATAACTGTTGTACAATTTATAATAAATTCAAAAACGTTCAATAAAAATGTAGTACTAAATTAATCTGCTATAAAATTACTTGTAAAGTGCTTACATAAATAAGTTTTTTTCCATGATTTTAATTTACATAGTTATTTGTTTTTGTTTAACATTGTGTATTAATATAAAATTAACTAATTAATAATAAAACTTACTTTAATTTAATTAATCCAGCACTATCAGGTTTTCTTGTATTACACTGATAAAATAAAATGAAACACATGTGCATGTTTGTTGGTTTTTTGGCTGCACCGGTGAATCTGATGTTTCCTTGTCTTGTGCATGTACATAAGCACACAATAACAAGCAAACAACAATAATAATCTTCATAATATCGTAACTAAAAAAATGAAAATGAGTTAAAATTAGAGCTTATATAAAGATCTTATTTATAATTTATATGACAAAATGTTATTTAGAAAAAAATTGTGGTTTTTAAAAATGTTTTATAGCAAACACAAGAATACCTTGAACAAAATTAATTTAATGATGTTGCTCTGGTTGTTTAATATTGGGATGTTAATAAACCAATAGCACTAAACAACTGCTTACATAATTATTAAGCATGCACAAAGAATAAATATACACAAGTATTTTATTGATAATAATGTTATTTAAGTTCAAAAGTATTTATATTTATAATGTTATATTAATTTAATGTATTTTATTAAAATAATGAATCTTAATTAATATTGCCAATAAATTTTTAGATTTAAAAAAGTTTTGTCTTAGTTTATTGCACTATGTTTTTGAACTAATTTATAATGTTTTGTATAGCTACTTTTTACAAAAATATTTATTATTATGTTAAATGTTATATTAACAAATAGTTTATTTTTATTTTTTGTTGCAGCTTTTTTCTAAACATTTTGTGGTCGGACAAATTTGACAAAATGTGCAGTCAATTTTGTTATTATACAGAGTAATTATAAATATTGGAAAAAAATGTAACAGATTTTTGGTAAAAATAAAGATTCCTATAAACGCAGGTTTTAAAATGTTTAGTTACCGAGATACAAAGCACATACCACATACCTCTACGTTTAAAAAAAAAACAAAATAATATTTGCTTTACGCATATTTTATTCTGGGTGTTTTTTGAGTGTCATAAAACTTTGAGCGCAACTTGCGCAATTTAACTCTTTTTTTAAATTAGTTTGTAATAATCTATTCTCATATATTTCATGACAATAGAAATTTCATTCTCTACTCGTTGCAAAAAAAACAATTTTAATAAGAATTAAATAGCGCAAATATTCATATAAAATGAGAATTATTACGGCAGATGTACAAGCTTATCAAACACTCCTACAGGCCCTACAGCACGGAATCTTTTATAAAAGTAAAACAAAATTTTGCTGTGTATAAAAGTTTTGCTCCAGCACCAATTCCTGTCTTATGTGGCAAATGCAGTTCTTTTGAACACACTACGGACGAATGCACAGCTTTTCCAAAATGCAGCAATCTCTCAAGATGCTCTTCATGCAATGAAGAAGGTCACGAAGCATGGTAACTTAACTGCAAAAATAGGCTTACGGCTCCAGTTGATGAAATTCCAAATATCAAAATAAAATTGGTAAATAAGAAATCTAAAGAAATAGACCATCAAATAACGCAGTCATAAAAAAATTATTTATCAGTTACTGATTACGTTTATATCATCAACACATACGTACGTAAAATCAATTTTCCCAAAATTATTAACAAACAAATACACATTCAAATTAAAAAGTAGATTTATTAATTCTTACAACATAGACACAATTGTATCATTTCTCAATACCCTAATGTTTGTTGTGATATTAGACCTCTTTAAACCAGATCAAGCTTCTTCTACTTTCTCTATAGAAAGCGTACAAGTCACCATCACTCAAACCCAAATTGCCTAGCCTAAATTTCTTTTATTCCAACAATAATAGTTTTGCTTAAAAATCCTATTTTATAAAAAAATGTCTACCTAGTAATAACATTTTCTATGTTTGTTAAAACCAAATCCTCAAATCTCATTCTATTTCAAAATTGGTCAAAATCCAAAACCCTGCAAACATAATCAATTAATAATATAAAAGTGGCTTTCTGTCTATGGCACAGCTATTTATGATAATATAAAAGAAAACTTTCTAAGCATTCAGTTTTCATTTTTTTTACTTCTGGAAAAACTCCACATATTTCTTGATTACATCTATTCAACCTCCATTATCAAAAATAATATTTTTGTTTGTGGGAGATTTAAACCTAAAGTCAAGAAAATCTTGTCACCTCCAACAATTTCTATAAAACTTGGATTTTTTTAGAATAAACACTCCATTATCGTTTATTAATCAAAGTACAACACCTGATATTCTCCTTTGTTTGTCCAGTGTAAATCCCATCATTCACTCCGTTAATGTTATTCCTGATCTTTGTTTGGACCATACGGCAACTACATTTAGTATAAACATATAATATTTTTTTTCCCTAAAATGTTTATTTACAATCTAAACATAAGTAATATACTTAAAATAAACCAAAACTTTCTTCATTTACTTTATCCTATTTAAATATATCACCCACTATTATATCACTGTTTTTCAAACTGTTAGCATCATCAATTCAAAAGCATACCACTAAAATATTAAAATTATTTTATAATTATTCACTTCCTGCGTTTATCTTAAGGCTTATTAAATATAACAAAAACTATATCGCAAATTTAGAATTAAAAATGACATAACATTAAAGATACAATTTAATGACTTGAATAAAAATATACATGACTTAATTCTTCAGTAAAGACAAGACAAATACATTTTGACTTGCAACAAAATTAATGAAAACTATTTTCAAGAAATTAAAAAAAACTGACAAAATACAAACGGACATCCTATATACATTCAATAACAGACCTAGTTTCAAACAATACTTTTTTATCAAACATTGACATTGCAAATACTTTTCAAAAACATTTTAATGACTTATTCGCTTTTTTTAATTAGTTAGGCATAGACGGACACATTTTTTGGCACATTTGCATTTACTTGTAGCAAGCATTTTTACGATCTACACCATAAACGTCCACGCTAAGCAAATTATTTATCTGTTGTCCTGAAGTACCACAAGTAAATCCGCTTGTTTATAAAAGTTTGTGATGATAGTGGCTTTTGGCTCTCTAGAAATTTTAAGAAATCACATGCCATGCCAACAGTATTTGCAGTTCACAATTTAAAGTGTGCGTAATAAATCAAAATGTAGCAGACAAACGAGAAAAAAAAAAGAATTATTATTATTGATGCTAGAGCTCTCATGTACTCTACAATGTTTCAAAATAATAATGAAAACAAGAAAAGAAGAAAAGAAGACGATTAAAAATTTTTTACTAATCATTTTTGCCGCACTACGTAAATAATTATATTTACTAATGAATTGTCAATCACAAGCAAATGTGCGTGCAAGTTAAAACTTGTTGCCGCATATGCATGGCTCGTGATGTGGTGCGCTGAACCGCCAATAAACCCACAAATTGTTTAATGTAACAGTTTTGACACGATTCATTTAAAAAAAAACATAAGCATGTATGTAGTATGACTCATTTTGCAAACAGACTTACAAGATTCCTTTAAACAAAACAATTATCACAATATATTAAATAAAGGTAAAAGTTTCGCATCTGAGTATGATCTACTAACTAAAAAAATTGTAAAACAGTTAAATAAAACTGTGCATGACTATATAATTCAAATCTTTAATTATTGTTTTACAAACCAATATTTTCCTAATAAATGGAACAATTGTCTGTATCCCTAAAAATGATGCAAACCTATCTTATCCAGCTAGCTACCGTCCAATTATTATATTTCCAGTTCTTGTTAAAATATTTGAATGTTTATTGCAAAACAAACTTCTTACTTACATACACAATAAAATACTAATTACACAATTTGGTTTTGTGAAAAGTAGAAGTACAAGCCATTCTTCAATCAACCTTACACCCAATACTCAAACATCGTACTTTGAAGACAAATACTCGGGCGTCTTATTTATATACGTAAATAAGACACATGACTCTTTAAACGACTTTTTTTATTAAAAAAAAACAATTTTATCCCGTTTCTCTTAAAACTTAATTTTTTTCAAACTAAATTTGCAAATAAGACAGATACCACAAATGTTTTAAATAATCTCATAATTATTAATTTTTTTTTAATTTCTGCAAGATATAAAAAATCGGCTCTGTCTCTGTACCAACAAATTCTGACTATACCTAATGACAACGACTGACTGACAATATCAGGCTACTTTAGTCTATAATTATATCATACTTCACACTTTATGAATCTTTTTTTTTATAAAGTTTAAACAGTTTCAGTTTATTTCTTTAGCCATATGACTACAGTCAATAGCCAATTGTGCAAAACACACTAATTTATGTTTAATTTACTATGTACATATGTTTATTATTTTTGTAATATTACTGTGCAATACATTTTTTTTTATATATGAGGCCATGTATAAGTCAAGTGTATGGAATGAATTTATTTTTGCTTAAATTTTTAAAGACGCGTTCCTCTACATTAATCCTAATCATGTAAATTTTTTCAGATTTTTTCAGTAATTCATATCCTAGTAATAAGCAATTAAAATTAGAAAAAAATAAGGTTTTTTAGTATTTTATATTTTCTGATTGTTTGTAACTTTTCAGAATTGCATTTAAAAAAAAAATATTAAAAAAAAACTGTTTTTTTTATCAAAAATATCCAAAGAATAAGTTTTTTTTTCCTTCAAAATTGTCTAAAAATAAGTATAAAAACTTATTTTTTGGACAATTTTGAAGAAAAAAGTTCATAATTTTTTTTCCTAAAAATGCAATCTTGAAAAGTTACAAATGATCAAAAACTGTAAAAAACTCAAAAACCTTCATTTTTTCAAATTTTAATTGTTTATTACTTGGAAATTGCTAAAAATCTGAAAAAAATTTCATAATTAGGATTTATGTAGAAGAAGGCATTTTCAGTAGTTTGAGCAAAAAAAAAATGTTCATTCCGTACACTTGACTAATACATGGCCATAAGTAAATTAATAAAATTAATTAAACTAGCAAAAAATAAAAATAATGAAGTTTTTTAAAGAGACCACATCTAACGTCAAAACATATTGCAACCCTCGCCTTGCACAATGCAATTAGTCTACATTTCTACGTAAGTGGTATAAGCAAGTTGTTTTGAACAGCGACAAAAGAAATCTAATAAATTTAAATCAAAAGACTTTGGGTGTCAAGATGTGGGTGAACTTCATCCAAGTATAGATGCGTAACTAAACTAAAATGTGGTAGTACTTTATTAGGCATAAACTACATTTGGCGTTTTAATTTAAGGTTTTCCAATAGTATCTGCAACTCATTTTACAGAATACTGTAATAGGTTTTTTTAGTTAGCCTCTCATGTGCCGCAGTGTAAAATGTAAGTTCACAAAAACTCAACTTTTTTTTCATTTGAAAATTTATAATATATTAATTATTTTTCTTTGACAACATAAAATTTATTAATTCCAAAACAAGCTTTTATTAAATAATTAATTATAACAATACATTAAAAAAACGTCTTTCAACAAAGAATTTATATCTTGGGTTTATTTGGTGAGAGTGGACATAACTTTATCGTAAGCTAATTATATTCTTTTACAAATACTAACTAGCCAATTTCAATATATAGAATTAAGTTCTTCCACTTGTTCCTGATTTGCAGAGTTTTTAAATATTCTTTGTTCTACAGCTGCCAAAAATGCTGTCGCAATTGCTGTATTTGTTGCTATATGAACAATTGATCAAAGGAAATGTTTATAATATTTGGATTGACAGGTGCCGTTAATGTATCTCCTATTGGAAAATGACTTGGAGATTGGAATGATTTATCGGTAGGATCATTTGATAGTGCTATTAGAGGCCTGAAGTTTGAAATTGCTTCAATTTGCGTCAATAATGTTGAGACTTCTTCAAATGTATGTGACGCATTTCTCATGATGTGTTTTATATGGTATTTTGTAGATTTCACAGCTCATAAACCTTTAAAATTAAGAGCTTTTGCTAGTATAAAATTCCATTTTATTTTGTTTGCTTGTAGCATTTTTTTTAGAAAGTTCTCAATCTCTTCTTGTAAAAAACATTTTGTTCAGTTTGTGATCTGCTCCAATAAAATTTGTCCCGTTTGTCAGAATACATATTTGCCACGTTTTCTCTTCTTTATACAAATCTTTTCATTGCTGATAAAAATGCATTAGATGTTAAACCAGACACGGCTTTTATGTGCACTGCCTTTGTTGCCAAACAAATAAATATGCAAATTTATGCTTTAATTGTCTTTTTACTTTTTAAAAAACCTTCACTTATGTAAATAGGTCCGCAGAAATCAACGCTAGTATTTATAAACGGACAAATAAACTCGGTTTGATAAATAAACAAATTTCCTATTTTTGGAGTGTTGCTTTTAGAAGGTACTTTGTAGCAGGTCAAGCATTTTTTTAATTATATCATGGACAATTCTTCTGCCGCCTAATATTCAGTAATCACATCAATAGTCTGCTTAAGTGGCTTGTGTAACACAATCTAAATGGGTCTTTTTTAGGTAACAGTACAGGAAACCTGTGACAATATGGCTTGAATGCTTGTCGCAGTATTTTTCCTACTCTTAACATAATATCACTTGTAAAAATTGGATCAAGGAAAAGACATTTTTTTGTTTTAAATTTTGGTAAGGTTCTATGTTGCTTATGCATATTTTTTGGGTCATTTGTTGCTTGAACCACAGAGTACTATTAAATAGGTTTTTGTAAGTTTTTTTTCTAAATATATTGTCTGCAGAGTTATCTTATGTTTGGATGTGATTCCATTTTTTTGCCTTAGTACATTCTTGAATTTTGTGTATTTTATTTGCTACAAACATCTTCAAGTGGTTTGTTATTAATATTGATCCATAATAAGGCAATATTTAAATTGGTCCAGTAGAATATTTTGTGAAGGTGAATATGTAAAGCTTGAATATTTGGTTTTATCAATTTAGTTAGTAACAAGGCACTACATAATTCCAATTGTAATATGGTAGATCCCTTAATGGTGCTACACAAGATACAACTTAGTAGTTCCACAGTGTAATTGATATTGTTTGATTTACGTAGGTAGATGCACGTTCTATACGCATCGTTACTAGCATCACAGAATCTATGCATTTCTATGTTTTCTTTTTTGCTGCATGTTACTCGTCGCGGTATTCTCAGCTAATTTATAATTTTAACATTTGTTGCGTAATGTATCCGTTTGTTGCGTATATGAAATGGAACCGGTTCATCCCAGCTTAACTGGAGTTGCGACAATTTTTGGAGCATGCTTTTGATTCTCACAATGATTGGGCCAATGAGTCCTAGCAAATCAAATATTTGTACGGTATAAGATAAAATTTTGTGATTTTCTTATGTATGTCGATGTTAGGTGATTAATATAAAAAAACATCAGTACTTGGGTCCCACTGAATGCTTAGTGTTTTGATGTTATTTAATTTGTTTATTATTTAATTGTTTAAGTCCGATTCTGATAAACCTAAATCAGCTATTATTTCTAAACAATTTAAATCATTTTCTATAAAATTTGGCCAATGCAAGTAAGTTTGTCATTTTGTGCTTTATTTTTATGAGTATTTCAATTTTGTTGGCTCCTGTTAATACATCATCTACATAGAAGTCTCGCCATAGTATGTGTGACTCAATAGGATACGTATCTTTAATATCTTCTGCAAGGTGCTGCCGACATTTTGTTGCTAGATATGGCACGGATGATAACTTATATGTTAATGTTTGCAGTTTATAGATCTGTAGTGGTACACTTACTTTGCCTTATAATACACTGATATTTTCTATCTGTCGGATGCACAAGAATTTGTCGGTACATTTGCTTAATATTTGCATAGAGTCTAAAACGAAATAAAATGGCGGATAGATCATTTTGGCGTTTAGGCCAACCAACATAATATTGTTAACTGAAATTCTTGACAAAGTTTTTAAAGAGCCGTCAAAAATCACTTTTAGTTTAGTTTTTACGCTTGTTTGCTTAAGTACTGCATGGTGTGGAAAATAGAAATTGGTTGCGTCCGTTTTATCAGTAAAATTAGAAATTAGTTTTATATGAATGATTGAATAAGCAGTTTACACTTAATTTTATGAATATTTTGTGGAAAATAATTTATTTATAAATAACTAGTCGGGATTTCGAAAAGATCATTTTAGTGAATCTGCACTACATTTAACTATCTCCAGTTGGAAGGAAGATATATGCAGCGGACAATACATAGTTGCGGTTTTTTCTAGATTTAAAGATGGCATTTGAAACAATTGAGATAAAGGTGTTGATTGAAAAGCTGAAATATTATGGCATAGGTGGAACCGCGTTAAAATGGTTTGTCGATTATTTAACAAAGCAAAAACAGAAAACAAAAATTGGCCATAGTTTATCTGAAGAATGTGATGTAGAAATTGAAGTACCACAAGGTAGTTGCTTGGGAACTTTGCAATTCTTCATTTATATAAATGATATTGATAATTTTATTAACAAAGAATATACTTTTTTAAACCTATTTGCAGATAATACACTAATTTCAGTTAATTTGAATAGTCTCGATGATGCTGTTCTTAAGCTAAATTCACAATTAAAAAAATTAGACAGATTTTTCAAAATAAACAAACTTCAATTTAATACAGCACCTTCTTTTACTACTTGCGTTTTTTGAAGATGCGGATGTGCAAAGATTACTTCGAGTTGTCCAATGCATAATAACAAGTACAACAGCTCCAATTAACATGTTTATTGATTTTGATTTGTAAAACTGTAGATTAGCTAAGCTCAGATGTTGCGGTAATCAAAATTGTTGCTTATCCAGGGACGCGGACGGTAGTTGAGATATTGTTTTAATGGCTCGGCTCTCTAAGTTACTATGAAATTAACTTAGTTTTCACATCGGCACTTGTGTCAGTTCATTGGTACGTTTGGAAGTAAACACTACTGGATGGAACTGAATTATTTGTATCAGATGAAGGCTTGAAATTTGTATTAAAATTTAAAAAGTATCAAACATTTTTTACATCAATATCTAGATGTACATTATTTTAAGCTATGACCAAAATATAGACAGTTTACACACAGGTTTATTTTTCTTGTTTCTGCCAGTCTTGGTGTTTATTTCAAAAAACTTATCTATATGGTGTTTTGTTGTTGACACATACTGCAGACTTGTTGTTTGCTAGTAGATACCAGATGCAATATAGTCTTCTGCGGATTGTATTATTGCTGATTTGTGGGTTTAGATACTCTTATAGTTTTTAATGTGTGACATTTTTGAGTTAAAAATTTGCAAAATTGCTTGAACGTTGGTAATTTTTTGTAAATATGTAGATTCAAATGCGGTCCCAATGTTTGGTTTGTTTGCTAAATGTGTTCAAAACACAAATATGTTTAATTGTGTTGTTCAATATTGATCTTACAGAGGTATGAATATTCCTCTTAATTTCAGACTGCTCGCATAATAATTTTAGGTAATTATAAACCAGTAACCGTTTGTTTTCAAATTGTTATATTAAAATGTCTAATGCTATGTTTTAGTTTGATGCTGAGATTTCTAAGAAGTTAGGTAAGTGTATGGCTTCTCCAGTCAAGCTTGTTCTCAGGTAGTGGAAACGCTTAATATTACTTAATGAGTTATTTATATGTATTAAAGACTTGAAAGTATTGCAGAAATGTAGCAATCCTTATAACTTCCCGAAAACGTTGGGAACGTTATTGTTGGCAATTGTTTTAGTGGCTGTAGGTACTGTTCCTGCAAGATTAGTGCTTTTACTTGCTGCTAGTAACAACTGCTGTTTTGCTTGTGCAATCAGTTTGTAAGACCGTGGTTTGAACGCGCTTTTTTTTGCTTTTCTAGTTCAGATAGCAGTTCTATTTGGGACTGACACATTTTATAGTCAAGTAGATTATGTTTGGCACGTGGGAACATTTTTTTTGTCTTGATAGAGTTGATTCATCTTGAGTTCTGGTACGTTTCAAAGCGCGTTGGACTGCCTTTTATTATGGCTTGCTGCACACGAAGTTTCTTGAACGTACTGTCTATCAGTATTCGGTTCGAAAAACCAATGTTGATTTGCGACACCCTGTGTAAAATGTAAATTCTTTTTATTTTGACAAATTTATAATATATTATTTATTTTTCTATGACAACATAAAACTTATTAATTCCAAAGCAAGTTCTTATTAAATAATTAATTTTAACAATACATAATAATTGAAGGGCTTAATGTAAAACAATGACAAACCTTGTAAGTTAAAAGTTTAAAAAATTTAAAAAAAAAACTATATAAAAAAAGTAATAATTTTGTGTATTCAAAATTTACTTAAACAAGACAAAAAAATATATACAATAAATTGGGGTATTAAACTTGCAGTGTAGCTTGTAATATTATTGGCCATAAAACCAAATCATATTATTTTGTATTACAATTTTGTAATACAAAATAATATGATTTGGTTTTATGGCCGTAACATAATCCGTCAACTTTGAGATAGCGTATCTACCATTTGGTATTTGCCTCATTATTTTTGTTATTCTGCTTTTCTTCAACATTTTTTTTTCTTATCTCTGTTTGGTATTGCAGTCTTTGTAAATGTTTTTCTGCATTCTTTTATTTTTTAGTATGCATAATTGTCTTGTTCATTCTATTTATTGGGCATTTCTTAGTAATTGTTGTTTTATCCACTTTGCTTTCCAGTATATATTTATAGTTCTTTTCTATCTTCCTTCCACGTTTTGCTTTCTACTATTCTACCAGAGTGTACTTCAGTTTTCAAATTATATAATTTTTTTAAATTGTTTATTTATTACAAAAATATGCACTAAGCATTTACTTAAATCTATCAAAAAAATTTAGATATTAAAAATGGTCAATCAAATTGTATTTTTAAAAAGTGAATTAAAATGTTACTAATATATTAATGTTTTATCAAATAAATGTTATTGAAAAAATGTTTTAGACATTTATTTGTAAACTATACCATGTTTAAAGACACGTTTTTAAATATATGTAAAAAAATTATTCAATGAGTTAATCTCAGATTTTATTATAAATAAAAATTAGTAAATAAAATATTATAATAAATTTAACATTTCTAATAAAGATAATATTCTAATAATAATAAAATTCGAACGTATTTTACCCATTGGTTTTATATTATAATGCAAAATTATTCAACAACAAAAAACACACTGATAAAAATAACAAATTTAGTAAAGTTTATTATAAATTTGTAAAATTGTTTTAAATGTATAACTATTAGTTTGTTTACCTCTAGTTCGTAATTAAAAAACTAATTAGAAAATTTAAATTGGTTGATAATAATCAATATGAAACTACATTACGTTCTAGAATCATAAATTAAGAAGTAGTTTTTTATTATATTTTTATGTGTTTAATTGCATTTTTACTTAGGCTGTTTTTACATTTGTCAATATTTTAGGATTTACTAACCTTAAAGTACTAATAAATTATATAATTTTTTTTATTTATCAATTTATTAACCAGTTCTTAGTAAAATATCAGATGTCTTATTTTTTGACATAATTTATTGACATTTCTTGACAACTTGTTGCTCAATTTGAATTGGATCTCTTATTTTACCTATAAACGGCATTTTAAGTACAGGAAGAAGATTTAGATGAGTAGATTCAGATGTAAATTTATTTGCAAAAATATCTGTTTTTTACATTAGAAACTAAATTATTTGATTTGTTTAAATAAATGGTATTAAATATTCTAAATTACTTTGCAATAAATTTATTGTTTTAAAGTAATTAGCTCAGTTTCTGTCAAATCTATCTTTTTTAAATTGTTTTAAGTTGTCACAATGTTTACAAACTATTTTATATTTCTGTTTAGTTTGAATTAGAACATTTACTAATAAATTTGTTAAATGCTTTTTGCTTTTTTATTAACTGTGTGTTTTGTCTAAATGTTTTGGTTTATTAACAAGAAATTGTAGTTTTTTATGACTTTTTGATTGAATTTTGAAAAAATTTCTGCTGCAATATGTAGATTCTTGGAATTCATTTAATGATTATTAATTAAAACTATTCAATTGTTTTATTTCTACTATATTTATTTTATGACGTAACGTAACGTAATACTAAGAAAAGATGTTTTAACAACAGATGTAATATGCAAATGATTAAAACTTTCTAAAATAGTCTCAACAGTAGTAGTAATTTCCGGAATAGTCAAAAGATACAAATTTATTAACCTTATATTACTATAAAAAGTTTAACACAAAAAAAAATAAGTTGAGTAAGATTATGATTATGCAAAAATTATAGCTGGTTAGCCTAAAAGTGTTGTAGAAGTTTTGACTTAACCATTTAGTATTATATACAATAAAATCACCTAACAAAATATTTTTTTCTTAAAGTTAATTAGACTTAATATGCAAAATAAAAATGTATACACGGAGACTAATAAAACCTGGTAGTTTAATAATTAGCAAACAATAGATTTAATTAGAAAACCATAATAATTTTTTTAAACTAAATTATTGTCATTATAAATCATAATATTAAGTTTTTTTAAATTAAAGTTGGATGTATTAAATAACTTTTTTTTTTATTGTTTGAAATGCATGCTATTATTTATAACCAAACAGAATAATTAACTTTGACTTACTTACTTCCTAACAAGTGGCTGTACACTGCCACAAAAGTAATATTGTTTAGTAAATTTATTTACAACAAAAAACTCTAATGTAATAAGTAATAATCAATGAGCAGAAAAATGACCATACAAATTATAAAATTTTAATTCAATTTATTAAACATATATTTTAAGTAAATAAAAAGATTTGTTGTTAATGATTGAATAGACAATTAATATGTATACAAGAATGTTTCCAAGTTATTGTAAGCAATTTGCTTATTGATCTAAGCTTTTAACATCAATTTTGGATTGGTTGCAGCAAACTTCTAAATAACTGTTGCAGGAATTTTCTTGATAACTAAAAAAAAAAAAATATTAAAATGTATTATTAATTAAACTTGAAAAATTAGTAGCTAGAATAGTAACGCGTTAAATAGTAAGAAATAATATTAAAATTTGGTATTAAAACTTTGCTTTTATAATTGAAATAGACTAATTGCAGGTACTTTAATACAAATGTGTTTTATTAAATATTGTTGATCTTGTTAATTATATTTAAAATTTATTATTACTGCATGCTTTTATTGTAAGCAATTTGCTTATTGATCTAAGCTCTCAACATCAATTTTGGATTGGTTGCAGCAAACTTCTAAATAACTAATGCAGGAATTTTCTTGGTCACTAAAAAAAAATAAATACTAAAATGTAATATAAATTAAAGTTAAAAAATTAACAGCTAGAGTAGTAACGCGTTAAATAGTAAGAAATAGTATTAAAATTTGATATAAAAACTTTTGCTTTTAAAATTGAAACCATCGGTATTATCACTCTTAATAGTTAAAGACTAACTGCAGGTACTTGATACAAATGTGTTTTATTAAATGCTGTTGATCTTGTTAATTGTATTTAAAATTTACTATTACTGTATGCTAATAGATGGTGTTTAACCTTTATGTGACTGACAGGGTACCCGAGTATCTTTTTGAACT
The DNA here is from genome assembly GCA_963932245.1 of Tachinus rufipes. Lineage (NCBI taxonomy): Eukaryota > Metazoa > Arthropoda > Insecta > Coleoptera > Staphylinidae > Tachinus > Tachinus rufipes. Next base: position 56,162,465 of record OZ010741.1, on the reverse strand, counting down.
TTAAACATATACATTTTTGGCGTTTAAAATTTTTAAGGTTTGAGATTCAGTGACATTTCTTAACTATCTTAAATGTACTGTATTACATTATTTTTATAACTAAATTTTATTTTTTTATTAAGAAATTAACGTCCAAACTTTTTTACATACGTGACGGTTTGGGTACTTGGATACTTTTGGTAATTTAAAATAAAATAAAATAAAAACTATTGTAATTAATTAAACAATTTTTTTTTACAGCTATATTAAAATTAATACAAAATTAACAGTACATATAATGTAGCTAATTTGATAAAGCAGGTTTTGTACAAAAATTATATGTTTTTCGTGGTAACTTGTTAACAAATATAACATTTTGCAACTACCAAAGTACTTCTAGAAACATTGCAAGCTAGATTTTTAATGATTGCAGCAGCGGGATCTATTACTTGACGTTCTAGAACCATTTCTACAGAACTGTTGAATGTATTAATGACAAAAAGCAACAGATTTGTTTTTCTTAGAGAGCATAAAGTTGGTTTTTTACTAAACGCAAAATATTTTGCCTTACTATTTAAACTGGTATTATAGAAGAATTGTACCAGTTAATCCATCTTTACTAACTAAAGTTGCACTTTGTGGAAACGTTTTATCTTCATCGCGCTTTCATCTAAATCGGAACTTTCTATTTAAATATTAAGATTGTTTTTTACATCAGATTGTTCCAATACTCTATTTTTTAGTTCCAAAACATATTCCTTTTTATCAGAAGCAACAAACGCCATGTGCATAACGTGTTTTTGTTACGAAGTACCCGAGTACCAATGCCGTCATTAGAAGGTGTTTTATTTTCCAATAACATAAAGGTTAAAAAATAATACCAGTAAATTTTGTAAAGTAAATGTTACATATTTGCAATTACTTTCATATTTTATAATAATATAAAAAAATGTTTAGTCAAGTTCAAACTGTTATTATTTTAATTTAATAATTATGAATCGAAATAAAAAGTAAGTATATTGACTTATAATTAATATTAATTATTTTTTTACTATTTTTTTGAAAATAGACAGTAATAGCACATTTTTCATAAATTAAAATTAAAACATTTAGTATTTATATACAGTGTAAAACTGTGGAAATATTTTTTAATTTCAAATTGGCATTACCAATATACATAATATATATATATATACAAAAGTACATGCAAATGTATTAACATTGCGCCTTCTTCTAATATTATTTCACTCAACGCTATAATCTAGAACCATAGCAAAATAAAATTTTAATTCAAGTAATTAAAAAACCTACAACTTTTAAAACATTTTATAAATTGTTTTGAACATAGCACAATAAATTTAAAAAAAAATTGTACTTGTTTTTTTAGCTTAAAATCTAGACAGATAACAGTTTTTCTTTGTAGAAACAAGTTTTATGAAAATTTGTAATGCTATTTTTATAATTAAATATCCTCTAAGTTTTTGTAAAAAAAAGTTATATAAAAAGCTTTTAGTAGTTTTTCATTTTTTGTATATCTTGTATTCATGTTTGTTGCCAATCCGCTACTAATAAAAATTTTCAATTTATTTAAAATTGTGTAATTTATTTTTTACCAGATAACAAATATTTGCAAAAGAATTAATAAAAAGCTACTTATATTTATTAAAAAATCTAACTATGTCTACAGTTATAATAGTTTTTTTTATATATATATGCCAGTGTAACTTAAAAAAAAATATTAAAGAAAATTTAAATATAAGTTGTTTTTTTCTAATCTAAAAATTTTAAGACGTTTTTTTATATCAACAAATAAAAAAATGTGGTCTTTGGAAAGAATGAAGTATAAAGGGTGTATCTACTATGAATAAAATAAAAATTATGTAAATCAAAAATATAGTTAGCTAACAAACAGAACTTAATAACAAGGTAAAGAATAATCATCAAATCTAACTAGAAATTCTCTGTTGTCAAAAAAGCTTTTGATAAGTTTTACAGATTTGTAATCGAGACCCATCTATAGAATTATATATATATATATATCATCGGTTTATTACGTTTCCCAACCTCCACTGTTTTCTATCGTTCCATAAGTTATCTGGTATGTCTCTTTCCTTCATCTTGTTATCCACTCCCTCTCTCCAACTAGTTCTTGGCCTCCCTCTTCTTCTTCTTCCTAAGGGTGTCCATTCCAGTATTTGCTTAGGTAACCTACTATGTTCCATCCTTTGTAAGTGGCCGTACCATATCAGCTCTTTAGTTCTGACATCATCCACTATTGTATGAGTTGTTGTCATAATTTCCCTAATTCTAGTATTTGGTATTTTCTCCATTTGCGATATTCCGGCCGATCTTCGCCAGTAATCCATTTCCGTAGTTAGTAGCATTTTTTCTGTAGTTTTTTTTATTTGCCATACTTCACTTCCGTATGTCATTATGCTTTTTAATATAGTATTGTATATGCGTCGATTGTTTTCTTTTGATATATTCTGATCCCATAGTATTCCATTCAACATGCTTATTGCTTTTCTTCCTTGAATGTTTCTCTCCCTAATTGCTTTGTCCAACGTTCCATCCTGTGTTATTTTTTGTCCCAGGTACTTGTACTCTTTACAGTGTTTTATTTTGTCCCCGTTCTCTAATACAATGTCTTCTTGCTTTCCGCCAATACACATACATTCCGTTTTTTCGATATTTACTTCTAGGCCCCATTTTTCGTATTCTTCAATGAGTTTGCGTGTCATGTAATTGAGGTCTTCGTGGTCTTGGGCTAGTACAATCTGGTCATCAGCAAAACACATTGTATATATTGTTTTATTATTATTAAGGGGGATTCCCATTCCGTTACATTTTTTCTTCCATACTTTAAGCGTTTGTTTTATATATATTTTAAAGAGGGTAGGAGATATGGAGCATCCCTGTTTTAAACCCTTCGTAGGTGTAAATCCCTTAGATATTTTATGCTTTATTTTTATTTTTGAAACATTGTCTTTGTACAATCTTTTAACTGCTTGAATAAGCCCATTTTTAATATTTGTTTGTTCTAATGCTGCCCATAGTTTAGTGAGTGGAATATTTTTTTAGATCGACGTATGGTAAGTGTATTTCCTGGTTTCTCGCACTTTTTTTCTCTATAATTTGAGTTAAGCAGTATAGATGGTCTACTGTAGATCTCCCTGCTCAAAATCCTGCCTGTTCTTCCGCCTCCAGGTCTGTATACTCCTGTTCGATCTTACTTTTCAAGATTTTACCGTATACCCTGCTTATCGTGCTGGTGACCGATATTTCTCTATAATTATCGCAGTTGTTTCTGTCTCTCTTTTTATAGATCGTTGATATTATCGATTCTTTCCATTCCTCAGGAGTTTCCTCTCCATTTAAACAATTTTGGCATAGCTTTATTATTTGTGAGTAGAGTTTATCTGTTCCGCATTTTAATAGTTCGGCCGGGATATTTCCCGGTCCTGGAGCTTTAATATTTTTTAGAGACTTGCATATTTTCTTAACCTCGTTTAAACTTATCCTAATAGGAGATGATATTATATTTATTTTTTGATCGTTTTCTTTGTTATTAATAAATTCCGTTCAATGCTCTGTCAATAGGATTTTAAAGTGTCTTTCCCATTTTTCAGTCGTTATCGGCGATATTAGGCCTGTCTTATTTTCTTTAGGTAAACCGTTAATTACTTTCCAACTTTCCGTGCTCCTTCTGCCTCCCAGATATGTGTTAATTCGATTACAATTTCTTTCCCATGATTCATTTTTCTTTTGTGTGATACTCTTCCTAACTATCTTTTGCGCTTCCTTGTACATTGCTTTATCATCTTCTTTCTTAGTTGTTAAATACTTCTGGTATGTTTTTCGTTTGTTTACTATTTGGATTTCAATTTCTTCATCCCACCAATATGGTTTTCCTCATACTCCCCTAGGGCTTCCTTTGCCGCTGCATGTATTTGTTCTTTTATATATTTATAGTGCATTTCCGTATCAATTAAGTCATCTATTTTCAGCTTTTCGTCTAGTCGTGTTTGATATAGTCTCCTCACACTTTCGTGTTCCAGACTATAGAATTAAACTTGTTATTATAATTTTACTAAAATTTAATAAATTATTTTGAATTCAGTAAATAAAATTTGAAGATTTTTTTAATTTAAAATTATTATCCTGCCTTTTCATTGTTACATTTTACAAACTTTGTATTTTTTTTTGCTTAGATAAACTTGTATTAAATAATTAACAATAGCGACATTTTTTAATATGTTTTGTTAAAAAAAAAATTAAGTTTGATTTGTTAAAAAATATATTTTTAAGTTGCAATTAAATTTTGTTGAAACAAAAGAATGTTGATTTGTTTATTGTATCTTTAAAACAGCGTTTTGTAAAATTTTACAGTATACAGAGTTTATAAACCATAACAACAAATAAAGCGTTGTGTGGAAAAAATTGCGTTATACAAAAAATCAAGTTTTGAAATAGTCAAGAATAAAGATTATGACTAATATTAGTTTTAATATTACACATTTTGATTTATTAATTTTGATGTTAAAAATGTATAGTTTGATAAAAAACGCTTGTTTTGAATTCAATGCATCATTAATATGAAGAAACCTAATCTGTTTATAAAGTTATTTCTAAAAATGTTTTACATAAATGTCAGTATTGTTTATCGTTATTCTGACATTTGTTTTGCACTTTTAAAAACTCCGCTTAAAGAATTTTATTTATGTACAAGAATGCTATAAATAAATGTCGTAATTGAGCAGATTGTGCACTAAAATTTATTTTAATCTTAAAATTGTGTACAACATTGTTATAACTGTCACATATATTAATTCTGAATATATTTACACTACAAATAGTATAATTAAAAAAACTTGAGTACTTATTTGTATTTAGATTTTACAATATTGTACAATAATGCAATGCTTTAATTAATTTGACTAAAGTAATTTTGTGCATGTTAGCAAAATTTGTACTATTTTCATATACTCATATTTGATACTAATATAACTTTTAAGCAATATTTGTATTTATAATTTATTTATACGAGATAACAATTTGGTACAAAGTTTAGGAATATTATAAAAAAATTGTAGGGGTGTCAATGTTTAGGAGTACTATAAAATAATTGTATTAATTACAATTTAGCTTTTTGATACCTATATTATATTTAAGCGCTACTTGTATCTTATTTGTTTGAAAGGGGGAACAATTGAGTACAAAGTTTAAAAATACTATAAAATTATTGCACAATTTACTTTATTTGCTAAAAATTAAAATTTAATTATTTCTATTGCAAATTAACTTTTTTAAACTTTGTTTGAAAATTATCATTCTATGCCAATGACACTTATTTAGAATAAAAAAAACATATTTCTAGAAAAAGCCAAAAATAGAAGAAAATAATTAAATTATCATAATTATTTAAAAAAACATAAGCACTGAAAATTTTAATAATTTAATTTTGAAATTTATTGAACACTCAAATCTATCTAATTAAATTGAAAAAAGCCAATTTTAATTTTTATGAAAAACGTTTTAATTATTTTTACTAGAAAAAAAATTATATATTTTTTTAATCATTTTTTTATAAATTTTACTGTTATTTTAAAATCTGCGACAGGCATTGTTATTAATAGTTTTTGTAAACTCGGGTCAAGAAAAGTCTCGCTTCGTTAAAGAGATATTTCCATTTGAAACGGTAATCTCTCAAGATAGAACTACATTAAACTGCATGCGACTCACTATACTATAATGTAATGTTGTGTAAACATTCTTATTTTCTTGAGATATTACACAGTTTTTAATTGAAAATTACTTAATTATAATTAAAATGAATATAGATATCGAGAAATAATGTAATGTTGTGTCTTAATGGTGACTTTATGAAAAATATGCTCGGTTTCAGTAAACGTCTAATTGATAAGACATTAACAATCATCTAATTGATGCAAACATATTATTTTGTGCTTGTATGTCTAAATTTTGCGTTTAGGTTCTAATTAGCATTCTTTAAAATTAAAATTTTTAATACTATTATTTTTTACAGAACATAAAGTTGAACAATATTTTAAATTAAAACAATTTGTTAGATGTGTAACTTATTTGAATTCATTCAGTAAATATTGTATTATAAATATTATTTTACTATTAATTTTTTAGATAATTTAAAATTTATCACTTTACAAATTTGATTGATAACATAAAAATTATTACAAACAATTATTTTTGTTTCATATAAGATTTAGTCTAAATATAAAAGTTTTTTTTAAGACAATGTTTTTTTTTTGCAAAAATAAAGCATTAATTTTAGGGATCATTTACATTTAATTCTTTCCTTATGGTAGAAATGTATAAATTACAGATGATACTCAATTTCCAAATAAAGTTGTTTTTATGAAACTAAAACAGTATTTATATCCTTACTTTGATACAAAAATAAACTTATTTAAAGATAACTTTTATTTGAGTCTTACAAATGAAGTATTTAAATTAGCAATGCAATAATTAATTAAATAAACGTTTTCAAAATTTCAATGTGTCATTGAAAAACTTAAATTTTAGTTAATATAAAATGTAATTATGTAAGTATACTATTAATAATAATTTCAATCTAACATTACAATTCAAATCAATAAAATTGTGTGATAATATATAAATAAGTTTTTTTTTTCATAGTTTAATTTATTTATGTGGTTTTGTTTAACATTATATATTAATATAAATTTAACTAAACAATAATGAAACTTACTTTATTTCAATTAATGCATCACTATCCGTTTTTATATTATCATCACACTGATAGTATGGAACACATCTGCATGTTGGAGGAGTTTTTGGCTGCACCGGTGGTGAATCTGATGTTCCAAATACTAGTTTAACTAACTCGTCCGCGTCTTGTGTATTTGCATAAGCACACAATAACAAACAACCAACAATAATGACCTTCATAGTAACAGAACTAGAAATGAAATAAAAATTAGTTAAAGTTAGGGCTTTTATATCAAAAACTACACAAATATTTTATTGATATTAGTAGTTTGTGATAATAAAATTGTGTTTCAAACATGCTTGTTTATAATTTATATGTCATAACGTTATTTACAAAAAAACCATTCCATAATTTTTGAAAATTTGTTACAATATAATAAATGTATTAACTTACTTGAGAGAGCTGGATAAGGAATGAACACACCGACCTATCTATAAACTGTATTATAGCAGACACAGGAATACCTTGAACAAAATTAAATCAACGTTCTGGTTTTTTTTTAATGTTGGGCTGTTAATAAACCACTAGCACTAAATAACTGCTTACATTTTAAATAAATATTATTAAAATAAAAAATAAATCTTAAGAGGATTCTACTCGCTCAGGCGCACGGTAAATTTTACTAAAAATTACCTTATTTCTTAGCTTCTAGCGCTATTATTTTTTTTTGTCAACAACAACAAAAATCATACAATTGCCAAAAACATTGTTTTAGATGCGTGATAAATTTGTTTTTCAAAAATAAACTTTGATTTTCTTTAACCTTCGAGCGGGCGCGCCGCAGTAAAATTTACGGCAAACTTATTAATTTACTAATAAAATGACTGTACACGTGTTATTTTAGGAATAATCCTTGTCTATTCTTTAAACAATGCTTATAGATTATGTTGGTGAAGATTATTTGCTTTTGTGCAACAACATTTGGTCTGCACTGAGTCATAAGTGAATAAATGTGTTGAAACTACTAGTGTAATTGTAGTATAAACGTAGTGTAAATATTGATTTGCCAGTTGTATGTATATATTATATAATAATAATTAATTAATTAATTAATTAATTAATTAATTAATTAATTAATTAATTTATTTATTTATTTATTTATCTTAACATGTTTTTTTAAAGTTTTTTTTTATAGGTCATAAAATTGTAAATATTTGTTGTAAACTGTATGACGTATGACGCTTGAAGGTTAAAAAAATAATCAAATTACAAAAAATATATTTGCTCATAAATTTGCTTAGCTGCTAATGCATTACTATTGGCAAGACCATACACAAAATGCATATACATAGTTTATTTTAATATTTTTGAATATTATTTAATTTTTTTTAATTGTCATGACAAAACTAACACTGTAGACACAGCGGCAATAAAATTTGTTTTAAATCTTGTAATTATATATCAAACTGAAACTTTTTTAACAGCTTGAGAATTTAAATATAGCATAAATAAAAAATGTAAGAAGCATTATTTCTGACAGAACTCATGTATATTATAAATCTTTTGTGTTTATTTCTTATCACCGACGCTTATATTTCTCTTGTTACAACTCATTAGCTTTTTAAGAATAGTCCAAAACTAACAAAAACATTTGTTTGTAATCAAAAAATTAATAAAATATTTTTAAATAAAAACTGATTCATTATGATACATTTTACTACATATGTATGTGTACAAAGTAAAACATACAACAGCTGTAAGGTAGTATTAATTAAAAAAATACTTATAATAAAGTAAATGTATAAAAATACTCTGTATTTAACTGCATTTGCGTGATATAACGTTATATTTTTTTTTTTCTATAAAGCACACGGTATTTTCTTTTAATTTGAAATAGAAATGTTTTTAATATATTCAATAATATAAGGTTCTATAAGTCTGTGACTAGCGGTTTTGGTTAAAAAAAAGTATTTTAAAAATAACAAGAAATACTATTAAAAAAACTGATAATGACGTTATATTATGCAAAACATAAATAAAATTTACAAAAAAATTATTAAAGTTATTTTTGAATTAAATTAAAAATACAGTTAGAAATAAGGTGTTTCCACACATTTACTCAACCCTGTATATGTTGCCAAAACTTATACTTAAAACGCAGTCTTAACATTTTTGATTACACAGATTATAAAAATTGAAGATAAAGAAAGTCTATTGCTTCTTGGGTAACAACATAAAATAATAATAATAAATTAAAAAATAACACAATTACTTTTAAACTTGTTTTTTTATAAATGTTTTAGTATTTTTCATTGTATTTTAGCTACTTTTACTAGAATAAAAAGTATGAAATAAACAATTTTTTTTTTATGAAAGTTAAATTTTAAATATTTAATAAAAATAGTTTACTTAAAATACGTATTAACTGAAGTTGATTTTTCTCAATTTTTGTGTATTTTTTTTATTAAATTTATGTTTATTGGTTTTTATATTCTTTTCTATCCGTAGTTTGTTTAAAAATACCAAATGACTGAATAGTGAAACTTCTTATATCTAGTTGATCATAGTGTCAATAGTTAAAATGGTATTTAAGTTTTTAGTCAAGTGTTTTCTAATATAACTTAAAAATAAAAAAATATTAAACTTTTTTATTTAAAATTTTGTGTTTTTTTAGAACAAAAAAATTGTAAAAAAAGAAATCAAAATTGTAACTCTACTGATAACTTAAAAATTATTTTTGAAAAGAAATTTAAAAACCTAAAAGTTAACATAAGTTTTTAAAACTAAAATTAAAAAAAATAGGCGTCTACAATTTGGAAATAGACATAAAACCACTCCCAACTACCGTAATCAAATATATCCATAATAAGTTTTATAAGTCCTTTAAAAGATGATTAAGAGTAAATGACCAAACAAGCCAAATTGCTAAACTCAAATAATAATAAGAATTTTATGATAAAAATTATTTATTTCATTTAATACATTTAAATATATAAATAGTAAAATAGGTTTTGTTATATGTGAGCTATGCTTTAGTTTTGCTCCGCTCTCAGAGCAATAATCAGCAAAATTGAGTTTGATATTTTTTAAAGCTTTGACTATAGTACAGATTACGGACACTTGGAGATAATATATTTGGTTTAAGTAGCTAAACAACCACTGTTGCGTACGTAGTTGTATGATGTTGTTGTATAAGAGTATACACATTTCTCAAGCAGCCATACTTAACTTAAAAACAAATTTAGACTAAAATTGTCTATATTTAAAAAAAAAATATGTATGCTTTGATTTTGTCGTATTTTTTGTTTAATAAACTTTAAACTTGCAAATACAAAATGCACGTTCTATTGTTTGTTCTGCTTTTAAATTCTGTAGTACTATGTTTACTGATGTCAAAACATACCTACTTTTACCGTGTATAACCTAACTTATTTTGAATTATGTTGTTTTAAATTTAAAAAAAATTTATTTTATTAAAATCACATTGCATTTTATTTTGTTCATTTTTAAATTAAATTAAATTTGTTAAAAAAACAATTCAGGGTGTCTTAAATTAACTAGTCATAAAATGAATGCCAAAAACTACAAGCAAATTGAGTAATATTGACCTAATAAAGTAGTATATTATAATTAATAAATTTGGAGTTATAACTCTTTAAAGTTTACAGAAATTTTTGATTTTTTTTTAATTAACTGTTATTATTTTTAATATTTTGTAACAATAATTTGTTTACATTAGTTTATTTCTTATTAACACAAACTGTTAAAGTTTGAATAAATAAAGTCATCGGGATGATGGTTTTTTAAGATTCTTTAGATGTTTAACCTTCTGAAACTTTTTAATTTTTATTTAAATCAATTTTTTTGGTTTTTTTTTTTTGTGGAAAATTTAAGTTGAAAACTTTTCTGTCTCTTGATAAATTTTGATCAGATACAAAGTTAAAAAAAAAATCAAGTAAAACCAGAGATCAATAATTATTAAATATAAAAAAAAATATAAAAATATCATTAGCCGTGGACAACAAATTAAATTTCACAAACGTCACAAACTAATTAAGTGTAATTGTGTTTTTTTAATTAACATTTTTTTTCTTGAAATGTATTGGTACAGTAACACGGAGATGAGTCATATGCATCTGGTTCTTGGAGAGTGTTTAGGAAATGCAGCTGCAGCAGCCAGACGTAACGCCAATATGTACCCTGAGCGACAAAAACCGGAACAAAGAAAGTTACTTAAGAAAGCACAATTACACTCAAATTACAATCAAAAATTTCTGTAAAATTTAAAGAGCTTTAACTCTAAATTTATTAAAAATATTATACTAGTTTATTAGGCCAATATTACTCAATTTGCTTGTAGTTTTTGGCATTCATTTTATGACTAGTTAATTTTGGACACCCTGTTTAAGAAACAATTTTATCTTCTAGGGTTTTATAGTCAGAGCGCTGTGCAATGAGCAAAAGTACGATGCTGTGATTGGAGCAAGAGTTGTTGTTATGTCTGCAGCTTAAATGACACTTTTACACAATTCTACTTTTATTAATGTAAAACAATTTAATGCAGAGAAAACGCTATTTATTATTTCTAAAGTGTCGACAAAACAGTTTATTTTATTATATTTTTCTATAAAATAGAAATCATGAACCTAAACAATGATGAACTCTATTTTCTCTTAATAATAGTAAATAAAATGCACCCAGAGGCATCCCTGGATTTAATAAGCAAAATGTAATGATTTATAAAACAGCCAATATTACTAGCATTTAACCAGCTAATAATCAATTAATTCAAATATAAAATTATTGAAATAGTAATCATTATTTATCAAAACTAAATTAATGAAAAAAATTACCGTTTTGTATCTCTATAACAAAACAATTCTGGACACATGTTTATAAAAATTGTTTTGTTTAATTTTATCAGAATATGTTTTTAATTTTTTTTACATTATTAAAAAATGTCTTTGTATATTATAATTTTAGAACAATTATTGTAAAAACTATCGTAAAAAAATTTGACATTGTTTTAAATTAGAAAATAAATTCAACTAATGCAATTAGTTTATTGTACGTTTTTTTAAACATACTTACATATTTCTTTTGCGCACATCTCAAACACTAGCAATTTCGTCAAAGAATTGCTCAAAATTTGTTTTTTTTGCAAACATCTCAGTTTTTAGTGGTCCTGCGTCAAATAATGCAAATGAAAATAAAAAAAAAACTATTGGCGCTTACAACAACTATTAGTTTGTTTCTACACCATCTTGCGGTAGAGCTTCTGGCGCGTTTTTTAGTGTTATATTTAATAAACCTGATTTATTTTTTGTATGAAGTTATTTAACTCTACTTTAATGTTTTAATTTTATACTGTGACCACTTTAACTTCCTAAAAAGGGGAAAAGGTGAGGTGATGACAAATAATGCAACATGATTGCAATAATAATGTTTATTCAATATACTAAACTAACCTAACTAATAACTTAACTAATAATATCAAAAATAATCCAATGTTAGACAGAGACTCGGATGAGCCATCTAAGCATCCAACATTGAATAAATCAATAAACATTGCCAGGAAACACGTATGTGCTATCTAGGCAAGCAATGCTTAGTGATGAGAGGATAGTAGAGGTTTAATGGTAAAAGGAGACTCGAATGAGCCATCTAAGCGTTTAACATTACCAGGAAACACGTATGTGCTATCTAGGCAAGTAATGTTTGAGTGTAGGGTATGGGTAAGGTGGTGGTTCGCGCTGCTTGGCTCACCGTATTTATACTTCTATTGAAGTTGGTCTGACTCTGAGAAAAGACTGCCGCTCTATTTTTTTTTTTTTTGTTTGGTGGTCAGGGCGGTAAAATCTTCTAAAGACTGACTCAAAGTGTCAGACTCATTTTCACGGGGAAAGCGCCTACCGACTAAAAACCGCCCCATTTTGAGTACCGGAAAGTTCGAAACCTGTGCTCATAAACCTTCCATTGAGAGAAAATTAAGGGTATGAATAGAGATAGGAAGCCGTATAGGCTGTGGGGTGAAGTTGTAGTATGTGGGGTGAACCCACCTGGTTAGATTAGGTTGACTCGTCTTCGATAGAAGTGGCCTTGTTTGTCCGGCTCTGCCAATCTGGCTAGATCGGTGTTTAAATGAATCTCTAAACTCCTGAAATATTTCTCGGCGAGCGCCTCAAAATGTTGTCGTAACGGAGTGATGCCTAGGTCGTTCGTTCTATAATTCAACGAAGAGTTAGATTTTAAAATGCGTCAAGACGCCTTATATGACTGTTTGCCGCCGTTCCCCAAATTGGGTAACCAAACGTCAATTGCGGTCTAATGATAGACGTATACATTCGGAGTTTGTTCCGAAACGATAGCCCGCTGTCCTTGCGGAGCATTGGGACTAGCAGGTTTTTTGCCAATTTGGCTTTATCAAGAACGGCCTGAACGTGCAATTTGTACGTTAGACCTTTATCGAAAGTGATTCCCAAATACTTTTCAGCATTTCACCATGGAATCGGTACGTCATCGATAAAGACGTGATCGTGCGGTTTAGTTCGTCGCCGCGAAAAGAGAACAGCAACGCTCTTTTCAGGATTGACCTTGAGCTGCTAATCATTGCACCATTCTTGAAGATCGTCGGTTGCTTTTTGAAGCCTCGTCGTGACCACCATAGGCGACCTTGAGCTGTAGAGAAGTGCCGTGTCGTCGGCGTATTGAGCCATTTTTACCCCGTGTTTCCAGCCCAATGGCATGTCGGCAACAAAAAGGTTAAATAGCAAAGGCGAGAGAAGAGAGCCTTGAGGTGCCCCTGCCGTAATCGGCCGAGAGGTCGAAACATGATTCTGAAGCTTTACTGCTAAAGTTCTGCTGTCAAGATATGAAGCTATCAGCTTTATGAGCCGCAGTTGAAATTTAAGTCTATGTAGCTTTAGAATTAAACCGTTGTGCCATATCTTATCGAAGGCCTTTTCGACGTCGAAAAATACCACCCTTGTGGTTTTTCACGGTAATGTGATTTGTCACGCGGTTTAATTGGTGTACTACAGAGTATTCACGCCTAAACCTATGCTGATGAGATGGTAGAAAAGAGTTTTCTTTTGCGTGTTCTTGGAGGTTATTCAAGATTACTCTTTCTATAACCTTACTCAAGGTGCATAGAAGACTGATTGGCCGATAGTTTTGAGGAAACAGTCGGTCCTTCCCAGGTTTTGGGATATTAATTACGTGTGAGCCTTTCCAAGCTGAAGGAAAGTGCCCTGTTTGTAAGATTGCATTGGCAATATTGGTCAGAACCATTATTGCTTTGTGCGAAAATGCTTTAAGAGCTTTGTTCGGGATACCGTCTGGACCTGGCGCAGATCGAGCATTAAGTTTAGATAAGATTCTTCTAATCCGTGACGGTCGAACGTGGTTCAACGGGGTGTCGTCGTCAGGGCAATCCAAAAGGCGTTCCACCGTTCTTTCAACCCTTTCGACGTGCTCCGTATCATCTTCCTCTCTCGAGGGGGAGCATTGGAGTTCCAAACTGTTAGCAAACGCTTCGGTTTTTCCCTCTATAGAATATTGGAGCTCGGTCTCACCATGGATGACTGGTATCGGGACTTTTCTGTTTCGTAAGGCTTTGGCAATCTTCCACATCAGATTAGTATCCTCTGTGGTTGATTCCATCTTTTCCTGCCAGCACTGATTTTTGTGCAGCCTTATTGATAATCTAACTTCCTTATGAAGGTCGTTTAGAATTTCTCGATCTAAAAGGTCGCGATGCCTTTGCCATTGATGTCTGGCGGCATTTCTTCTGCGAATCAATGCCTTTATTTCGCGGGATAATCCAAGTGGATTATTTGCCCGAACCTGATGGGTTTTAGATGCCAGTTCTTTGGCCTTATAAATGAGTTCGGTTTTTTATGCTATCTTCCAGGTATCTCGAGTAGAGGGGCCAATTCGTATGGGTAACGAATTGTCCTCCTTCCTCGCCAGATCCCTGTCCATAGAGTTCCAGAACTACCGGAATGTGGTCGGAGCTTAAGGCATTGATTGTCCTAACTTCAGTTTGCGAGTTGACGTCCTTCAGGATTGCTATATCCAAAACGTCCCCTCGGTATCCTGCAAAGCTATAGTGCGTGGGATCGTCAGTACTCAGTACTCGATACCCTTTAGATTCAACATGACCTTGTAATACTCGGCCTTTTGCGTTGGTTACCCGACTGTTCCAAGCCGGGTGTTTCGAGATAAAGTCCCCTGCTAAGATAGTAGAGAACGGAGAAGATAGAACCGCGTCGAAATCCGCCGTTTCGATTTGGTTAGTTGGGTTGACGTACCCAGATGCGATTTTGAGAGTGCCCAACCCTTGCACCTTCGCCACTATCGCATTGGATTCTAACGATACAGTGTCTGGGGTCTCCACTTCGGAATGGTCTAGCGATCTCCTTGCGAAGATCACTGTTCCACGCCTCCTGTCCACCCCCGACGTTCCCAAATACGTGAAAGTATTTGGGAGCCTCAACGCCTGCCAAGGTTTGTGGTTTGACTCACCAACCAGCATAATGTCGATATCGTGGTCGAAGAAGAATTCTTCCACATCGCCCATCTTTTCGTGAATGCTATTTGCATTCCAAAAACATACCCTTAGTAATACTTCGGGTGTATTATCCATTGTTCGGTAGACCAGTAAGACGTTCGACCATGGCCGTTATTCTCTGTTGAGACTTAATGAGCTCAACCAATAATTGGGCCATTTCGTTGTTCGCCTTGGATGGGGCTGGAGGCGCCACCATATCCGCGAATGACCTATTAGGGTTTACCTCAATTGCAGGTTTGCGGGGACTTGAGCTTTGGGAAGCCTGAGATGGGGCCGGAACGAAGCAGGTGCGAGAAAAATGGCATGCAACGTATAAGTTTGCAAGTGTTAATCCAACTGAAAAATGAAGTTCAAGTACTCAAGAAAGAATTACAACAACAACAAGTGGTAATTAAAAGTAGAAATAAAATTATAAATACGCTAACCCTAAAAATGGAAAACTACGAAAAAACAGTAAATAACAAATCAAATTTAAAATATACTGAACAGGAATCTGTAAATTCTCAAAGTTTGCCACCTGTGATTGAGAAGTTTATTACTCCACATAGCTCTCCTATACAAGTAGAAGGAACTAAAACAACTTATAGCAGCATTCTCTCAATTCAAGGCTGCAACCAAACTAGCATCCAAATAAAAGATCATGAAGTGGAGAAAAAAAATCAAAATAAAATAAGCAAGGAAAATGTGAATGTGGTCGCAGAAAAAGTTACTACTAATAAAAACATCAAAGATGATGATTTTATTACAATTCGTCGTAAAACAAATGAAAATAAAAATAAAAATAAAAATAAAGGAATTGTCGGATCATCACAAGCCGATAATATTAAATTTACAGGAGTAAAAAAAATACCGAAAATATGGTTTCATGTCTCCAGGTTGCCATTAGAAGTAAACGCTAATGATTTATGTAATTATCTTAACAAAAAGCATAATCGAAATGACTTTGTTTGCGATAAATTAGCTACCCAACATCCAAATCCGACGTTTAATTCATTCAGAGTAGGAGCGAATGCAGCTCTCCTGGAATTATTAAATGACGCTAACTCATGGAATGATGGTATAATAGTTAAGCGGTTTAATTTTTTTCTATTTGACAAAAGCAGCATGGTTACAGAAAAATAAAGAAAATAACAAATCATTTAATTTAATAAATCAGACCCAACAGACTTCAGCAGATGCTTAATTACCCAGTATCAGTGTGATACATCAAAATGTTCAATCGATTGGGAACAGTGTAAATGAAATTGCTGCATTTTTATGTAACCATAAAGCAAATATATTCCTATGTATAACTGAACATTGGAAAAGTCAAGTGGAACTTAATATACATTCATTAGAAGGATATAATCTAGTGAGCAGCTTCTGTAGAAATTCGGGCGAACGCGGAGGCTCGGCTATTTATTGTAAAACTGATAGTGTGAAATACAAAGAGCGCAAAGATTTAAGTTGTTTTTCTGTAAAAAATGACTTTGAATGTTCAGCTGCAGAATTTATGTATGAAAATATTAAATTAGTTATATTATCTGTATATAGGACTCCCGGTGGGGACATACACATTTTTTTAAACAATTTGGAATGCATATTAGAAATTGTAAACCAAGAAAATGTCATTATTTTTATTTGTGGAGATTTTAATATTGATCTTAACATTGAGAACAAAACTAAAATCGATTTTATTTTATTATTGCTTTCTTATAATATTGTTCAAACAATATTTGAAGATACTCGCATTACGAAGACTAGCAGTACTTGTATAGATAACATTTTTACAAATTTATCAGAGTATGATTTTAAATCAGAAGTCATACATTCATTAATTTCAGATCATACTGCACAAAAACTTACAATTTGGATACCAACCCATAAAAATAAAACACAATATAAATATTCCAGATCTTTCACCGATATAAACATTGATATTTTTTTCAACATTTTAATGATGCAAAATTGGGACAGTATTTATAACATAGAAAACCACGATGTTAATTATCAATGGACAAAGTTTATGAAAATATTTTTATTACATTTTAACGAATCTTTTCCATTAAGATTAAAGCAAATAAGACCAACAAATCCCAAAAATATCAACCCAGAGATACAAACTATCAAAAATAGACTAGATGCTTTATTTACAATGTATATGGTTAGCAAAAGTGAAGCACATAAAATCCTTTACCAAGAAACGAAAAAAGAATACACAAATGCTTTAACTGTAAGTAGACATAAAATGTATAATGATAAACTCATAAATAGCAACAATAAATCTAAATGTGCATGGCATATAATAAATGAAGTAACTGGCAAAAATAAACTTAAAAAATCAAATAATATGTTAGGCGTAGAAACAACAAGTAACTCAGCTTACGCACTCAATGAGCATTTCATCAATTTTGCACCAAATATTTTAAAATCGTTACCAAGTATTCCCCACACTGATAATATTAAAACTGTAAATAACACCATATACATAGCACCAGTTACAACAATGGAAATAAATGAAATAACAAACAATTTAAAACTGAAAATGAGTGCAGGCACCGACGAAATTCCCATAACTATTATAAAGAAATGTATTTCTTCCATCATAGAACCTCTTATATTTATAATAAATAATTCACTCATGCACGGTATATTTCCAAATCAATTAAAAGTAGCACTGGTTAGACCTATTTATAAAAAAGGAGATCGGGAGAACCTAGACAATTATAGACCTATAAGTCTATTGCCATCTTTCTCGAAAATATTCGAATCAGTTATGCACATACGCATTACAAGTTTTATGACAAGATTAAATTTGTTCAGTCCGTCACAACATGGATATCTTAAAAAAAAATCTACAGAAACAGCTATTTTTGAATTTACAAGTACTATCAGATCAGCATTGGAGAATAAAGAAATGTGCCTAGGCATATTTCTCGATTTATCCAAGGCGTTCGATAGCATAGACCATAACATTTTACTAAAAAAAACTATTCAAATATGGAATCAGAGGACCAGCATTTGAATGGATAAAATCATATATACAAAACCGGTACCAAAAAGTAGTCGTAAAACATCAACATAAGCAAGCAGAATCTAACTTATTGCAAATAAACATGGGTGTTCCACAAGGAAGTCTACTAGGTCCATTATTGTTTATAATATATATGAATGATATTAACTTATCAATATTGCAGGATGGTGTCGAAATTGTAAGTTATGCAGACGATACAAACATTTTAATAAAAGCTTTAAATTATCCACTTCTGTTAAAAAAAGTTAACGTTGTCATGTCAATGTGTTCAGAATGGTTCACACAAAAGTTTAGTACTAAACGAGTGTAAAACAAACTTTATTTTGTTTAAAACATGCCAATCTCAGTTTGAGACGCCAGCTTCTTTAACAGTACAAAACAAAACTTACACGTTTAGCAGAAATGTTAAATTTCTTGGAATCTATGTAGACGAACTGCTCAAATGGAATAATCATATTATACAATTATGTGTTATGTTAAACAGCGTGTGTTATACAATTAGAATAGCCACAACGTATTTGCACTTAGAAACAAGAAAATTAATGTACTTTGCAAACTTTTGTAGTCTACTGCGATACGGAATCATTTTCTGGGGAAGATGCGCAAATATTGAATCGGCATTCATAATTCAGAAGAAAGCAATTAGGTCAATGTTAAAACTGAAATTTAATGAATCATGTAGGGGAAAATTTAAATTAAATAATTTATTGACATTAACTGCCATATACGTACTAGAGTGCGTTTTGTTTATGTTCAAACACAAAAATAAATTTAAAATGCATGAGTATACGCATTTGTATAATACAAGACATTGCAATTACAAATATCCAGTATATAGACTAACGTCATCTCATACTAGTACAATATACTCATGTATACAATGTTTTAATATGCTTCCAAATAGTATAAAAATTATTGAACAATTTAATTGCTTTAAAAAAACAGTTACTAATTTTTTAATAAACTTGGAACCGTATAATTGGAACGAATTTTCTAATCATACCGAACCGTAAAATCAATTTTATGTATTATTTGTACTATATTACACTATGTACTTTATGTAATTATTTTCTTGGACGCATTTCATTTTCTGTTTACTAATATAATTTATATATTTTTGTATCAAATTATGATAATAATAATAATAATAATAATAATAATAATAATAATCTTTATTATTCCTTTTTGCCATTTACATGGATAGGATACGTCAAAAATACACAAAATATTACATAATTAATTAAAATAACAAATCAAACTACAATACAGATAATAAATACATAAAGTTTAATTTCTTTCAATGTATTCTTTTATTGAATAAAAGCAACCATCAACCAAAAAAAATTTTAAATTCTTCTTAAACCGTTGGAGGGTTTTGATGTTTTTTATTTCGTCAGGCAACAAATTGAACATATGTCCGCCAGCATAAGATGGCGATTTTTTGTATGCCATGAGCTTGATTTGTGGCAAATGTATATTATTTTTATTGCGAGTTTCGTGGTTATGTATCTTATTATTTAATTGATAATTGCTTTTATTTTTGAACACATAACACAATAACTTATACAAATAAGTAGACGGAACTGTTAAAATATTTTCAGACTTGAAGGTGTGGCGGCATGTTTCTACATAATTTAAATTGTACATTAATCTAATCATCCTTTTTTGTATAATAAAAACTCTATTTATATCGCTTGATTGTCCCCATACTATAATATTGTAACTTATCCTGGAATAAGCCATAGAATAATACACATTTTTTAACGCAGTTTGATCTAAAGTATTTTTTAATTTGCGCAATGCAAAACAGCACTTGTTTAAGTTTGCTGCAAGATCATTTATCTGACTGCGCCAATTTAGTTTTTCATCTACTATTGTTCCCAAAAAACGTACGGATTCGCTAAGTGTAATTGCTACTCCATTTAAATTATACCCATTAGCAATCATTCTTTCATTTTGTACACCATGAAAGTTAACTATTACGGTTTTCGCAGCATTTATTATAAGGTTGTTATTATTGCACCATTTGTCAAATTGATTTATTACATCTCTTACGTTGCTATTTATTTCTGATGTTGTCTTGCCACTAACTACAATACTGGTATCATCAGCAAACATAAATACTCTTCCGTTATGTATATGTTTGGGCAAATCGTTTATAAAAATTAAAAACAATAGTGGTCCAGCCACGCTTCCTTGAGGAACTCCAAGATCAATATTAAATTCATCGGATGTAACTCCCATAGCCGATACTACCAATTTTCTTTTATGTAGATAGCTTTTAATCCAGTCGTTCATTAACCCACGGATGCCAATATTATATAATTTTGACAAGATGAACTCAAATTTTAAAGAATCAAAAGCTTTACTAAGATCAAAGAAGATGCCGGTTACAAGTTCTTTATTATTCAATTTATCATAAACATATTGTACTAATTGAACCGTTGCTGTTTCAGTAGACTTTGATTCTCTAAAACCATGTTGTTCTTCCGCCAATAAATGTTTCTGATTTAAAAACATTGCAATTCTTTTAATGACACAGCGTTCAATTATCTTAGAAAATATACTGAGCAACGAGATAGGTCGAAAGTTATCTACAACAGTAGGATCTCCTTTCTTGTGAATAGGAATTATTTGTGCCAGTTTTAAGATATCTGGAAATTGTCCTAGTTCTACAGATTTGTTTATTATATAAGTAAGAGGTGCGCATATTTCTTTAAAATTAAATTTAATAAGTTGTATTGGGATATTGTCTGCTCCTGTAGCGTTTGTGTTGCGCATAGAATTCATAATATTTATGACTTCCGCATTTGTTGTTTGTTCAAAATAAAACGTTTTGTCAGACATATCCATTAGTGTACAAAAATTGTTACCTTTTATTAATTTTATTTTATTAGTCGTGTCGTTAGCAAAATGATCAGCTAGAGCATTAACTACTAATTTTTTATCGTTTAAAAGCTTATTATTTAACGATATATTAATTGATTTATCTATATTTTTTGGTTTGCCTATTTCCGATTTTACTATTTTCCAAATAGCTTTATTTTTATTACTTGAATTATTAATCATGTTAGTAAACGTTTTTTTTTTAGAAGATACGATTAAGTTATTATATGACCTTTTAAGTGTATTGTAATTTTCTTTTACACTTGGGTCTCCGGTTGTCTTTTTTAACCAATTCAATTTTCTTAGTTCATCGCGTTGCTTAATTATGTCTATAGTTAACCACTTTGTGTTTTGAGTAAAAACTATTTTTTTTGTCTTATATGGACACGAAACTTCATAGCATGAAATAAACATTATTATTATTATTATTATTATTATTATTATTATTATTATTGGCGGGATGAGGGCCAGAGCATAGTGCACACTTTGAGGGTGTGTCCTTTGGGCATGCCACCGACCTGTGGGGACCCGAACAGTTACGGCACACTTGGACTGCTTTAAAGCATCTTTTGGCGGTGTGGCCGTTTTTGGCTCCACTCTTACAGTGAAACCAAGAATGACCTTAAGGTCGCGGATCGATTAGCTCTTCTCCCCCTTTGGGAGTTGAACCGAAACCATGGGGAAGCGACCAAATTCGTTCCCCATTCTGTGCACGTTTGTGGGTTCGTACCCCATACCCTCTAGTGCCTGACCCACCTTTTCCTCAGTGAGGAAGAGCGGCAAGTCGCGAATGACCACCTCCAAGCAGCGTTCTTCAGGAAGAGCCCACGTGAAGTAGTTGGAGGTGGTTGTTTTTAGATAGGCCGTAGCCTTTCGATGGTCATCATTTGTGTCCGGAGTAACGCGGATGCCGTCATATGTATGCCGCGCCGACGCGATTTTTATACCGCTGTCCGCAAAGTGTTGGGAATATTTTGGGAAGTTGTCTTTGTCAGTAATGACAAAGGCCACTGGCCGCGGGGAAGAAGAAATGGGTTGACTTTGCGGGGGAGTACCGTCACAGTCGGGTTCTGGGTTCTTGCCCTGTGGCTTAAACCTGACCTCTGTGTATTTCCCCTTATTAGCGTTGTTGGCGTTGTTGGCGGGGGCGGCGCCCTTTTTTTGGGTGTAAGACCCTGAGTCTTCTTCTTCTTCCCTTTGACCAAGGTGTACCCTTGGTTGTCCTCGTCGGGATTGGAAAGAATTTGCTCGTCGGTGACTTTTGACTGTATTTCTTCGGGCTCCTGGGGGCGGCCGTTGTCGCTCTCGTCCTCTGAGAGCGTGGTTGAGGCTCGGCGTTTCGTCGTGCCATTTCCTTTCCCGGGGGCGGTTTCGCCGCCCCCCTGGATGGAAGCGGTATTGCCGCCCCCCTGGGTGGAGGCGGTATTGCCGCCCTTCTTGGTGATGGCTCCACCGCCCCCCTGGGTGGAGGCGGTTGTGCCGCCCCCCTTGGTGGAGGCGGCCTTGACCCCCTCTTCATGGGTGGGGCCCGACAGGTCCATTGCTTCGGCGATGATGGCGGATTGATTCTTGATGATGGCCTGGAGTTCTTCATTTTGCTCCCTCATTGCCATCATCTGGGCGCTCAAGTCATTGACTTGACTTTGCAGGGCCTTGATGACATCCTTGGTCCTGGATTGAGACTGCAACCGGCTATGGGACCGGTCGCGGTGCTCGTTCTTCCTCCGGCGGTCCCTCTCCTCTTCTTCCTGGGTAAGCCGGCCGCCCTCCCGGGCGGCAGGTGGAAGTTCCCCTTTGGCTGCCATCGCAGTTGAGGGGAGCTGTAAAAAACCTTTTTCCGTTTTCTCAAGCTGGACTTGAAAAAAGAATTTTAAAGAATTTTTTAATAATTGTGCAAGTGTTATTGTATTGTTAACTTTGACAGATTTAGTTGTGTCGGGGCAGTCAAACGGCACGATTAACAAAACCTATATAGTAAAGGGAGTTTGTAGTGGGGGAAGTAAGCCGTAACCTAACCGTTCTTTACATTTAAAAACTAGTAACAATGCAGCGTTGGAGTGGTAAACAGCAAGGTTTTGTTGTTACGGCGTATTTGAAAAATGACGAAAGCTCCATTCGTGCACAATGCAAATTCTGCCGACGTTTTTATTTTGCGCTTTGTGCATCTGTTCTAAGCAGTTAAGCCATTGCTGTTTGGGTTAACATCTTAAAAACAACAAAAAAAGAAGTAGTAGTGTAAGAAGAGTGCAAACACCCACAAATATCGAGACTGTACGGTTATCGGTTACACGAAGCCCTCGAGGATCTGCCAGCAATGCTCTTGGATTTTTAACCTGAACCGTAACAACCAAACAAATTTTTCATGATAATTTGTATAAAATTTTATAGTGCTGGCTTTGAATTGTAGAGATTAATCTAAACTCGTCTAAGAACAATATAAGACTTGAAAAATCGGATTCACCAAGAAGTTTGTGGAATAATACCGGGGATACTAAGACGTGTCAGTGAGAATTTTAGTATGAGATTTACACAATCATACCAAGTAAACAAATCTTTAAGTGTTAAAAATGTATAAAGTTGTTAACTCAAGAACAATTGTTGGCATAATAATTTCAAAAAAAATCTGTATTCACTAACGCGTCCGTTAAGTGTTTTGATTGTCAAATAAAAGATTTGTGGTTATAAATGTCTTTAAGTTAACAATTACGCTTACTGTGGTTGTTAAGTCTTAAAGATATCTTTAATTTAACAATTTACTTTTATAAATGTTTAAAATAAAAATTATTATAATATATTTTATATATTTTAAGTAAAAAACATGCTTATATTAATATTTCCTACAGTTGTAAATTAGTAAAAAAATATTAAGCAAAAAAATATATATTTTTAATTAATAATAATAATAATCTAATAAAATTTTTGTATGATTTTACATATAATTAAACTATTAATATAAATCTTAAATTATTAAAAAGTTATCCAACAAGAATTTTAAATAGCAGGCTATTTGGGCAGCTGTCAATTTTGATGCTATTATCTTTCAACATTTGAGAAGTAAAAACTACGCCATTATTAAAAATGAAACGATACACGCTTCAACAACGCATTAAAATTATTAAAATTTACTACAAAAATGGTAAACAAATTTCAGTCTCAGTTTGCAAAATTAAAGCATTTTTTGGTTGTCGTAAAGCACCTTCTCGGCCGGCAATAGTAAACCTAGTAAAAAAATTTGATCAAGAACAGATGAGAATATTGCTGATGTAGCCCGTAGTGTTGAATAAAACCTAGGTTCTCGTCGATCTTTAGAATTAGACATTTCTCAAACGACATTACACCGTATTTTGCATAAAGACCTAAGTCTTAAAGCTTTTAAAATTTAATTAACACAAAAATTTAAACAGGTCATAAACCATAAACGTTGTATTTTTGCTGATTGGGTCCGATAAATGCATCAAAACAATCCGGAATTTTATCGCAAAATCATCTTTAGTGATGAGGCCCATTTTCACCTCAGAGGCTACGTTAATAAGCAGAATTGTCGCACTTGGGGCTCAGAAAATAGTTGTTGAAAAGTCTTTGAATCCTCAACGTGTCACTGTTTGGTGCTGTTTTTAGGCTGGCGGTGTGTTTGGACGCTACTTTTTTTTTATTGTTTGTTATATTTATAAAATTTAGATAAAAATTAAGGTTTTTAATGTTTTCTACAATGTTTTTTTTGCAGACTTTTGAATCAAATTGAAAAATGTCTAAAAAATGCAGAAGTAAAAAAAAAATATACATTATTTGCAACTTTTTTTACATCAATAAAACTGTAGAAACTGTGAAAAATAAGTCCGTTTTGTAAGTTTTTACTTGTTTAGACTATTTTGTCATAAGAATTAAATATCAACGTCTTTGTCATTAATTAATGACAATGGCAATAATTATTGCGGACTTGTAACAAAATAATAATTTTATTAGGTACTACATTAGTGATAAGAGGTACAGCAGCTTGTTTAACAAGAAATTTTGCAGATGTAAATTAGTAAATTAATTGATATTTATATTGATAAAAACATTTTGTGTGGCATTGTTGCTGTTATAGATTTGTCAAAATTTACTAGTGCAAAAACCTATTTTTAAACTTATCATCGACATTTAACACATTTTGTACTTTGATTGAATACATTTGTAGGGAACCTTCCAAAACTAATAACGCTGTTAGCTTTTAAACATTTTTGCACCTACTTTACACAACTTGGTAAGGCAAATTTTATTATCAACAACGTGCATTTTATTTTTAAAATTATTTGTCAGTAGAAAAACAATTTTTAGGCATATTTCCGAAAATGAGCAAAAAGAAATCAAATCTGAGAGATTTTTTTCCAATTTAATACGGAATTTACGTTTGATAAACTTTATGTATTTTGTATTGTGTAATTTTTTATACAATTGTATACAATTTTATTTAAATTGTTTTTAATAAGCGCCTTAACCCTTAGTTACTAAGCATGGGTCAAAATAACCCAAGCTAAGTTTTATGTCGCCGCAATTTTTTGTCGGTAATTCCTTGAGCTACAGGAATTTTTGTATTTACAAATTAGTCAACCTGTTAAGTTAGTATGTGGTCGGCGTTGCCTTGACGCATATGTGTGCACCAAAAAAAAAATTATTCGAGTCAGATTAACCCATGATCAGTAAATAAATTATTAATAATATAATTATTAATTAAAATTTTATTTGAAGATTTTTTAATTACATAATGGCTTTTAAAGCTTGTTTGTCTACTTCAGTACGTTATGGTGACAATGACATTGAAGAAACAATAATAAAACGGTTTCAAGTAACAGATACTGATTGTAATAAAGACGGAGATAAAAACTATCTGCTTCAAATTAAACACGACACCGATTTTAAACAATCAAGCAAAAATAAAAATAGTGACATTAATAGTAAACAAATTAAACTTAATTTTGAAAATACAAGAAATTGTTGGGCTCCAAAGTATTTTTAAGGCAAAAATTGGCACTAATAGGTAATTAAACCGACAACCAGAGCTGGAAAAACTGCCCATATTTGTAAAAAATATATATGAATGTTTGCCCAGTGCAGATATTTTACATTTCCATTTTTTTGCAATTTTTTTTTAATTATTTAAGCATATATATATATATATATATATATATATAACGTTTTTATTCACAAAAATACAAACATTACAAGAGGTATGAGTTTTAATACATTAAGCATATATTTCTCTACAATATTCAAATATTAGAAATAGTCTGTTATATTTTGAATTAAAAAAAAAAATATTTTTGTTTATGCTTCTTACATAGCACTTTACTTTAAATTTTATGTAGTATTGCTATAATAAAAAAATATTTTGATTTAAAAGTATTTGGTATTGAAAGTCAAATGTTTCTCTTAAAATAAAAAAAAAATAAAAATAAAGAACACTATTAACTAAAGTTTTGTAACAAATGGGCCAATACAACATTAAAAAGTAGTTGCTGTTATTATACGTGCAAAATAGGCGCTAACTGAAATGTTTAGATAAAAAGCAACCTGCGGGCCTTTGGTAAGAGTTTGGAAAATATGTGCGGCGGCTATGTCCGTATAAAAAAAACATTTCTTGACTTAATTTTCCATGACCTTATCGAGCAACTGACATAAAAGCAGTAGTAAATTTGGAAAATTGATGGGATCTGGGTTGATTTGCGGTTTTTAGCGTCGCATTTCTTTAAGCTGCTACACTCATTTGTAAAATTTTAATAAATTTATTTTGATCATAAGGCAGTAGCAGCAACTTGGAAAACCAAAATTTTTTTATTGAAAATAAACTAAAGTTTTTTTTATTAAATTTTTGTTTCAAAAATTTATTTTATTATTATTTGTATAATGATGCCACTGTGTAATGAAACATGTAACAGTTTTTTAATTAAATCTTTAAAACCCAAAACCACCTGTGTTTTAAATATTAATACAAATCAAAGTGATCAGTTTAATTTCGTTCTGTTACAATTTTATTATTATTTGTTTAATTATGATAAGTTTAATAATGTAATAAAATTAAACACAATGTTTTTAAATTTTGTTATAAAAAACATGATTGGTACTTAAGAGCATAAGAGTTACTTTGATTTCCAATATTGAAATAAAAACAGCTACTGTGGCGTTCTATTTTAACATATAATTTGATAAATAATTTATATTTATTTAGTCAAATTATATTTGCAAGTAGCATTAAATTAAATGCATATAAAAGTACGTAAAGACGCATTTATTTCTATATTTTGATACAATTTTTGGCTATTTCCAATTATTATTTTAGTACAATACTGGGAATCAAGTTAGCGGTCGGTATGCTTTTAAGATTAATAGTTTTATAAAAAAAAAAAAAAACTTATATAAAAACAAGACTATTCCAGTTTTAATCTATAAATAGACCAAAAGCAAAGTGGTTTTACTAAAAATACTTTCTACGCTAATTTCATTAAAAAGTAATAAATACGAGAGTTGTATGTTAATAATTTTGTGTTTGACACATGACTCAAACATTCTAGAAATTAAGCGCTAAATATGTACCTAGAAGAATTTACTGTATTGACTTTAAAGTACAACTTATTTTTTTTTTATTAGTTTAATAATAATAAAATTATGAATAGTTATAAATTTAATTAAAGATACAATTTTTTGTTTTCTCCCATGTCATGTTATTATTGTTATATATAGGAGGTATTTCCCAGGTAATAATAATATTTTAATAACCTGAAATATTAGTAAGCGTCTAATACCAGGTAAAGAAATAATTTGCATAAGATACCAATTATTTATTCTTGCAAAAATTACAAATTAAAATAGCTTGTCAAAGAAATTATGCATTAGCTACATATATTATAATATCATAAACATTTTTTAAATTTTAAATAATGTGCGTATACATTAGAAATATTGAGCGTAATATATAATTAGTACATCAAAATATCTGCAATACATAGCAAATTAAATAAACATAACAAAACTTAAATAATAAAACCAATTTTACTTTATTGTAATAATTTTGTAATTATTTATATTTTTAATTCTTTTTTCCTCTATATTTTATTTTGCAAAAACGTGCATTTTCTTATCATAATTGGCTGATGTTTTGTGAAATAAACATTTAGTATTTGACAGTTGTTGTTAGAGCACAAGTTTTTATTGCTATGGCTGATTACTCTATTGCAGAACTAGCCAAAATGCATTTCATGTATAGTCGTGCTAATAATATTGCCACCAATGCCCAACGTCTTTATGTAGAAGCTTATCCCAATCGTCAAATTCCCTCACATTGTATGTTTGAAAAAATTTACCAAAAACTGAGAGATACCGGTTCACTTTGAAAACAGAGCTATCTTTCTGGCAGATTAAGGTGAGTATCTACTTTTATAGCAGAAGTTGGAATTGGTGCTACTCTTGTTTGCAGAGCTTTCCACAAGCAGCTGCTCTATCCATACCATGTACAACAAGTACAAACCTTAAATTTAACTTATCATCAGGCACGTTTCGGTTTTTTGTTGCTAGTTTATACGCAAGGATACTGAAGACCCGCAGTTTCTTGAAAAAAAAAAGTTTTATGGCCAACAAAATTGTCTAATTTAAACTCTTTTGCTTTTTTTCTTTAAGAATATTTGAAATTATTAGTATAATATTAATGAAAAGTGCCAAAAAATCCGAGCCAATAAGAGTGATTTAGAAAGAGTTCTTTAAACAAAGATGTTGTGGCTGTTTGGAAATGGAAAGAAGGCACTTCAAACATTTTCTATAACTTTGTAAAAATATATAAAAATAAATAATGTTCTATATCTTCCTAACCGATGCTATGACAACCCATGTTTATTAAGACTTTTTTGTTTGTTGTGGTTTGTACTACCACCTTCAATATTTTACATTCTTTTTTAAACACCTTGTATAACAATAAACAAACATATTTTTAGTTTGTTAAGTTTTTATTTTAGCAACACTTGTGGCAATGTATTAAAACGTTTGCTAATGATAATTAAAATTAAAAGTAATAAATTTTCTTAATAAAGACAAAATAAATCATCGAATAACAAATCTCAAATTAAATATATTCGACAAATATACGTATTCCGGTATTATAAAATTAAATTAACTATTCGTAAAATAAGGAATTGCAACGCCGCATTTATATGTTATTTTAATATTGTTATTATTGATGTGTTGTATTGTAGCCTTTTTTATATTACAATAATCCCCTACAACATTTTGAAAGTCGGTGAATAACATCGTAGAACAATCAAAAGTTGATTTTTAACAAAAATTGCTCCACATTAAAAATAACCTAAGAAACATAACATGTGTCAAGTTATTCATTGAATAAATTTTAATCCCTAGATTTTGGATGATTAACTTATTCCATAGATTTAGTTACCTACTTTTATTATTTGACGTTTATAATACCGAAATCAGTAAAAGTAAAATAATTTACTTGGTTAGTAAATAAAATCTACAGATTTTAATGGTTTATAATACCGGTCCTTAGAAAATTTAATATAAATTAGACAGACGTGTAAAAATAAATTTTATTTTCCATTTATTTAAACTAATTGCCGGTTTATTCATCTGTTCTGTAAGTTATTGATTAGTTACGTGTTCAATAAACTTATAGGTCACTTATATAAAATTTGGGTGTATTCATCCCATTTTATATGACAAATAATTACTGAACGCTTATAAAGTTTTTATACGGCTAGTACAACTTAATAGAAAAAGATATCTATATACATATCTGTAAGAAAGACAGAGATAGACTTACTAAAAAGAAAACGAGTGTGGTACTACTGCGTGTTGTTATTTGTTTGTGGTTACATTCATGTGAAACAAAATGGCATAAGGTTATGTTCTTTTAGTAATTTTTTTACTAATGCCCGTATTACACTGTCAATAATTATATCTTGAATTATATATATAAAAATATTTAAATCTTAAAAAGTTTGTAAAATGCACAAATAATCATCAATCTTATTGTAGATTGAAATTTTAAGAATATTTTTAGGTTTTCTTAATAATTAACACATAACATGTGAGTAATAGCATTTATAATATAACCTAACTATTTTTAAAAAACTGTTAATTCGTACATTTTTTGTGTTAATTCTAAAGAAAAACTAAAAATATTCTTAAAATTTCAATCTACAATAAGATTGATGATTATTTGTGCATTTTACAGACTTTTTAAGATTTAAATATTTTTATATATATAATTCAATAAAGAATTATAGATCAGTGTCATACGGGCATTACGGGCCAAAGTGATCTATATAATTTATCTGTCTTGTAAATTTAATATGATGACAGGTTGTCACTATTGACAGATGAATAAACATTAATTCATGGCAATCTTATCAGTAATGCTATAGAGCACTTTATAGAAAGGTGAATAAATCGGCCCTAAGTGATATGTTATTATAATAACAATAACTTTTAACCGTAGACAACACAATAAATTGACCAAAGCGCAAAAGTAAATCTACTATAATAGAATGTTATTATATTATAAAGTTTATTGATTGATAATTTTACTCAGTTAAATAAAAATACAATAATAACATCATCAATAAACTACATAATGTCACAAAGTTTTAAACTTGTGTGTGACAAAGAAAAATATAAAATTAATAATATATAAATGTAGATAATAAAATTAAACAAGAATAATAATTCATTAACGTACAAAATAGTTACTTAAAAACAACAGAAAAATATTTAAAATATGACTAATAATTATAAACATAATATAAAACATAACTAATAACATATTTGATTGATATAAATTTAGATTAAAATTTTGTTTACTCAAATTTTAAAGTTCTATTTATGAGGTTGTCTATATATGCTCTAGAAGTAGAAAGAATATATTTTTTAAGTTGTAACTTAAAAATTAAGATAGAGTTTGCTGTTTTTAATTTTTTTGAAATGCTATTAAAAAGTTTTGTGCTCAAATATATATATATGATCTATGTCTAATTGTTTTATGCATTAACGGTGTAACATATTGTTTTTGTATTGTGTTATGATCATGTTCATGCTGTTTTAATGTTGAACAACAAACTTGCAAACTGTGGTGTGAAATAGTTGTCTTATATCCAGTATATTAGTTTTAGCAAACAGTGCATTAGATGAATATGTAATTTTTATATTATATATTAGTTTAATATTTTTCTTTTGCTGTCCGCTTAGGGGTTAGAGTTATGCTGTTAAGTTAATGCATACAAGTTTAATTATTATATGCGTGCAAAATAAGTAATGTTGTTTGTTTGATTACATTAAACACGCAATATCCAAAATCTTTAACGCAACTGCAACGTTGCCAAAATTATTACGTTGTTTGACATTTGCATGTTGCTTTTCACAACGTGTGTAAAAGTGTATTCAATTTTTATCAATCTAAAACTGTATAATGAAGTATATTCTAACCCCAAATGTTGCAAATCACCAACATTCATTTTTACTGATGTCATTTAGTACATACAAAATGTTTAATTTTAACTCAACAATTTTAGCCGTCTGTTTATTTAAACCCAAAATGTATTAGTTATTGTTTGTATTAGGTGATTTATATAAAAATACTTTTTTTAGTAGGAAACAAATTATGCAACAAAAATTAAAATTACTGAACCAAAATGTCACCTTTTTGAGTTTTTAAATAGCTTTAAAAGATTTACTGTTTTTGACAAAAAAATTGTTTAGCGACGAGGCCTATTTTTGACATAATGGCAATGCCAATAAGCAAAATTGCTGTAATTTTGCTAAAAAATAACTAGAAAAGGTTTAAGAGCTGCTATTACATTTCGACAAAACAACGGTTTTATATTTCTTCAAAAATGTGAAACGTAAATGGCACCCGATATTGCGTCATGATAACGGAATATTTGCTGCTTAAAATTGAAACCCGTTACCTTGACAACATTAAGTTTTAATAAGACGAGTACTTGCCACACAGTCTGTAAAACTATGGATCTATACCAAAAACAATTTGGTAAACAGTTTACGCTTTACGCTTCAAACCGGTGAAAACTCTCAAACACATTATTAAAAATTCTAACATAAGAATAAAGACTGCAGGTAAAACCAAGATAAAAAAAAAATATATTAAAAAAATAAATATAAAAATAGGTTTTTTGTATAAGAATATAGATTAATCGATAAAATTATTTTTTTTAATTTAAAAAAAGACTTCTAAATAAATCACCTGTTATAATAATAAAAATTTTGGTAGTTTGTACTTGTACTAGTTTTTTTTTTAATACAACGCAACATACATCTAATTAGAACATATCAGAAATTGAATAGATAAAACAATAAAACAAATTTAAATTTGGTACAAAATATTGTAGAATAATTAATACTGTTAACAAAATGTAATAACTGCTATGTCAAAATTTGGAGCAACAATGTAATTTTAATCAACGTTATCTCTGCTGAAATAATAATATCAAAAAGTTACTAAAAGATATATCTTATATATAAGTGATTTACAGTTTTGATTTGTTCTACTGATTTAATTTAACTGTAGCTAAGCTTACTGTTTGGATTGCAGCCGAATCAGACCAGTTAAAAAATCTAGTTTGTTTATGAATTTAATATAAATATATTGTTATAGTTAATTTACTAAATTTAAAAGTGTATTTTATGGGTCAATAGTACTATTAAAAAAAATATTTAAAAGTTTTGGTTTTACATCTAAGAACTGTCATTAAGTAGTTGTTAGAACTCTTAAAAAACCTTGTACTACTAGCAAATATTTTTTTAGATAGCTATATGATCTTATTTTAATATAACAACATCTATACAAAACAAAGATCTGCAACATTACACCAATGTTGTAACAGATCTAAGTCATTTGTCAATTTTGAATCGGCAATGATTTAAATAAATTGGTTTTTAAGTAGAATTTAGAAAAGATAATGTAGTTTTAGATGTTCTTCTTTATACTTAAAAACAGTATTCATTACAAGAACCTAAATCCTTTTCTATATACTTTTAAAGCTATATCAACAACATGGTTGTTTTAAAAAAGATTATGTGAGATGGTTTTTGATAAGTAAGTTGTGAGCAATTAAAAAACTTTAAATAGAAATATAAGTTATTTGAAAAAAAAAATATCAATAATAAAGTAGGCGGCAATAAATAAATTGTTTTTCAAAAATGTTGTTATTTATGGAAAGCTGAAAAAATTAAATAACTTTGTTTTTGTCAATCTAATCTTCTTCAGATTAATGTTATATTGAAACAATGTTTACAAGTTTTTTTATAGTTCTTGTTGTTGTTGTTCGTTAAATGCTTTTTGTTTTTTTATTACCCGACTGTTTTGCCTAAAATACAAGCACTTTAGTTTCGGTTTACTAAGAGAGATTAAAAGAAATTTTTTTATAAAAAGTTTTTGTAAGATTTCCTGTTGCATGATGTAGATTTTTAAAATAAGCATTAAATTTTATTAGAAAATTGTTTCAATATTACTATGTTTATCTTATCGGTTATTATTTTACCAAACCTTTAAAAAAGAAAAGTTTTAACAACAGAAGTAATAAGTAAATGGTCAGAATTTACTAAAACAGCTCGTTGTAATCTAAAATAATTGAAAAATACAAATCCAAAAATCTTGAATCTTAGTTTATCAAGAATTGCATCACAAGGAAAATATGTAGATTGCTAAATAAGTTAAGTAAGAATATAAATAAAAGAAAAAATTACAGCTTGTTGACCGGCAAGTGTTGTAAAAGATAAGTGATTTAACAATTCAATCTTATGTAAATTAAAATCTCACAACAATTTTTTTTTAATTTTTTTATGATAACTTCAAAGAAACTTAATTACCAAATCTAATACACAAACTTTTTAAAAACTAATAATACTAATATATTGTTATTGTAAGACTGAGTTTGTCTAATGAATTCAACTATTTTAAATTAAAATAGCATGTATTAAGTGATCATAACAAATATTTCAAGTTGTTTGAAATGCATTCTATTATAACCAAGCGGAATAAACAATTTTAACTTACAGTGTTTTTAGAATAAAAAATTAAAACATTACTTTGATGAGCAACCAAACTACCGCAAACAAATCTTTTTTTGTAAATAAATTTTTTTGTGTTAAAGTTGGTAGAGAACTTGCATTATTAAGTAAATAGCTATTTCTGTAAGCAAAAATATGACCTTGCAAATTATAAAATTATTGTATAAAAAAATTTCTATAAATCATACATACAATACATTTATTAAAAATATAAATACAAGGTGGTTTCTAAAATATTGTAAGTTTATTAATCCAAACTCTCAACAACTATGTCTGATTGGTTGCAGCAGACTTCTATACCTTTGCAGTTATCATATGAATTATCATCTGGAGTTCTAAAAAAATACACAGAAATATAATATTTAATTTGAGAAAACAAAGCTTATGTAAGCTATATTGTTTCAAACTATGTTGAAAACACATTGCATTAAAATTACTGTACGGTTATACATAGTGTTTCTAAAAACATTTGAAGCAAACTTTGTAAAGTAAATGTTTTGTATATTCATTCATTTTTATATTTTATAAAAAGTTCATAATGGTATTAAATATTTATAATAATTATAATAATAATAATAATAATAAGAAGAATAATAATAATAATAATAATAATAATAATAATAATAATAATAATAATAATAATAATAATAATAATAATAATAATAATAATAATAATAATAATAATAATAATAATAATAATAATAATAATAATAATAATAATAATAATAATAATAATAATAATAATAATAATAATAATAATAATAATAATAATAATAATAATAATAATAATAATAATAATAATAATAATAATAATAATAATAATAATAATAATAATAATAATAATAATAATAATAATAATAATAATAATAATAATAATAATAATAATAATAATAATAATAATAATAATAATAATAATAATAATAATAATAATAATAATAATAATAATAATAATAATAATAATAATAATAATAATAATAATAATAATAATAATAATAATAATAATAATAATAATAATAATAATAATAATAATAAGCCCACTTTGGTTCTGCTTAGCATTACAACCTCTTTCAAATATGCTTAATAAAACTACTTATGGATTCAATATTAAAAACAACAGAAGAACTATCTACAATTTAACTCATCTTATATATATGGATGACATAAAATTATACAGCAGTACTCAACAAAATCTAGCACATTTGTTAAAAACTGTTGAGGTTTTTAGTATTGACATTCGCATGAAAATGGGTCTTGATAAATGCAGAACACAAAGTATTAACAAAGGTAAACGTGAATTATTAAACTACCAACTACAAAATGACCAAGAAATAAAAGGACTTTTAGAAGATGAAGTATACAAATATTTAGGAATGAACCAATCAAAATTAATTGATCAAAAACAAACAAAAAAAGACATAACAGAAAAATATCTTGAACGAATTAAAAAAATAACTAAAACTAAGTTAAATGGCAAAAACATTATAAAAGCAATTAATAGTTATTCAATTCCCATACTTATATATTCTTTTGGTATAATAAATTGGACAAATACAGAAATTAAAGATTTAGAAAGAAAAACTAATAAATTACTAACTTTGGCAAATTTTCATCATCCTAGATCAGCAACAGAAAGATTAACATTACCAAGAAAAAGTGGTGGAAGAGGTATAATCGATATACAAAATATGCATCACAAACAAAAAATAAAAATTCGAAAATATTTTTATGACAAAATAGAAACATCAAAACTACATCGAATTATAATCAATGCTGACGAAAACTACACACCATTAAATATGGCTAACTTAATAGAATTTAGAATTACAACAATTGATGAAAAAATAGAATCTTGGAAAGAGAAAGCAATACATGGCAAACATTTACAAGAACTAATCCAAGCTCATGTTGATTTCACAGCATCAAACGCTTGGTTAACTTATGGAGCACTCTTCCCTGAAACTGAAGGATTTTTAAT